>BPWL01000004.1:2400000-3000000 GCA_020884735.1 Clathrus columnatus
GGGTCGGCAACGTACCGTATACGTGTATGGCCGTACAAATTACGGGTTTGTACGTGCCTTCCCGTAACGTATCTGTACCGTACTGAGGATCTGAACCAGGCGATACGGGACGGGTACGTTCCGTATAGTCGTGCAATTACGTGTACGGGTGTATATATTTCCTCTTGGACCTGAATAAATCATCATAATGACCACAAAATCAGTTCAAAACATTAGAGTTATAAGATAAAGTGTAACAATGAAGGAAATGAAGGAAAGCGCGAGAAAGTAAAGGTGGAAGGAAGGGTCAGCAATGTTGTCGGAATTATTTTTCGTGACTTGTGACGTCAAGGGTGGCTGACTAAGGTCCACCTGCTTCGTTCATTTGTCGTAGGAGTCGGCAGCCACGGGAAAATGGAGGAAATATTAATGAGACATGGCTGTGTGAGTGAAACGAAACCTTACAGTGTTTATGACTTACTACTCAGCCAGATAACCCGTACCCGTAGTACGGACGTATTTGTACGGGTCAGTACGTGTGGATGAGCTCTGGAGGTCTTACGGTACGTGTACATCCCGTAATTACGTGCCGACCCCTACCAGTAATACGGTCCCTTCTATTGGAAATAAAACAATTTAAAGTTTTCCCATTCCAAATTACTGGAGCTTTCAACACTATCCTTGAAAAACTGTGTGAGAATCATTTCCAGTCCTCAGTAATACCAAACGTCGGCATGATCGGACACGAGCTTCGATAACTCACATACCAGAACAAGCCCAGGGTCGAATCTCTGTATGCGCTAGGAACTGACAATGAATAGGAAGCCTGCTGTTTCCTAGTAGCTGTAATCAGATACTGCGAGGTAATCATTTACGCCTAGTCTGAGCATTCAACCGCTCGTAGAGACGTTGTCTTGACAGTCGAAGCGAACAAAGTTCGTGGGATGAGGAACTCCATCAGTATTGAACCTGTCAGGCGAGAAAAAAACAGCATCCGTTTCACGTTGTATATAGGCTTACTCCCCTGAATCTTCAGAACTTTCCTTGCTGGAACAATGTAAGGATTAATACCGACAATCAAATTGTTATTGACAAATTGGTGTCTAAGCCTCTATCCTCACTATACCGCAGTTTATGCCTGTCACACTCGAAGAATAAGTCCTTTCTTCGGCAATGTTTCACAGATGGTCCCGAGCTAAAGGCTTTTTCAAAGAGCAGAAAAGCGACCGGTACTTGAAAATTAACTCTAAGAGTCACTTCTAAAAAGCTTCAGTAAAACAATTATTTTCTTCGTTTTCTTGATTCCCCTAAAAAGGACGTCCCCTCACCCTAATCAATAATTCAAAAGAAGGTTTCATATATATGTATATAGAAGTCTCCCGCTATCTTCTTTTGTAGTTATGTTGTGGTTTATAAGTATCGTAGCTACGTAGTATCTAACTAATTTCAACTTCCTGCAGACAGTGCTCAGCATTTCGACAGCAAGCATAAAATTTCTTATGATCCAGTCACTGTCAAACCCAAACGTAACGTCTCTACGGCGAACAACTCCAATGAATCATTTTGCCGTTGGTGTGTCCACTCGATTGAATGTGAAAGTTTATGCAACTGACAATAATAGGCCAAACAGACAAGCTCAAGTGTGCGACCGGTGAAAACCTTCTTTTAAGAAACTACAATACTCTAGCGTTTGACATTTAACGTTCGTTCAGAATCCTTATCACTCATTCCTCTCGTAGCGCTATATTTACATGATAAACAAGTGACCCCACGACCTCAATTAATCTTAATAGTTGAGCGCAAAAAGCCCGAGATTACCGTATATATATAACGGATGTTGCGACGAACAGTTAGGGTATCACGGGAAAAGAATATGTGAATATGAAAAATTGAAGAGGTTGATATAATAACTATAGAAAACAGAGCAATCCAGTCCTATTCGGAAATGGTATTGTCTACATTGGTCACCCTGCAGGAAGCCCAGGATTGTCCATGAGAAAAAGAGCTCAAATCAAGTTCGGTGCTCTTCCCCCCAATCATATACTTCAATCTTGGTGTGTGAAGTGTTTCGTGGTACCTATTTGGTACCCAGAATAAAAGTTCATCGTTTTGGGTAATTACCCAACCGTCCTCGCAGAGTCTAGCAGAGGATCCAAGAAGTGAGTTTTTAAGACTATGTTGTTCGTTGGAGGAAAAACAAATTCGGTCATTTCTTTTGGCATCCAGTGTCAAAATGCGGCAAACTGAGCTTGTACGGATAAAAAAGTATTGATAGACAGGGATAAAGGCCATACAGTGAATATCAGGATATTCCAGTAGAGCGGAGTAGAGAAGTTGGCCGGAAAATGCATTCCAGATGTTGTATCCTTCGTTGGAGTGGATCTCAACTAGTATAGCGTCGGAACTTGACACGAAATGTATATGCCTTCCCCGAGAATATTCAATGCGGTTCCTTTGTAGTGCAACCGCTCGATGTTCCTCCGTAATTAAATCAATATGAAACATTGTCGAATCATATGATATTAGCATATACTTTTCATCCAAACCAAATAAAAAACTTTCCCAATATCGACTCCAATGATGATCATCAACTTGCTTGTGGATTAGAGAATTAATAGGAATTGATCGCGTCCGATGGACTAAGGAAAACTCCGACTCGTCAGAAAAGTAGTAAGCAAAATATTGGAAATTCGGTGATGCAATAAATTTCCACCACCTCCCGCTCGACGTAGTGGGCTTTGCTGGAATGGTTAAAGTATCCACTATTTGGGAAGAAATGATATTCCATATCTGTATCCTTCCTTGGGATAGATCCAGAGTTGCTATGCATGTTTCATCCTGGGAAAATGCAAAGCCTTGTATATAAACCTTTTCGCCGTTAGATAGGAACTTCTTAGTGATTCCAAAACGGATATCATATATTGTGAGAACATTGGCCATGCGGTCTTCGTCAGGAATATAAGCAAGATACCGGTTCCGGGGAGAAAAGATTGGCCATGTTATCCTCTTGAAAGCATTTAGCTTCCGAACCGGTCGTTCTAATTCAACATCCCAGATCTCATAATATTTCGTCGAAGTATTTTTTGCAAGAAAATACTTCCCGTCCAATGAGACATTTTGGAATTGTAGCCTGTCTAAGAGTAGCATGGGTTGTTGGACATTAGGAGTAGTTTGCCACCCATCAAGTTCCCAAATATTGAGACGCCCTTTGTCACAACTAGCAAGATGTTTTTCGTCCTTCGAAAACGCGCTACAAAAGGTACGGCTGTCGATTTCACAGTGCAATTCATTTCCATTTATATCGCGCAGAGTTATTCTGTCAAGGGACTGTATAATTATACAGTTACCATTGGGAGAAATATAGATGTCGCGGATAGACGGTTGGGGTCCGGCATCGAGAGCCATGAGCGACCCGTCTCGGAAATTCCATTTGTATAAATGGTTGTCATAGTCGCAAAAAAAAATATCTTTTCCATTTGGGGATACTCTGGGAAAATTAACGAAGAAATTCTGAGGTGGATGGAACGGTCCATGAAGGAAAGTGCCTGTTTCAAGGTCCCAGACTTGAGCTCCAATTGTCCCAAAATATGTAACGAAATAACCACTGTCACTGTTGGAAAAATTGAAATTAACTGAGTATTTCTTATCAAAAGGGATATTAATGGTTTCCTCTGCGGTTTCCAAGTTCCAGACGATAAGGCTAGATTTATAAGTGAAAGCAATATATCTAGCATTCTGTGAGAATATTGCTTCGTGGAGTATGTATATCTCTGTTTCCCCCTCGGATCTCGTTTCTCCCCAGGATCTACAGGTAAGTTGAAAGTCCCAATGCAACATCAGACTGCCCGTTAGGGTATCAACTTTATAGACTTTTGTTTCAGTAGCAAAAACCATGGTTTGGTCATCCAAGGAAAATTGAATAGCAATGATGGCTTCATTCATGTCTTCATTGATGTCCGAGTCTGGTACCTTCCCGGTCCATAATACATCGAAAGTCTCCGAGTCTAATAGTTTGAATATATTTTGTTCTAATGAACTAACAGCCAAATATTCTCCTCCATGAGAGAATGAAAGGCGGTCAAGATGTACCATGTCCGTCCCGGTACTGGTAAGCGACCAATCACAGATTGGTTTCGAAACTATTCGCAAGGTGTTTGGAAACTGTCCAATATATGTTTTGTAGATAATGGAATCTTGAGGACAAAATGGTAAAGCCGAAATGTATATATGAGGGGCAGATAATGCAATAGCATCACCGAATAGTCGTACGAATCGCTTTCCATCTACTGCGAAATCATATAGTGCCTCACGAGATTTCCCCCACTAATGTAAATTATTCTTAGACTGAAATTAATCGGGTACTATATTATACTTACCGAACTCTAAGGAACGAAATGAGACGGGACATCAACTTGGCAGCTATATTCACTGCATCTACCAGGCTCAGAACTTCCAACCATAAAAGAAATTTATGATAAAGAAATTCCTCGACCTTCCTTGTCAATTGGGAATCAAATCTCGTCTGAGAGACATGTAATGCCCAAAATCGGCAAGAGTAGGACAATGGTACTGAAATTGAAGATGAAACCCGCTCGGAGAGATCTTCATATTCACAATTACATTTATGAGAGTCCGGGATATCACATATGTTGAATCGTAGTTCTTCCATCATCGTGCGAATACAACCAATCCCAAAATCATAATGACAAGGGGATGAGTCGATCGAAAATCTTTGACTGCGATTGGGATCAAAAGGTATTCACGGAATGAGAGATGTAGGGGTCGAATAGTTGAAGAAGGGTCATCAATCCCACTTAGCAGAGATCCCATATATTGGATGACGACTTTTATGTCTCCTTCTTTTTGAGATGATGGTACTCTATCACCACGTAATCCAACCATAGTATTTAGAGAAAGTGGTTCGAAAGAGGTGATAATACTGCCAATGGTTGAACGGAATCGAGTTATGACCCGGGAATCATCTACATTGAATAAAGAGGATAGAATTTGGGTATACATAGCATCCAAGGGGTCATCGATAGATTGAATTTGTTGCATCCTGACTAGATCCTCATAACGCTCAGTAACCGTCAGTCCAGCACTTTTACCCAGGCCATTTAGGAATTGCAAAGCAAGATACGCCCATTGGAAAAGCCCCTGAGACAGCCAAACTAAGTGCATCAACTGTGCGTCTCCAAAGGAATCCAGATTCGCCTTGAAATAAGTCAAGATGTCGCGCCTCGACTCGAACTCTGGTATAGTATCCATCATTTTTGTCCGAATATGCGGTTGCAGTTTGTTTAATGTGAGCATAATATCGTTCTCTAAACGAGATGTTATGAGAAAGCGGACATTGGTGGGTAAAGACATTATATCTGTTTCCAATACTTTCAGGAGATCTTGACGAGAACTAGGATTGCCGCATTCATCCAAGGCATCCATAATGATCAGAATGGGACCAGTACTGACTTCAGATATAGCGTTGAGTGGCTCGAATATAAAGTTCTTCCACTGGAGATCGAGATCTGTAGTAGTCCGTAGTGAAGTCTTGTTCCGAATAACTTTAGCCAATTCGTGTTTTATTCGAATATCCAAATCAGCAAGGTCACGTGCGATGGTAGAGAAAACCTTGTCTCGCCGTTGTTCAAGTGAATAATTACGATCAAAACAGAAGAAAGAACCCAATCTTCCAATTGACTCGAACCGTACGGCAATGGAATGGGCTATGGCCGATTTTCCGACTCCTGCTGGACCAGCCAACCAAAACAATCTTGGACAACTTTCATCCCCATCATTTATCCAGTCCACAATTTCATCCAAAACCTCCATTCGCGTTCCGAGGAGACATTGTTTTCGAGTATTTAACCCAGCGCCCATAGCGTAGGGCAGGCTATCAAGGTACAGAACTTCGCCTGAAATTAAATTTAATCGTTATAGGATATATAAGATTCAAGTCTTCTCACATATCTCTTGATTTGATTCAAGAACACGGCTGACAGATAAATCTGTATGTAATGATAAATGGGTTCCGAATTCGGCCAAGAGTTTGGAAAAGGTCGCTTGGTAGGTCTGAACCCGGGTCTTGATGGGACCTCCAATCACGTTCTTTCCGACACGAGCCCCTAAAGTTATTAATTGTTCCAATAATAATCTCCCAATTTGGTTTCATATACGCACAGAAGTTTGCATTCTTAGCATAATCCCTAATAAAATAAGCGCAATCCACTGTTTGTTTGGCAAGGGTGGACAGGATGCGCTTGTAAGACGGGTAATTTTCGATCTCCTTTGTATCTTCTATGAATTTATAGGTCGCGTCAAGAGTCTCGAATAGTTCCAGCATATTTTGATCAACATCTTGAGTATAAGTGACGACCTGGGAGGGGATATGAGCACACGCAACAGCGGTGGTAAAAGAGATGTTTACATTAACAACGCCGGATATAATATCCCATGCCATCTTAGAATAAGGATGAGCCTGACAAATATTGGTCAATCCTATTACCATTCTGTGAGCGATGGGGAGGAAGCCTACATCTGCGATATTTTGAACGAGGTTGGTAAAGGCAGATAATCTCTGTACAACGTTTGATGCTACTTCTTTGTAGCGATATGCCTTATTATCACGTTCCCAATGCTTTCCAGTAATGCCGCGAGCGCCGTCTATGACTTGAGAAACTTCTCGCATAGAATCATCCAGATGTCCACGATCAAGCTCGTGTGACGCTGAGGTGCTATTCGGTTGCGCATGCTACAATGGAGATAAGGACCATGGGATATACAGTAAACCGGAAAGTGGGGATGAAATTCATCGCACCTGATTATCAGTGTTGCTCGATGTTTGTTGGGCGGTCTCGCTGTGAGAGCCCTCATGTGCGCGCTTTTTCTTGCTAGAATTTTGCAACAATTCGTTGAAACCTCTCTTCATCTTGTCTCTGGAAAATGCCTAAACCTCTAATCCTAGAAGGTATTCAAAGCAACAATTGTGAACACACGAAGATTGCAGAAGGTAAGAAAGTTTCTCTGCTTATGAGAGCATGTGATCCAGACTTCGTCGTGCATCGCCTTCGACAAACTATGTCATTGATTGGCCTGAAACCAGCTAATACAGATTTTGGCCCTTACCTATCCGGCGGTTAATCGAGCATCTATTACGTCGACGGAAACATGGGAGAATTAAAAGTTACTGGGTTATTTAGACTTTCTTACTGGCAAGGCTACTCGGCATTATACTTCGTAAAGATGTATTAGTTAATAGATTATCAATCAAAGCTTACATTTGCGTTAGCTAACTTGGAAATAAACACCACCAGAAAGAAAACCGAGTACTTATTGGCTGGTTAAAATCTGTGGGAGCCTAATAGATGTTCATAGAGAGATAATCTTGGTCGAAACCAGCCTTTGCCGATGTCCCACTTGTAAAAGCGAGGGACACACAACATATTTCAGTGTTCCGATCGACGCCTATCCCAGTGGAACCCGAGCTCCAGACGCGAGACACAAAAAAGTCAAGGACATTTCGCCGTAGGAGAAGTCCTGATAAATAGGGTAGAAAAAGAAGTACAACTATAACGCTAGCAGAGGAGTATATCTGCCCCAAAACCTCATGAGGTGGAAGATGTCGACGAAAAATATGCGAAAGTCGACGCGCTAACCATATTTAGGGGTGTGGAGTCTAGCTGGTAGGGAGGATTGAGGATGATGCATTGATGTCTCGTCGTAAATGCCATTGCTAGGAACCGGAGTGACAGAAGAGCTAGAGCGATTGATTATTTCTTGAATGTGATCGTTATTCTTAAACCGAAGTACCCCAGATGTCCATATGTGGATGGATTCGGACATTCTAGTCCATTCACTCTAACCTGGTGAACCCAGACTTCGCGAAAGAAAGCGTACCAAATACCCGTCGACAGCTTCCGCTACAACTGTGCATCACTTTCCCGGTCAACAGCACATTATAAATACCAAAATTTTCAAACACGCAAAGGGTTTCGCATTGCATCATTTGATATTGCCGTTACCGTCCACCCAAAGCCCCAGCTTCGTTGATAAACAAACATCGATAACATTCCAGAGAATTTACATGGAGAGCTTCAATATAAATGCAAGAATTCTTAGGACACGAGGAAGAGCAGCACACGGTCTGAAGTTACCGCGCGCAAAAATTCAAATCCCGATTCAAACAGCCTCAGGAGTGTCGACTCTTAGGATGCACTTTTAAATAACTTAGGTTTTAGATTTTATAATTACATCTTTTTTTCGATAACATTCTCACAATTGTTTTAACGACCCAAAGTCCGAAACATGTTGAAGTTTGTGTTCTACGATTCCAGTCAATTCTCAGACGTAAACCTTCCAAGTTTTAGTAGCCTTCCTTTGTTCAAATATATAACCCCCTGGTGATTTGATTTGTCCACATTTTGATTCACAAGTAATTGTCCGTACAAAGCGTAGGATATTTCATAATTTCTGGCACTCGATCAATTTATGCCTCTACTAATAGGCGAGTACTTGACGGAATCTTCATAACTTTCTGCCTTGGACAATGTGTTGTGTATTAGATTTGCAATGAATATCATAGCGTGTGACTATACATTGATCGATTTGAACACGTATTTTTATATCTGTGTTCAAAAGAAGTCAACAATTGGGTGATAAATTTTGGGGATAGGAAAAAAAAAAGCTCACGAGCCATTGCCAGAATTTTTCAAAACAATTACGTGGTGGTTTCTCATCATATCTAAAAAAAGTAAAAACTTGATACTTCATTTGATGAGAGGGGGATACATACGTATCTTCAGCGACTTTATCCAATCCGCTCACAAAATCCATATCTTGCGGTGCAATCATTGGTTCTTTATAAAGCAAATGCCGAGCTCCGAAGTATAGTATAGGGAATAAAACGAAAGGTAAATAATTCGTAACAAAGGTATCCGTGGCCCAATCTATACAAAAAGATTATTTTTTCCCACAAACCTTAATGTTTTCAGAACTTACGGCCTTTGAGAAAAACGCTAACACCGCTAAAGAAGCAAACCACAAGAGTTGAGATTAATGTATACCATGCAGCATAAGGTTGAAAAGGGGCTTTGTAAGGTAGAGTATCTCTTGAAATTCCTTGGGCTTTTAAGCCGGCGTAAAATCGAAGATAGGTGAATGAAATGCCAAACCAGCCCATCAAACCCGCAATGGCAGTCTACAATTATTTAGTAAGTTTTGAATTTGAACTGAAAGCCGAGGAGAGTTTTGCTTACCATATTGACGAACCAACCAAATACGCGGCCTGAACCTGAACTAGTTGCCATATATGCTATGAAGAAAGCATGTTTAATATTAGAATGACCGTAGGAAATGTGTCATACCTAAAAGTCCCAGACTACTGCTGGCGAGTACCGTGAAAAGAGGTAATCCCCTTTTAGTAGTGTACCCCAAAACTTTGGGAGCATTCCCAGAAATAGCCAAGGCGTCTTAGAACAAAGATGTTTTTAGACATTCCAATTTTGACAACTTTCTGTGGACACTTACAAAGTGCTCGCGAACTGATATACATCTGACTTGATGCTGCCGACCAAGCCGAAGTGAGTAAACAAGCGTTGATTAAAGAAGGCAGTCCGTTAATTCCAGATCTTTTTATTCTATTTGAAAAGTGTCATTAAGAGGCTTGAGTATCAGAAAAAAGGAAAACTTGCGCAAGAACGAAAGGAGATGCTGCCGCATCTTGGACCGTCAGATTCAGTCCTGGATCATTAGACGGAACCAGTAGACCAATGATAAATGTGCCTCCGATGTAAAATAGTAATATGCGTATATAAACTTTCTTTATAGCTTTTGGAAGATTTCTTCCTTGAGATAATGTCAATACTATATTACTTATAGCACTAAGAAAGAAACGAACGAGGGTTTCTGGCTTCTCCCGCGGCAAGTGCGACAGCCTCAGTGCCAATGAATGAAAATGCCGCTTGACTCATAACTAACCACCTGGACCACTAATATAAACCTCGAGATGCATTGATTATAGAATGAAAAATCACCATCCCAAGAAACGTCCTGTAGCACCAGGTATTTTATCGGCTTGAACGAATGGACCAGGGTTCTTCCAAAATCTGAATCCGATCCGATCATGGTCCGGTCCGCCACCGAGGTCAAGAACAATTCCAAGAATGATGAGACCAGTAATGGTGAGTACTTTGATAGATGCAAAGTAGAATTCGCATTCTCCATATAAACCTGAGAAAAACACATGAGAAAGAGGATTAGCATTAGAAAGTCTCACCCACCAGCACCAAATAGATTTATTATAAGAACTACGATATAGAATACTGTGATCCAAACGGCACTACTAACCGACTTGTTCCAAAAGTTCATGAGAATAGAAGCTGCACTAAGTTCGGCCGGCAGGCCCATCGCCCTGACAGAAGTGCTCGTTTTTAGATGATAAAGAAGAGTGTCTTTATAAATATTTAATGTACCAATTATACCAATAATTCCATCCTAAAGTGAAAGAAAAACTCCGGTTGACAAATCTTTCTGCTAGTTTGATAGGGCCTCCAGCGATGGGGAGATATGCAATCATCTCTCCAACGCATATCATAGTCGAATAACACATGGATCCAACCCTTAGTTTGTTGTTTCAATATACAGCACATAATAGCACGTAAAAGGGACAGGTCATACACCATATAACCCAGTAGGAGACCAAGAGGACCGCCATTTCGAAGGGGAGAGCTATAGATAATGGTGTGAGTCAATTCTCCTCCTAATCAGAAGACAACCTACGCGGTTCCTAAGAATAGACCCGTACCAATAACGCCTACCAAAAAGAATTAAAGAAGGTCTAAGGATTCAAACTGTTAATCATACGACTAACCTCCGATACTTGATATAAATGCTTGATGAGTAGCAATTATGTGACAAAACAAAAACAACATACCTAATCATTGCAATATGGCGATTTTTAAGTTGTCTTTTGAGACCGGGACCTGATAAGGTTTCGATATCGGATTCATGACTATTGAGAGATCCAACGTCCCTATCTTCTCCATCTCTGTCTTTCTCTGAAAGCTGGGGCATGATAGTTGCAAAAAGACAAGATAGAAAGGTGAAGGCGTGTGAAGAGAGGTAAAGGTCCTAGACGCCTTAATAGAGAAACTATAATAAGTTCTAGCCAAACGACAGCCAAATCATTGAAATCTTCTTGCTTCGAGAATGCCGCCATCGCGGCCATGATGTCAGATGAGATTCTAAATGCAAAAGACGTAAACTCCGTAGGGTTTGAATCACATAATGGTATTGAGGTAATCTATCACAGAAATTAGGAATCTATGCAGGTTCACGAGTATAGGAACCCCTGCTTGGCATTTGAGTGAGAAGAATGTCCTTTTTTTTCAGTCAATGACTTTTTTAAGTAATAGATTAATAGTGCATGTGAGTGGATTGCTTGCATCAATCTGGGCCTAACCAATTGTGTATGCCCCCCCATGATGCATGATGGGGTGCAGTCAGCAGAAGGAAGTCACGACTTGCCATCATGTCATCTTCTGATTGGTCAACCGGTCACACTCTTACCGCGGCTCGGATAACTTGAAGGTTCTCATACCATTCACGTGGAAGAGTGCAACACGTTTTCCTGTCAAATCTTTAAATTTCACCCTGGCTACTTTTTATCAAAAAGAGCGAAAATGATATATTTTTCCTTTCACGGATCATCTTATAAGGTACCGACTCTTAGACCAGTCAATCTTGTTGCCAGGATGAATAACAATTGTTTTTCTGTCAATAGTTACAGTGCCAGAAGCCATTCAGAACATGCCCATATATTATATTTATTATTTGAGTGTCTACGGTCGACCTATCTATGTAGACTTTTTCGGCCTCCGAGAATTGGAAATGTGCCAATTTCAATATAAAAGATGTCACGGTATTCAATGATTTCTATTGTTGAATCTTCCTTGGAGTTCTCCTTTTGAATACCTGGGGACAACTCCTAACTATTCCTTCCCTTTTTGAACGTCATAACTTTGATGTTGCTTAAGCGCGTTTACTTTTGAAAACTTTTATTGTTATTTAGAGCGACACTGCGAACATCTGCATCAACCCTTCACATTACAGGAAAGGGAGATAGTAAGAACTTAAGCCCGCCTTTCTGGTTTCAGCATCGGAAAAGGTTTGATACCAATAATAATCTTTTTTCTGGGATCAGTTTAGACCAAATCCAGACACCCCTCCTTCATTCTCTGTCTTCCCCTGTCGTTTCTAGATAGGCAAAACATACTGCCAGTTTTTTGTTGTTTCCGAGTCGTTGTACATACATTTTGTTATCACGTGACAAATCGCGTCTTTCGCCGCAAGGTCGCGAGTGTGACATCTCTGAATTTCCCCCAAACCAAACCTCCCTCACACGTGCCCTGGGTCTTTCTGCTCATTGTCCAAAGTTCTAGTGAAGAAAGGCCCAGTACAAACATGGTCATCACTTTAGATATGAGTTCTATCGCGTCAGACGCGACAATGAGACGCGCACTTACAAGTTTATCGACGACAGTAGCTAAAAGCAAGCGTGTCGTTGTCGTGACCGGCGCAGGGATTTCATGTTCATCGGGAATACCGGTATTTTCATCACACTTTTCCCGGATTAAAAGGCAATTCTTTCTTATTTAGATTATATAGGATTTTCGTTCATCTGATGGATTATACGCGTTCGTCAAGGCTAAATATCCCGACGTTGTCATGAAAGGACGTGATCTTTTCGATGCTGCTCTATTTCGTGATCCAACTTCAACCGCACTCTTTTATACATTTATGGCCGAACTCAAAGCTTCTATTGATTTAGCATCTCCTTCACCGACACATCATTTCATCAAAACACTAGATACGAAAGGGAAACTTTTGCGATCATATACACAGAACATTGATGGCCTTGAGGCTCGGGTTGGGCTCGCCTGTACATCCTCAGAAGATGCGAAATCTCCGGGACGGGGAAACTCGAAAATAAAAGTGAAAGGAATCAAGAATATTCAATTACATGGCGATATACATCGGGTACGGTGCATGCTATGTGCCGCCGAGACCAAATGCGATGCCCAACATTTGCAACTTTTCCGCGAAGGAACTCCCCCAGATTGTCAGGAATGCAAAACACGGTGTCAGTATAATATTTTCATAAACGTATACACGTTAATAATAATTCAATACTTAAAAAACAGCGGAAGAACGACGCGCCCGTTCGGCCCGTGCCTTAAAAATTGGCACTTTACGACCCGCTATTGTCTTATACGACGAAAGCCATCCTCTGGGTGACGATATCGGAACTATACAAACTTCAGACCTCAAAAGGAAACCCGACTTACTTATCATTATGGGTACATCACTCAAAGTTCACGGTTTACGAAAATTAGTTAAAGAATTTACTCGAGTCGTACACGAACACAAATCAGAATCTGGAAAAGTTATATTTGTCAACAAAACACCACCTGCTACAGAATGGGATAGTATTTTTGATTATTATGTCTCTGGCGATACCGATACATGGGTTTCTAAAGTTCTCGAAGACTGGAAAAAGTCACGACCTCAAGATTGGGAGATACAAAAGACTTTGTTTGCGGGTGGTGCTACCGAACAAAAACTCATGGTCGTTAAGCGCTCTGCTACAACGGGGACGAAAGGTAACCCTTTTCGCTGATTCAAAATTTGTCATATATGTTCCTTACAACACCCACGTAGCAAAATTACACAAGAACAACAACTCCAATGCCGAGAATATTCCACCGTCACCATTACCATTCGCTGGGGAGAGTTTACCAACACCACCTGTTTCACCTAGTAAACGCAAATCCAATAACGATCCTGTCGAATGCAGTCCCTCAAAGAAACGGGGTGGTGTTCTGCGACCAACCGTCCCCGCCAGCGAACGCGGAGCTCTATTTACGATTAAAAAGACCGTTTCAGTGACGGAGCTCGTATCTAAGATGGACAAACCTATTTTGAGAACTAGTTCAAAAGAGGAATTAGACGATGTGTTCTAATGTGGTAACAACCATCTATAATGTAATTGATTCTATACATTTATAATGTTACTTTTATCCATTTACGACCTGGTATATAATTTGTAGCAGTCTGAATGAAATAAATGAATGGAATGAAGAGTTTTTTGCTCAAAATCCCAAAGCTACCCAGGATATGTTCTTTCCGTATGTTCAATTTTTAAACCCCCTGTGACGTGGTATATAAAAGCCTGAAATGCATGAAAAACTAGAACCTCCCCGGTCCCCTTCCGCGGGATCTAATAAATTCATAAAACTCAGCTTCTTCTTCATCTTCCTCGTCTTCAAGTTCAGAGTATTCTTCCTCTGAGTCTAATCAAGTGAATTAGGAGTTACTACAAGGAGGTTGTGAAATATAAATATACCTGAAAGATGATGGTCGCTTTCCTCATCTTCCTCTGGATAGTCGTTACGATAGAAATCCTCCGCTACAAAATAATTAATCAGACCTGTGTCTCTCTCACAATAAAAAAAATAAAATTAACTGTTAGAATCTTCGTCGTCGTCGTCGCCAGGGGAATCAGAACCCGAGTCAGAATCATCCATGCCGATATTTGGTACCCCAGATCTATAAAATAATTATGATTAGCTTAGGTATTGCAAAAAGCCTATTCTTTCCTACATTGTAGCGATATTTGCTGGCATTGACCAACCATTAGTCACTGGTCGGTGATAAAACACGTCCCAGACATATTCATTTGCGCCATTTGAGGTTTCCGAAATGATATTGGCAGGTTGATCACTCACTGTTAGGAAGTTAGTTTCGAGTTAACTATATCAAATAATGGCATACGGCGCAAGTATTCCGTTAACATCGGAATGAATTTCTCTATTTCCGGATCCACCGGCTCGTCGTCGATATTTCTCCTCTTCCTAGTTTCCAATACTGCGTCATACATGGTCAAGTTGTCGCTCGATGATTTCGACGTCGGCAGAGTTCTGGATAAAATACTTGTATTAATGTTGATCAACAAAAAATGTTCTATTACACACTGTTCTGAAGCGACCTTTGGATTGGTGGGTTTGAGAATGGTATAGCGTTTTGCGGGACTTTCGTTTGAAGTTGCTCGCGTTTCCGGATTAGATGATACGGCAATATCGCTTGCAAGTTTTGAGAGACGAGTCTTTGATTACTTGTTTAACAATCCACAAAACGCGTCTTATATATATGAACCACCCACCTTTAGCTCTTTTGTCAACTCAGGATCATCCCAAAAATCTGCCGTTTCTACTGTCTCGGCAAACTGAAAGAAACCGGAAGCTCCTCTTGATTTTTTTCTTCTGGACTTTGATTCGATAACTGATTCATAATAAAAAGAATTAGAGAAGAATCTGGAAAAGGGGTGGGGTACGATAGTACCAAGAGCATCCAGAGGTTCATCAGTACGCTTCCTTTTTATTCTCACAATTTGAGTTGTTGTTTGAGCTTGAAAATCCATTTTGTTATTGAATTGTTGGGGAAAATAAGGATTTGAGACCGTCGTCGATCGTGGTGGCGAGAGTATTAGATTGGGGTAAAGCTGCAGAGATGACGTACAAGTAACGCGTGACCTAAATGTGATTTCTCGCGAACAATCACGCGATCTGGACGACCATGAGGAGTCGGGACGGGATGGCCGGAAAGTTTTGAGGCTTTCCAAGTTGGAAAAATCGGATGGAACAAACAACAAATTCTTTTTTATCGGAATGATATTCCTTTTCCGCAATTTTACTTTGGGATAATAACCAATCAAGTTTGGACCTGCTGAAAAAAAAAAAAAAAACCTCCTGAATTAGTCTGACCCTTGATAGTTGGCACGGACTCGGTTTCATATTACCAAATGATGAAAGTGAGTTTCACTTCCTACATTGATGTACCACTGAATGATATCTTTGGTTCTAGATATTCCCCACTAATTAATCTATATCCATTATGCCATTTCTCAAACCTTCTCCACGACATTTCTCCTTGTTCGCGATTGCAGCGTCCATTCTCCTATTATTTCTCATCTTACTGTCTGGAGATCAAGTATTACCATCATATACCTTTGTCCCGTATCCTTTTATTAGAGACAGGATTTCTGGGAAATGTGATTTACAATGTTTACCTGATCCATTCGAAAAACCTGGAATGTTGTATCACGGATCGGACGTCGACGTCTCGAATACTAGATGGATACCATTCCCTCAAAGCTCTATTAATAATGGCGAATTTCATTCCTCTGCAATATTTAATGATACTCCGCCTGCTGAAGCATTAGAAGGGGCATGTCTTCAATATATGAAACAACTCTCGCGGAATGATTCCGAGATGGACTGGGTTCGTGATAGAACCGTTTTGTTTATTGGTTCTTCACATGATAGGTGTGTCATTATATGTATTATCTGAAAAAAATGTTTACTTTACATTTAACAGAAACAACATTCGTAATTTCTGTCAAGAGGTTCATGGGACGTACTCGACTATCGGCGATCATACGGGTATGTCCACCAAGTGTATAATCATATTCAGAACGCCAAAAGGTGATTTTAGCGGGTGCTTGTCGTCTTGAGCGCTATGGTCTTGTCCTGGCCTTCTGGTTCTTGTACGGTGTTATTGATTCAGATAACTACGACTGGTTCTCACCCGCGGAGTCGAGACCGTTAACTTTTGAAAGTAGAGTAAGTTGACCCCTTATGTATTCACTCATCCCCAGAATTCTCTCATCCATATTATCAAGATCAAGGAAATAATGATTCCGTGGATGACCAAAGCAGGCATTAAGTCTCCCGATTTAGTTATTGAAGTAAATATTTCAACTTTTTTTATTTTTTTTTGCTCGGTTTTTTTTTTCAATGTCTTCCGTTTTTTTTTCAGACCAGTCTGTTCTGGGACGATGGTTTTCTAAAACAAGTGGGTTTATTACATTTCGTTCATCACGGAACTAGCAAGACTTGAACCTCAAAAATAGCTCACAGCGCATTCAAACCGAAAAGGGAACGAGGCTTTCACTTACTCAGAATTAGCATGGCATCGTTTCCGTATTCGTGCCCTTGTTTCATATACACGTTCCTTATTTGGGAGTGACATACCTATTATGTTGCGTACACGGCATTTCCGAGAATCAAATAAATGGAACAGAGTTTTAAGGTGTGTGTGTATATACACAACATTCTTGTTTTGTGGGTAACTTTTTTCCGAATCAGAATATTTCAATTAGATCAAAATTTAAGGCATGTTTCAAAAGAATTAGGGGTTAAATTATTTGTAGGGCTCTTTCCTTTTTCCTTTTTTTTTTAAATCATGCATGGGTTTTGGGCGAGTAACTCACCATCGCGAAACAGACGTGGGGAGACCTCTTGGAAGGATACACCGAGTACGGCGTTTATATTCAACATTAAATTTTAATTTACTAAAAAAAAACACCCGTCTAGCTTCTATGATGGTGATCAACATTTCAAACATGGTCCTGTAACGTGGTTATTTGGCGAGTGAGTCGACTCAAAAACATGCTTATACCATGCGTTTCAATTGTGTTCAAACCTTTTTTTTTCCAGCATGACATTATTTTACCTGAAACGTGCAATTGAGGGAAAGTGTTGGGATTGTGAAGGCATTTAAAAGGAAATTAAACATGCAAAAGTCCGCGATAAATACGCTGTTTATTACGTCAAATAACGGAATCAGTCTATAACGTTACTAAATGAAAAAAATTCCAGAAGTCCATTGGCTTTCAAAATATGGATATTTGTACTGGTTAATCAGTACAATGAGGTTCTATTGTTACCTCTCGGTGAGCGAATCTACCCAAAAAAGTAATATTAAATCAGAAAAGAGCACAAAAGATACGACTAATACCTTTTGAATATTCTTATGAATGACGTCGGTCAAAACGGCGTAGATATTTTTAATATCAACTAGATGTTGTCGTGCCATATACAATTGTTTCGCGTCGTGTTCTTTCAGAGCCATCTTGATTGCCGTTAAGTTTACAAGTAAAGGAGAGTATATTATTAAAATCAAATTTACCGCATAATCCTCAATGTTGGGATATTTGACGAGTTTTGAGCATATTTTTGCGCGTTGCAAATAACTCGTGCGAGCGTTATCTCTTAGGTTGTAACCACTTTCTTGAGATCGATGTAGTTCTGAGAGTACCTCTATAAAAGTTTTAGAATTTGCGCACTAAAGGGGAAAGGCAAAAAAAAAAAAACCTTCTTGTATTTGGACACCTGTATTCTATTAGAACAGATAATTACCATGAAAGACTATTCATACCAAAGTTGTCACCGCTTTACGAGCAAAAACGATATAAGTTAACCTCATGGGAACAAAAACGTAGCGACATACTCCTCTATCCTTTTAGAATGATTAAGGATCATTACATGAGCAAGTAAACCCAAGGTACTCACTTTGGCATCGCAAGACTTACCCATAGTTTAACCTTGTCCTGTACACAAGAAAAAAAAGGGGGTAAATAAAAGGAGCCCTTTACAGTAAACAGCTTTCAAACCAACGGATAATTCGATTAATTCCTCGCATTCGACGCGTACGCGCTCTTGAGCCTTTTCTGGAAAGTAAGTACAATAGCCTTTGTATGATTAAACCAATCATGATTCACCTGATTCACATGCTTGTTTGACAAGACCTTTTGAGTGAAACGAGCATTCCATGAATTAGAGCTTGTTGGGGTAGAAAAGGTATCTTCGGACAGCTTTCTCTTCTTTGTATCTGGCTTTGGTCCATCTACTTCTATGGGTGGATACACAGTCGTATCTGTTGTGTGGTACAACAAGGAGCGGTTGTAAGGCGATTTCTCGTCATTTGCCGATTCAACCAAACTAGTAAGTTCTCTATAAAACAAGATGAAAAACAAGTTCAGAACATAAAAGAACAGAGGAAATACAATATCTAAGATAATGTTAAGAACGCGTCATTCACACCAGTTGGACTTGGGGGAAAACACACACACCTTTCGTGGAAAGACCTTGAAGATAATCTCTTCTGCACTATCATTGACTTCCTTATTCAATGCCTATTTAGAACAATTCAATCAATACGCGTAAAGTTGAGCGCTGGAAAATACGACGTACTTCAATTTTCGCTGCTACTTCCGGTTCCATTGATCTCGTCTTTGCCATGGTTTCTCAGGACAGCGGAGAGGGGTCTTCCGGTGACGTAATGGGCGCGGGCGCCAACAACTTTGAGGAACGCTGTGACGCGTGACGTGTGACAAGGGAGCGCTGCGAAAACTTGAAGTACTCCGAGAGGCAAAAAAATTACCTGGTGGTATAGTGAGAGAAATGTTTTGCTATACTTTGTCAATTTCTGTTAAAGATGGGTGTCCACCTTCTATTAATTATAAGACATCTATCATACCGAGAAAGTCAGAGCCTGCTGTGCGTCGTCTAAAAGTTTTCACATACTTTTTTATACTATAAACATTCTCATGTAACTATGGTCGTAAAGCAGCTCAGGATACTAAGGGAAAGCTAAATGCCCTCCGTACATACCGAGTCTGTGGTCAGCAATTTTTCTTCTCAAGTACCCTAGATCGAAATTCTTTCTGCTCGCATGCGAAAACGGTGTAGTACTATCACCGAACCCCTGCTTCTGTTCAAACACCGAGACGACAACTTGAAGGCGTTCGGACCTCAATGGTCGTTTTCGGCGAGATCCAAGTGTCAAAAAATAAATTTAACACAGTGGCCAAACGAAAGGAAGAGTGACTTATTCAAAGATCGACAACCGATCAAAAACAAAATATAAACGGGGCGTAAAACCGGCTTAAAATGGCTCGAAATCTCCCCATTGCGTCACTTTCAGAAACCGTTGTATTACTTAGAACATGCGAGGGCTGATGATAATGCCGGATTCGGCGCCGACAATTTCGGTATTACCGTAAGCTTCTTGCTTCTGAATTAACTCTGTTCAAAAAGTTCAATTGCCGCCAAACAACCAGGACATGTATTGTCATTCAATTCCGCTCGGAGTGTATTTTTTAACGTTTCTCACAATTGCGCTTTTCAATAGTTAAGGCGGGTTGCACAAAAACTGGCTAACAGCCATTTGCCTTAACTTTCAAAAAGAGCAGTATTGCCCGACTTAGCCCGTATCGCACGCCTATGTTGAATTGCGTGTGGATGAAGAATAAATCATGCTCAATCAACCCTTGAGCTGGAGATTGGTCCGTGTTTTTTTGCATATAAATACCTCAGTTATCAATATCCAACCTTCTCTTCAGGTCCACTTTTAGTCTAAGTTTTTCAGACAATGGTCGCATTCCGCTCTTTGTTATTTCTCGTTTCAATTCTGTCCCTTTGCAAAGCCTACCCCTCGTTCAACTTTGTTAATTCATGAAAGTAGGGATAGTGTTCCCGAGGGCTTCATAATGAATGGTCCCGCCCCTGGCAGCACAACCTTGACGTTACGTATGGCTTTGGCATCTAACGATCTCCCTGGTCTTGAGACAGCTCTATACGATGTCTCTACTCCTGGAAACAAGCTTTATGGACAGCATTTAACGAAAGAAGAAGTCTGTATAGCTTTCACTGTCTCTTTAGATGTTACCAATATTTATATTATTTCTCATTATAGGTAGAGGGGTTTGTCGCACCAAGCTCTGAAACAAAATCTGCAGTTGACGAATGGTTGAGTGCCAACGGCATTAAGGCTACTACTATTTCTCCCGCAGGAGATTGGCTTAGCTTTACTATTGAAGTCTCAAAGGCAAACGAATTATTCAATACAGAATTTTCTGTCTTCACCAATGAAGCTACTGGGGATCAAACAATCCGAACTTTAGCTTACTCCCTTCCTGCAGACCTACAGAGTCATATAAACCTGGTTCACCCTACCGTCGCGTAAGAGGAGAAGGTCTTTTAAACACTTTTTGACTCAGTTTTTTTTAACCATTGAATTTATTTAGCTTCCCTCTCAAATCTATCAGTGAGCCAATGGTTTTCACTCCCGAGAATTTCAAGACTGCCTCGGCTCCAACTCTCGATGCAGCTCCCGCCGCTTGCAATGCGAGCGCAGTCAACCCAGCCTGCAGTACGTTTACCATTTCTATCTGATTATCATTGTGGATTTATTTACGGTGTCTTCTTAAATAGTTCAGGCTCTATATGGAATCCCTGCTACCGCTGACCCTCAGAATGCCAGCCAAATTGGCGTTACTGGATTCCTTAACGAATTTGCTCAAGATGCAGATTTATCGGTATTTTTTTTTCCATATCGACTGTCACCGTGAGGGTACATCTAACATTTAACCCATAATTTTCATTTCACAGAGTTTCTTGGAAGCATTCAGACCCGATCTTACTCCAGCTCCTACCTTTGCCGTCCAATCCGTAGACGGTGGCACTAATCCCCAAGGCCCAGGAAATGCAGGTATCGAAGCGGTGCGCGATAATGTGATTTTCCGTCGATTCGACATTGACATAAATGCAATAGAATCTGGACATTCAATACACTGTTGGTATTGCCGGCGGCATTCCAGTAACTTTTATTTCTGTGGGTAGAGACAACGCGCGCAAGCATGAACTCGACGGTTTTCTCGACGTCATTAACACCCTCATCGCTGAAACGAGCCCCCCTCAAGTTTTGTCGACAAGTTACGGATTTAATGAACCTGATCTAACAACTGCTTTCGCCAAGTTCGTACACGCTTGGGCCTATTTTTATTTTCTGGCTGATTAGGATATTTTTTAGTCAACTGTGCAATGCGTACATGCAACTTGGTGCCCGTGGAGTCTCTATCTTATTCTCGTCTGGTGATGGCGGTGTTTCCGGCTCCCAACCTCAAACATGCACTACCTTCATTCCAACTTTCCCATCAGGATGTCCTTTCGTGACATCGGTAAGAGTGGCGGCATGACCGTGAAGTAGAAGCTCTGATCTTTGAATTTCCGTAGGTTGGCGCAACCCAAAATTTCACCCCAGAAACCGCCGCCGCTCTCTCTGGAGGAGGTTTCTCAAACATTTTCCCTATTCCTTCATTCCAATCAGATGCCGTGTCGGACTTTTTAGAGAACCTTGGAGACACTTACGATGGTCTTTTCAACAGTGTACGCGGTGTTTCTCATTATTATTATTACCGATCTGTTGATGGAAAAACAGAGTGGACGCGGCTTCCCAGATATTTCAGCTCAAGGAACAAACATTGCCATCTTCAATGGCAGCGAAGCAGGCTTCGTTGATGGTACTTCTGCCTCCACTCCGATTGTTGCAAGCACCATCGCTCTAATCAACGCTGAACGTCTTGAAGCGAATAAAAGTGTTCTCGGATTCTTAAATCCATTGATCTACAATACCTCCGGCTTATTTACTGACATCACTTCTGGTAACAACCCCGGGTGCAACACCTCCGGATTTCCAGTACGTTTTCATGATCTTGTTGCATATCTTATCTTGATATCATTTTATATAAAAACACAGGCTACGACTGGGTGGGATCCTGTAAGTTGGCGATCTGCTTTTTTTTTAAAAAATGCGCCGCAAACGACTGATCCGATTTCCCTTTTTTTTTTCTTTTCAGGTAACTGGATTGGGCACGCCAATCTTCTCCGCATTGTCGGCGTTACCATAGTATTTGTATCATATCTTTTTTGGAACTTGAGATGTAGAGAAATAAAAACGATTTTCTTAGGTATGTGTTATACTTTGAACTTGTAGTCAGAAGCGACTGAGGTCGATGAGCATGTCAAGAGGATCCGGATCCAACTCGGATTAATCCCAATTAAATGTGCGCGCTCGACTTACCACCGCTAATACTATCTACTAGTGACTACAACGTTACTTTTAATCAACTTTCTTTTTCTTCTTCTGCCAAACTCCTCACGCTCGATGATAATAATAGTTTAATGTTTTCGAAAACCTTCTTTTATATCAGATTTATTTTCTCCTTTTCGAAAGTTTGACAGTCACTACACCATTATTCTATAACCACGGAGCGCTTGAGTTCGTTCACAAGATCCCCTTTCCCAATGTTCAATAACTTCCAGATCGACAGTAGCATTGATCACGACATGTCAATGACGAATGGTTTGCATTATAATTATGGATTGCATACTCAGCAACATCAACACCAGTATACCTATCGGGTTGGGCAGCGGCGGTCACTGAATGAAATAAACCTAAGCCTACACTCAACGTCAAATATACCTTCATCATCCTGAAACATCGAGTCCCCAAGATGTAAATCACACTCCAGGTCCATCATCAATGAGATCCCGAACTTGTTTGCGTAAACCTGTTTATGGGCCTACACACCGGTGTTCAAGTTCGCGCACATGGAGGAATTTCAGTCATGGAGGGCAAGAGAGGAGAAAGAAAAGACTGCAGAGTTCGCCAAAGGAGATACTAAAGCTGCTTCCCCACAATTTAAGGATCATACGAAGTTAGTTTGTGCTAGACATACGCGAGTGAGGAAGAAAAACCCCGAGAGACAAAGAAAACTGCCTAGCCATAAGGTGAGAGAAATGTTTTGTTACGTCATAACTTCCGTCAAAGATCAAAAGAGATGGGTGTCTAGCTTCCATCAGTTATAAGGCACTCTATCATACCGAGGAAGTCAAGAGCCTGCTGTGCGTCATCTAACAAATTTTTACATACTTTTTCATATCATCTTGACATCATAGATAACGATAAACATTCTCATAAAATTGGCGGAGCTAATCTATCATATTTAAGCATGATCGTAAAGCAGCTCAGGATATATTACTAAGAGAGAGCATCCTTCGTTCTGAGTCTGTGGTTAGCAATCCTTCTTAAGTATATACCTGCTTTAGATCCAAACACAGTTATAATTCTTTCTCCTCAGGTGCAAGACGGTGTAGTACCACCACCGAACACCATAATATCTCCTGTTTCGTTCAAACACCGGGAAAACGGGACGTTCAGATCGTTCAGACCTCAGGCCTCAATGGTTGTTTTCGGCAAGATCTGGTGTCGAAAACAAATTTAAAGCAGTGGCCAAAATGGCCCGAAAACAAGTGGAAAACGGAGACATGAAACCCCTTATGTATCATTGCTTCCGTTGTAACATCTCCCAATCAATACGACTAAAGGATGAGAAAGACGACGCTCCGCTCGGAAATGTTCGTGATCGGTAAACTAGGCAATTCATACATGTGCTCTGGAACAACCATGAAGCTAAGAGAGAACTCGAAAGCTAGTTTCAATGATATAATGCGTCACTTTCAGAGGCCAGTGTATTACTAGTGAAGCTAGTGAGGGCTGATGATAATGCTGGTTTCAGTACCGACAATCTCAGTATTACTGTAAGCTTATTGCTCTACATTTATATAACTCTGTTGAAAGAGAAAGTTACACTAGTGTTCAATTGTTGCAAAACAAGCAGTGCCACAGTGTACATGTATTGCGATTGATTTGCTTCCGCTCGGACTCGGAGTGTGTTCTCCAACGTTTCGCACAATAAACAGATCCTCTCTCCCCTCCTTTTCATCCGTTCAAAACGGCTTCAATATGAATAGGGCTTGATCGGTGTTCGATTAACAATCGTGTAACGTATCTATCAGAACAGAAATAACTGAATTTATAGAAGCATCCATTCCTAATAGGACCATTGGAGACACCCACCATCTATTACGTCCCATGTGCGCGATTCTTGTTCACGAAGTAAGGTTTCTAGGCTTATTTATCTTTCATTATGTTCAACGACAGCCTCACTTGGCTAAATACGTTGTTTCCGGTGTCAATACTATACCCGTGCTCTTCATTCAAGCCATCTCAACTCTACGATAAACTATATTATGTAAATGTACCTCTACGGTTCGTTATTATGGGCAGAACAAAATACCCTATTTATCCAAAGAATTTGGAATACTTTTATCCTCCATCAGGATTCACTTCGAGTTGACGAATAAACCTGCGAGCTGCAGATGCCTTTCCGGATCCGATTCAGGTTTGATTGTTATTACATGTACCACCATTGACAATAGATGTTAATAATTGCCTTTACGCCAGCAATATAATCAACAGATGCTTCTCAGCCTTTACACCATACAATTAAAAGAATTGATAGATGCTACTAAGCCTTCCATAAGCTTTTCGAGATATTGATAACATATGTATACCCGAATCAAGATTCAGATGTTCAAATGAGGAAGGTGTTTTCCCCCCTAGACTGCATATCTTTTCGCCTAGGCAATGACCACACGGGCCACATGCTTGGGTACTTTATTTACGCTTTTCAAAAGTTAAGGCGGGTGAGTTAATAGAATTCAGTTTTAGGAATTTCTCAATAACCATTCCAAATAGAGATAAACTTCTTTTTGTAATAATACTCATTTAGTGCTGACAGATTGTTAATTCGACTAAGCTTTTGTTGGTTAGTGATCAAAGATTGTAATTGTACAAAGACAGCCACCCGTGCGCCCTAACTTCTGAAAAGAGCGGTAATGCCAAACTTAATCCAGCATATCGGACGCTAATATCGAATTGCTTGCAGATGAAGAATAAATCATGCTTAATCAATCCTTGGGCTGAAGATTTATCTGTACTTTTGCATATAAATACCTCAGTTATCAATATCCAACCTTCCCTTCAGCCTACTTGTAGTCTCAGCTCTGCAGACTTTTGTCCACTTTTGCAAAGTCTACCCCTCGTTCAGCTTTATTAATTCATGAAAGTAGGGATAATATTCCCGAGGGCTTCGTAATGAATGGTCCTGCTCCTGACAGCGCAACCTTAACATTACGTATGGCTTTGAAATCTAATAATCTCCCTGGTCTTGAGACAGCTCTATACGATGTTTCTACTCCTGGAAACAGGCTTTATGGACAGCATTTAACGAAGGAAGAAGTCTGTATAGCTTTCACTGTCTCTCTTTAGATGTTCCCAATGTTTACCACACTATAGGTAGAAGGGTTTGTCGCACCAAGCTCTGAAACAAAATCTGCAGTTGACGAATGGTTGAGTGCCAACGGGATTCAAGCTACTACTATTTCTCCCGCAGGAGATTGGCTTGGTTTTACTATCGAAGTCTCAAAAGCAAACGAATTATTCAAAACGGAATTCTCTGTCTTCACCAATGAGGCTACTGGGGATCAAACAATCCGAACTTTAGCTTACTCCCTTCCTGCAGACCTACAGAGTCATATAAACCTGGTTCACCCTACCGTCGCGTAAGAGGAGAAGGTCTTTTAAACACTTTTTGACTCAGTTTTTTTTAACCATTGAATTTATTCAGCTTCCCTCTCAAATCTATCAGTCCGCCACTGGTTTTCACTCCCATTGACAAGAGTATCAAAACTGCCTCGGCTCCAACTCTCGATGCAGCTCCCGCCGCTTGCAATGTGACTGCAGTCAACCCAGCTTGCAGTACGTTTATCACGTCTATCAGATTATTATTGTGGACTTATTTACGGTGTCTTCTTAAATAGTTCAGGCTCTATATGGAATCCCCGCCACCGCTGGCTCTCAGACTGCCAGCCAAATTGGTGTTACTGGGTTCCTTGACCAATTTGCTCAAAATGCAGATTTATCAGTATTTCTTCTCATCAATTCTTACTTTTGGGATACATTTAACGATTTCATAGAGTTTCTTGGAAGTATTCAGACCTGATCTTACTCCGGCTCCTGCCTTTACCGTCCAATCCATAGATGGTGGCACTGATACCCAAGGCCCTGGAAATGCAAGTATCGGGGCGGTATGTGATAATTTGATTTCTGTAGATTCGACATTCACATACATACACTAGAATTTGGAGATTCAATACACTATTGGTGTTGCTGGTGGCATTCCAGTAACTTTCATATCTGTGGGCAATAACAACGAGGGCGGTGACCTCGACGGTGCTCTCACCATCCTTAACTTTTTCATTGATGAAACGACCCTCCCTCAAGTTTTGTCGATAAACTACGGATTTAATGAACCTGATCTACCAACCGCTCTTGCTAAGTTCGTACACACACACACACACACACATTCTGTTTTGGTTTTCTAAGCTGATTAATATTGTAGTCAACTGTGTGATGCACACATGCAACTTGGTGCCCGTGGAATCTCTAACTTGTTCGCGTCTGGTAATGGCGGCGTTTCTGGTTTTCAATCTCAAACATGCACCACCTTTGTTCCAACTTTCCCCTCAGGATGTCCTTTTGTAACATCGGTAAGAGTGACCTCATGGCCACCTGGCAAGACGGAGCTCTGATCTTTGAATTTTCATAGGTTGGCGCAACACAGGGTTTCGCTCCAGAAATCGCCGCCTCATCCTCCACAGGAGGTTTCTCTAACATTTTCCCTGTTCCTTCATTCCAAACAGATGCTGTGTCGAATTTTTTTAGAGAACTTTGGAGACACTTACGATGGTCTCTTCAACAGGGTACGTGTTTTTCCTTATTATTATCTATGGGTGGCCGATATGTTAATGGGGAAACATTAATTGACAGACTGGACGTGGCTTCCCAGATATTTCGGCTCAAGGGGCAAACATTGTTATCTTCAATGGCGGCAACGCAGGCCTCGTTGACGGTACTTTTGCCTCCACCCCAATCATTGCAAGCACCATCGCTCTAATCAACGCCGAACGTCTTCAAGCGGGTAAAAGCGTTCTCGGATTCTTAAATCCATTGATCTACAGTACTCCTGGCTTATTTACTGATATCACTCTTGGTAACAACCCCGGGTGCGACACCCTTGGATTTCCAGTACGTTTTCATGATCATTCTTCTCGCATATCTTATCTTGATTCAATTTTATCATAATAATAAAACACAGGCTACGACTGGGTGGGATTCTGTAAGTTAGCGATCTGCTTTTTTTTTAAAAAAAAAGAATGCGCCACAAACGACTGATCCAATTCCCCCCCCTTTTTTTTTCAGGTAACTGGATTGGGCACGCCAATCTTCTCCGCATTGTCGGCGTTGCCATAATATTTGTATCATATATTTTGTTAGCTTTTTTGGAACTTGAGATGTAAAGAAATAAAAACGATCTTTTTCGATATTATGCTCTGAACTTGTAGTCAGAAACGACTGAGGTTGATGAGTATATGCATGTCGAGAGACCTGGATCCAACGCGCGCGCTCTTGTTGCCACTAGTGACCACAACGTTACTTTTAGCTTGCTTTCTTCCTTTTTCTTCTTCCGCCCATTGCCCAATTCCTCACATTCGATAATAATAATAATTTTGTTTTCGAATAACCTTCTTTTATTTGGTCATATATTAGATTTGTTTTCTTCTTCTTGAAGCTAAGTTTAACAGTAACTAAACTATTATTTTATAACCATGGGGCGCTTGGGTTCGTTCGCAAGATCCCCTTTTCTAATGTTCAATAACTTGCAGATTGACAGTAGCATTGATCGCGGCATGTCAATGACGAATGGTTCGCATTATAACCACTATCAATTGCATACTCGGCATTATCAACACCAATATACACAGCCGGTTAAGCAGCAGCACCCACTAAATGGAATAAACCCAAGCGTACACTCAGCTTCAAATACACTTTCATTATCATCAACGAGATCCCCAGCTAGTTTGCGTAAACCTGCTTATGGTTGCGGGGAGCCTGGTGGATACACACTGGTGTTCGCGAAATCTAAACATGGAGGGGTTTCAGCTAGTTTAAATTGCGGCCATAATGATTTCCCTCAAGTCCTCCTGTTTCGAACATGATGTTCGTTAAGTAGATGGATTTTGTTGTAAAGTCGCATTCTTCAAGAGCGATTCTGTGCTCGGAGAGTGTTCATCAAAATGAGTAATATCCTACCCCGAAATCAGAGATAAGGTATAAAATTACATATCAAAAGCTTATACTTTATACACCTTTCAGATTCGTGATATCAATTGCTTGGGGACTGATGTACATGTCAAAAAAAGACGGATAACACGAATAGAACATGACCGAAGAAAGAATAAGTTCGTTGTGATGAAAACAGCGAGTAGTACCTTCTGCACGAGAACACTAAAAAAACCTAAATCTTTAATAAAAACCACCCTACTGGCTAGCAGTATCTCGATCATCCTGCAAATTCAAGCACATGGGATGCACATTGGTGATAATGAGGGCACGCCGATAACACCGGTCACGGTTACCAGTAGGCCGTCCTTTTGACAATGACTATCTTGTTCCACATGGCGTAGTTTCAACATTATTATTCCTTGAGGATGCGCACTACTTTTTATGGAGTTTGAAAAAGAATAAACAGTTCGGCAGAATATGTATTTTGATGTCTCAAAGACAATTGCCTTTTTTGGTTCAACCCAACCACGCGACTGCCTCGAGGCAAACAATAAATACTGGAAGCGGCATACCCTGACTATTATCATTTCTTTTCCGCACTTTTTTGCTGCTCCTAGAAGGTGTGTTAAACGTGAGGTTTTATGTTTTATTTGCAGTTCACCTTCACACTAACTCACCTGTCCTGTAACGCGTTGCAGTTGCGGTAACCTCACCAACCCACTTATCCCGAAGGGTTCAAAGGTCGCTGTAATCTTCGTCCATTGATCTTTACGAGTCCCTCAAAGCAGGCCTCGTCAAAGTATCGACGTCTTCACCAGAGTTACACGAAAGGCTCGCTAGGCTTCGTCCTGCGAGTTCTCACTACCGGCCCTCAGAGGTCTCGTTGAGCGAACAACTCCCGTCTATCAAAGATTCGAATTTTTCGTTTCAGACACTTTCACCTGAGCCGCCTGACCATTTTATTGCTACACCGGCTCTTACGGTTGCAGTCGAAACTCTAGCTCCGGAAGAAGAAGACCTCGATTCCGATAGTCCTTCATCCTCCGGTCCACACCAAGAGCCCCCGACTCCTTCCCCCACCGTTTCTAATTTCTTCCCGGACGTTGCTATCGACTACACTTCACCCATCTCCAGATCAAATTCCCAACGCACTCGTGGCAGCTTTATCTCTCGTTTCACCAGTGGTTCAAAAGCGTCTGTTCCTCAAAGAGTTTTAGCCAAGCTTACTGGAAGCTCTCGGAGAACTTCCAAGGTATCGGAACAGATTAGTACATCTCATAGATCAGAGTCGACTAGGAATTCATCGGAGGTACAGGTATCTCAAGCTTTCCAGACGTCTATATTGTATTCTAATGGTGGTTTAGGAATATCCTTCTAGCGAACGTCAATTTCCTATAAGTGAACATTCTTTTGGAGATCACGATCATACACGTCCTCCTAGCGAAGCACTTTTTTCTCCAAGTGAACCAGCATTTTCCCCAAGTGGTCCTTACACTCCCAGTGAATACCAATTTACTCGAAGTCGTTTATACACCCCCAGTGAGAGATCCTCAGTAGCTGGCACCCCTTACCGTAGTTCTCTCAAGAATCCTTTATCTAAACTTAGAAGTTTCCGCAACAACTCTTCTCGCGTTTCTTTCAAAAATCTTTCTCCTATCTCCTCTGGTGATCGTCCATTACATTCTCCGGGTTCTGATACTAGAGAGCCACCCGACGATCTTGATCATCTTCAATTAGGTTCTCCAGAATTTGTTGCTCCTTCTCAAGACAGTTCAGAACTTTCTCCACCGGCGCGGGCAACTCCCTCCAAACCTTCCGTTTCGTCCTCTATTCACGCTGCATTACCCGGTGACAGCATCCATCAAGTTGTTAACCTCGCTAATAACAATAATAACACAACTACCTCAGGTCCTCATCAAGTTGTTAGCCCAGCTGAATTAGTTGCTTCTCCAACCGTATATCCCACAGAGTACGGATCACCAGCAGTCACCACCGTCCCTGCCTCTTCTCGTCCTCAATCTTGGTGGTATACAGCTAAAGTCTTTTCTACAACAACTCCTGCCGTCGATCAACCTACAACTTTTCCCGAGGAACCGACAGTTCCCGCCGAACCTACTCCTAAACCAGTCACACCCGTTCCTCTCCCACCTCAAATCCCGCCACCACAAGGCGAATCCAAGGCATCTGAAGCATTCCCACAGAATCAGAATCAGTCTAGAAAGTCTACTCCTGCCTCAGACACTTCTACCGCCAAAGGATTGTTTGGAGCTCCTACTCCTTATACTAGAACAACCGTCCTTCCGTCCCCGCCTCTTACGGTAGTTTCTAACCCTTCCCCTCCCTCAGTTACTTCCTCCGTTCGCTCTGCTCATAGGACTCGCAAACCCACCAAATCCAGTCTTAGAAAGCGTACCAGTACTAGTCCTAGTGCTGTTCGTCCCAGAGAGTCACTTTTATTTCCCCGACCCAAGGAAGAAGACACTCGGTTTTCTCAGTTTTCCACTCCTTCAAATTATTCTTCCCAGAATCCAGCCAATCATCCTTTACCCCCTTCTGTCTTTTCTGTTACTGCACCTCCAACCGTAGCACCTCCAGAAATCCCACTTCCTCCGGCTGAACACGAGACCAGTTTCGGTTCAGTCCAAGCAGATCAAGTTCCGCTCCCACCGTCTTCGTTTACTACAACTCCCGCGGATCCGGCCTGTATCCCCCTTCCTCCTTCAGCCGCGAATACAGCGCCTCCGTCGGCTTATCCATCTCCGCCATCAAGCGTTCCCACCGTTACACGTGGTCTATCACCCAAGGTAGGATCCTCTCCTCAATCGATCTCCATCGATTTTACAGCTGATCTCTCACTTATCTATTTTTAGCATTCTCGTTTCGGATCTCGTGCAAGCTCTCGTATCAACTCTCGTATTACTTCTCGTCGAAGCTCTAGACGTAATACTGTAACTCGTCTACCTTCCATTGCATCTTCTGGACTTGTTGATTCTGCAAATTTCGAGACCCAGGAACAGGTTCAAGTTTTCAGTGGCGCTTTCCCGACCCCTCCTGTCTCTCCTCCTACCAACAACTTACAATCTTCCCCTTCAAAGTCTTTGTTATCCGAGACCTCACCCGGTTCAGTCACTACTTCTCGCAGATCTTCCGTTTTCAAGGTACACGTGTACTTGTTTCAGTGAATAACGAACTTACTCAATCTAGATATTTTCTCGCCCTACCTCTCACGTTCCACCTATAAAGGCTCTCAAATCCTCTCTTGGCGCTATACTAAGCCCCAAAAGAGGCAATTCAAGAAGCGCATCCCAAACCACTCTTCCTCTTGAAGAATCGACACCTCTTGGAAGCGTCAACGAACTCGCTCAAGAGCCTGAAAGTTACTTAGAAGGAGGAGAAGAAACCGAACTTGCTATTCGAGAAGTTCCGCCTTTAGTAAACGGTAGTTCGATTTCTGTTCAAACTACACCTAAACCATCTCGAAAGTCTTCATTCACACTTTCACGTCTCACACCCTCGAGGAAATCATCTAAACAGCGCCTTTCCCGCAAGTCGTCTGAACCTTTACTTTCTTCACAACAGGCCACACCGAAGCCTCAAGTTTATCGTGAAGCATCTCCCTCGCCGCAGCCGCAAGTTTACAGGCAAGCCTCGCCTCAGCCACAACTTTCCAGGCAGTCTTCGCAACCTCAACTTTCCAGGAAGTCTTCATATCATCACATCTTCACACCATCTTTAAAGCCTTCCGCTCACCTCGCTCCAAACGAACTCGCACCCCTCCCCAACGAAGTTTTCGAGCACATCCCCGCTGAGATAATTGCCAATATGCCTATGAATGACGCTTCTATCGATGGCTTGGACGAAGAATATGAATACGGAAGTTACAATTGGTTCCAGGTCTGTATTACTTTTCTCGTTTATGTGACATTGGAAATAAACACTCACACACGTGTTCTGTTGTAGAACCCTCCTCCCAAGGCCGAGGTGATTTCATGTTATTCAATTTTTGTTTTTTTCCTTCTTTCTCACACATGACCTTTGTTAGCCCAAGGCCCCAGAAACTATATCACCTCCCTACATTCCCATGCCTGGTGTCGTGGAGCAAAATGAAGCTTTCATATACGCTCTACAAGCCGCACCCAACGTGTTATATGGTCAATATAAGCAATATGGTCAAGTACGTGCCCTCTACCCTATCAAATGGAAATAATATCATTGATTGATGATCTTTGTGTTATATTAGCTTGGTGTCCTAGGCTGGTGTGCTGAATTCAGCGATCTCATCGAAGCACTCAAGCTACTAGGAGTCGAAGGAAATATGTTCGTAAACACGAGATCACAGGCGCTGGCGACCTGTCAAGAACTCCTTAAACTCAAACTCGATATTAAGATGCAGATCATTATCATGTATCTGTCATCCCAAGTTGCGAGATTGAGACGATTCTTAGATGGTGAAAAGGAATATGACGACTATCCAATACCCAATTTCCCGTTGGATGTTCGCGGTTCATATAACTGAATACTTTCTTTTTTTCATCCTTCCATCTCTTCTTCTGACCTTTTTTTTTTTACTTCTTTTCTGCGGCATTCGTTACATATCCCCAATTTCAATGATATTTCAATATAACTGCATGGATTGCGTATGAATTCTCTTAATTTGCTAGTCTTGCCGTTTCTTCTATCCTCTAATCATTGTATATTATTAGCACCAATATATATATCTATATGAAGTATCATTCCAAATAGTGTCTATATCACCAACATTAAAAGAGATCCACGAGGTCAACCGACTGTAATGGCGTTTGCACCTGTTCCCCAACTTCGTGATGATTTGATCTTTTTGCCTCGTTTTTTGGTCCCACCTCTCTCCGTTGTTTCGTCACCTTGTGGAACTGACCACGTTCTTTTCGCTTTTGGAACATGATCCAATCCGGAAGTCGTTGAATGCCGCTGTGGAGGTGCCACGACAATCGTATCTACGTCTTCTCCAGCATCAGCTTTTTTTCGTATCACCTCCTTCTAGATAGTATTCCACAGTTATTGAGCAGTACTAAGGCGACAAAGGTATGAAAGAATCGACATACTCTTTGTTCTAGGAGCTGTTTATTCCTCGCTTGAACCTTTTTGACCCTGTTTTCACTTTTGCCTCCACCACCCGCCGTAAGTTCGACATTAATCCTCCTTCCGTCCAACGTTGATGCATGTAATTTAAGTCCTTGTTGTAAAGCATTACGATGTGAGAATTCCAGAAAGGCACAACCTTTTGACTTGGATGTTGCGCCAGGTGTTTTGGGTTTGGGTGTTAAAAGCCGTATTTTAGGAGGCGGGTCTGTTAAAAACAGTCAATGAATATAAAGGACTATCCTCAGCTACGGCAGAATTCCATACCACACTTTGAGAAATGTTCTTGGATTGCGTCGATGGAAGTCGTATATTTTAGGTTCCCTATTCTACTCAGTATGTCGTTTAACTATCTAATCAAAATACAACATACCGACGAACAAGATAAACCTCGATTTCGAAGTATCTTTTGAATCAGATTTCTTGTCGGTTCCCTTTTCAGACATGGATTCATCATCATTCTCGTCTTTTACTTTCTGCCTTTTCTTCTTTTTGGTGGGTTGTTTTGTAACCGTCTCTTCAGCTTCTCGGTCCAATTTTGCCTCATCTCCTCTTTTCCTTTTCCCCAGATTTGTACTATTCTCATCTTTCTTCTTTGTCTCCAAGTTGATCTGATGCGACTGCGTATGTGTATTCAATTCCGATTCGTCCGGCTGTTCTTCTTCTCCAACGAGTAGATCTGTTTCGGGAAAAGCAAGTTCTTCCTGCGATATTCCATTTGACTTTTGATTTTTGCGTTCTCGAAATGCGAGACCTTTCTTTTGTTTCTTCGTCAGTTTGGGGGCAGACATTGGTTTAGTATGTATGTCACGGTTACTATTTGTCACAGTAAATCGTTTCAATTGATCATGTAACGTCTTCTCCAAGTGGTTAAGATCACAATCAATATGCTATTCGATTTCAAACGAAGCAAACCAAGAAAAATGTGCTAAGATTCAAACATTTCAAGTCAAAAATTACAAAAAAGAGGTTTCTCTCGACAATTTCTCAGGCCTCAGGAGTTAACTACGAACAGGCACCAAGTTCCAGACGAATCCGTCTCCTTCCAAAACGATGTTGTGTTTATCTTCTCTCCAGGAGCCAATACTACAACAGGAACCATTTTGAGTGATCATCTCTGGGAACGAAAAAACCATAAGATATATCTTCTTACCTCACAGGTCCAACTGGTGCAGGACGGGGGTAGGGCCTGATGACCCAAGGTTTCGGATGTTCCACCCAGATGACTGTTCGACCATCCTTGAAAAACAAAATTTCAGCAAGCAAAAAAAGATCAACTTAATAAATAAATCTCTTACTACAGAAGGACCTGCGAACAAACCAGTAGTTGTATCGGTAATACTATACAACAGTTCCGATACAATAGCAATTCGGAAGGCCTTTATCGCACATACATCATCAGTAGCCAATCGCTGCGCGCATGTTGGAAGGTGTGCACTCACCGCAGGGTTGCCATCTCCGGTACGAACAGCGTCGCCGGGTTTTTTGCCATGGACGATATAATTCTGCGTTTTAGTGTTCTGGATAACATAATCATAATCATAATGTAACTCGGGGGAATTGTCAGGAGCTCGAATATCGGAAGACATGATATGCTGAAGACTTTGCTCTGAGAGGAGAGAATAAAGCCTTTTTATACGGTTCTGGTTGAATTATTTCGTTGTCCTGTGATTTACTTTGTGTGAATTTGTAAATAATAATGAGGTTTGGCGATGTTACATCATATGCACTAGTAGTCATCGCTAATTGCCGCAGAATATATTTTTGAACGGTGTTTGCCTTTCCGACTTGATAGCTCCTCATGTTTAATACAAAGAAGTACTAGAGCCCAACGTAACTGAGGTGTCTAAACATGTTATTTGAAGTAGTGGAATGAATTACCGTCCGGAGTTGTTTAGCTTCCGACTTCATACTCCTATAATAATTCAAATACCAATATATATCAGAAGTTCGAAGCGTGAGATGCAGTCGATACAATAAACAAAATAGATCTCGAAGCAAAGACTCTTTTAAATCAAAAAAAAATAATCCACGACTCGGAGTCCATTTGTTTACGTAAGTAAGCAATATAATACCTTGCTTAAGTAATTGTATTACTTAGTCTCAATCCGTTTCCTTACTGAACTCTCTTTATCTGAACTTGTTGATTCTGTGACGTCTTCTTCAAGCGGTTTAACTCAGACTCTTTGAAGTTCTAATAATATTTTATATTGCTGAAACGGCAGTTCTTATACTATCATTCAGACAAAAAATCGGTATCTTCAATGTAATTTCAAGTGAAACAGACCAAAAAAATACTAAAATTCAAACATTCTACAAAAAAGTATGTTTCCTAAATAATTGCTCGGGAATTAATTACGTAATAGGTATCAAATTCCACTCAGGCTGGGGTCCGCCCCCTGTCAAAAAAACAATGTGTCGAGCTTCGCGCCAGAGGGCGATGCTACAACAGGAACAATTAATGATCATATCTGAGAAACCCCACAAGTCTTCTTACCTCACAGGACCAGGGCGGAGGAAGGGTTGGATAACCCAAGGTGTCGAATGTTGCTTCCAGATGACTGTTTGACCATCCTCAAGTTGAAAGGCAACGTTTCAGAAAGCAAAAAAGATCAACTTAAAAAATCGATCACTTACTACAGACGAACCTGCCACCAAACCAGTAGCTACATCGGAAATACTATACAACGATTCCGATACAAGAACAATTCGGAAGACCTTTATCGCATATAGATCAACAGCCACGAGCCTGTTACAAGATGTGTGGCACTCACCGCGCGGTTGTCAGTTCCGGTACGAAAAGTGTCTCCGGGTTCTTTGCCACGGAGAATATAATTCTGCGTCTCAATGTTCTGGATAAAATATAGATCAGCGGAACTGTCAGAAGACATGATGGTATGCTGAAGGTTTTGGTTTTGCTCTAGGATTTATTTCTATGATTCTAGTTGAATTATCTCCTTTTCCTATGATTCGATTAGGCTGTCGTCAAATTTGTTTTAAATAACGAGTTTTGGCGATGTTACGTGCACTAGTCATCACTATTTGCCGCAGAATACCTTGAATGGCGTTCACATTTCTGAATTGACAGCCCCTCTGACCTCATGTCTACAAGAAGTACCAAAGCTAATTATGTAATGTAGCCGGGCGTCGTATGAACGTGCTATTCGAAGCCATGAAATAAAATGGGTTCCGGAGTTGTTTAGCTTCCGACGTCATATAATAATAATACTAAAGGTAAGTATGTCAAATCACCATTTGCCGCAGAATACATTTTCAAATGGCATTCACCTTTCTGACAGCTCCTTATGTTTAATGCAAAGAAGTACTAGTATCAAAGCTTAACGTAATTGGAACTAAGTCAGAAGAGGTCTCACTGTCTCAGGTGTGTAAACGTGTTATTTGAGGCAGTGAAATGAGAGGAGATGCGGAGTTGTTTGGCTTCCGAAGAATAATACTAATATATTTTTATGTCAAGAAATCAAGAGATGCATCCAGTCGAATGACACAATATATATGATACCTGGAAGCAAGCACTCCTTATAAAGACAACAGTCCACTCACTCCATTTATACTTTTTTTTCATTTTCTCAAAATAATTGGCCTATTAGGTTCATTATACCACATTGTCAAGCGGCGTTTATTTAGAAATGTCCAGCTTAATCATATCCGCAGCCCTTTCCGCGACTGCATAAACAACAGAGGTCTGAAGGAAATATTACGGTGTTCCACTGGTGGTTTTACTTAGGATATCCGGCAGGAAGTCTACCAAAAATGCGAGACCGGCGGCTGTAGCATATTCTCCATTGCAAGTGGATCAGTCAGACTTCTATTGTCAAAACTGTTCTTATACTTTAGGGGGAAAGACTTGGACCTCGAACTCGCTGCTCCCAGGCGATTTTTATTACAATCGATATTCGGCAGTATGTTCAATGCGATTTCAAATGAAAAAAAAAAAATCCAAAAAGGTACTAAAATCCAAACATTCTGCACAAACTGTTTCCTCGGTAATCGTTGGGGGATTCATTACGTAGGAATTGGCAGTTCTATCAATCTCCACTCAGGTTCAGAGTCGGGTTCGCCTCCTTCCAAAAAGACGGTCTGGTTCTCTTCGTGCCAGATGCGGACGTTATAAATGCTACAACGGGAGTCATTTTAAATGATCATCTCTAAAAAAAACTATAAGATGCATCTCCCTTACGTCACAAGTCCGGAGTAGATTGAGGGCTTGATTTCCCAAGGTAACGATCTTTCCCCCCAGGCGACTGTGCGACCACCGTCGGACTGAAAAGCAAAGTATTAGCAAGAAAGAAAGAAAAAACTTGGAGAGTTAACCACTTACAGAAGCATATGCTCCCAATTTAGTATTTATCTCGATAATTTCATACAACGAGCCCGGAAGGTCCGATATATGAATAATTTGGAAGACCTTTGTTGCACATACATTATCAATAGCCAATTACTACGAGCCTGCTGTGACAAGCAACTTGCAGAACGCACTCACTGCACGATCCTCGATTCCGGTTCCGGTACGAACAGTGTCCCCGGGACGGCTGCCACGGATGACATAATTCTTTGTTTTAATGTTCTCGATGAGATACAAGTAAGGAGGTGGCATGATATGTACGCTGAAAGCGTTGCCTGGAGAGGAGAGATAGAGCTTTATTAGTATTTATGTGATTCTGATTGAATTATTATTTCATTATCCTGTGATTTACTCAGGCTGTCATTACATTTACATTTATTTGTTCTGAATGACGACAGTCACGAACTTTGGTGATATTAGATACGCCAGTCACGAGAACACATCGAAGAATCGGAGTGTTTTATTTTCCGTGCTTCGCCAGTTCCAAACATCTGGAGTGCAAAAAAGGAAAGAAGTTCCTGAAATGTGAAATATAGTTTTTTGACATTTCATACCCTGATGTATGCAAACTAATATTAGTCTTCCATTCGCGACTTATTGATTATATAGCACACCCACACCCACATTTCTATTCACTCTATTTCCAAGTGAAATATTTTAAAGGGGCCTCGATGATATGAGTGGATCCAACTGGTAATACAGAAGCATCGATTGTGGCAATTGACTGCATCTGATGAGGGTTAGAAATTTAAATAGAACGGGGTGGTTCTCATTTATGGCGAAGGCTTTGCTCTGAGAAGAAAGAGGAGGCTTTATTTATATAATTCTTGCTGATTTATTTCATTGTCCCGTGATTTACTCAGGCTGTCGTTAAACTTTGGCAATATCAGATGCACTAATCATTACTAATATTTGCCGCAGAATACATTTTTGAATGGTGTTCGCCTTTCTAACTCGACAGAAGTACCAAAACTTAACGTAAGTGGGGCCATGTCAATCAGAAGGGGTGTGTAAACGTGTTCTTCCAAGCAGTAAAATGAATTACGTGTTGGAATTTAGTTTAGATAGACGAGCACTGCACAAGCATATTGACATGGCAGTGGTTCCTATTTCGCCTTTCTTTGTTCCTAACTAAAAACTTTCCCCCATTTAGCTAGTAGAATGGTAGTCTACAATGTATTTAAACCTAGACTACAATAATACGTAACCCTACGCGATTGCGAGGGTCACTGCTGGAATCCGGGTGAAGGCTGAAGACCCCTTCATCTTAACATTACGATCCGGAGTTGTTTGACTTCTGACCTCGTATTCCTATAATTCAAATACTAATGTATATCAGAAGTTAGGATTGTCTAATACCGTTGCAAGCCTTAAGATGCCAGTCGAGCGATATCAATAAATGATACCCGGAAGAAAAGACTCCTTGTAAATGAATGTTTAAAAAGACAATCCACTCTACTCAAAAGAGATGTCGACCTTAATCGTATCCTCAGCCTTCTCCGTGCATGAGTAAATAACAGAAGCCTCAAAACGGAGGCCTCACTAGCCAATGGCAATTTAAATTTAAACCGACACTCACATTCTCTAGTCCCTGTCAATGAACTTGAACTTTTAACCAACAAGTATTAACCACTTCTTCATTTTCCAATTTCGCCATTCGATAGGTTGATGTTTGATGAAGGGTGAAACAGAGTCTCCTGGCTCCAACACTTTATTTGAAACTTTATCAAGAGATCAAAGGCCGGGACGATTTCGAACACATAGAATCGCTCTGTTACAATGAAACGGGCGAAAAAAAGATACAAGAATTCAAACATTCTACAAAAAATGTTTCCTCGATAATTGCTCGAGAGTAATTACTCAGTAACAGGTATCAAATCCCACTCAGGCTCGGAGTCGGGTTCACCTCTCAAAAGGACGGTCCGAGTCTGGTCATCTTCGTGCCAGATGCGGACGTTATAAATGCTACAATAGGGACATTTTTAATGATCACCTCTAAAAAAACTAAAAGATGTGTCTTCTTACGTCACAGGTCCAGGGCGGACCAAGGGCTTGACAAGCCAAGGCAATGACTCTGCCGCCCAGACGACTGTGCGACCACCGTCGGACTGAAAGACGAAGTATCAGCAAAAAAACTCAACTTGAAAAACTAACCACCTACAGAAGCATATGCTCCCAAGTTAGTAGTTGTATCGATAATTGAATATACATCCGATGCACGAACAAATGTGAAGACCTTTATCGCGCGTACATCATCAATAGCTAATTACTACGAGCCCGTTGTGGCAAGCAACTTGTAAGGTGCACTCGCTGCGCGATCCTCGTTTCCGGGCCCAGTACGAAGGGTTTCTCCGGGGCGGTTGCCACAGAGAATATAATTCTTTGTCTTAATGTTCTGGATGTGATAAGATACGTAAGAAGACATGAAATGCTGAAGGTGTTGTTTTGACAAGAGGAATAGAGCTAGACCTCTAGTATTTATGTGATTTTGATTGAATTATTATTTCATTGTCCTGTGAGATCATCAGGCTGTCGTTATATTTGCATTTGTTTGTTTTGGATGAACCAGTCACGAGAATATATCGAAGAATCGGGGAGTTTTGTTTTCCGTGCTTCGCCAGCTCCTGCGGTCAATATTTAGAATGCAAAAAAGGAAAGAAGTTCATGAAAAGTGAAAAATAGTTTTTTGACATTTCCAATCCACCTGGCCATAGCATAAGGGTGGTGTATGCGGACTAAAAGCCTCCCGCTCGTGACTTATTGAATAGTGACACACCCACTCCCACATTTCTATTCACTCCACTGCCAAATTAAATATTTTAAAGGGATCGTTGAGTGATATGAAACCAGCTGAATTGATTCGATTCAAGAACTGAAAGAGGCCTCAATATCCTTGCTATAATTTCGACATATGTCCTAATTTGAAAGAGAGAGTCGGAGGGTTTTGTTCTCCGTGCTTCGCCAGTTCCTGCAATCAAACGTTTAGAATGCGAAGAAGGAAATAAGAATAGCGCGGAAACGCAACCTCAGAATTTAAGTTCAGTTCTTGAAAAGCAAAATATAGTTTTTTGACATTTCATAGTACCCACCTGACAATAGCATAAGGGTGATGTGTGCAAATTAATAATAGCCTTCCGCTCGTGATTTATAGGTTATATAGGGCTCCGACTCCCACATTACTTTTCCTTCTATTGCCCAATGAGATATTTTAAAGAGGTCGTTGGGTGATATGAAATAATTTGAATGGATCCAACTCGAGAACTGACGTATAGTAATACTCAGAAGCCTCGATTGTGGCAATTGACTGACGAGGGTTGGAAATTTAAATAGAACGGGGAGGTTCTTATGTTACCGAGCAACTTCTGTGTTTATTATTTGGCATCTGTTAAATTATTCACTCCATGACTTCCACTATTATCAGATTAAATATTTAAGGCGGGGGTCGTTGGGTCATATGAAATAGGTTGAATTGACGAGAACTGAGAAATCGACATGTAATGCTTCGATCCTCGCAATTGACCGTATCTGATGAGGGTTAGAACTTTAAATAACAAGCGAATAACAAGCGAAGGTTTTTAGCACATGTTCACATTTCAGGCAGCGCGTCAATAGATGAGCTGTTTCGAAGCCTGTACATGATGATGTACACATGATACTGACGAACATGCAAGTAAAATATCAGAAAAATGGAATTTGCTCGGTGTACATGCTCATATTCAAATAGAACATGATACACGGCTAGCAGGGGTGACCCTCCAATTAAAAGTGAGTCCGGTTGTTCTCCAAAGAACATCATGGTTGATTTCAGTCCACCAATTGCAAGCATTCGGTTTTGGTTGCTCCGAGTTTCGACTAAAGCTAGCTGAAAAACCACTTTTGGTGATCACCTCCAGAAACAGCTAGGATGATATACTTCCCCCTTTTTTTTAGCGATTCTGGACTGGTTGCTCGGACTATCCAGGGAATATCAAATACGTCCAAGAAAGCTGCCTGAAAATCAGACTGGAAAATAATCGCCAGTAACTTGATCAGTTCAAAGGAACTAAGCACACCGAAGGGGCTAGCATCAAACTGATAGCCCAAGCTGTTTCAGTAAAACCATAAATATTGCCTTTTACTTAAAAAGACTCACTGGCCGCACTGATATCCTGGGGTCTGGTAATAACGCTATCTGCGAGGTGGTTAGGTTGAACAAATTTACCCGGCAGCCAAATTCTGATATAACATATTTCCCCCCACGAAGTCGGTGGAAAGTATATTAGACAATGATGCGGATTTAAGGAATCCATCTCTAAGAGGATAAAGGTAGTGTACAATGGTTGGGAGCGCAGGCTTAACCAGCTTATCAGAAGAGTAATAGTTCCTTTCCTCTTTACGACATATGTAACCGACAAGCAACATTCCCTTGATGCGTCGAAAACTGACACTTTCTTTAGTACTCGTTGTCAAACTGGAGGAAATAACTATTTTTCAAACATCATTATTGAAAGGGTTATGGTGTCCGATGCATGGTATGACGCAAGCTGCGGCGCGACGAGATGTTATAGGTTGTTGTTTCTAGGCTTTCGTGTCTATTGGAACCGTCTAAAAATTCCTTGAGCTTACGTTTTTAGTGGTAATGATGGAGACTTGTCCTACTACATGACGTGAAGAAAGCATAGCATCAAGGGATAGAGCGCTGCACTCGGGAAAGACCGTAAGAAAATTAGTTATTTTATACCAGATAAAGGATTCAAATATACTTGTTGAGAATTATAACTTCACCCATGAGAGTTGCAAATCCGAAACGTCGAAAGATTGAATGATATATTTCAAAAAATCTTTAAGCGTTATCATTTATTACTTTCATTGAGCCATAAATTATCCCACCATTTCTGCAAGTAGAAAAGAACGTACACATATGAAGGACCTAGCGTACTCACGCCTTTATAAAACATATCGTTTTGAGATGACTTTGAGTGACCTCTATAATTTGTTTGGTCTCGACGTTGGCTCGATTCGGGTCAACAAAAAACGCAGCGGTACGACCTGTAATCAAACTCTATTTCACGTTGAATTTATTATCCATGGCCCTAGCATCAAAATCAAGAACTTAAGAAGTATCATACCGCAGGAGTATCTAATTTTGGAAGTGCGTATTCTATCCTGAAAGCTTTCTCATAGAGGGAAAACTTTGGCTTTGACATTCAAGGTAAACTTCAAGGGAGATTCAGTCTGATACTATTATAGTGGGATATATCTGATTGACGTACCTGGCCTCGATCAATCAAATCCTTGGTTGCCATATAATGCGGCGATTAATTTGTTATTGATATGGGGGTTGGGAAGCAATACCGTAGATTCCAAGTGAACGTGTTTCGCCACTTAGTGGACTGGTGTATGAATTTTCGATATATGTGTATGTCAACAATGATTCACTTATCACAGGTGTTTATTTCAAATTGAGTATACTTCCATTTGACACGATCTTGATCATGGAAAAGATCGGTGTTGACGCTGGCGCTGTTGACAGGACTTTCTGATATAACAGGCATATTCGACAAATTAACAGCCTCTTCTCTTGATATCATCGTGATTTAAAAAGTGGCTTCGAGCATGGGTTCATCCCAACAAAGGAACGCGCGTCACGCGGCCGTGGCCTAACAATGAAGATTAAAGAATTCTACAGTTGATCAGATAGTCAAAAAAAATTAGTACTAACCTCAAATTGCGTCAAAGTGTAATGCCATTCCTTACCCTCGTCTTTGTACGCCGAGAAATAGTATCCCGAGTTTCAGCCATTAGAAGAGAAACGTCAAATAGAAAAAAAAAGGTAAATAACAAACCCGTAGGTTCATTGGTCAATTTTCTGGAATGCTTTATAGATAGTTTTATTGAAGATCCTTGCTTCAGAGCTTCATCGTACGATACATTCTCCAGTGCAACGATCAATCACGTTGGTATTGGATTCAGACTCGATAGAGACATGATCTATAGTTAAATTTGAGGTGTTAAATGTAAGGCTGGAGGTTTCTTCTTTGACATCTAGGCTACAAATCTAAGTTTAGAAATGCGGATCGCAGGCACTATAAAAATGTCACACTGGCATACTGGATTGATCATTGACGTGATTCCTTCGAACTAGCAAATAGTAATGTTTGGGAACGACGTTTGTAGGAAGTCTATGTTTCGACCGTTGATAGGAGCACTAGTTTCCGACATTGTGGTCGTGGCAGATGTAGTACGGAGGGCGAAATTTGTTCAATGTTGAATGGTTTCTGATTATCCCACACCGGGTTTGATTCCAATCAAGTTTGAATCGAAGTTTCCAGCAAGAGTGGAGCATAATTCGTTCTTTTGGTAGAATTTGACTCTGTTTCATGAAAACTTGAAAGTGAAGAAAAAAGAAAGCTCAAATCCTGGACGTCGATGTAGACGCGCGTCGGCCATCAACCATAACTTATTCCTAATAATGTGGGAAGTTCTGGGAACTGCTCTCAATCCTACATAAAGGTCAAGTATGGACGGGTTACTGAAGGCTGTTAAGTTGCTTAGAATCAAGCAGGGCTCATTCCGACGCTCTCCGTAATGTTCTCCTGGGGGCAGACAAACTCGTATGACGATATCAATAATTCACTACATCTCCCAAGGAATAGAAATTCACGAAAGAGTATATCCAGCAGGGAGTCTACGAAACGCGAGACCGGCCGCCGTAGCGTCTTCTCCAAGTGAATCAAGTCAGATTTAGACCAGGGCAAATCGTTTGTGAAGTTGTATATTACCGAAACCGCAGTTCCCATATTATCAGTTGGGGGAAAGACTCAGACCTCAAGCTTGCTGTTCCAGGTGATTTGGATCATAATTGATAATCGGTATGTTCAATGCAATTTCAAATGAAAAAAAAAGATACTAAAATTCAAAGATTCCACACAAACTGTTTCCTCGATAATTGTTCGGTATTCAAGAATTAACTACTCAGTAACAGGTATCAAATTCCACTCAGGTCCGCCGCCTGCCTCCAAAACGACGGTGTGTTCAGCTTCATGCCAGTAGTTAATGTTCTGAATGCTATAACGGGAATCATTTTCAATAATTATCTCTAAAAAAAAAAACATAAGATGGGCCTTACCTCACACGTCCGGGGCGAAGTGGCAAGGGCTTGAAAAGCCAAGGTGTCGGTTTCCGCTCCCAGACGACTTTTCGATCACCCTTCAAGGTTGAAAGGCAAAGTTTCAGCAAAGAGATCAGCTTGAAAAATTTACCACCTACAGAAGAACTCGCTATTAAGCCAGTAGTTACATCGGTGATACTATACAACAGTTCCGATACAATAACAATTCGGAGAACCTTTATCGCACATATGTAGGTCAGTACGCAGTTACTACGAGCCTATTGCAAGCAATTCTTGCAAGGTGCACTCACCGCACGGTTCTCATTTCCAGTATGAACAGCGTCGCCGGGGTTTCTGCCACGGGCAACATAATTGTTCGTCACAATGTTCTGGAGATAATATAACTGAACGGAATTGTCAGAAACTGGAATATCGGAAGACATGATATGCGGAAGGGCTTTGCTCTAAGAGGGCTTTATTTATATGATTCCAGTTGAATTATTTCCTTGTCCTGTGATTTACTGAGGCTGTCGTTAAAACTGTTTTAAATAACGAGCTTTGGCGATGTTACATTATATGCATTAGTAGTCATCACTATTTGCCGCAGAATACATTTCTGAATGGTGTTCGTCTTTCTGAGTTGACGGCCCCTCATGTCTAATACAAAAAATTACCAAAGCTAATTAAGCAATTGGGGTCAGAAGGGATTTGTAAACGTGTTATTTGAACTGGTGAAATGAAATGAGATGCGGAGTTGCTTGACTTCCGACGTTGAATAATAATGATAATAATAATGTATCGTTAAATCGCTATTTGCCGCAGAATACATTTTTGAATCACGTTCGTCTTTTTGACTTGGCAGCCCCTCATGTTCAATACAAAGAAGTACCAAAGCTTCACGTAATTGGGGGCTATGTCGGTCAGATGGGGTGTCTAAACGTGTTATTTGAAGTAGTGAATGAATTACAATCTGGGGTTGTTTGGCTTCCGACTTCGTGTTTCTATAACAATTCAAATACTAATGTATGTCAGAAGCTAGGAACTCTATAGCAAGTCGTAAGATGCATTCAGTCAACTCGGAACGACACAATGAATGATACCCGGAACCAAAGACTCTTTGTAAATGATGTCTAACAAAAAGACAAATAGTCCACTCCATTTATTTAACAAATATTGATATCTTGTTTAATCATATCCGTAGCCTTTTCCGCGATTGCATAAACAACAGACATCTAGAAGAATAAACGTAAAAGGAAAAAAGAAATTGGTTGTATGCCACGGTCACTACTTCGACAAGCGACGAATCTGATGATTGGCTGTAGCGTCTTCTCCAAGTGGATCACGTCATATTTAAACCAGGGTAAGCCGTCTATAGGGATCTATTTCTGAAACCACAGCCCTTATAGTATCATTTTAGCGAAAGAGCTCGAGGCAATTTTTGAGAAAAATTGGTATACTATACAATTTCACAACAGTTTCAAATGAAACAAACCAAGAAAATGCACTGAGAGTCAAATATTCCAAGTTAAAAATTACAAAAAAAGGCTTCCTCAATAATTGCTCAGGGATCAATTACGCAGGCACTAATATCCACCCAGGTCCGGGGACTGCCAAAACGACGATCTGGTTAACTTCATGCCAGCCGATGCTACAACAGGAATCATTTCTTTCTGAACGGTTATCTCTGATTAAAAAAATATGAGATGTACCTCACAGGTCCAGGGCGGGGAAAGGGCGCGACAATCCAAGGAGCCGGCTTTTTCACCCAGACGAGTGTTTGACCAACTTGACCACCCTTCGAGTTGAAAAGCAAAGTTTCAGCAAAGAGATCAGCTCAAAAAGTTAACCATCTACAGAAGAACCCGCTAGCAAGCCAGTAGTTACATCGGTAATACTATACAACCGTTCCGATACGGGATCAATTCGGAGAATCTTTATCGCACATAGATCAGTACCCAACTACCATTGACACGAGCCTGTTGCAAAGTGCACTCACCGCACGAGTCTCCGACTTCCCGGTATGAATAGTGTCTCCAGATTTTCCACGGACGACATAATTCTGCGTTTCAATGTTCTGGAGATAATATAACTGGACGGAATTGTCAGAAACTGGAATATCAGCAGACATGATATGCTGAAGGCTTTGCTTTGAGAGGAGAGAGTAGGGCTTTATTTATATGATTCTGGTTTAACCATTTCCTTGTCCTGTGATTTACTCAGGCTGTCATTAAATTTATTTTAAATAACGAGCTTTGGCGAGATTACATGCATTAGTCATTGCTATTTGCAAATGCCGCAGAATATATTTCTGAATGGTGTTCGCCTTCCTGACTTGACAGCTCCTCATGTTTAACTCAAAGAAGTACCAAAACCTAAATTAATTGGGAGCGGTGTTGGTCATGAGGGTGTGTGTAAACGTGTTACTTGAAGCAATGAAATGAGATGCGATCCGGTGACGTTCGCCTTTCTGACTTGACAGCTCCTCGTTTTTAATACAAAAGCTTGGCGTGATTGGGGCTATGTCAACTTGGAAGGGATACTAGTAGTGAAATGAAATGATATACGGAGTTGTTTGGCTTCCGAATTTGTACTATTAATAATAATACTAATGTATGTCAAGAAATCAAGACATTCTTTCTGTCAACTCGGAACAATACAATAATGACAGTTATTATGACACCCAGAACCAAGGACTCTTTGTAAATAAATGCTTAACAAGAAAACAAACAGTCCACTCCATTTATTTAAGCAACGTCTTGCTTAATCATATCCGCAGCCTTTTCTGCGACAGCATAAACAACAGAGGTCTGAAGAATAAACATAAATGAAAAAGGGGGATGTTGATGTTGTGGTGTATTTACTTACGATATGTCCAGCAGGGAGTCTAGTAAACACGGAGGCATCTACCACTCTTACATTCTCTAATCCGTGAACTTTCAACCGAGCGTCGACGACTCCTTCGTCTTCCAATTTTGCCATTCGACAAGTTGATGAAGGGTGAAACAGAGTCTCAACCCTTTTCCTTACTAGATCTTCCAATTCTTCATCTGAAGCTTTATCAAGATCATGATCGAATCTGGGATCATCACGCCTTTCTATCACAGACGACACTGGTTCCGTCCGCACAATCTTCATTATAAGTTTCAGTCCTCTTACTAATACGGCGACGTCGTTGTGTTTTTCTAAATAACTGAAGGATAATAAAATCCAATGTCATGTCATGTTTGCTTGAAACAAGGTATGGGTACGAATATAAACATGTACGTACTGGGGATCAATACTGGGAGCATCGAAAGGATTAGATGATTTAAGGGAGATTACTCCTCGACTCTGGGGCCTAAAAAACGATACAAATATGAGGATTTCCGAAATAACACAAGGGGATTGACCTTAGCGCAGTAGCGAATACGTTCATAGACGGGTACGAATATTTACCCCCCATTCCGGTCAAACAATAATTAATAAAACCTATAGGTATCATCGCTATTTCCAGATCAGGACCATCCAAACTGGACGTTTCATCTTGAATCTGATAATTATCGGGCCCAAATAATCGAGTATTGTCTGAACGGACGAAGGCGGCCAATTCGGTTGTCTTGTATAATACATTATTTTTTTTCCGAAAGGAAGAAATGATGATAATAGACGGGAAACGCACGTTACTGGTCAAGGGGCCAGACCTAAACAACGTCCAGCGGACAAAGTCAATACCTGTTTGTATCTTGTCCTTCAACGACACTCCTAGCAGATGTTGAAGAGAGTAGCCAGGTTTGAGTCCTAACGTGATAGAAACAATAGCATGATCTTGTAGGGCACGACCGACGCCTGGAAGATCGTGAAGAACCGGAATACCATGTTTTTCGAGTTCGTCTTGTGCCCCAACGCCTGATAGCATAAGTAAGTGTGGCGAATGTATTGTACCAGCTCTAGATTTACAATGTTACTTGAGATCCCCGCATGATCACCAAACAACTCACGCCAGAATGAGCTCCGTCTTTACTTTTACTCGGTACAGTCTATTTGTGGACCCCTTTCTATAAGCAAAATTTAAACCAATAGCACGTTTTTTACCATCTTTGGTATCAAAGAAGATGCGGGTTGCAGTCGAAAATGTTGCTATAAAAAGATTTGGCCTCTGAAGCACCTCTGGTGTTAAGTATGCTGTTTCGGCTGTTACACGGGTCTTGTTCTTATCGATATAAGTCACTAAGTAATGATGAATTCTCAGAAGACGATCCACATAGGACACCAACATACTAATCTATTTATGAAAGTGAGGTACTGAAAAGGCATGAAAGACTAGACGGACCTTGGTTACACCCAAGGTTCCTCGTGTAGGCGAATTGACGTCAGGATTAAGGGGTATACCCAAATTTACGCAAGATTCAATGAATTTTGTTGTTACTCGAGTACGATAATTAAAATAACCGACGTCGACAGGTCCATCTCGTCCCTAAATTTATAATTGAAACCAGATTCAAAACCCGTTTTTGACATGAAAGCACTTACCCTCTCCGCCCAATTTACTCCAGGATAGTTCGGGTCAGGATTATATCTCTCAAACTTCAGAAAATATCTTAAAATAAAATATTGGATTCTTGTTTTTAAATAAACAAAGAATAATAACTTGCTTGCGGAGGGCTTGATAGCTCCATTCCTCCGCTCCGTTCAGACCTGTTTTCGCCCATTCATTATAATCGCTCGGTGGGCCCTCTGTGAACCTATGATATTTTATAGTCATGATGAAGTGTAGTAATGTTAACAAAAGACCTTACATCATTCCATTGATCGCAGAACCTACACAACGTCAGGATACAGCGACAAAGTAATCTTAAAAAACTCACAACCACCGAGCACCTTCCCTACAGATCAGATTGGATACTGTTAACTAAAGGTATAATACATAATAATTCAAAATAAATACCCCTTGGCCAAAATTTCTTCACATTCCCGGCATGGGCCTGAGGTTCAGTGAAAAGAGCATAATCACTTTGACTACCGAAAAGCTTTGGAAACAGTATTGGTATCCGACTGAAGAGTATATTTCGAGAGCTAGAAGAATAAAATTGAGTTTCATTTGAATAACCACCTCTATATAAGACTTGCCTTCCACCAGTCTCTACCATTAATATGCGCAATTTCGGACTTTCGGACAAACGTGATGCGAGAACGCAACCAGCCGTTCCTCCGCCAACGATAACAACATCGTATTCGAAGTTTATATTATCGACGTTGTTATCATTGGCATTATTGTCTATCCTTTGAGCGAGGGAATCAGGGTTATCAATGATGCTTGTAGTACGATGGAACTTTATCATGAGCGTACGAGCGGGGATCTTCTGAAAAGTGTGAAATTCGTTCTTTGCATTTGGAGCTACTATATGCACCAGACTCGGTTGGTATTGGTAGTGAGAGGCTCTTTTTTGGCGTGATTATGTAATATGGAGACAGAACCCGGGTCCTTGGTTTGAGTTCGTTGTCTGCCATGCCAAATACACTATAGACGATGATTGTCACATTGACCAATATGAACCAAAGAGGGAAGATCATAGCGTCACCTTAAGGCTCTTTTGATTCCAAAACATATTCAGAAGTCACCATACCGCGCTATCAGAATGTACAAATGAAGAAATTCAAGATCAACAACACATAATCCATAATTCACGTTTCCTAGGTTCACACAGAAGTCCCTTCGTATGCGCCTCATGTCCTCGAAATTAATACCCATAACCAGAAAGAGTCTCAAGCGTAAGGTTAGATCGGTAAATGTTTTGAGCATATTACCCCTAAATTTGTAGACACCGATGATGTACATTACTATATTTTTGGGGGAGTGTGATTAAGGATAATGACTTTATTAAAAATGAGTTCACCAAATAAATACACCTGTTCACCATGGTAAAATATAATAAGAATTAAATAAACCCTTTATTTCTCATCGTCAGGCAAATTGTTATAAACGGTGCAGAGCTGTTCCCAGGCTTGATTGGGCGAGATAGAGTTAGGACCGCTTACAATCCCTAAAAAAGAACAAAATTATGCCTTTCTTACAATCATTTCACAATTGATAAATACTTACCAGCTGGGTCTTCGGCGAAAACAGCGGCTAAACCTGCCTCCAAATGCCAATCAAGATGGCAGTGAATGAACCAAGGACCTATTTACAAAATATGATTGGTCATGGATTAAAAAACATTCCAGAGTCGCATACCAGGGTTGTCGGTTCTGAACCTAATTCGCATTGGGTTCGCAGTGGTACCACCGCTGGCTGTTGTATCACGACGAGGAGGGTTTACGAAGTTGAGAGGACCACCAGAAGCAGATTGGATAACATCAAAAGTATGACCGCTAAAAAGGAAATGCAGTTCACATTAGTATTAATAAAGAATAAATTATGTGCCCAAGCTTACTGCAAATGGAAAGCATGTCCCGGTCCTCCAATAAACGCAACTTCGATAGTAGCATTAGGCATAAGTGTAAAGGTGTTTTCATGCGCTCCGAAGGTGGGGCTATAAAAAAAAATAGTCAAGTAATGCAGCCACATAGCAGGAAGGCGGAGCGTACTCAGGGTTACTAAGAATGTTAAGTAAGGTAGGAACGGTCGGAGATTGGTATTGAACGCCATTTATAGTCTTGAAAAATATTAGAAACCATTATGCCGAGATATAGAAAAGAACTCACCCAAACATCACCGTTTGCCGCGGTGGTCGTGAACGTGAAATTAAATACTTGATCAGCGGGGCCGTCACCGCCAGGAGCACCAGGGTTGAGGAGAGGCTAACGAAAAAACAACAATTTATAAAGGAGTTAACAGTTATCATAGGAAATGTTCTTACAGCCATCTTGAATTCCTCAAAAATGACGGGACCTGAAGCGAAAACTTGGGATGAAGTAGGTTCAGCATCTGGAGCACCACCATAATGTAAGACGGCGAATGTATTTGTTCCATTAACTAGATAGTGAGAATAAGTCAATAAAATAAAAGTTACAGTCTTGAGAGACTGCATACAGTTCGAGTTAGTTGCAGAAGTCGTAGAACCAAGAATGGTTTGAGTAGCGCTAATCCCTGTTACCTTCGATTAGCATCAAGCCCAGTTCGTAGAAATACTGCTACTGACAGTAGTTATCAACGGATTGATTGGCAGTGATCTATATAATTTGAAGGTTCGGATCATTTTTTATTGCGTCAAGACGGATGAAACCCACCACCACACTGTATCGTTGCGCAGGCAAGATAGAAAGGAAATCGACAACGTAGGGCTCAGTAGAAATACCTAACATTCAAAAAATATAAGTTTAAAGATATGTTTCTGTCCCAAAATTCAACATACCATCAGCTTCAATAACTGTCATTCTGTGGTTTTGAATAGAAACATTGAAGAAACCCTCCGCAGACAAGCTGACCAATCTTAGACGGTATCTCTTTCCTTGAGTGACATTGACCCTAGTGAGAGTAACATCGGGTCCTCCAGTAAAACGACCGGCGCCATTAATTAAACCTGAATCGGGTACAGGCTCAGGTCCTCCGGCGAACCAGGCATCTATTGAATATATTAAAATTATTCTATAGGGGAAAAGACCAAATTTTGACGCACTTTCAAGGTTGAAAGCTGTAGTGTGATACCAATCCGAAAGTGAAATAACACTTGAAAAAATCATTTTCAGCTCAAAATGTAATTTTTCAAGATAGGAGCAAACGGCATACGTAGTTTCATCATCCACATCATATAAATCCAAATGAGGATCCTCGGGATCATCTGTATTTGCGAATGTGAACGAAATGAAAAGATGTGAAGGTTGTGTTATTCATACAAATGACAAGAGGCCCGCGGATACCGTCAACATATTGAGTGCTAAGGTGACTGTGATACCTGAAAAAAGGATTTAATCACCAATCCATCGTCGAACGCATTCTTAATATCACCAGAAAGTGCCCGATTGGTTGGCCAAAACAATTTCGTAAGAGAATGAATTGCTGATAAGGTTGAAGTTGATATATGATAGAATATGAATAAAAACAAGGACTCACTTCGGAGCAATGGGACATTGAGTAACGAAGGAAGGACCATCATTTCTAAGCAAGCTTGAGAGTGAGTAAAGTAGGTAGACGATAGGACATACTGCGCATTCTGATGTTGAAACTGTTGGACCGTGAAAAAAGGTAATTACTTAATGATGATAAAGACGGGTATTGCTATAAAAAAAATACGCACAATTCCATGCCAATGCTAAAGGAAATTAGATATATATACCAAGATGGTCACCGTATAGACTCACAATACTGGTACTACGTCGCATAGTAGGATCGGAGAGCTGATTATTGACGTTTATAGTAGCAGAATCAAACTTGTTGAGTGCCAACAATGGACCGGGATATTGACCATTGACCAAAGCGGCACTACGAGTGAAGCCATCAGGAGCAATAGGTTGTGAAGAAAGCGTCCAATCTTGGACAACTTGGGCGCCCTTCACAAGACCCAAAAGTCCTGCAGAAGCAAGGAAACGAAAGAGTTTGGAAACCATTTTGAGAAGACTTCAAAGGAGAGTTGAAACAGAGCTTTTATAAGCATTTTTCTTTCTTCTAGTTCCGTGTTGTCAAGCACAAGTCAACAAGTATACTCTCCTGTCAAAAGAACCCGCAACACCCGAAAAAACTTTGGCTGAGGTGATTGAATGCGAAATGGGGAAAGCTGACCAAATGCTTCTGGAACGCCTAAGTAAGCTTAATCAAATCAAATGTTAAGAAACTGCGATATATATCAAAAATTAGTAGCAATTGTCCACCCGAAGCGGGTATAGTAATAGGTGTCTGACCTCAAAAGAACCCGGTTGGCTCGCTATATTCGACCTTGAACAATCAGCCTAGGAGAAATATATATCATAAAATGAATCATGCTTGTCCCTTATTGTATTAGTATAGTCAGTTTTGAGTACCGTTGCAATTAAAAGATCAAGCCACTCAAGCGTCCTCGGAAAAGAGCGTTCAGCCGCTTGGGGACAAGTCCTTTTTCTCCACAATGTTTTTCCTTTCATTTTCAATCATTGATGAGAACGGCAGATATGCTATCGGCCGCCAAACCATACACCGCATTACGCTTTAGCTTTCATCCCACCAATAGCGTTATGTCGAATTGGTAATCATCAACATCTACTTGCGCCCGGAGTATTGAGCTGATCACTTATCTTTAGACTCTCTATAACCATTGCACCAAAGTTGCACGAATCATATGAACGTCCGGGTCGGTTGAAAATGCTATAGGCTCCTCACAATTCTTGTACTGGCGATCCACGCGAGCTCATTGCATATGCCGGATCGAATTAGAGTCATACTTAATATATTTCAAAGCTTCGTTCTGTTCCTGAATAACAAGGAGCTTAAACACCATACTCCAACGTGCGTCCTCGTCTTACTTTGATCGAATCCGACAGTTTCTATGTTGAATTCGGAACATGGATGCTGGCAGGCGAAAGGACAGTCTAATGAACAATAAGTTTACTGCAGCTCAGTAATTGCATGCTAGCACATACTGACATCTAAAACAGATAACCTTCGGTATTAATATTAGGAGGTACCTTCCGCCAAAAGCGCATACGTTTCGACAATCGAGCCAGTTCAGTGTTGGGACGGAGATCATTGATGACGCAAAAAGGCACACTTCTCAACTTGTGCTTTGAACAGTATTGGATCGAATACCTTGGAAATTGCCGATCCCAAAAGAAAAGTTGGTTGTGTCTACATACTATTTCATTTCAGGTAAATGGTGGTTCACATTTCCTCCACTTTTATGGCTAGAGCGGATATATGTATATTAAGTAACCATGCAGTATTGATCAAACATCAATGAATCAAACTTACTTTTTGGGGTAAAGAAAACGCGTAAGGGATAAAGTCTGATTGAGTTTTTGGAAATTTGGAAATTAAAGTGACGACTTAATATAGAAGCTGATCGGCCGATGGGTATACGTTTTGTCAGCTTAACCATACCAATCTGAGCTAAATCGTCGGAACCCAAAGGAAGTTGGTTGAAAAACGCCATTGTTCCCGCATAGCATCAATAACATCAAGTTCTTGAAGAGTAGTGGAGAAAGAGTGTAAACCAGAGGAGCAGTTTCACCATCACTCGCTCATACTAGAGACATACGCATAACTGGCATGACTAGTGTAAATTGAAGTCTTTGATTCAATGTAAGTTTGCCGAACTTAATAGGTGTAATCTCCATAAGGACAGTACGCACCGGTTGACTAAACTAAAATCTCCAAAATTACTAGGGATATCAAAACATCATCCTGTTTATTGTGAAGGGCCAGAGAAGATTAACCTCGTCAACGACGGTATAAATCGGAATATCTTTGGCGAATATGATGATGCATAGTCTGCAAAAAAAGCCTGAAACCAATTTTCCCCCCGACAGACCCCGTTTCGCGGAAGAGCCATTGATCTCAAAAAAAAAGGAGAAACAGAAAACTTATAATAGTCAAAATTCATAAAAAAAAAAAAGATCTCAATGTTTCAAAACATGGAGAGGGAGGGAGTTTAGCACCGCCGAACACGCGACTTCGGGCACAAGAGCAACCAAACGAAAATCTGTGTGATGACTAAGCTACGCACTGCCTCTCCTTGTTTTCAACCGCCATCATGGTGAGTCTCCTTGCCACAATTACACGTTTTTTTTTTCAATGTTATTCATGTGTTTTAGTCTACTGCTTGTCGTCGTCGTCTCATAAGGGATTTTAAACACCTTTCATCAGACCCGCCAGGCGGGATTTCTGGTGCTCCGTGTGCCGACAACATTATGTTATGGAACGCGGTCATTTTTGGTCCTGGTAATGAACATTGATGAACGTATTTCGCGTGGAATATATTAATGTGATATATATTTTAGCGGATACACCCTTTGAAGATGGAACTTTCAAGTTACTTCTCACATTCGACGAATCATATCCTAACAAGCCACCACAAGTCAAATTCCTTTCACGGATGTTCCACCCGAATGTTTATGCAACTGGAGAACTCTGTCTTGACATTCTTCAAAATCGATGGAGTCCAACTTATGATGTTGCCGCTATCCTAACGTCCATACAAAGTCTTTTACATGATCCAAACCCAAACAGGTTAGGAGAACCAACGTAGTATATCTGTACTTTTCTGACATATATTTCTAGTCCTGCGAATGCTGAGGCTGCTCAATTATATCGAGAGAACATGAAAGAATACATTCGGCGTGTAAAACAGACTGTCGAGGAGTCTTGGCTCGATCCTGGCGAAGACCAAGAGGACACGGCGTCCTCAACAGGAGATGCCAATTGAACCGGGGTCTCCTTTGTCTCGTCATCCTATCCTTTTAGGGTTGGCGTCCTTCCCTTTTTTTGCGATCCTAATATCTGACATTGCCCCACAATGTGAAACCCTATTCTTGTTCCATACATTGTCTAAGCATGTTGTTAGTATACACCTTGTAGCCCTCCATCCCAGCCCAAACCCGTCCGTTTTTATTATCAGTCTTGCATTGTGGGTTCTGTTCTGTCCTGTTCATAATCAACTCTCTTGCTCCTTTGGATATTCGATATGTTTAATTAATTACTTTGAACATGTAAACATGCCATCCTTAATAGGATATAGGTATTCGTTGTTCGTTTGTATAGTCAATGAATGAAGTTACTCTGAAAGGAGGTAGGACTGTCATGCATTACTTCCGAGGAGAATTGGTTCCTTGTTGTGGTCCTTGGGCCCAGTACGGATGACGGTAATGAAATCTGGGTGTTACGTATATTGACAGGCAGTGATGGAGAAGAAGGTGGGTTATCATCGATGATCTCTTCGGAGATAGTATTCTTGAAGTTTAATGGCGGTGGTTGAAGAGCATGGAAAGCCATGACAGTTTTGGAAAGCTCGTCCAACTAAGGAAGTAGAATAAACAACCTTAGTTCTTAATATTATATAAGATATGCAAACCTTGGTCATAACAGCTTCAATGTTTTCACTTCTTCCTTTAAATCTCCTAGGCAGTTTCTCGAACTCCTTTTGTCGTTTCGCAGCCTCCTCCTCTTCCTGCGTCGGGACAGAATCCACATCAATATCGACATCGACATCGATATCTAAAACATGTTTTGTATCACCAACTCCTTCCATATGGGTATGCATCTTGGCAATCTCGCTTTGTAACTCTCTAATACGAGCGAGATGAGACCAGACTTCGTCATTCGTAAGTTCGGCTGTCACGTTGTCAAAGGGACCAGCACTATCAGCGGGAGAAGCTGGATGAGTCTTGTCAAATGTTCCTCTTTGTTCTCCCGTAGCAGGATCGTAGAGAGGTTCAGTAGGTGTATCGCCAGATGGACTTTGTTCTGTAACAGCATTGGTGCTTCGTTGTGGGCGTGCTAGTGACTCGACCTGTCGTAATCCGTTTCTTATTTCAGATATAGCACTATCGTGAGGATTAGGTGTAGCTGCTATATAAGGCTCTGGGATGGGTTGTGGTTGAGATTGAGCTTGCTCCTGAGACTCCTGAGGTTCGTTGGATGGGACGGTTTGACTAAATTCTCGGTCTTCTGATGGAAGTTCCAGGTGAGAAAATGCAGATTCATCAACCGGAGACGTTGTGTCTAATTTTGACAACGGTAATACATTCTCAGTTTTTTGTCCTGTCGATGGCTTATTAGCTCGTCGAGTCCAGAAGTTGAGCATGCTCCTCGATTACGTAACATGCCGTTCTCAAAGTCTTTTCCCAAAACAAGCACCATTTTTGATTTTTTTGACTGTGCATTATAAAGTTAATCTCATCAGCGAGCCAGATAAGATATTGATGTCCTCCTTTTTCTTCTTCTGCATGTTATTTCTCAGTATTTCCCTCGAACGTAACCTGATTGAATCGATGTGGTCAGTCATTCGTTGCTTTTTCTTTTACGGCAGATTCGGCTTCTCAGGCTTCTTTTTTTTTTAGATTTTCAAACCTAAATCGTAACCTGGAAACTTTTCAAGTTTTGAAAGAATAATCCACTACCTTTCATACAAACCTTTATTCATCTAAATCTTGAAGTTTTGGGTATAATATGCCTTAATTCTGTCATGAAATCCCGCTCATTGCTTACTCTTCCCCCTCAAGGTACCCAATCACCGTTCTGCTTATTTTGGACTAAATCATCGACATCTGTGATGCGACAGTTCGACAATCAAACATCATTCTTAAGTCTTGCAGAAAGCATATGCAAAAATATTGGAGCATTTGGTCATCTCTTCGCACGGAACTTCAGTTGTTCTGTTCAGCTCTTCTAGCATAACCAAGAGGTATTACTAGTATATCTGTTTTTTGATTATATGTGGTCAACAGTATCTATGTGCAGGAATGTATGTACACATACAAGGTATTTGTACCTACCTTTCCCTGTTGGAAACTTAGACTGGTTAACTCAATTCCCAAGGTTAGACATTTCACAAGCGACACCGCTTAGTATTTTTAACATCTTTGCGTTACCAGCTTCTAATAATGTTTTTAATGTCTGGTTTACGATCAGATAAAAAAAATTTATAAAAGAGACGAACCCTAACAAAGGTTTCTGTTTGCTCACGGGACATCGGCATTCCGCTTCACGATTCATCTGACAGTTTTACGACACAAAAAGGACATCGGCTCCATCGTCTTTTTTGCTTGACCCATCTACCCCTATTTGAAAATTAAAATATGTCAACCTTGGTTATCCTCGGAGTGGCGATCGTCCCTCAAAGTGTAACTACTTACAATACTGGTATGTCAGACGTTTTCCGCGGGGTGTTTCTCTTCATTTTATTAACCCTTTTCTTTTTTTCAGTTGCTGCCTCCATGTTTTTCTTCTGGGATTATTTGATCACGTTTGATGACGAAGTAAGACCTTTATAAGACTCAATTTAGTTTTGATTTTTAACGCTGTTTAGGTAAACTTTATTTGGAGGTTCGAATTAGTTATACACGATCATCTTTTATCTTATCATCCGTTAGACAAAAACAGAGTTATATCAGCGCTCTTTTTTACTTCATTCGTTACTTAACACTAGCTATTCGGAGGTGAGTGTTCGATGAGAAGAGTCAAGTCAGATCGTCGTAAATTAACCAACCTCAACGCAGTGTCCACCTTATCTTCTGCGCAAACGTGTTTGGTTATCTAGGCATAACAGCTCCAGATTGTACTGTTTGGAGATGGTTTCAAGTACTTTCGGGACAAATACTGTTCTGCATTGTAGAATTATTGCTCATTACACGAAGTCAGTCTTATACCCTTCTTCTCTTAAAAGAAAACAACTAAATATACTCTACCACAAGTATATGCCCTCTACGAGAAAAGCACGAAACTATTGGGCGTCTTACTGTTCTTCCTGTTATTGGAATTTTCAGCAATGATGGCACTCGTTATAACCTCACTTCCGAAAGAAGTTGCCAAGGGTCTTCCTCCAGCTCTTGCTCACATTCACTCCGCACCATGTATCGGAATCAGCCAACCTAAAGAATTTGCAAGTTTGTGGTGAGCCCATTTTTACTTCATAATCGAACGTTTTCTTGCTTGAACTTGAAATTACCACAGGATACCTGCACTAATTATGCAAACGACTTTGTCTATCTTGGTTGCATGGAAAGTGCTCAGAAGCGGCAGTTTCACCGGAAACCGCTTGCTTACCATTTTTGTAAGAGATCATCTGTGGGCATTCTTGATGATATTTGGTACGTCAATTTTCTCTATTCTACGCACGAAAAAAAACATTGATGGAGACAAGGTGTCGCGTTTTGGGCAACCTTAGCGTATGAATTAACAGACGATCTTGGTGAAACTGCCCTCACGTACGTATGACATTTCACTTACCAACCAGTGTATTTATTTAACGTATTTTCCAAAGGTGGACATATTCCGTTCTAGGATTTGCTGTAAGCAGGAAAATTTACAGACTGGAATGATATCTGAAAAATGGATTTTTTTAGGGAACACGTTTAGTCCTCAATCTACGCGGATACACGGAATCAACAGACGAAGTGTTGACCAGTGAGATCTCTGAAATCAACTTCTCTTCAGTCCCTCCTGCACCCTCAAGTTCTCCATACATACAGACCTCAGATTCTTCAACTCTTTGTCATACTATGTTTATCGAGAACCAAAGTAGTAAATAAAAGAGAAATGGTCAACTGAATTAAGCTTCTCCTGGCAACGTTTATCACGAAAGAATCATCACACAGCTATATCAAATTAAAAAGATATTTTTATGAGTCGCCTGTCATCTTTACCAATACATGTGTCAGTCAAAGATATGATGATCATTGTAAAATTAAACCGTTAGCTTCCGAGCCCGCAGCACGATCGGCGCACTATGTACATGATTTATTCCATCAGAACTTCCCATGGAAGCATTTTAACAGGACATTAGTCAAACCTATCCAATCTGCTTTCGATACATTTCTTCCAGGAACTGTATGTCTTTTTGGATCCATTCACTCGCTAGCGCGTCTCGGATTGTGTCTCTTTGTTTCGGCTTTGGCTGCAACAGTCCACGTACGAGTCTCTTTGCTGAAATAAATAATGTTAAATGTTTCAGGAAGAAGACAGACATTCTATAGCAACCTTCAGGCATATTCCGCCATATATCGTCATCTAATTTGAGAGGTGATGCCAAAATGCGACACATTGTAAGAGAATCATATCGATTGGAGTTTGAATTTGTTTTACGACTAAGGGATTTAAGAGTAGTATGTGTATCTTCAGCATCAAAGGGGTTGTAACCACTGAGGTGAATTGATCATTTTATACAATGTAAATGAATGTATGTACTATGGACCCACCAAAGCATTGCAAATATTACCATACCTAAACTCCAGGCATCGGCATATATCCCAACATAGCCATGGGATTTTGTTTGGAGAGCCAATATAGCTTCTGGAGGCATGTAGCATATAGTTCCAACAGCATTGAGTGTCTCCTCATAAGCCCGAGGTCGAGCAAGTCCGAAATCAGCAATCATGAGACGTGGATAAGGACCTGGGGTATGCAGAAGCACATTTTCGGGTTTTAAATCTGTGTCAAGTTGAACATCTCGTCTTCTTAAGAATCCTGATAAAGGTGTATATACCTCTATGTGAAATGTTCCTATTATGAAGATATTGTAGTCCAAGCATTAGTTGGAAACTGCAATACTTGGCTTCTCTTTCAGGTATTTTCTCGTTATCTCTAGTTGTAATATATGTGAATAGGTCTCCTCCAGTGGATAACTCCAAAAATAGATTTCTAGAAGAACAAAATTTCCGGATTGCGAAAAAAGGATAACATCTCAATTTACTTACATAAAATCATCGCTGAATACTACATCTAAAACCCGGTTGATATTAGGCTAAACCGTGATAAAGATGGTTTACATAAAATCATCGCTGAATACTACATCTAAAACCCGGACATGATCAAGTCCTCGAAGAAGTTCCACCTCTCGCATCAAGTTATCTATTTGAGGACGGCCTCCCAGTTTAATCATTTTGCAAGCAGCCTGTTGATACATCATCAACGGGGAAGAAATGGTACTTTTCAAAGTATAAGCCAAGTTGACAGTTGCATAGGAACCGCTAAACGTTTATCAGCATGCGGAAGGCTGTTCTCCAACTGTTTATACCTTCCCAATGTGAGTGAAGTTACTGTGTAATTTCCAACTTGCTAAGAACAATGAGTCGTGTATTCAAATTTGCGGTCATGTTGTCGTCACCTTGTCTACTGGAACCGAAGACGGCGTTGGGTCGAATAAAGTCTTTCTTTGAAAGATGCTTGAAGGACGCGCATATACACATTTAAAAGCTAAAAGGTCAGCCAGAAAGTCGTTCAGAACACACGATTACTTACCTTCGGAACGTGGAATTTTAATAACATCGTTATGCATCAGAATCACAGAGTTCCTTTTGATTAAATTCTCGTTCAATAAAAGACCGTTAGTCGATAGATCCTTAAAAAAGTAAGCATTACATGCATGTAATGGATAAAAAAAATAATACCAACCTCGCAGGCAAGCAATGTAGCACCTGAGGGTACTTGGATACTACGACATTGTCAGCGAAGTTAGCGGAAAAGGTTTAATACACATACACATGGATTTTAAGATGAATCTGAGACACAACCGGATCAGAGATGACATATGAACTATGTATCTTGGTTGACTTGAATTCGTAAGAGAGCCCAAGATGTAGGTTTACCATTTTGTGTGATTCCGACCGATAATAAAAGGTACATTCATATACACAGGGAGCTCTAAACGGAATTGGGATCAGTAAGACATTCATAATTGATGAGAAATGTACCTTTTTCTTCTCTCATGTTTGAATAACAGAGTAAATGCGCCACCTTTTCAACGCCTTGAGTTCTATGGGAACTTGTTTTTTGAGTTGAAGACATTATGAAAGAACTTCGTGAACGTTTAGAGTGTAGAAAGATTTGAACTGCTTCGTCTTGAGAAGGAATCAACTTGCGTTTCGTAGTCATTTTTCTTCGCTGTGAAAACTGGTAAACAAAGACGTGCACAACACGCGTGACAAAGTGACAAAACCGCATTTGCCTGAAGAAGGGCCGCAGAGTTTTTTGATAGAAGTAACAGAATTAGAAGCATAAGATTATAGGAGATTTCATGTAAAAACAATGTAAAAATACAGAACACCATGTAAAGTCACCCTCCTGAACCACCTTCGGCCCATCTCCGTAAGTCTTCCTGCGAAATTGTGGGGAAGTCATTATCCGACTCTTCGGTTTGATTTGGGAGGTTTATATTGTTAGCAGCATCGCTGGTCTGTGGAGACTGATGAAATGCCAGCGTTTGGAAAAGAGAAGGCATAAGAGAGGCTCTATACATACCTCTTCATCAAATAACGCGTCGGTTTCCGTATGACCGGCTTTTGTAAAATCTGATTTATGTCGAGAGGTCTAAAAGCATTAACACTAATCCTCTAGTCTAGTTAGAGAATGTATATATTTACCGACGGCTTCTCCTATAATCTTTTTAGTGGATTTATTGTCTATTCAAACAAGTAGAGCTCACGGTGTTGACAATGCCGTTAGCACGTTGAAGCAACTCATTAAGTTTAGCTTCTAGTTCGTCACATTTTCTAAGCGAAACGAATTGAAAGTAGGATCAAGGGGAATATAAAACTTGCAACATACGCATTAATCGCCATTGTCTCTTCTTGTCGCAATTTCAGTTGGCGATCCATCATGGCTTCAAGGTTTGCTCTGGCCTGAGAGAATTAAGCATTGTACAATCTATATGTATCATATAAGTTACCTGAACGGGCCGTAAATCGTTGGCAGCAGCTATAAGATTTTGACCCATGACTCGTATCCATTCGAGCAAGCGGTGCCAATCGGGAGGAGTGTCTTGAGCATATGGAGGTGTTGGTGGAGCAACGATTGAACTCAAGAAGGACGAATATGTATAAAGCATCGTGGTGAGTATTGATTTTAATGCTGGTCGACGATCTACAAGAAAAAGTTGATCAGGAACCGAGAAGACAAAGATCCTTTGACAAACCAACTGTAGGGTCTTCCGGATAAAGTTGAACACCTCCAGTCTCTTTTAAACTGGGAATTGTTTCTTTCGTCTACAAGAATCCAGACTGGTTGAGAATTACCAAAGTTTATCGAAAATTGACGACGTTGAAATGAAACGCCCACATACAAACCAAGTATCTCCATAAACATTGTAATAACCATCTTCATTAATCCAATCTACTCGGGGTTTTTCCAGTTGAGTTAACGGCCAATCTGGAATATCACTCTCGCCTGCGAGTAACTCGAGTTGTTTTTTGATAATATCGGGCTCTTCCAACTCATCTATGGATTCACCAGACGCCTCTAATCGTACTTTGAATAAAGATAGCAAGTGGAGGTTGTGACTTGTATAATTAACATAGAGCGAGGGAGGTGAAGGGAACGGGTTTTGTAGTGTCTGCTCGTCTTCCATTGCTGAAGATCGCGTAGCGGAGTATGAACTTTTGTTGAATTACGTAAGCAAATCCGGATCCCTTTACTCAGGTCGTCGACAACGGTCCTATTATTACCCAACGATGGCCAAGAAAAAGAAGAGTAAAATTGTAAGTAAAAATAATTATCATTGAAGTCGAATACTTATTGATTCATTTGCTGATATTCTAGGTCCTTCGTCCATGGTGCTGGTATTGTGAACGTGAATTTGAAGATGAGAAAGGTAACTTGAAGCTTCGTCTGACAGATATCCCTTCTGACTTGGACTTTATTAGTTTTAATGCAGCATCAAAAGGCTAAACATTTTAAATGTCATCAATGCCCACGTCGTTTGAATACCGCTGGTGGTTTAGCCGTACATATCCAACAAGTTCACAAGCTGGATCCGGACCAGTAAGTATCGGAAGTCGTTTCGTGCTTCAAAGTTTTTGACTTTTTTTCCACCTTTTTAAAGACTCCCTCGCATTGATAATGCTTTGCCAGGAAGAGATGGTTATGAGGTGGAGATATTCGGAATGGAAGGTATTCCAGCTCCCGACGTTGCAGACTACAAAAGACGGAAAGAACAAGAACTCGGTCTTCCTGCTGGATCTATTTCAGGTTCAGGCAAAGGTTTACAGCAAAACAAACGACCAAGGATTGAAAACCGTATTTTGACCGAAGAAGAATTGCGTGTACAGTTAGAAGCACATAAAGCTCTTATGGGTGGGTCTGATGCTGCCGTAACGAATGGGACCAATGGGGCAGCAGAAGCTACTAATGGTGGAGCAGTATATAATGCTGCACCTCAAACATATGTGAACCCTCCTGTACCTCCTCCTGGTGTACCACCATTTATGCCGGGTATGCCTCCACCATTTCCGCCTCCACCAGGTTTTCCGGGACCCATTCCCGGTGTAGCTCCTGGTGGTCCGCCTCCACCATTTCCTCCTTTTTCTCCCGGGGGTTTTCCTCCAGGGTAAGATCCTGTTACTCCTACATCTCTGGTTATATAACTGACAAAACGTTCGACATCTAGCCCACCGCCCCTTGGGTTCCCGTATCCACCAGCTATGCCTCTTCCACCAGGTGTACGACCGCCGATACCTCCAGGTGCATCTCCTCCTGTTGGTGCTCCTCCGGGTTCGGTTCCACCAATGCCACCACCACCACCCCAAGGGCAACCACCACCTCCACAACATTTACCTACTCCTTCCTTTGTACCTGCGTCTTATACTGCTACTTCCGTTCCTACTCCTGTTACACCTCCACCCCCACCTCCTCGACCACGTACACCCAACCCTCCACAAACAAACCCGCCACTAAAAGCAGGTACTGTTCTTATATGGTCAGATGCGAACTATTCTCCAGTAGGTCGTTTTTATTTGGCTTATTAAAGAGCTGGTATTAACATCCATTTAGCTAGAGAAAAGAGCACAAGATCCAAAGTATTACTATGCTCCTCAAGCAACAAGCGAGACTCCCAAAGCAGAAAATGCTGCAGCGAATCCTCGGGGTACAAAAAGAGCGAGAGCAGAGGACTTTTTGTAGATGGGGACTGCGGAAGTACATTAATACGGTTGGGAGATTCAAGCTTTGTTTCTTTTTCCTTTAGTGTATCAAACTGTATTGCTTTCTAAATGCCAGTATCTAACTCTTTTTCTCTCGGTACCGATAAATGTCACAGTCACAGTCACAGTCACATGCTCAATTGACTCGATCGAAGCTCTTATAAGACTATCTTGTCAACGCAACCATGCCTTGATATCTTTTACCATGTCTGATCGCGAGTCTTCTCTCTCCGAGCAATTTTCGATCAGACAAGATAGCCAGGGTAATATACGACTTTTAATCGTCGGGAATTCAGGTGTAGGCAAAGTAAGAATAGATACATATACTGTAGTCCGAAACTCTAACCTCTTTGATCCTTTCAAAAAAAAGTCCACCTTTGCAGATACGTTGGGTAAAATTTCGGGTTTCCCGGTGTTGCACCTTGACGAGGCATACTGGCGTCCTAATTGGGGAGAGGTAGTTTATGGTTATCCTATGAAATAAGTGATTATCACTCATGCGGGAAGAGACATCGACAGATGAATTCGTTGGTACGATCAAGAAATTCATTGAAGAAAATCCTAATTGGATCATTGATGGGAGCTATACAAAAAAAATAGGCTCGTTAACCGAATCCTCCTCAACCAACGTTATTTGTAAGAAAACGAGTTTGCAGAGTATAATTTTGTTTGACCTGGAGGTTGTGGGTTTTAGGGCTTGATCCCCCGTTTTGGCTCTACTTTTCGCGTATCGTCTGGCGTACATTTTTACGACTGTTCGGATACCGGAAACCCTGCAGTCCGGGATGTGAAGAGAGCTTGGCAAAAATTTTTACTCTTGGAAAAGAGAGTATATTATGGTGGTGCTGGACGAACCATACTCCTTTAAGAAAGAGATATGAGAGTCAAATGTTGGAAGATGAAGACAAAAAATGGATTCGCCTTGGTGGTTTGGGATATCTTTCAAAGATCTTTCAAGCAAAATTGGAGCACTTGTTAAACCAACGTTAAAGGCGGAGAATGTTCCTTTCTCCCGCGAAATTTGTATATCTCGCTGACGGTAATTCCTCTGTTAAATATCGTTCTACCGATGGTCATTGGTAGGATCACTCAGATGCAAAAGAAACAATTATACATAGAACTTGGAAAATAAACTTTTTATTTATCGAAAGAGTAATATCCCTTCAGTTCACTGCACGATATCTGAATGTTTCGGGTGTCCAAACGTTCAACTCTATTTCAACAAAATGAGTTAAATTCACATCACGCATAACAGTAGTACATACTATACTTGTTGTTGCGCATCGGCCATCTAACTTCTAAGTAATTAAGCCCTCAGTTGATAAAGTCAGCTCATTAATGTATTATCGGAAGTACCTAAGTAATTAAGCTAATCGAGAACAATGAACGAGTATTAACATTGGAACTTACCCCTCAGTTGATAAAGTCAAAGGCTGAGGGTTCTAATTCATTAAGTCGGGATTTATATACTACGAAAGAGCGTGGTCAGCGCTTATGCGCATAACGTGTGACCGGAATGGTGGACACTTCAACAATACTCTATGTAGCAACTGGGATTTTCTTATCTTAAAATCGTGATAAGGACTACTACATATTACACCGCGGAAGGTAAATTAATAAGTTACCGCCAGACGCTCACAGGGAACACCCCCGGCGTCATTAACTAATTTAACTTGAACGGTTCGTACTTCGTACCGTTGAATTTGTCACGTTCCCATTTACATACACAATCGACCTCACACTTAAATGTTCTTCTTCAACGAAACATGCGTTTTAGTCTCTAATTCTCACCAATAATGTCTAATCGCGAGTTTACTCCAACCCAGCAATTCTCAATCAGACAAGATGCCCAGGATAATATACGGCTTCTAGTTGTTGGAAATCCAGGTGTAGGCAAAGTGAGAACGAATATAAATAGTAGTATGACTGATTTTCTAATTCATGATGCTATTAAAAAAAGACCACGTTGGCAAATGCGTTGGGAAAAATTTCAAAATTTCCAGTATTGCACCTTGACGAGGTGCAGTGGCATGCTGATGGGAAAGAGATTATAGAGATATCAAAAGAGGAATTCGCCGGTATCGTCGAGAAATTCATTCAAGAAAATCCAAATTGGATCATAGATGGCGACTATACTGAGGCAATAGGCCCGTCAACTAAAATCTCTGCAACTAACATCATTTGTAAGAAACGGGTTTGCGAGCTAGTTTTGTCTGGCTAAATAACTTGTGGGCTTGATAGGGCTTGATCCCCCCTTTTGGTTGTACTTCCCGCGACTCGTTTGGCGTACATTTTTACGATTACTTAGGTTACGAGAGCCCTACAGCCCTGGATGTGAAGAAAGGTGGGGAGAAGTCTTCACTCTCGGGGAAAAGAGTATAGTATGGTGGTGTTGGATGCGTCATGATGTTGTCAGAGAGATAAATGGAGACCAAATTCTGGAAGATAAAGACAAAAAATGGATCCGTATTGGTGATTTGGGCGATCTTTTAAAGGTATTTCAGGCGGAATTTGGAGAGCTTGTTAAAAGTCAATGAATTTTACTCTCTGTAACTAATTATTTTGAGAGTATTACATCTTTGCATGTCGGTTTGCCATAGTTAATACCGATATGGGGGAACATCAGACAAAAGGGGACAACCATAGTGCTGTAACAAAGACGTTTATTTATTTATCGAGAAAAAGATTCCCCGAACTCATACTACTAGTAGCAACGCGGTACCATTCGCATCAACAAGCGGGTCTTTTCCTAGTTGCCCAACATACACAGTTCATGGCTGTCTAATACAGCATAGAATCAGTCGGGCTGTACATAGAATTTGGAAAATAATTAGACTATAGCTAACGGTCATTATCGCGGAGGTAAATAAAGTTACCGTTAGACGCTCACAGAGGACATCCTGTCATTAACTTTGAACGGCTCATGCCGATGAATTGTCATATTCACATATACAAGCGACGTCAGATTTAAATGTTCCTTGTCAACGAAATATGCGTTTTAGCCTCTAACTCTCACCAATAATGTCTAATCGCGAGTTTACTCCTTCCCAGCAACAATTCTCGATCAGACAAGATACCCAGGATAATATACGACTTTTACTCGTTGGAAACGCAGGTGAGAACGAATATAGTAGTAGCCTGACTGATCTCCCTAATTCACGATGCTATCAAAAAAAAAAAAAGACCACGTTGGCAAATGCGTTGGGAAAATTTTCAAATTTCCCAATATTGCATCTTGATCAGGTGCAGTGGCATGCTGATGGAAAAGAGATTATAGAGATATCGAAAGAGGAATTCGCCGGTATCGTTGAGAAATTCATTCAAGAAAATCCAAATTGGATCATAGATGGTGACTATACTGAAGCAATAGGCCCGTCAACTAAAATCTCTGCGACTAACATCATTTGTAAGAAACGGGTTTGCGAGCTAGTTTTGTCTGGCTAATAATAAATAATTTGTGGGCTTAATAGGGCTTGATCCCCCCTTTTGGTTGTACTTCCCACGACTCGTTTGGCGTACATTTTTACGATTACTTTAGATTGCGGGAATCCTACAGCCCCGGATGTGAAGAAAGGTGGAACGACGTCTTCACTCTCGGGGAAAAGAGTATATTCTGGTGGTGTTGGATGCGTCATGATGTTGTCAGAAAGATAAATGGGGACCAAATTATGGAAGATAAGGACAAAAAATGGGTCCGTATTGGTAGTTCAGGAAATCTTTTAAAAGTCTTTCAGGCGGAATTCAGAGAGTTTGTTAAAAGTCGATGAATCCTGTTTTTTTTTCGAGTTTTTTTTTTTCGTTCTTAACATCATTGCACGTCGGTTTGCCGTAGTCAATACCGATACGGGGAAACATCAGACAAAAACAACCATAGTGAATTGGATTGCTGTAACAAAGACATTTATTTATCGAGAAAAAAAGATTCCTCGAACTCATACTGCTACTAGTAGCAACGCGGTACCGTTCCCATCAACAAGCTTTGGATTTTTATTAATTGAGAGAATAATATCCCTTTAATTTACTACACAATACGTACCCAGACTTGGAACCGATTCAAGGTTGGATAACTGGGATTTTACCTTTTAAATGAAAAGTTCCAGGAATGTTCATGACCAAATTTAAATTTACCTGGCTCGCCAAATACGACATCGATGCAACTATGAAGTCAACGTCTTGGCTCTTGATTTCATCATGATGCCGAGAACAGATGAGGCTCGGTACCGATAGAAGTCACATACTCGTCTGACTCACATCAAGTTTTTTAAAATGTTCCTCGTCAACGAAACAAGCCTTAGCGTATTTAACTCCACCCCAGATGTCTAATCATGAGTCTACTCCTTCCCAGAAATTCTTGATTAGACAAGATGCTAACGATAATATACGGATATTAATTGTTGGGAATGCAGGTGCAGGCAAAGTGAGAATGAGTACACTAGTAGCAATACAGTGACTGACTCTGACTCTCTAATCCTTGATGTTGTCAAAAAAGACCACTTTGGCAAATACATTGAGCAAGGTTTCAAATTTTCCAGTATTGCACCTTGACAAGGTACAGTGGCGTGCTAATTGGGAAGAGGTAGTTCATCGCTATCATTGCGAATGATTTCCATCACTCATACGGAAAGAGATACCGAAAGAAGAACTCTTTAAAATCGTTAAGAACTTTATTGAAGAAAACCCAAACTGGATCGTAGATGGTGATTATAGCAAGATAATTGGCACGTCAAGTAAGGTCTCTGCGACTAACATCGTTTGTAAGAAACGAGGATAAGTTTTGGTTTTTTTATCTGAATTGATGGTTGTGAGCTTATAGGGCTTGATCCCCCGTTTTGGCTGTACTTCCCACGAATCATTTGGCGTACGTTTTTACGATTATTTGGGTTGCGGGAACCCTGCACCCAGGGATGTGAAGAAACGTTTAAAGACGTCTTCACTCTCGGGGAAAAGAGTATATTATGGTGGTGTTGGACTCGTCATGACGTTATCAGAAAAAGATATGAAGACCGAATTCTGGAAGATAAAGATAGAGAATGGATCCGTATTAGTGGTTTGGGCAATCTTTTAAGGGTTTTCCAGACGGAATTTGAAGAGCTTGTTAAAAGCCAATGAATTTTATTCTGTTTTTCTCGTTTTTATTGCACAATTGCATGTCGGTTTTTCCTTTATACAGGAAAACGTCAGATGAAAAGGGCAGAACCGCAGTGAATTGGATTGCTGTCCAAATTAAAGATATTTACCGAGAGTAACCGAGCCAGAAGCGGGGTACTGTGCACTAACAGGAACAAGCATCGCAATGCGAAAGCGGATGCTGTAAACATGAGAGTTTAGACATTCAAAACATACAGTTCGGATCAAAAAGTTTGAGTGTTCATTACGACATTATTCAAGTGCGAGTCTCAAATTCCCGTGCATATGATATACAAAAAAAAGGCTTAGCATAAAATTTGACACGAACTATTCAAGTTTTCTGTTTATCCATTCTCCATGGCGTTTGACTAACTCTTCAACAATTTCGTTTTCAATTTCACTTTGATCATTTTTTAACCGAATCCATGATTCTTGGAAACCCTCCCCATCACTTGATCGGGAGACAAAGACGACTTCAAGTTTACGTCTATGGAGCTCATTTCCGATAACGACTTGATGTCCATATCGTTCCAAGGCAGCGCATGCTTTAGGTATCAATAAATTATCATCAGTTTCCAACTAGGAAAATGTGATGTTCAATAATATTTCACTTGGGGAGACAAATAGGCAAACGTACTTTGAAACTGACGATGAAGGCTTCAGGTGTCCATTCATTCACCATAGGCTTGAGAATCTTTGGCACTTGATCCATCTCAATTTGCAATGAACCTTTAGTCGATTGAATCTTATGTTCCGACTATGTGCGGAGAGAAATAAAAAAATAATTGTGACAAATATAATAATAAAAAAGCATACCATCTTTTGTGTAGGCAAAAAGAAATCGCTAACGGCGGCAGCCAGATAATACAATGCATATCGTTTAGCCCTACTCAGTTCATTTGATATGGCACGTAAAAGGTATAGGTATTCGTTGATCGTTACGAATGTCAACGTATGTAACATTCCTCGTGTATGCACATCCTTGTAAGATTTGAGAACTTCAGCAAGTCGAGGTGCCTCAGCGGGTGAGACAGAAATATCGACAGAGTCTTTAAACTCTAAAAAATCTAGAAACGGGTTGGTAGAATGGGAATAATGACGACTAAAAGGTTGGAGGCTGAATTGTCGATGCATGAAAATGACGGCGTAACCATGACTTAGGAAATATTCGGCAGATGTAGCTCCTCTTGTTCCTGAAAAAAAAATGACAATCCCTTTCATTGTTTTGTACCAGCAATAGTTGAACATACCAGCACTAAAGTTGTCCAAAAATCGGACACTGTAGCAAGCACACTTTTAGTATGTCATTTCAAATAGTCTTTATAAAACCGCTCACACATTGAGTTCTAAAGGTACAGTCGTACCACCACTCTGGCATCATTTCGCATAAATGATCAGAAACATCAGCGACAACCAGAACTCTCACCGTAACAAGAGCGATGCGTCTGTTCTCTTGAATATGTCTATCTATGAATTGTCTTACACCGGATATCGATTCTTCAAGATTCGGCGGTGGCGGCTGTGTCGCAAAATACGACTCTGAAGAGAAGCTGGACATTGTCACTGCCCGGGACGTTATTATCAATTTGATTCCAATTGATTATGTAAAGTAATTAAAAACTAAATATTACAAATGTGGATTAAATAATCAACTTCTAGCCTGAGCTGCAAACGCAGCATTCATTCCCATCCAACTTTTTTCAACCAAACTTAGTAGTTTGTTCATATCTGAACTCCAGGCATTCATAACATCTTCAGCGCTACGTTTCTGTTCAAAATTAACAATGCCAGCTGGTCGATCGATCCTTGCCCAAATGCTACCAGAAACAACCAGGCGAGATAGGATTTCCTCTGTTTGTTCTGGGGATAAATCTAGTAATACCTGAAGGCGAGGTAGTTGTATCTTGGTATAATAGTGTGCGATAACACGGATATTCTATTCTCATTCGTTTAGCAATGTTGTTGTAATGGAAAGAAAAAGAGAGAATGTTTTGCGCACATGCTCGATAACCCGGGTATGGAAATCCTCCCAACGTTTTTCACCTCCTGATCCAAAGACGGTCGTCGATCGTAGGGTTGATCCATAGATACTTTCAATTCCCGACCATCGCATCAATTCACGTGTCGTAAAACACTTTACAAGGTTACTAGATAAGGGTTTTAATATAATCGATGAAACAGATAATAACAAAAGAGAGACGCACTAATGAAGTTCCATCTTCACGAGTGCCGGATTAGCAAACAAGTGATGCAACATGTCCGATTGCTCGTTATCATGAGGCGCAAGAAGCACATAGTAAACAATGTATTCCAGTGCCTAACCTCCGGTTTATCACGGGGGTCATAACAGTAAAAGGCAATACTAAACACGATACCTGACGACCTTTATTCGCTTCATCCTCCTTTATTGACGGAGTTTCCCAAATCTTGTAGTAATGTTTCGCAACATCGAGGTAGGCTGTTTGATGTAGTGCGTATTGGATCATTAAATCGCAGTATTTCAACTTGAGATCCTGGTTTAAAACGTGTGTCAAGAGAAAGCACAGCCTGTAGGACGGAAAAAAAAAACTACCCACCTCGTTCTCTTTCTCTTTCAAAAATGCCTCGTTTACTTTCCTTCCGCCCACTCGTACTTTGACCCATTCAGTTTCGCCATCAACAAACGCACTACTCGAGGATTCTTCATTCGTTTCACGATCCTTCTTAGCCTTTTCGGCTTCTTCGTCTTTCAACTTGGCGACACCTACTAAGAGTCGCATTTGTTCCAGTAAAAACTCAGTCTTCTCTCTCCGTTCCATAGACGAGTATGTTTCTACTTGTAACTCTGAAAGTAAATCAGATGCTGTCTGTAATGATTCCTTGGGTGTCGATGATGAGGCTGCCAGAGATTCATGATAATGCGCTAGGTACAACGTTACACGTGCCCGAGGCGTTTCCAAGAATATCTAAAAACCATGCAGTTTAGATTTCAGAATGGAAGGAATGTGGACACATTAAAACCGTACTTTGCCTTCCGTCACATCCCGCAAGGCATGGATAACAGACAGCCATGTTTCTAATCCTTGCTCCTGTTGTATTACATCCAACCACGTCATACTAAGCTCAACGATTGCTTGAATAACAGCTTTCAATTGACCGTGTTTTTTCGATAAAAGAATTAAATTGGTAGTCAACAGCTTGTAATTTTTAGCCTCATGAGTTAGCGTGAGTAGCCTTTCCGCAAGGCGTGTAGTCGATTTGGGATCAGAAGCCTTTGAAACATGAAATCAACAGAGATTTAGATAACGAGGATAATCAATAACATACATTTCTGGTTTGTTTTTCAAGGACAAGAATCTTTTCAATGGCGTCATTCAAGTTGCCTGTCTTCAAAGCTACCTTAGTATAACATCTTTAGCAAGTAGTATGTTCTTACTTTAGCAGCGGCTTCAACAACTGGAAGTAAGGCATCTACTTCAGGAGTAAAATCTCGTTCTTGTTTCTTTGGTTCGGTGGACATAATAAACTGCTGTTTTGTTTTAAGAGAGTGTGAAGGTGACGCGTTCTTCCGAGTCTTGTGACATTCGTCACAGTCACGCGTAAAGTGAATTTTCAATACTAATTATTTGATTTTTTAGATGTACATGATTTGTAACAATGTGTAAATACATAATCTATGTATATAAGGGTATTTAACTATAAAAAGGGGGGGATAATCGGAGAGTAAAAGTCCAATTTAGTACACAAGGCCTGACCTGAAACTTGATGAAAGAAAAAAAAAAGGAAGAAAAGGATCTAATTTAGTACAACATGGCCTGTCGATATTTAAAAAGAAGGGAGGAGAACCCTAGATCCAGTTCATGACAAAATAACCCAGATGTTTGCTGCTTTCCGTGTGCGTCTTCTCCCCGATAATAGCCCAGGGGGTTACCCAAAGTTTATAAGTAACACCGCTCTTCAAGGTACCAGTACCGGTATCCTGATCAATACTTCCCTCCATTCTCCAGGTAGAAGTACCATCGGTGACGGTAGCGTTCATCGTGATAAGAGTTCTATCTAAAAATGGAAGAGTGTGCTTGCTAGCGAGACCTTGAGGTTCGATATCGATTTTCATAGGTGAGATTTCCCCGCTAGATTTGCGGTAAAATCCTTGTAATTTTAATCGGGCAGTTTTGAACCGTTCAATAGCTTGTCGGACACCAGGCATCTTGATTCCATGTCCGTGTGGTATGGTAAGATGTGGCGTATCATAATCATATGATGTGATGGGAAATACCGGGGGTTGAGATTCGGCGAAACATCCATATATGTAAATAAAATTGGCATGTGTTGCGGAAAGTAAAGGTGACCCGTCATTATCGAAATTTAGAGTTTCAGCGAGTGCGGCTAAATCATCCTCGTTTTTAATATATGAGGTTTGTGCTAAAATATAATGATCAGTATAAAGTTATTTCTTGGGGTTTTTATAAAGCATACCATGAACATATGCAGCTACTACAAAAGTTTTAATATATCGAAGCTTCCAGTTATATGCGGGTATTCTAGCAACGAATTGGATGAAACTGAGATCCCGAGCCTTAGCAACCGCTTCAAGCTTGGTTAAATTACGGTTATCTACGGCGGCCATACATTATCAGTGCCCGCTAGAGTATTTTTAAAAATAAAATAAAATAACATACCATGTTCAGTGACGACGTCAAGCAATGTACGAAGCAGTTTTTCAACATACTTCTTGATTCGCTTATCCATAGCCGGTACTTCAACAGTCGTCTGCTTTGGAAGATGATCGTATAGAGGCAAGATTCGCTCTTTCTGAATAGCTGATCTAGCCAAAGAAAGCCAGACACGAGATTTATGTTCCTTTCGTGGGTGTGCTCTGCGAGACAACGCGTTCACATCCCATGAGTTACTGCGAAGATAGTTCTCGAATGCTTTCCAAGCAAGTTTGTCACGGCAAGTGGAAGAAACACTGAGTAGATTAAGTAATTCGGGTGCCTCGAGATAGGATGCGATAATAGGAACGGTTTGATGAAAAGCAGGTTGAGAAATAGCGCTGCTATGGGAAGATTGAGAGGAAGTTGTTGGAGAATGTGGTAAAGACGGCGGAATGGATGAGGCCGGGGTTGGAGGACGTGAGGTACTAGAAAAAGACCTCGAACGATTAAGCATTTTTGGGGGAATTAAGAGGGAGACAGCAGCTTTCTTTTGAGAAAACTGGCGTTTTAAGAAACTTGGTGAAGATTCCATGGCTGATGAATGAAAGAAGTTGAGAATGGGGGCAGTTGCCAAGAGTTGCACTGTCATTTATTTGTAGGGAAAGAAAAAAAGAAGATTTCGGACAAGAGGAGGTTCAGTCCTCTCAAAAACTGATTAAGGACCCCTTTTTATGCAAAAAAAAGGTCCTTAAGCAGTGTGGGTTGTGGATGGAAACGTCGACGGATTGCGGAGCGGATTCTGTCCTAGAATGTCCAGGAACAACCGCACACAGCATTACAAGCAGTGCCAGTGCCCGCGTGACTGATACAGTCACATTTAAGTCACAGGTCACACTGCCTTGCTTGAATGTTTCAACCGGCGGTCGGAAGAGCCTGGAGTGCCTCATGTTTCTACTAACATATGCATAACTTTTACATTCTGCGGATTTATTATTAACATGACCATTCCAGTAGGTACCACATATCATCATCTTAAGGATCATAAGCCATGTTGTGTGCTGCTCGGATACAGTCTGCTAAATATCCTGCATCATGTTTTCTACAGCTTGCAACCCTCAATGAGTATCAAACGTATTCCGTTTTTGGTTTTAGGAGAAAATCACTCACTAGACTTCTAAAGCCTCGGCTGCTCCCACGATATCATATATTACACTATCCACCCAATCGTGCAAAATCGTATCGCATAGTATATTGGAGTTCATTCCAAAATTCCTCTTCGAGTATCCATCCAAGATTACAACCCAAATTCCCATCTCATTAGCCAACTTCCTCATGCTGTTACAATTCCCCTTTAAGGATGAATTTGGATTAGTCTTCCTTACGTCTATTTTTGCTTCCCTGACGAATCCGGCTAGGATCTCCTTTCTTTTCTCTATTCTGGAAAGCGGCCATTTACTGTTGGGTATCAACATTCCTGACCTTCCTAATTCTGTTTGGAGACGTATTTTTGCTTCTTCCAAATTTGGGAAAAACTGAGCTAATCTCTAAAAAAACGTGCAAAGTGTATCTTTTAACCACTTTTCGAGATAACCTTCAGCTTCGGCTTCGATAATCCTACTGTTGCCGGTGCCGTGAACATCCATAAGGTAAGTCAATGCGTTTTGCTTGACAGTTTCAACATTCTTGATGTTATCGTCTTGGTCAATGGCTTGAAGAAGCTTCACTACATCTTTTAAAGATTCGCCAAAATGAGATATTTGCAGTGCTTCAATCCATGGCACTTCCTTCTCTTTACAAGCGCCTCTGAAAACAGCCTCCTGTGTTATACTCAATAAAGCATCGTTGAATGTTGGATAGCTTTTTACTATTCCAAGGTATGTTTGGAATTGAATCTTATATTTAAAAGCCAAAAAAGGTGCAAGCTGTGTTGAAGCTTGCGTTAAAGGAAGACCCGTGGGGGGGAAGAACGCAAAAACCCTTACGTCTGCTATTTTGGACAGTTCACCGTTCAGTTGAAGCTGGGCAGGAAGCCCTGAGCATATGGAATTCCAAAGTTCTTCTTGTTGTTTTATAGGAAGCTTATCCAGTATCGGGGAAATTTCCTTTTGTAACAGATGATTGAATTGCTGTTTTGGTAGAGCTTTTGCGAGGGTTGAAAGTATATCTGATGGTTTGTATAATGAGGTTGAGACGTTCATGAACACAATTAGGGTGGCGTACTTTTTTCTCACCCATTAACTTATATCTTGTTGTTCCTTTGTTTTCCGTTGTGGGCGGATGACTCGAACAATACTTTCCTATTGAGTCGGTTCCGGAGTGACAGACGCGACTTCGACGAGTGACGTATACATAACTCTTTGATTTTTTTATCCCCTTACTAAATTATGGAAAATCCAAAGTCAATTTACTATTTGAAATTTATTGAAAATCCGTAAGACACGTATCCTTTGCGTATCGGCCGGGTTCTCTGTCATAATACTAATGCTGTGCTTTAGTCTAATTCATTATCCGATGTCATTTTTTTTTTAGTCATTCCTGTTTAAAAACACAGAATGCATATTCCTATTGTTTATCCTTAGAATATAAAAACGCCGATAGGGGCGCAATGATACGACACTCAGGCGGTATCGTGGTATCCTTGGCGCCGTAGTTCGTCACGGTTACCACGTATTCCAGTGCTATAAAGCCCACAAAAGATGGTATCATTGGGTAGACATCTATCAAATTTCTCTACGGTGGGTGATATGCCCCATATAGTTATGAACCGATCCCGGTTGAAAGGATTCATGCTGCGGCAGAGATCGCGGCGGTGTTTGATACCAACAAACTGGCCCGTTGTTGTTTATCAGTACAAGGATGTGTTATTTGCACTGAATAGGATAAGTAAACGCCTCCTATCAAATGTGCAGGTAGAATGAATGTAAGTGTAATAAGGACGTCGAAGAAGGGGTCGTGAACAGTGTTTATGTCAGCATTTGAGCAAGCGCCGCCCATTGAACGTCAGCGCGTCAGCAACCAATCCAGATGGTCGCGTTCAAGTTGTGGTAAACAACTCTTCAACGATTCTGCCACGACAACTCCGATTAACATCTCTTGTACGATAACATGTCGGACGACGTAGCCTCTCGTTCTTCATTCTTATGCATGTACATGAGCAATCATCCTGACACGTTGGGTGAGAAAAAAGTTGCAGTTCCATAATGTTGTTTTTTTAAGCTCATCGTCATCCATCAAGTTGCTTATGTTCGGCATTTTGGAAATGTTAAACCATTAGTGGAATCTGCGACAATGACATCTATTGATTCAAAAGTGAATACACTTTCTATCTCTTTGAAGGGTTTTCAAAAACGAATACTAAAGAAAATGATCCGCTTCCTCTTGATGCACCAAGGGAATGTCGCTTTCATATGTTGTCAAAGGTTCAAAGGAGAAAAAAGCTGTCATCGTTCCTTTTGAACCTCCTCTTAGCAATTATGAAGAAGTCAGGCCGCGGTTACTTGCAATGAAGCTCGATGCTGAAGAAGCCCTGGGAATGGTAAGTGTGCGAGTATGATCGACATTAGAACAATCTCTCACAATTTTCCTTCAGGTTAAACGACCCAAAATCACAACATTTGAGATGAGCGTCGATACGTTTGCCATGTTACCTTTAATAGTACTGTTGATATTTGTCGCATACGCAGAACCAAAGCCATATTCGACGATATACAATATTGGACCTTGGCTTCGAAACGCTGTAGGAGGAATTACAGTCATTCGATGGATTTGCATTCTGGCATCCTCTATCCATGCTTTGGAAGCTGCATATGTATTTGTATTATGCCGAAGGCATTCTACAGGATTAGTCGTAGGTGTACGTGATTATAATAATATCTTTTATTATCATTGGATTTACTCTTATACTTTTTAAAGGCCAAATGGGTTGCTATCACCTTCTCTATGGGATATCCTGGATGGGCTAGATTGAGACGACTGATTCAGAAAGCGAGAATAGAGTCTATTACCAAAATTCATTGATGGGCCTTTTGTTTTGTTTTTTTTGCTCAGAAACAATGTTTATATTCCTTCTTCACGGTCTCAAATCTACGTTGAGTTCTTTATTCAAACAGTCTTCTTTTTAGGGGTTGAGAATACCGCCTGGAGAAATATATGTGATATCTATGGTATGATAAATGCTAAATATCCGCTCTGACTAACAGCATGTTTAGGGAAGGATCCCGTGGCGATAACGCGAGATCTCAGATATCTTTGAATGCTCCAGTCTTCGAATTTTCTATTGAGGAGGCCCGTACTCTTCTCCAACAAAGGTCTTGGCTTCAGAAATGAAAATGATATCAGGGCTCAGGGTCCGTTGGACAAGTCAACAAGTCGGATAAAACGGAGTCAGTGTTCAAGAATTTTTTTTATCAGCAAAACCATATGACTCTACCTAATATGGCCACTCACAATTGGATGAGGCCAGCTCTGACTTGTGTCCAGTACCGTCAGGTAGGCTCGACGTTTGTCCCCAAGCCTTATCTTGGAATGCTACTTGAAAGGCTATTTTAATGGTGATCTTCTGGGGAAATACTAGTAAGACCGCTTCCTTACCCCTTCCGATAGGAGTACTCAGCAATCTCCGATCTCAGGCACTTTCCAAACAAAGCTCCTTGCTAGAATGAACCGTCGACAAGTACTGAGCTAAAGGGAAAGTACTTGCTGGTAGTAGTCTCAGTAACGATATAAAAAGGTTGTTGGTTTTTTCTTATAAAGTTTGAAGACCTTGGAACCAACGAATTAGTTTTGGTCTCAGATAATGGAAGCTTTGGCTACGGGAGCACTCACTGTGGTGCCCTCCACAGTCCGATACAGATAAATTAAAAAAATCGATAGGAACAATAGACATGGTATTCCCGTTTTCTTTCTTCAGGGTTCTGTCAATGGTCCCGACTGTAGATACAAAAGAAGCAGAAATTTCTAAGGTGCATGCATTCACCTCGAGGTGCGATTTACGAGATCGCAACAAAACCCGGTATAAATACCGACTTCATGCCTCCCAATTTACTCGAATATCTTCCCAAGCGTATGTTTTGTCAACCGGAATTTGAACCAAACTATTTGCAGTCCCCTTACACACCAACCTAGAAAAACAAACAGCATGTTACGCTACAGCTGCTCATAATAATTAGAAAATGGTCAACACCATGTCGCCGTCTCTGCAAAGGGCAATACGTATTATTTATACAAAACAAATTCTTCTGTCTTGAAAAAAATAGCGGTAACTCAAGAAATTTCAGGAGAACAATATCTCATCAGTACAAAAATGAATCCATAATGACTATTTGGCTTCGGCTTCAGCTTCGTTAGCTGAAACCAGTCTCCAATTGGAAAAGGGACCAATGGGTTGCAAATAAACGGTATGTTGAACGTCAGCCCAGAACGTATTCAGTTGTTCGGGTATTCTGCCAAAACTACCCAGACGATCACTTTAGTAACTAGATCTTTGGAAGGTATCGATATTCCCTTACTTCAGTTGTCCTGGACCAGTGGCTCGGAATACCCACTGCGCGTCAAATCGTCCCCAGATAACTTCTCGAAGGTCAGGCTGGAACTGATTGTTAGTAAATGAACCAAAAATGGTAGACTGAGCACTTGCAGAAGGGACTGGTTTCAATCCAGCTACCTCAGAAAAAAGTTGAGCATTGTCTCCTACTTGTGTAACTCTGAAGACCTTTGTAGAGACAGCTTTAGTCTTAAATGTTAAATAAATAGTACACCGACTCACCGCTGTATTACCCCCCAGAGGCCCAGTGCGGAGAGGCTCGTTAAGGTTGCCACGCAGAACATATTCGTTTGTGGCAAGGTTCAGGATTCGATATATGCCTGCGGCGAATTCGGGGATGCTAGACATGATATAGTACTTGAAGAGAGATTTAGTGTTTCGCTGAGGAAAAGGGAAACGAGGTGATACAGAACCATCAGAGCTCAAGCTTGCTATTATATGGATTATTCTTAGCGCTAGGTGACTGTCAGCTATGATGTCGACAGATGTCGTGATTCATAAAATTTTGAAAACAAAACATCGGGATTTTTGTTTTCCGTGCTTCGATAGTTCCTGCTGTCAAACTGTTAGAATGCAAGGAATGAAAGAAGAATGAAAAAGCGACGTTAGAAGTTTGGTGTCAGTTAATGGTTCAAACTAGTTTTTGAAAAGACCAATATAGTTTTTTGGCATTTCATATCGATCTGACAATAGCGTGATGGTGATGTATGCAAACGAAATAGTCGTTTATTGTTCGCGATCATAACCTATTGAATAGCACACCTACACCCATATATATACTCTATTGTTTTAGGTGGGGCCGTTGGGTCATGTGAAATAGTCTCAGTTGATTCGGTTCGAGAACTAAAGACAGGAGGGCGCCTCGATTCTGTCAATTGCTGTGACGAGAGCTAGAAATTTAATTAAAACGGTTTTTCTTTTCAGCACATGTAGACATCATCTTTGAATAAATGAATTGAAGACTTCAAGCAACGCGTTAGATGAGCTACTAGCATCGAAGCCTGTACACATGATACTGACAAACGTGCAAGTAAATACAACAGATGTCAAAGAATGGAATACATGTTTTATTAGATTTCATATCTAAATGGCACGTGGTATTACTACGCCTTGTAATTGCTAATAGCACCTGTGCATCAACTAATCGGGGTGAATCTCAATTGGAAGTGAGTCCAATTACTCTCAAAAGAAGATTATGGTCAATTCCAGTCCACAGGTATTCGGGTACTTACTAGTCACTAGTAGAGCCCAAGACGGTACGGAGTGTACGGCATTGTCGCAAAAATCGAAAACGGTTAATAAACCTCAAGGGGTTTATCAACTTCATAATGCTCTATTTTTGCTCTAATAATTGTCTTATTTTGATCTACCGATGGGCGGTAATGAGTGTCACTCGCCATTTGCTCAAAAGTCCATTCATCGGCTAATCGCCAGTATTGTGATCATCAAAAAGAGGACAAGATCTGTGCGCATTGTCCATTTTCTATATAAGCTCGATACTTGGTCACTCTTCGTGGGATAAGTGCATACTTGAGTCCTAAGTACGTTGAGTGACAACAAGTTAGATTTAAGTCCATGAGTGCAGTAGATAAATATTAGTAAACTATTCCATAAGTGTTACTAGTATAATCCATGTAATTATTATTATTACAATAATCACAAAAAATAATATAATTGTGTTCTTCATGCAAAATGACTTGTTCTCTGAAATAAGTTTGAAAGGTTATGAGTTCTAAAAAGGAGAGAAAAGTAGTTAGGTCGGCCCTTTTATAAATTACGAGGTGGTTAATAAACTCGTAAAGCCGTATTGAGGTTAATTAGGACTTTGACCAGTTGATAAACCACGTTCGCGCCAGTTAACATTTTTTGGTTTATTCAGGTTAATAAACCGATTTTGATTTTTGCGACATTATACAGGTGTATGCGACATACGATTAAGTAAAAGGACTCTGAACAAGAGTTTTAGGAAGATATTCTAACAAACTCTCACGATGAAAATAGGAGCATCCACAGATAATATGAAGAAAAAAACAGTTTGATTGTAAAAGCAGGGCTTTTAATAAAACAATTAAACCATTAACGTCGCAACTGAGAGTCCCGAATTCTAGGTTTATATTTGCAAACTTACAACTCTTGCGATCAAATTTATTGTTGATATAATGCCTGCACTCTTATCACATATCGCCATCATCCTTATGAAGGAAGAAATAGTTTCCCATTCGGATATGGGTATGGTGCCGACTCCTAGTTAGAAAGCTATCCTTACCCATAAGAGTTAATATTGTTTCTTTTTTGTGAACTTGAGGGTGGAAAAACACAAGGATGACTACAACGTGGCTACTGTGCCCTGATTAGTGCTCAAAATCTAACATAGTATACAAACAAACAATTTTATTCTGGAAAAAATAGCGGTAACTCAAGAAAATTTCAGGCGAACAATATTTTCGCTAGTACAAAATGAGTCACAATGACAATGACTACTTGGCTTCGGCTTCAGTGACTAGAATCAATTCCAATTTCCAGTTGGAAAGGGCACCAATTGGTTGCAAAAGAACGGTATGTTGAACGTCAGCCCAAAATGTATTCGGTTTTTCGGGAATTCGACCCAGACTATTCAGTAGATTACTTTAGTGACTATATCTTTGAAAGGATATCAATACTTCCTTACTTCAGTTGTCCTGAACCAGTTGTCCGAGCTACCCAGGGCGCGTCAAATCGCTCCCAGATAACTGCCCGGAGGTCAGGCTGGAAACAATTATTAGCAAACAGACCAAATTTGGTAAAATAAGTACTTGCGGACGGGACTGGTTTCAAGCCTGTAGCTGATTCAAGAAGAATTTGGGCATTGTCTCCTCGGTCAACTCGCGTAACCCTAAAAACCTTAGTAGCGACAGCTTCAGTCTTACACTATGAATGTGGTGCCGATTACAACTCACTGCTGCTTTAGGCCCGAAGGGGCCAGTATGAAGAAGCTCGCCAGGGCCGTTGCCACGCAGAACATATTCCTTTGTGGCAAGATTCAGAATGTGATATGGGGGTCCAGCGAGATCAGAGCTAGTAGACATGATATAGTACTTGAAGAAAGTATTTAGCTATGAGGAGGCCCGGGGGGAAACTAGGAGATACAAAACAATTAGTCTAAGCTCAAGCTTACATGTCTATATTATATAAATCATTCTTAACCTCATGTTACTGCTATAATGTTAACACATGTCGTAATTTGAAACGGAGAATCTGGGGTTTTCGTTTTCCGTGATTCGGCAGTTTCTGCGGTCAAGAATTCTGAATGCAAAGAAGAAAAGAAGAATAACGGGGGAGGGCGATGTCAAAGGTCCGGTGTCAAAAACGAACGTTTTCTTACCCGCTGTCAAACATCTAGAATGCAAGGAAGGATATATGAATCAAAAGGAGACGCTAGGATCTGATGTTAGTTGATGGTTCATGTGAGTTGTTGAAAAGATAAATATAGTTTCTTGGCATTTCAAATCAATCTGGCAGTAACGCGAGGGTGATGTATGCAAACTAAATAGCCTTCAACTCGCGATCGTAACCTATTGAATAGCATATGTATACACTCTATGGCTTCTGTTATTGTCAAATTCAATATTTTAGTTGGGGCCGCTGGGTCATGTGAAATAGTCTCAATTGATTCAAGAACTGAATACAGAAGGGCGCCTTGGCAGCTGTCTCGGTAAAAACATGAAAGCTTCCTCCTAGTTTAACTTATTAGTAAACGCAGAGTACCTTTAGAATACAAAGCTTCGCTTTGAAAAACTCACTGCGACTAGTACTCTGGGGTCCGACGCCATCTGCCACGCGGTTACGTTGAAAAAACTCACCCGTAGCTAGATTCTGATATATATTATTCCTGCAGGAAATGGCGGTGGGGGAGTGTAGTAGACATCGACGCGAATATAAAATTTGTCGAGGATGACGTCATACCGGTACTGTAAAATGGACTGGGAGTGCAAACTTATATATAAGACCCAGTCCTCTTATATGATTGCAGTCTTGCTGTAACGGGCTTAAACGAGTCAACATGAACGTGTCATAATTATTCATACTTACCTGAAACAGAACGTTTTGTCATTTCGAGCACTATTTTTTTTTTGAGGATAGAACGAGACGAAATGGCGCATCTGGTCAGCTGCTTCCTATTAACAATCTACAACAGGTGATGGACGTGTCCAGACGACAAATAAGCCATATTGACTATTAGTGAAATACCCTAGCAAGTCAACATAGTAAGGTAGTACAGCAATGGAGGACAGCAATACGCGCTCAGCCAATTGTTGTGGGTCGTGGCGCGTTCACTCCAACACGTTGCCAATTTGCACAGATATACCCTTGTATATATTCATAAAATTTCCCAAAATGTTTTTATTTTTGGTAGCGAAAATTTCGGTAAATTTTTCTCTCGGGAACCAATGGCAAATGATATCATGGTACACACGTATTCTAATTTTATGTCTGTTTTCCGTTTCCAGGTTCTTGTTTAGCTGATCATCTCGTCGATGATTCGCAATAAAGGACATATTTTCCCCGAGCTAGTTCGTGCAGTTGGACCTGATCTACCATTGAAAGGGATTTTGGATGTGTTGGTATTCATAGTTTCAACTGAAGGATTGAGGTATTCTCCCACTTATCCGATTATCCAGATTTCTATAAGATCAGCCGTAGGACAGGTAAGACCTCTCAGCTTGTTTGCACAACTACTTATTTACACCTTATTATTACCATTTCAGGGCATAGTCGCGACGACAGAAGCAGCAGCTAGCAGTTGCAGCTAGTCCGGGCTACAGCAATTACTGTGCCTTGCTCAGTACTCAAGATCCAACATAATATACAAACAAAAATTCATTTTAATTATTTTGAGAAAATCAGCAGTAACTCGAGAAGAAAAATTTCAGGAGAGCAACATATTTCATCAGTACAAAAAATGCACAATGACTACTCGGCATCGGGACCGATCCTCACGAATGACCAGTTGGAAGAGAAAGCGCGTTCTTGCAAAAGAACGGTATTTCCAACATCAGTCCAAAACGTATTCGGTTGTTCGGGGATTAGGCGAATACTACGCAGGCAATTACTTTGGTAACTAAAGGATATCGATACTCCCTTACTTTATTTGTTCCCGACCGCCGGCCTGGGCTTCCCAGGGGGCGTCAAATTGCCCCCAGATAACTGTTTTAAGGTCAGACTGGAACTGATTGTTAGTAAATAAACCAAAAGTAGTAGACTGGACACTTGCAGAAGGGACGGGTTTCAATCCATCTACCTCAGAAAGAGTATAAGAACCCTCAAATCGCGTAATCTTGAAAGTCTTAGTAGCAATAGCTTTAGTATTACATTATGTAGTACCGATCACCAACTCACTGCTATATCACTCCCCGGGGGGCCAGTACGAAGAGGCTGGTTAAGGTTGCCACGCAGAACATACCCACTTGTGGCAAGATTTATGATTTGAAATAGGCCTGAAGGGGGGACGAAAGACATTATATATAGTACTTGAAGAGAGATTTAGTATTTCGCTCTAAGGAAGGGGAAACAAGGAGATACAGAACTATCAGAGCTCAAGCTTGCTATTATATGGATCATTCTCAGCGCTAGGTTACTGCTATAATGTCGACAGATGTCGTAATTCATAAAATTTTGAGAACAGAACATCGGGATTCTGAGTTTTCCGTGCTTCGATAGTTCCCGCCGTCAAACAGTTAGAATGCAAAGAAGGATTGAAGAATGAAAAGGCGACGTAAGAGGCCCGTGTTGGGATTTGTGACTCGGACATATATACAGTAGCTTACACAACTAATACAATAATTTATGTGTTTCCCTCTGCGACGTCTATGCCTTCTGAGTTATATGTTTGCGCCACCTTTCGAGTGTCTGCTACCTATTCCGTGCGATAATTACAACAGCCCGATGCTAGCCAATAGTTTAAGTTAATTGTTGAAAGGCAAATGTAGTTTCTTGGCATTTCATATCGATCTGGCAATAGCGCACGACATGAGGGTGATGTATACAAACTAGCATTCAATCGCTCGCGACCGTGAGCTATTGAATAGCACACCCCTCATGTGAAATAGTCTCAATTGATTCGACTCGACTCGAGCTGAATACAGAAAGGCGATTCTATCAATTGGCTGTGATGAGGGTTTAAAAGGTTTTTTTTCAGCACATGTTCCTTTTGAATAAATGAATTCAATGAAGACTTCAAGCAACGTGTTAGATGGGCTACGTCGAAGCATGTACACGTACACATGACACTAACAATTAACGTGTACGTAAATACAACAAATGTCAAATAATGGAAGTTGCTCGATATACATGTTTTATTAGATTTCATATCTAAATAGCGTGTGATACTACAACTTGATACCTGTACATCAGCTAATCAGGGTGACACTCAATTGGAAGTGAGTCCAATCGCTCTCAAAAGAACATTATGTTCAATTTTAGTTCACCAAATATTCGGTTGCTTAGTGTTTCGACCAAATTGAAAGCTACTCAAAAAGTTACTTAGAAACAGCGGGGAAGTATACTTCCCACTTTAACGATCGCTCCGGTTATCTAAGGAATATAATAACCCGATCGATTTGAAGGAAACCGAGGAATCAGACTGGTTACTGTTACTGGTGGTTGCCTCAGTAAAAATTCAGAAAGTTCTATTAGTGAGCAGAAATTAGTTTTAGAGCTTAAATACAAAGCTTCGCCCTTTGTACTACTTTGGGGTCCGGTAACAACACTATCTACCAGGCGGTTATGTTGACCAGATTCTGTATAATATATTCCTGTCCACGAAGTCGGTAGGGAGTTAGACATCAATGCGGGCTTTAATATTTTATAAGGTAGAATCTACCGGACGGTAAATGGGCCATACTGACTCTTAGTGAGAGCAAGAAAACATAATAAAATAGAGAACGTCAATACGCCAGCCAATGTGACATTGTGACATGTAATGGCTCTGCTATACTACCGGATCGTAGGCTCATTACAAAAGTACGCGTCTACTCCAACACATTGTTCACGCGGATACACCCCTGTATATCGCCTTTATTCTACAAAAAAGAACTTGAAAATGTCTTATATTCATGGAAATTCCCAAAATGTATTCATTTTTGGTAGCGGAAATTTTGGTAAAATTTTCTTTCGGGAACCAATGGCAAATGATATCCTGTATACATGTATTCTAATTTTACGCCTGTTTTTTTTCTTGTTTCCAGGTTCTTGTTTAGCTGATCATCTCGCCGATGCCTCGCATAATGTTTCGTTATGGTCGCGCTCCATGGCTGTCGTAAAATCGTTGAATTCCACCCATACGCACCCGACATGTCATAAAGGACATATCTTCCCTGATTTAGTTCGTGCAGTTGGACCTGATTTACCATTGAAAGGGACTTTGGATGAAATGGATGTGTTGGTATTCGCAGTTCCAACCGAAGGATTAAGGTAGATCTAGATTTATTCTCCCACTTATCCGATCATCCAGATTTCTATAAGATCAACCCTAGAACAGGTGAAACCTCTCTTGCCAAGATTTGCACCTACGGATTCTGCAGCTGCTTCATCTTCAACCGCGTCTTATCGCGATCCGCTCTTCATATTTGTAAATAAAGGGATTGAATCAGTAACCAATGCGCTTACTCTTGAGATTATTGCCGATACTCTAGGCAAAGAAATCGCATCCATTTCCTCGTTTATAGTGAGTAATAAATGTCATCGATGACTTTATTTATTTATTTTTCTCATTGCAATAGTCAGGTCCATCGTTTGCAACAGAAAGTTAGTTCTCATAAACGGCTCCTGAAATTATCTTATCTTATTTTTTTAGTTGTTCGGAGACAACCGACGACTGTTTCTGTTTCCTCATTATCAAAGGAACATGCAAAAAGAACGTCGGAACTTTTTCACCAACCTTGGTTCAGATGGTAGGCCACTTTTATTTTTGCATCATCTGGAGTTCATACTTGAACCCCCGGATTTTCAGTTATACAGGGTCTGATCCGATAGGAGTAGAATTGGCTGGTGCCCTGAAAAACGTTTACGCTATTGCAGCGGGAATAGCCGACGGATTAGGTTATGAAAATAATGCTCGTGCTGGTACGATTTATTAAAAGTAAAAGTTGTATAATCCCTCTCTAAAATATCTTGATAGGATTAATTACACGTGCTTTGTCTGAAATGACTCGAATAGGAACTGCTTATGGTGCAGCTCCCCTCACCTTTTTGACTCTCGCGGGTGTGGGTGATCTATTTTTGACATGCAGTTCAAAAACAAGTAGAAACTTCACCGTTGGATATCGTTTAGGCCAAGGGGGAAAACTACAAGATATCCTAGATAGTTTAGGAAGTGTCGCCGAGGGTGTTGCAACAGCTAAAGGGGCGAAAGCCATTATTGACAAATTAGGTATTAGAGCTCCAATTGCCATGGGTGTGTACGGTGTTTTGTATGATGGTGAACCGTTTTCTTTTTCACTCATTGCTCTTGTAATTGTTGTAATTTTTTTTTTTTTTAGGCGTCCCCGCTGAAGAACAAGCACGATGGTTATTGGAACACCCTCCGGTTGCTGAAATTGATCTTCCTTGCGATATTGGAACTGCTGCCCGGCAACTTTTGCTAAAACTTGGAATTGACCAAAACATCTGAACTTGATCTTGCATCTCTGTAGCATCTGATATCATGTGTCTAGAATCAAAAATTTGGCATGTAGTTTACTAGTAAGACTCTAATCATTGCACGCCTTGAAATGTTTCTTTATGGAATTTAGTTCCGTTCGGAGAGTCATTTGAATTTCTCACGGTATACTGTCCTTCGTTCAGAGAGAAAAATGGCGGCAGCTACGGCTGTATTAGGAGCAATGGATACTCAGGCTCCAAAAGTTGCAAAGTAAACATTATTTCTTTATTTTATCATTATTTTAGTCTAAATGTTTTACTTTTAGACGTCGGAAAGTTACGGACAGAACAATACCCTCGTCATTGACGGAAAGCTTTAACGACTCCAAACTTTACTGCGATTTGCTGGAGGCTGAAAGAAAGTTGGATTGGACAATGAGTAGGAAAAAAATGGAAATTCAAGATGCTATAAACAAAGTTGCAACTGTATGCTGAGTAGCCCCGCACCACCCTACTGCGTCTTCTTTTCTCAAGTACCCTTTTTTTCAGGTGCATCGTACATTGAGGGTTTTTTTATCACATATGGTTGAAAAACAACCTTGGCAAACTGGAGGTACTTTAAACATGGACCCATCATCCGTTGATTTTACTTCAGGCCAGAACATACCTTCTTGGACACTTAAAGTGGAAGGACGTATATTGGATCATGTAAGTACGACGATTAAGTTCATGGTTTGGTCTTAAAAACGTTCTCTTTCACTCAGGTTAGTCCCGAGTATCAAGCTCTGAAGATACCTCCACGAAAGTTCACCTCATTCCTGCGAGGTTTGGTAATAGAATTGGATCGTGATCAGTCCATGTATCCCGACAGCAACATAGTAGAGGTAAAGTACATTTAGTACTTCTTTACTGCCAATCTTATATCCTGAACTATCCTTAGTGGCGGAACCCAGGAACACAGCCTGAACAAGACGGATTTGAACTAAAGAGACGTGGTGATGTTGCCGTGAAGGCCCGAATCATTCTCCATCTGAAACGGACGCCTGAACGGTATAAGCTCAGTGAACAACTTGCTGAGATTCTCGATATAAAAGAAGATACACGAACTGGCGTATGCACTGCGTTATGGCATTACATCAAGGTCAATGGTCTACAAGACAAAGTTGATAGAAAGATCATACGATTGGATGCAAAGTTAAGAGCGGTTAGTAACTTTTGTTTGGGATAGTTGCCGCGAAGGAATACCTGATGGTGTAAACAGATAGTTAATCTTGAGCAAGTTACTTTCCAACAATTACCGGAACTTGTCAATCGATGTTTAAAGCCTTCCGATCCAATTGTGTTAGACTATTACATAAAGTGGGTACTTGAGACAAACGCTTGTTTTTCTTCTTCTCATTCTTTTTCTTTCAGTGTCGATCCATCAAATGCGACTGGCTTGCAAGCTTATGATATAGACATCCCAGTAGATGACATAGTTCTAAAGGCGAGGATGAACGCAGTACAGTTAGCCACCGAAACAGTCAAACAGATTACTTCAATAGATGACGAAGTAAGAGTTCTCAACATTGTTTTTTCCTATGCAAAGTATTAACTTCTTTGGTCGATAGATCGGACTTGCCGCTCAATCAATACGCAATTCCAAAGTCAAAGTTGACTTCTTAAAAGCCTTTGCAGACGATCCTCGCTCGTTCGTTAAGACTTGGCTGGAGAGTCAATCACGCGATTTGGACATCATACTCGGAAACGAGCAAGGTATTCGCGAAGAAGATTTAAAGAACAGCAAGCTGTTTAGTTTGCCCTGGGTGAGCTTTTAACAATAAATGTATTACGGTTTCTGAGTAATGTCTATTAGGCGGATGAGGCTGTTTCAATTCAAGAAGGACTAAGAGTTACGAACGCCCTTCGAGCTCAACAAGGGACGTTAGGTTAGGAGAATTATTTTTGAGTTTTGTTACGCTGTTCTGTATTGTTTTATTTGAATAGGCTGAAGTACAATGTTGTTATTACCGAAGTTCTAGTTGGCTTTATGTTCTATAAAAAATGTGTTGACTTTCTCTTGGTCCATATTCAAGGTGTGCCAAATCGGAACAATCGACTGACGGTATGTGACACCGTGACACCATGGCCATTCATTGGAACCCACTGGCACGAACTAACCCCCGAACTTGGAAACAGCGGAGTATACAATCAATAGGTGTAAACGTTAACTTAAATACTCTCTACTCAGTTGCCAGTTCTTCAAATTAGCATGAGAAACCTGAGAAAATGGCGCTTGGGACAAGTTTAAACAACTAATTTATGATCAGCTTTTCAACATCACTATCCCACCACACCACTCACTAGTATGGGTCTGTCTCCAGGAATACGATATATCTTCTCGACGATGATTCCTTCTCTTTTGGTTCCACCGATTCTTACACATGCTTTACTTGTTTCATTCTCGTTTTTTAACACGCCCATTAAAATCCAGCTCAACAGGACAGCGCTCATCGCAATTTATACCTTTTCTCTTCCTATTTACACTTTTTTGAGAATCCGTCTTGCTGCTTGGTATCAAACATGGAAGTCATATCGTTCGGGCATGCGCCGTATTCCAGAATTTCAAGGGAAATGGTTCGGAAATTTGGACATTCCTTTCCAACTGATGAACTCACACAATAAAAAATACATCGGGGAAATGTGGATTCCTATGGTCAAAGAATTCGGTACCAGCTTCTCCATCCGAATACTCAACGATTATCGGCTCTGCACCATAAATCCGCTTAATATTCAGCGCATCTTAGTTACCGACTTTGATCATTATGGCAAAGGAAAGTTATTTAACGATATAATGAGCTCTGTGCTTGGTCGGGGTGTCTTCAATAGCGATGGTGACTTGTGGCAATTTCACCGCAAAGGTAACTTCACGCATAAATAATCCATTCATTGACATAACTTGATGTTTTCCCTTTTAGCAATCCGACCCTTCTTCACCAAAGACAGAGTGTCCGACTTGATGTTATACGAAAGGAAAGCGGACCTGGCTCTTGATAAAATGCAAGAACGTTTGGATGCTGGCATACCCGTTGATTTCCAAGTATGTAATGATATGCAGAGTCCTGTTGAAACAGCTTATGAATAATGTCATAATTATCAGGATCTTGCAGGTTAGCTTGGTCCGATTACAGTCCAGAAATATACTGTAGTCTTATCTTTTTCAGGTCGTTTCACTCTTGACGCGGCATCGGAATTTCTTCTGGGAACATCCGTTAACACATTGAATGCCTTTCTTCCGTTTCCTTTTAATCATCCTTCCGCGAACCGTGACCTGAATGGTGATTTATTCACTTCAAGTCTGTCTGATTTCTCCACAGCTTTCTCTCGTGCTCAAGTCATAGTACGGGACCGAATAGAGCGAGCTCCATTCGGGCCACTGTTCGAGATGAAAGAAGATGAGGTTGTAGCTCCAATGAAAGAGATTCTAAGTTTCGTGGATCCCATTGTCAGAAATGCACTCTCACAAAGACGTCGCAAGGTGCAAAAACCTGAGGATAAAATAGTTGACGATGAGAGCACTTTTTTGATGCACCTGTTGGAGTCCACAGACGGTGTGTCTCACTGTACTTTTTTTTCGTCTGTATAACTTTGATGTTGAACAACATTTCAGATATGAAAATGGTCGTTGATGAAATACTGAATATTCTCGTGGCTGGGCGTGATTTAGTAATGCTTTCTATCTTTTTCTCTCGCCTGACTACAATATTGAATTTATTTCTCCCTTTTAGACTGCATCGTTACTTACTTCCGCCGTGTATTTTCTCACTTTACATCCCGATATCTTGGCCCGTCTCCGACAGGAAGTAGACGGCGTATGTGGGTCAAGCACCAACCGATTAAGGTTTGTCTGTATCCATTTACTTATCCCGTTTGCTTATTGGTTTTTCAGCCATGAGATTCTACGCAACATGAAATATCTTCGCGCCTTTTTGAACGAGACATTAAGATTAGTTCCACCCGGTACGTGCTCGATTATTCACAAATCAAAGTATGGTTGATACTTACATATTTTAGTCCCAATCAATCTGCGGGAATCAAATGCGGAAACATCCTGGATCGATGATGAGGGGAATCAGTTGTACGTTCCCAAAGGTACACGGTATGTAAGCACTATATGATATGTCCGCCATAACCTAGGAAATTTTTTTAGTGTAGTAATGAATATTTTCAACATGCAGCGCTATGAGCCTTATTGGGGACCCAATGCCCATGTCTTCGACCCTGATAGATGGCTCGACGCCCGAGTACAGCGTTATATCTCAAATCCATTTATCTTCGTTCCGTTTAATGGGGGCCCGAGAAAGGTAAGCAATTTGCACTCACATCTAATTCAACCAATGTTGATTTCTTTCTTGTCACTCACCTTATTTCCTCTATTACACTAACTGTTATTCATCAACGAACGGTACAATTACCACTTCGTACTTCCTGACATACGCGTACACTATTCCTTATATTTGAATTTTTCAATTTACATTGTCCGGGTAAATTAATCGAGCAGTGCCTTGGTCAATAATTTGCATACACGGAGGCATCAATCTTTCTTATAAAGCTATTGTCGCAGTATGATCGCTTCTGGCTCCAACCAGAAGCTCAACCTCCTCATACGAGACCTCCTCCTGAATGGAAGGATCCAAACATCGAGAAGAAATACGGTCGGACACGTATGCCCATTGAACAGGTTTTGTTTAGATCGCATCTTACGGTTTATGTCGATGTAAGTCACTTTCCCCCTTTGGATTGTACAATGTATGTGTATGATGTCGGTTCCTTTTATATAGGGCGGCCTTTGGATTAGCGCTAAGGAAACTGAATCTTCGTCCCCCCAAGAGGCATCTCTTTAACGCCCTTTATGCCCTGTGAATAAGTCGGTACAAAATTTAATTTTATTGCTTGTGTATAATTGACTTACTTTGTAGGTTTACATAGTCTTGTACGCTCCCTTTGGTATTTGTTTTGCACAAGTTTTGTACTTTTGTCTACCGCTGTTTTTAATATTTAACAACGAGGAAACATTTGTCGAAAAGTGTCATTTCTTGAATACATCCGTCTCTCAGCTGATTCAGTGGCTATTACAGTAGCTACTGTGTCTTGCTCTGTGCTTAAAACTCAACATAGTATACTTTCATTCTGAAAATATAACGGTAACTCAAGAAAATTTCAGGCGAAAAAAATTCCAGTAGTACAAAATGAATCACAATGATTACTTGGTTCCGGCCTCGGTTCCACTGGGATCAATTCCAGCCTCCAGTCAGAAGTGGTTGCAAAACAACTCCATATCGATCGACAGCCCAAAACGTAGCCGGTTTCTCGGGGATTAAACCAAAACTATCCAAAAAATCAATTCAATGACTATATCTTTGAGTGGATATCAATATTTCCTTACTTAAGTAGTCCCGAACCCCTAGCCCGGAATACCCATTCCACGTCGGGCGCGTCAGCTTCACCCCAGATAACTCGTGTAGGGTCGGGAGGAAGAGGCTGGAGTCAATTGTTAGCAATTAAAACAAACTAAAAGTGGTAGACTAAATACTTGCCCAAGTTCTGAAAGGGGTTGGTTTAAATCCAGTATTTAACTCAACAAAAGTTTGAGCATTGTCTCCTACTTTCGTAACTTTGAAAACCTTCGTGGAAGCGGCTTGTTGAAGTGTTCACCATTCTTGTCACACGTTATGCGCATAAGCGCCGACGATAGTATATAAGTCTCGAGTTAACGAATTAGAACCCTCAGTTGACTTTATCAACTGAGGGGTAAGTTCCAATATTAATATTCATTCGTCGTTCTCACATGTCATTAGCTTAATTATTAGGTACTTCTAACAATACATTAATTAGTTGACTTTATCAACTGAGGGCTTAATTATTAGATGGCCGACGCTCAACAACACGGCTTTAGTCTTAAAATATGTAGTATGTATCGCCAACTCGCTGCCGTATTAGCTCCCAAGGGGCCAGTATGAAGAAGCTCGCGAGGATTACCACGCAGAACATATTCGTTTGTGGCAATATTCAGGTTTCACCATGAGCCTTGGGCTTAATCAGAGCTACTAGACATGATTTAGATATAGTACTTGAAGAGAGATGTAGGATTTTACGTTGATGAAGGGGAAACTAAGAGACACAGAACTATCAGGGCTCAGTTCACTATGTCTGTTGGAATTTAGTTTAGATAAACGAGCACTGCACAAGCATATTGATATGGCAGTGGTTCCTATTTCGCCTTTCTTTGTTCCTAACTAAAAACTTTCCCCCATTTAGCTAGTGGAATGGTAGTCTACGATGTATTTAAACATAGACTACAATAATATCTAACCCTACGCGATTGCGAGGGTCACTGCTGGTATCCGGGTGAGGGCTGAAGCCCCCTTCATCTTAGAAATGTCTATATTATATAAATCATTCTTGACCCCAGGTTACTGCTATAATGTCGACATATGTCGTAATTTGAAATAGAGAATCAGGGCGTGTTGTTTTCCGGGCTTCGACAGTTCCTGCAGTCAAATATTTAGAATGCAAAGAAGGAAAGGCGACATCAGAAGTTGAGTGTTAACAATTATAATTAGTAGTTTAAGTTAGTTCTTGAAAAGTGAATTTTTTTTTTTTTTGACATTTCATATCCACCTGGCAATGGCATGAAGGTGATGTATGCAAACTAATCTTCTGCTCGTGACTTATTGAATAGCCACACCCAAATTTCTACTTGGTCTATTATGTTTACTCTATTGCCAAATTAAATATTTTAGGGGGTCGCTCAAGTTTGTTGATATGAAATCGGCTGAACTGATTCGAATCGAAAGAAGACGAGTAATACAGAAGCTTCGTTCTGGCAATTGACTTTTTCTGACGAGGGTTAGGCCTTTTAAATAAAAAAACAGAGGTTTTTTTGGCACATGTTTATATTTTATGAATAAATGAGCTACGTCGAGGCCTGTACATGTACACACGATACTGGCGGACATGCAAGTAAATACAACAGATGTTAAAGAATGGAAGTTTAATTTGCTCGAAATACATCTTTGAATAGATTTCATACTCAAATAGAACATAATACTCAGCTAATCGATGTGACTCTCCAATTAAAAGTGAGTCCAATCGCTCTCAGAAGAACATTACGGTCGATTTCAGTCCACCAATTGTAAGTATTTCGAGTTCGGTTGCTCCGAGTTCCGACTAAAGCCGGTCAAACAATTACTTTTAGTGATTACCTCCAGAAACAGCTAGGATGATGTACTTTCCTTTTTTTAGCGATCCTGGACTGGCCGCTCAGGCTATTAAAGCCACCAAAACGCCTAGAGCGTATATAAAAAGGACCAAGTTAAGGAGTAGAACGGTTAATGATATAACGTTCATCGGTTTCGAATGGGTGCCGTATGGATAACTAATATGAATATGGAACTGACAGCGCCTGTAATACTACTACCCATGTTAATCGCGAACCATATTGGAGAGAAATTTTTGCGGTCAGAGCTTGTACCAAGCTTGTACCTAAAAGCCTGCATGAGTGATCACGGACAGGCTACACATTCATTCCATTTATTATTACTTTTTTTTTGCCCAGTCATTCTACAATGAGATATAACTTAATACCTAGACTACACCCCATCGTGGGAAAGCTTACTACACACTGATTCCAACGCTTATCTCGCTTTCACTATGCCCGTGCGAGCCTTGCAACGTGATCGACTGTCCACAATTACTCTTGATGTGAATGACGCATGGATACTAGAAGTGCGCTCATTGGCCTCGAGAAACTTTACTCACTATAGCTCACAATCTTCTATATACGTAGGTCGACTATCTTAAAACTATCGATGGACTGTTAGCATGGGTTCCACATCAAGGATCAGAGAACAATGTCCCTGGAATTAAATCACAGCCAAATACAAACAGTGTATCCAAATTACTCGTATGCCACGATTTTAAAGGCGGGTACACTGAGAATCTTTTCGAACGTGGATATTCCTTTGAATTCTGGTGACGTGTTCTTCTTTTATTGGTTAGCAAACTTAAATTTGCTTATCGTTTCAGTGTTTAGGCATCTCATTGATGCTTTCATCTAGTAAAATAACATTTAAAATATGGAATTTTGAACGTGATCATAATATTTTTTACTCCTTAGCTTTTCTCACAACCGAGTCACGACACCACCTCGCGGATGGATTGAAGCAGGTCACAGAAGAGGCGTCAAAGTATTGGGAACATTGTATGTCCTAATCTAGGAAACATACACGGTACATAATAGCTTTCATCTCGTAGAATATTCGAATGGAAGGAATCAAAACCCGACCTTTGTAAATGTCTATACCAAGGAAACCCTTATTTTCCTCCGAATTCAAAGGAACCCGCCTTTGCCATTGATTCTGCTATCAAACTTATACAAATGGCACAAGATCGTATTTTTGATGGATACCTCCTTAATATTGAAACCGATCTTAATTTTCTTCCACCGGTAGAGTATTACCCCGGAGGAGAGGAAGAAAGAGATAAAGATGAACAAGCTTTCATGGACGAACAGAAATTAGCTGGCTTGAAGATGTTACTCACACCTGAACTTCGTAGATCTCGCGTTGATCGTATGACAAGGAACGCTTTAGCTATCGAGAAATGGACTGCATATATAAAAGAAGAAGGGAAACGACTCGTCGGTCCTCATTTTGAGGTCATTTGGTAAGTTTGAACATCCTTTTTTCAGACCGAACTTGGAATTATCAGGTACGATTCTGTGACTACTGCCGGAAATCTCGAATGGCAGGATGCTCTTACTACTTTGAATGCACCGTTTTTCATGGCGGCGGGCAATATATTTACAAACTATACCTGGGCTTCACCTATCCCGACGCCGCCAGGAGGGTTTCCGCCGTGCCCGGTGCAACATCATCCCAAGCTTCTACAAAGCGCCCGAATGGCAATTCATTTAAATCAGTCCGCGTCGCAGGTATATATAGGTATTGACGTTTTTGGAAGGAATTGTTACGGAGGTTTTGACATATCAAAATCTTTGGACATGATATTTCCTACTTCGTTACCCGACCTAGGATTATCTGTGGCCTTATTTGCTCAGGGATGGACATGGGAGCGAGCCAAGGATGATGGTACTGAACGCAGTTGGACAGAATGGTGGAACGATGATCTACGTTTATGGCTTGGCCCATCCAAACCCAATTCCGATAATGTTCCTGTCAGCGGTTATTTTGGGCCTAGGAAACGCTCACTAACATATACAGAGATATCGCCGTTTTATACCAATTTTAGTCGTGGCTCTGGAAAAGCTTGGTGGATGTTTGGAACGAAAGTTTACGATGCTGTCGCACCCGACTCGGACGATCATTTAGAAAGATCAGGTTGGACCGACGTCGGCGCATCTTTCCCAATGCCGGACAGACTATGGCCTCAGACACGGATATTAGATTTACCAAACGAAGAGAATAAAGACTGTCATCTAGTTGACACGACTTTTGATGGCAGTTGGATTGCCAAAGATATCATGTTGGACGAGTCAGACGTTTGGCAAGGGAGCACATGTCTCAAACTCACGTTCACGTCAAAACTGATATTGGATAATTCACTGATTCCCGGGTTTATCCTACCCCTTTGTACATTGTCGGATTTAAATGTTACCACCCCTGGCAAATACTCACTCACCATCATGACGAAATTCCCTGGTATAACAACCGACCATCCAACCATTTTACCCCAAATTCTATGGGCCGATGATAAATCCCCAGTATGTTCATATGCACTGTCAGACTCTTCGACACTCCTTTCAAGAAATCATATTGCAAACGGGTGGTATTGCATTGAAGTCGAAGCCTTATTAACACGCCCTGCAGACACGTCTTTTACAACTCCTGTCTTGGGTCTTCAAATCACATCCGTCAATCCGGATGATACATTAAACCGTAGAATATATGCATCATTTGAATGTCTAATTGGATCAATTGTTCTGAATCCGGTCGATCGAACCCACAAAGCAGTCTCTTCAGACGCATGTGTAGCGACTTGGAAGCCACTTCAACTACCAGGCGATGGTTCATTACAAACCCTGTGGGGAGTTTTAAGTTGGGATAAGGAAGAAAACTACCGTGGATCTGGTTATTTTGATATCGTAGTGTCAGTCAAAACGGATCTTGACCACTCTACTATGAGAAGTACGTTAGAAGACGAGGTTCTTTGGTTAGGATCTTCTACCGCCGAAAAGAAATGGAACTCTTTTGTGGTTTCTGGTTTAGACCTCCAAGAAATTCCAAATTATAACCAAACTATCAAGGTGGGCTATGTCGTCAATCTAATGAACTACAAACGTCGACTGACTTGCAGGCGATAACGTTTTATATCATACACGTTGGGGTACCGATGGAAGTACCCTTCTATAAGTTGACAATACCAGTACCTACGGACTGAAATGAAAAGCGAGACATGAAGAACTGTTTTTATGTAAGTTGCTGCTTTGGATAAATAAATAATTTATTTGGGTTTCTTTCCACGCGCATGTCATTGAAGGGGTTGTTTCCTACACCGTCGTATTTTTCTCAATTTATCTATCAAGATATGATATGTCATCATAACATAACCGTCAATCTACGCCATGCGACAGATGACTCAATATCGATCAAATTCTTTGCTTTAGAAGACTTTGGTAACTGACTCTGCATTTCCGGATGTATCCGAGCAATGTTTCCCCTCCCCCAATTACTTATGATATTCAGCCTTTCCCTTTTTAAGGATTTGCAAAGCTTCGCGCCCACTTTTTTTTCCAGACATTTGAGCTATAGCTTCCGAAAAAGATTTCCTGCTCCTTTTCCCAGGTTTCCGGGAGTTTAACCGCTCCGAATTCTTATAATCCCATATAATCAAGATGGCATTCTAAATTTTAATATGGGCACAGGAGTAGATCATTATTTTGGACATTGAACGGCACTGACAGGGCATCAATATGCAACGTTACGATCATAGGTGATTGCATGCATATAATCTACAAGAAAACAGTCATAACGCAGTGTTCTCGACATTCATACTAGGCATCCCTCAAGTTCAAAGGATGGTAAAAACTAATCCGGAAACGTGGGTAGCACGGGTGGGAACTAAAATAAGATGAGTATACGTCTGGTGATCTTTTAAGGATGACCAACTCAAAAAGGAAAGGTACGGTAGTTGATAGCGGAAGGCGGTGCGAATACAGTTAGAAGTTGAGAGTCATTGATCAAGCTCCCATCGCATACTTGGCAAAGAAGGGTTCTAATTCTCAAGCTTGAGATCTCCGCCATTGTGAACAAAAAGAATATGATTAACGACTAAATCCCCTTATCTTCTTTTCTTCTAAAAGTCTTGATGGGCTTTCTCCCGTTGTTCCTTTTATGTATATCGACGACTCACGTCTCCGAAACTATTGTAAACATCTTTTTCCGGTGCATGATAGTACCTAAACGCATTGTCCTCATGGGAGGGGGATTGTCCACTCCTGTTTCGTTGGTGGTGGAAAGTTCCTTTGGAAATAGTACCCAACATCTGACATCAGATAACCTTCAAGAACATTTTTGATGCATCAACTCAGGCCCATGTCTGCGCCACAGTCAATACCTGCCAATGAATAGATGTGGAGTCGGTCAGGCTGATTCAATTGTAAGTGCTTTTATCCATCAACCATATGGTATCAATGAATATCGGCTACAATTTGGAGAAAAATTGTACAATCGTTCCCACTTTAAAATGCCATACAGCTTACTGGCACGATTCTTATATAAAAGCTAGAAATTTCTTCAAAGGGGAGACAGATCTCAATTCGTACTCAAACTCCCTCCTATCATGCAATTCGCCCATACCATTCTAGTCCTCCTAACCCTTACCATTACGACCTTTTCGATGGCTAGTCCTATCGTGACACTTACACCACTTGGATGCACAGACAATAATCAGCAGAGGAGAGACCCCCAAGGATGTCCGGGATTTTGAAAGTATGTGTGAATTGACTTTCTTACAACGTTTATTAAAATTTGTTATAGGCTTTGTTCAATAACTGTCTTATTTATACTTGATTGGTCATTGGCATTGCTCATGATTGTTTCATGATTGTTTATTTAATAATTTCAATACTTGTATACTTTAGAACATATTTCTATCTTACAGACATGTCTCTGTGAATCTCGAAAGTTTTGATATTTTAGTAAAGGAGGATTGTTTGTCAAAATATAATGCTAGAAAATGAAAAATGTTAGCTCCTGCTCCAAGTTGAAACAAACTATGACATGTGTTTTGGGACAAAAATAAAGACAGATTCTGTAAAATTGTAAACTTGGGTGCAGTTTGGCACAGTTTAACTGAATTTTTCTACAAAGTCTCAGTACCCCTTCAATATTTGGAGGAATGTCAGGTATTGTTTGAGTATGCCGAGGTAAGCAGTGGATTCCCAGAGGATTGCGAAGTTCAGTAAAGTATGTAAGAGTATCTCACACTACCCTGCCAGGGCCCATGTGAAAACTCAGGGATATTTAAGGGTACCAAGGCAATGTTTGGTAATACCAAATATTCCCCTTGAATACCTAAAGTTTTTAAAGGTAATCATGTGAGATGAAATTGAGGAAAACTTAGGTACTACTAGTATAATTCTGAGATACCTCTAATTACTCATAGATGTTATGTTATGTGAACCACTCACTAAGTGTGTTAGAGCAACTCTCCTGAGTTGATCAGACTGATGGGAAAGGGGATTCTAAGTGAATAGCTTAGAGTCCCCCCATCAGGGTCTACTACTATATGTACTATACATGTTGTCGTATACTAAACTAGAAACCTGTTCAGTAAATACAATTGATATTTTATTTAAAGAGGCCTTGGTCCTAAATAAGTCGAGCTTTGCCACAGAAATATAGGGAAGGAATGGAAGGTGTTAAAAGGGGAAATTTGGAGGTTGATCATAACAGATGTAAAGGGGTAGAGAGAATAGGATGAGGAGGATGTTAGAAACTGACTTGACTTGAACCTTGACATTAGAAACCAACTAGACTTGGACTTAGACTCTAGAAACTGTTAGGAAACCAACTTGACTTGGACCTTGACATTAGAAACCAACTAGATTGACTTGGACCTTTACTTTAGAAAACCATTAGAAACAGACCAACTATCAGCACTTCACTAATAGTGGAAAAGACTTAGATGTTAGAAAACACTTTAGAAACTGTAGCTTATCCTGCACTTTAGAGGAATCAGTAAAACTTGTTTTTATTCTAACTACAATGAGGGTTTTTATACAAGTTTGAGAGTTGGCTAATTTAAAATGGAAAGGAATATTTTTAAAGAGGGTTTTCGGCTTTTGAGAAACAGAGAGAAATATGATGAGGGGTAACTAGGTGAACAAGATGAAGTAAAATGGTGAACAACTTAGTACAAGAGGGAGGGGAAAGACAGAAGGACTCATAGGTGGAGAATGAAAGGAAGTTTTTAATTAAGAAGATACACTCACGATGTTACGATCCAACTACTGAATGATTCTGAGACTTTCTCAGCCCTTCTTCTAGACTCTTTTCTTCAGCCAGACTCGAATTCTTTCCCTTGAGCACTCTGATGGCATAGGATCAGATTTTTTGGAGCACTTTGTTTATCGGTGGCATGGGTAGTGGGGTTGGTGCAGGGAAGAAGGAATAGAAACGGTCTTCTGGATATTGATGAGGTGGCATAAGGAAAAGTTCTTCAAAGGGGATGAAGACATAACAGGAATAATGAGGAAGGGAGGAGTATGATAGCATGTTCATAAGGTACATCAAAACTAACATGTTTGAAGGTGAATCCTAGACTTGTTGTTACAATGATCCAAATGGCTTGATAGGGAGGGGTGCAGCATGATATAGTGAAGAAATGGTTAATGTGATACTGCCCCTCAAAACCTTTCATTGCAATGGTATCTCCATACTTGATTGTTTTGGAGAGACTGTCAAGGTCTGATACCTTAGGTTTGTAGTCAATCTTGCAGCCTCAGCTTATATGCTGTGCCCTCTTCCTAGACCTCGAATGTATGTCCACAATTTAATGGTGACAATGCCAACTATAGTAGTCAACAATAGAATCAGATGAAGTTGAGGTCAACGTCTACAGTAGGAATAAGATTGAGAGATGTAACTTAGTGTTGACGATGAGCAAGACCATCAAGGTCGAGCTGATGACAGCTGAAGTCAGAGAAAGATTAATGAGAGATGAAGAAAAACAGATAATAGTTTGTTTATTAGATATCAACCAAGGTCAATATCAAAACTGAGTCTACATTGTATTTACATGAGGGTTTATATACATGTGAGACTCAGGTATAACATGTGATTCATGATATTGTTAATATCATGAGTAATTGGTGAAACAAATGAATGGAGAAGGTAACCCAAGGGGTTACCAGAATGAAAGTATTTCCTATGGGAAATACTGAGGAATCTGAGGCAATCAAATTGGTGTCAAGTCGATAAATCGAAGGTGTTGAAGTATAGTAATGTAATATAATGAGTGAAGACAAGTACAGGGAAACTTCAATATATCTGATAATGAATGATTATATGTTATGTACGGTATAACACCTTTGAAAAATTTTAATTTTTACACTATTTTCATACTAAAAGATAACACCATGCTGTCAGACTTTGAATATCCCCTACCACACTATCACCTCATCACCTATGTCCAACTCTCTTATGTCCCAACAATTCAACAATCCTGATCCAATCTACTTCCTAACTGAAGTACAATCATATTACAGTTCCAATCAAAGTCTACCATTTGACTACACACTCAACTGGCCTGATTATCCTGGACAGGTTTTTCCTGTAGCCACTATTCGATTACTACCAGAAGAACCATTCTACCTAGGACGATGATTATGGTTCACAGGATTTCAAGAAGCACACAAGGTTCAATGATTCATATCAGTATATCGAGGAACTCAACAAGAGATGGTAGTGTGAGTATGGGTTACATCAAATAGCCAATACTACTTTCACCATTATCTCTTTGACATCCCATGCGAATACATTCACCCCTATTACCTCCTTCAACTTCTTTACCCCCATGGTGTCAGATCCAATGAACACACCCAGCTGACCCCCCGCCTATCAGAACCACTTTATCTCAACTTCTTATCTCACATTCCATCAACTTCACCTGAAAGCAAATTGTCATCTGACACGGAAACATCAAGGTGTCCCAAATAATTCCATGCTCCATCTGGCAACATATAATGTCAGATATTGGATGTATTATCTACCTGTTCACACTCCCATCCATTCAATGTCTCCACATGCCACAGTTTGAAGCAAAGTTCCCACTTGAATATGGATAAGAAATCAAGATTCCCTGTCACCCTTACACATACAAGATCAACAATTTCTTTTCTGTCAGACACTCCAGTTACCATACGCATGATATAGAGCCAGTAGTACATATCATTGCTTCAACAGAGATAGGAACAATCTACAGCCATGCTCTATTTGATATCCAACCTGAATGGCTGTATGTTCCCAAACTTCCCAATTCTCCTCCCCACAATCCTCCACCCTCTCCCACACATCTGAAAGAACCATCTGACTCCCCAAAAAGCAACTCAGAATGTCTCCCACAGAAGAGAAAAGCCTAGAAGAAAGGAGTGCATCAGAAGTTTGTGGAATAGAAGATTCTGGAGATGGAAGTGTCCACATGGAAGCGGAACACTGTAGAAAGCTCTGGAAGCTTCAGTAGTAATTATATTTATCTTATTTCCCCTTATGGACATTATTTCCTTTTATATCACCATTCCCTTCTCCATATTTCTCACACTTTCTATCTGTTTCTCTCACATTCTATAACATTCTACCATGTTCCATCATGTTCCTCATCCCTTTGATGGACAATGTATGACTAATCTTTCATGTATATAAACCCCCCCATGGCAAGGAATAAAAAAACAAGTTACGTCTTAAAGTTTAAGTCTGAAGTTAAGTTGCTCTAAAGAGTTTGGTGCTCTGAAGAGTTCAAGTCAAGTCCTCATGTCTAAAGTCCTTTTCCACTGTATAGCAAAGTGCTTGCAGTTGGTCTTTCTTCTACAGTGTTAATTGGTTTAACATTGCCAGTTTCTTTCTTCCTCAACTCCAACAAGTCCTTTGACAATTTTGACATCAAAGCCTCCTCATTCACTGCGATCAGTTGTACCATAAACCTCCTGATTTACCCCTAAATAACCCCTATGTTGTCTCGTCCTAAAGCATCTCTTACAACATCTTGTTGACAGACACACTAAGCAAGTACACAAAACCCTGACTGCTTGTCAAGTTACACCCAACATTTTCAGCTTGATGTTTCATCACCCTCTTTGTGTCCAATCTTATCACCCTTGTTTCCACAAACTTTCCCCTTCACCACATATCCCTTTCAACTAGAATTTTCTGCGGCAAAGCTCAACTTATTTTGGAACCAAGATCTCTATAATTAAATATCTTATTGTAAATACTGGACTACGACTTTATTTAGTTTAGTATACGACAACAGATGATCGTGTGTCAGTTCCTGACAAGGACAATGATCCCAAACACACCTCAAAAAAAGCAAAATCCTGGTTTCAAAATTGTGATATGAGTGTCATGGTATGGCCCCCACAATCTCCTGATCTCAATCCAATTGAGCATCTATGGGGTATTCTCAAAAGACAACTCACCGAATATGAAACAGTCCCAAAGGGCATACATGAGCTCTGGGACCAGGTTGGACAGGTTTGGAATGGATTAGAAGTGAAAACATGTCAGCATTTAATTGAAAGTATGCTTAGAAGAGTAGAGGCAGTTCTTAAAGCCAAAGGTGGCTATACAACTTACTAGATCTTTGTAATTTTGGTAAAACCGGCAAAACTGTTCATCTGAGCTGGTGCTGGAAATCACTGTATATACTGTCAACGAGTGAGAATTAGACCAAACATATATAATAAAATTTAGAGCTATGATATATGTCTCTGCGCTCAAATATTTTCATAAATTTATCTATTTTATTTTGAAAGCTATTTAAGTTACATGTGGAATTTTCTGAAAGCGCGTACAGTTTTTCGAGGCACTGTAATACTGGTTGAACTGTATATAAGTTGCGTTAGTGCAAAGCGCTGACGCAAGTCTTTTTATCCCGTCGCGTACACAATAACAGTAATTGGAACTGCTAGTGTGTGAGTGCGACACTGGGAAAATAAGATATTTCACGGTTGAATTAATTAATTTCAACCGTTACACATCTTTACTCACTCTATTGAGAGAAGCGTAATACAGGAACTTAGGTCCGGCAATTGAATTTCCTGACGAGGGTCAGAACTTTAAATAAAAAGGGGAAGTCTTTCAGCACATGTTCACATTTTATGAATAAATGAATTAAAGACTCCAGGCAACGCGTTAGATGAGTTACGCTGAAGCCTGTACGCATGATATCGACCAGCGTGCAAGTAAAATATAACGAATTTGGCAAAAAATAGAAGTTTCTCGGTATATGTTCTATTAGATTTTATATTCAAGTAGAACGTGATTACTCAGCTAGTCGGAGTGACCCTCTAATTAAAAAGTGAGTCCAATCGTTCTCAAAATATTATGGTCTGTTTCAGTCTACCATTTGCAAGTATTCGGTTTCGGTTGCTCCGAGTTTTCGACCAAAGCTAGCCGATTTACTTTGTGACCACCTCCGGAAACGGCTGGGAAGATATACCTTCCTTTTTACTGGTCGCCCAGACTATTAAATACGTCCAAGAAAAACTGCCTGAGAACCAGACTGTAAAATAATCATCAGTAACCCGGTCAGTTTATGTAAAGGAACTAAGCACTTGGGGCTGGCATCATTTAAACCGGTAGCCTAAGTCCAATGTCCCAGTAAAAATAAAAACATAAAGATCGCCTCTTACGCAAAAAGACTCACTGCCGCACTAATACCCTAGGCTCCGATGACAACGCTATCCGCTAGGCGGTTACGTTGAACAAGTTCATCCGTAGCTAGATTCTAATATATTTTCCTGCCACGACGTCGGTGGGGAGTATATTAAACATAGCGAATTTGAGGAATTTATGTCTGAGAGGATGAAGTAATAGTGTACAATGGTTGACGGCGCAAGCTTAACCAGTCCTCTTAACGGAGCTTCCTTTAGTACTCGTTTTTAAGCTGGGACACCACTGTTGAAAGGGTTACGGCCGCATCCGACATAGTATCGCGCAACAAGATGTTACAAGTTGTTCTTTCTGGTCTATTGGAACATTTCCTTAATCTATACAGTGAAAAATTAACAACTTTTTAATATAGATACGTCTAAAAATTCCTTGCACTCATGCTTTCAGTGGTAATGATGGAGAGGTAGCCAGTGGTGTAACAAAAATTCTTCGGTCCCAAACATGAATGACGGTAGGGAGTACAAGTAATAGCCACATCAGAACTACTGCAGCACCATGAATACTCCCCAACACATGGAAAAGTGTCGAATCCATTGCATTACCGAGTTGAATAGTTAACAAAGCATTCACCCCCTGTTAATTCAATAATGTTAGAAGAAAAATAAATAATTTGAGGGGTGAGGAGAACTTTACGTTTGGAAAGACAAGACCCCAAAATGCTAATGTAAAAGGCATACGTTCCCCTTTCATTAGATTATGGAAAATCGCACAAATCGCACAACCAAGCCACCAAACAGCCATACACCAAAGTATCCAAGCTCCAACGAAACAGATAAAGTTTATGGCCCTACCAGCTAATGGATCTCCCAGTACGTACCCATGACCGTTTGGTAACAGCGTACTAAAGTTTTGACCAGCAAGAAGTAAGGAATATCCTCCTTGACCACATGGTCCGATAGGGATAAAACACGATATGATCGCACCCACGTCAGGTAGACCTTCTATGATAAGCCGTCGAAGGTAAAGCGTGAGAATCATAAGAGATAGTGAAAGTCCAATGATGACCATCAGAAGCGCGACACCCATTGTAAGATGAGCGTGCGGAATAGAATATACCGCTAAAGCGGGAGTTAAAAGTTGACCTGTAGTACTTGAGACGATCACTGTCACCACAGGGAGAAGCCATATAGCGGTAAGGGTGGACATGGAATGTCGATGGTGAACAGTCCTAAAAAGAAGACGAGTCAGTATATTAACAAAACGAAAATATATAAATTCTTACATCACATACACGACCCCAAAGCAACACAAGAAGGATATCAAACAATCAAGCCACCAAAACGCCCAGAGCGTATATAGGAATTTATAACCACCAACGCCAAAATATTGATTGACAGTAGTCAATGCCGTGTTTATCAAGGTCGATCCAGCCATTGGAAAACAGCCTAGGTACAGACTTTGAACCGGATGTCGAAGCATGTCAGACCAAGAACCGGAGAAAAGGGTATATCGCGCGATGCTCATTAAGAGGAAAAGTATAAAAAGGACCAAGTTAAGGAGTAGAAACGTTAATGATATAATGTTCATCGTTTTTGAATGGGTGCCATATGGATAACTATGAAATATGGAGCTGACAGCACCTGTACCCATGTTAATCGCGAACCATATTGGGGAGAAATTTCTACGGGAAAACATGTAAGTCGTCCGAAAGAATGGACTATAGTATACGTGAGACTAACTTGATCACATCCTGCATCGTTTTACTGGCAGAAAACACCTGTTGCCCTGTCTGTTGTTGAGGACTGTTGTTATTCGTACCTGAATTTGGCTCCAAATGTAGAAGACCAGACTCCAGTAATGTTGCCTCGTCCATTATGAGTTTGAAGAACGGAACAAAGATACAATACTTATAAAAATGATGTAAAGGGTGATTGAAATCCTATATATATACTCTGACTCGACCCTTTATACTTAATCCGAGCTTTGTCACCGACATCGGACTCAACGGACCAGTAGTTTCAGGAGCAAAGGCACCACGGTTTTTCTGCTTGGCTGTACGTCACCGTTGGTGAAATAATTGTATGTAGGTTGATAATAATCAATTAGCACAGAAGATGAGGGTATGTAATACCTATCGACTCTTCTGGATCGGGGCTGGAATGACACGGAAGTAAACCCATGTCACGTGACAATAAGCTTACTCTAGCACGGCGCACGCCATTATTTCTAATTGTAAAGCTGCATCCGACCGAGTTTGAAATGAAGCGTTTACCGAGAAGCATTCAAATGTCAAGTCCGTTGCTCACTCATGCTTATTCGCGACCCCGAGTCGGAAAGGCCGACTCGGCGTATTTGTATTGATACCCTCATGACTCCTCCATTCTTGATAGAATAATGAAGACCCCAGGGATAAATGTAAAATAGTGAATGAAATCATTCAGAAACTCTTTCTATTTTCGTGCAACATCATAATTTTTGACAAACCAATCAACGCTTTCTTTAAGAGCTACACATAATCATCAATATAAGAAAACTCCACCATTCACAAGAAAATACGTAAACAAAAAAAAACTGACCTAACTCAAACGGTGTAAATTGGAAATCGCCTATGAGATTTCTTAATTTCTCATTTGAAGCGGGTTTTCTGAATTGACCATCGGCTCGCGTGGTGTCAAACTGAAACCATAATCAGAGAGCAAGCTGGGTACAAGGATAAATCGCCTCTCACCGAATATTCGCCTTGAAATCCTATAGCTTTAACAATTGCATCCGCAACTTGTTTAATAGTAACTTCCTGGTCTTCACCCACTGATTATACTATAATGAAATCACCCGACCGAATCGAACTTAAAAGGCTTACCACTCAAGATCAATGGTTCGACGTCATCATAGTCTCTAAGCATCCATATGAAGAGTTTTGCCAAGTCAAGGGAGTAAATGAATTGCCGCAGGGGTTTTCCTGATCCGCCGACAATGAAGGGCGTGTTGTTTTCTTCCGTTTGTCATTGGAAGCACTCTGGTGATATACACCAACACTCACTTTTAGCTAAGTAGCATTTGTGAATTAAGGCTGGAATGACATGAGCGTCTTGGAGATTACTATAAAAGTTAAAATTTCTAATAATTTTTGAGACAAAAGCCATACTCACAAATTGTCATGAGGTCCAAAAACGTTTGTGGGGATAGCAGAAGTAAAGTTAACACCAAAGTCTAACTTGTACGCTCTTAATTTCTGGTCAGATAAGTTCGATTGTAAAAAAAAACATGCTGGTGCGCACCTGTTCTGTATATCTACCATCCTCTTTGCATGAGAATAACCAAAGTTGCTAGAGTGCGGAGGACCAAGATGAATTTTAGTCTCATCAAGAGGGTATGTAACTTTATCCGGAAAAACACAAGTAGACAAGCACGAAATAAGCTTTTTGACTTGGAATTTATGCGAGGTTTGAAGAACATTAGTGTTGATGGCCAAGTTGTCATGCAAGAATGCTGACTTTTTAAAAAGCCCTTTTTTAGCACACACGAAAAGGGAGAATAAAAGAGTTTATGGATACATTGTTTGCCATGTTCTTGAAAAGACCACCCACTACAACGATTTTAAACAACGCTCAACCCTGACATAATGGGGCTCTTACCGAGCGCGGCAAGATGAATGACATGCGTTGGCTTGTATTTCTCAAACAATGCTTCGGTTGATTTAAGATCTCTGAGAAAATAGAAATAGTATCATTCTTTTTTTAAAAAGGTTTACAATCATGAACACACTTCAAATCTGCCTCTTTACTGTTAACGAATATCCATTCTTCACCCTGTCGTTTCCCAAAACGCGATCCAACCGATTCGGTCTTTATCACAGTCTCTATCGCCTTTCCCACAAGTCCCGAGCCACCCGTAACGAGAACCCTGTTTTCTGTCGTCGATGTCATGGGCTTTGAAAGGAAAAGAGAATGGATTGAACGCTTAGTAATGTCTTGGTACGATTCCCACGGTTTAGTGGCTGTTTGTTTTGAGCGAGAACTGTTTTTCATTTTCTAACATTATATTTTAACGAAAAATCCCCCTCTGTCAAAACATCAAAACATTTGGAATTTAGGTAATCTAGAAATCCGTTTCAAAGTATACAAGTATCGAAATTATTAAATAAACAATCACGAAACAATCATGAGTAATGCCAATGACCAATCAAGTACAAATAAGACAGTTATTGAACAAAGTCTATAACAAATTTTAATAAACGTTGTAAGAAAGTCAATTCACACATACTTTCAAAATCCCGGACATCCTCTCCTTTGCAGCTGATTTTCCGATTCGGAGCATCCGAGTGGTGTAAGTGTCACGATAGGACTAGCCACCGAAAACGTCGTAGTGGTAAGGGTTAGGAGGACTAGAATGGTATGGGCGAATTGCATGATATGAGGGAGTTTGAGTACGAATTGAGATCTGTCTCCCCTTTGAAGAAATTTCTAGCTTTTATATAAAAATCGTGTTAGTAAGCTGTGTCGCATTTTAAAGTGAGAACGATTGTACAATTTTTCTTATAACCGATAATGATATTCATTGAGACCATATGACTGATGGATAAAAGCACTTACAATTAAATCAGCCTGACCGACTCCACATCTATTCATTGACAGGTATTGACTGTGGCGCAGACATGGACAGTTGATGTATCAAAAATGTTCTTGGAAATTATCGGATGTCAGATGTTGGGTACTATTTCCAAAGGAACTTTCACCACCAACGAAGCAGGAGTGGAAAATCCTCCTCCCATGAGGACAATGCGTTTAGGTACTATCATTTACAATAGTGTTGGAGACGTGAGTCGTCGATATACATAAAAGGAACAACGGGAGAAAGCCCATCAAGACTTTTAGAAGAAAAGAAGATAAGAGTATTTAATCATTTTTTTCGTTTAAAATGTCGGAGATGCCAAGCTTGAGAATTGGAACTCTTCTTTGCCAAGTATGCGATGGGAGCTTGATCAATGACTCTCAACTTCTAACTGTATTCGCACCGCCTTCCGCTATCAACTACCGTACCTTTCCTCTTTTGACTTGGTCATCCAAAGATCAACAGACGTATACTCATCTTATTTCAGTTCCCATCCGTACTGCCAACGTTTCCGGATTATTTCTTACCATCCATTGAACTTGAGGGATGCCTAGTATGAATACCAGGAACACTGTGTTGTGACTGTTTTCTTGTAGATTATATGCATGCAATCACCTATAATCGTAACGTTGGATATTGATGCCCTGTCAATGCCGTTCAATGTCCGAAATGATGATTTACATTGTATATATGGGAATATAATTCGGAGCGGTTGAACCCCGGAAACCTGGGAAAAGGAGCAGGAAATCTTTTTCGGAGGCTATGGCTGAATGTCTGAAAAAAAAAAGTGGGCGTGAAGCTTTGCAAATCCTTAAACAGGAAAAAGGCTGAATATCACAAGTAACAGGGGAAAACGTCAAGTCCCAGTATTCTCGGATACATCTGGAAATGCAGAGTCAGTTACCAAAGACTTCTAAAGCAAAGAATTTGATCAATGTTGAGTCATCTGTCGCATGGCGTAGATTGACGGTTATGTTATGGTGACATATCATATCTTGATAGATAAACTGAGGAAAGTATGACGGTGTAGGAAACAATCCTTTCAATGACACACGTGTGGAAAGAAACCCAAATAAATCATTTGTTTATTCAAAGTGGCAACTTACATAAAAACAGTTCTTCCATGTCTCGCCTTTTATTTCAGTCTGTATACGGTATTGTCAACTTATAGAGGGGTACTTTCATTGGTACCCAATAGGGGTCGGTACAGTACCCGTAATGTACGAAGTACGAGTCCCGTATATACGGTCTGACCACGTATCGTAACGGCCTGAGAGCTCTTAAACCCGTACCCGTAAACGGTACAGAGCGCACCCGTATGGTGCCGTACAAATACGCCTGTTTACGACCATAATATGGATACGGGGTTTTTCGAGAAATGGTAGGCAACCAGGCTGTTAACTTTGCTATTTTTACTTGCGCCAGCCTAACTCTTTGCTTACAAGTTCTCATTATTACTGGCTGGACCTATGGCATGTAAATAAAAGGTGAATGATATGAGGTCGTACATTTGTCACCAGGAACTATGACTGCAAATATGAATTAAAATTTATGAATGAACTACGGTACATTTAGCTAATACTTAGTGAGGAAGAATAATACAACGAGAACACTTCAGTTTGGAGATATAAAAAACAACTGAAGTGAAACAAACATTTATTGGCTATATAAATGAAACGTTTCTCTGACAAAAAACATAAAATACAAAAAACTAAAGTTTGAGGGTAATAATGACGGGGGAATGCAGGCATGGGGGTGTACCTGCAGGGACACGCAAGACTGATTATTTCAACATTTCCATTTCTTTCTTTCTTTTTGTGTATCTGATTCATACTCCGTACTGTTGGACACTAGCGAAGAGGCGAATGGGATTAGTCACAACTCAAACACTTTCCCAGCAAGTGTTTTGTTAAATCTTATCCAGGGCATGAGGTTTTTTGGGACAATAAGCAATCGGGAGGACATCTCAATTGTATATAAATATTTATTTCTAATTAATTTCTTTATCTCAATATCCTGGTGGTGCTATTTGATAATCTATATGGACCCATACACATATTTACCCGTTTATGGTCCATCCCAGTATCATATATGCTCCAAAGAGCTTCGATTGCAGTACATTGTATGGCCATACCCGTTTATGGTACTATGCTGACCCCTATGTATAAATACAGTATAATATAAAATGTTATTGTCTGCAAGTCTGTCGGCATTTGTAATTCATTAGATTACATAACAACATAGCCCACCTTGACAGTTTGGTTATAATTTGGAATTTCTTGAAGGTCCAAACTGTCACAATCTGAACTGAACATGACTGATTGTTCTTCTCATGATTTCACTTGATTGTCAGTGTTTGTCCCCAGTTACCTTTCTTTTATTTATTTTCCTATCATCCACATTCATTTACCTTTGATTCCTATGTTATCTTATGATTTCATTCAAGATCTAAACCTGTTATCATATACTAAACTAATTTGCAAAAGGGTAGTCTAGTATATACAGTAAGATTTTTTGTTTATAGAGGTCTTGGTTTTATATAAGGTGAGCTTTGACACAGAAATGGGAGTAAGGAAGATGTAGAAGTTGAGTGGAATTTAGAGGTGGAGGAGAGGTTTGAAGGAGGAGTGAGTCGGATATGATGATGGAGAGGAGAGTGTTGTTGAGGAGTACTATGATGGGTTGTAGTAAATGTGTATACTGGCATATGAGACTGTAAGAGGTGGAGTATCATAGATGAGAATGAGGGATGTTCAGGCAGATGTTAGAGACTTGACTTGGCATTAGAAACAGACCTGACATCAGAAACAACTTGACTTTAGAAACTGTTAGACACAGACTTGGACCAACTGTGAGCACCTTTTGCAACACAGTAGAAATAAGATTTAGACTTTAGAGAACATTAGAGACCTTTCCAAACACTGATCAATCTCTGGTGAGATGCTTTAAAGTGGGAAGATGGTTTTATTGTAAGAAACAGTGGGTTTTATATACAAGAGAAACTGTTATGCTATGTGAGCCACCAGAACTAAGTGAACCTCAGTATCAACCTTGCAAACTGAACTTCATTGTTTTCTGTTCTTTCTGTTTCTGAACCCTGAACTTATGACCAACCCCTATACAAACTATATGCAACCCTTTAGTAATCCATACCTATGAACTATATGATTCTTTCCATTTATCAACCTTGGGTAACATTGCTTACACTTCACCCCTGTACTTTACTTTATTAGTATAGATTACACCCACAATGTCAACAGGCTGACTAACCATGTTCACTAGATATATAAACCCACTATAACACCTTTGAAAATTTTTTAATTTTTATTGCACTATTTTCATACTAAAAGCTAACACCACACTGTCAGACTTTGAATATCCCCTACCATGCCATCATCTCATGACCTATGTCCAACTCTCTTATGTCCCAACAATTCAACAATCCTGATCCAATCTACTTCCCAACTGAAGTATGATCATATTATAGTTCTGATCAAAGCTTACCATTTGATTACATACTCAACTGGCCTGATTATCCTGGACAGGTTTTTCCCGTAGCCACTATTTGATTACTACCAGAAGAACCATTCTATCTAGGGCAACGATTATAGTTCACAGGATTTCAAGAAGCACATGAAGTTCAATGATTCATATCAGTATATTGAGAAACCCAACAAGAGATGGTAGTGCAAGTATGGGTTACATCAAACAGCCAATACTACTTTCACCATTATCTCTTCAACGTCCCATGCGAATACATTCATCTCTATTACCTCCTTCAACTTCTTTACCCCCATGGTGTTAGATCCGAGGAACACACCCAGCTGACCTCCCCCTTATCAGAACCACTTTATCTCAATTTCTTATCTCACACTCCATCATCTTCATCTGGAAGTGCAATGTCATCTGACATGAAAACATCAAGGCATCCCGAATAATTCTGTGCCCCATCTGGTGACATATAATGTTGGTGTCGTATACTAAACTAAAACCCATTCAGTATATACAATCAATATTTTGTTTAAAGAGGCCTTGGTTCTAAATAAGTCAAGCTTTGCCACAGAAATATAGGGGAGGAATGGAAGGGGGTTAAAAGGGGGAATTTGTATGTTGATCATAACAGATATAAAAGGGGGTAGAGAGAGAATAGTATGAGGAGGACTGTTAGGGCGACTGCTTGGAGTAGGTAGTACTAGCAGGAGGTTTTCCTAAGTATATTATCAACAATGTAAATACAATACTCACCTAGCAGGAGGTTTTCCTAAGAGATCAAGCTTAGGGAAACTCTGCTAGGCACTACAAGGTTATATATGCATCAATAGGCTCATCGCCATATCAAGTCTTATCACCGAAACCCTTGGGGCTTCAGCCTGAGGTTGCCTGAGAGGTTAGCACCTGGGATCGGATGAATTGAGATGATGCATATTGAAATAAGAAGGGATGGGAGGGGGGAACAAGGAAATGAATAGCGATCATATGTAAAATGATGAAAAGGAATTAGAACTGAGGGTAACAAGTGCAAATAAGGAAATAAGTGAAATAGTGACCATGACCAGGTTGACATATACCTGGATCATGCAGAAGGGTGTAGAAAGGAAGGAAATAGGTTTTAGGTTCTAAAGGGGAGTGTAGAATAACATAGAAACCAAGGCAAACAAGTGTAAATAATATGGAAAATAAATAAAAGGAAGGATAACCTGGGAGCAAACCCTGACACCATCCCCTCCTCAATTTAAGGCATTACTATGAGAGTTTTTATACAAAGTTTAGTAATTATTATTTATTTAAATGAGGAAAATATTTTTAGAGGTTGTCAAATTTTTAGGAAAGGAGAAATATGGTGAAAGGGGTAATAGGTGAAAGGGGTGAAAACAGGTAACTGTTGTACAATAGAGAGAGGCAAGTGGAAGGACTCATAGATGGAGGACAAAAGAATGTTCAATTAAGGAAATACTCTCACAATGTTACCACTCAACTTCTGAGTGATTCTGGAACTTTCTCAGCCCTTCTTCTAGACACTTTTCTTCAGCCAGACTCTGATTCTTTCCTTTGAGCACTTCAATGGTGTAGGATCTGATTTTTCAGAGTACCTTGTTTATTGGTGGCATGGGTAGTGGGGTTGGTGCAGGGAAGGAAGAGTAGAAATGGTCTTCTGGATATAGACAGGGTGGCATGAAGAAAACTTCTTCAAAGGGGATGAAGACATAACAAGAATGATAGGGAAGGGAGGAGTATGGTAGTATGCATTCATAGGGCACATCAAACCCAATGTGCTCAAAGGTGATTCCTAGACTGGCAGTTGCAATGATTCGAATAATTTGGTAAGGAGGAGCGCAGTGTGAAACAGTAAAGTAATGGTTAATGTGATATTGCCCCTCGAAACCTTTTATCGTGATGGCATCTCCATACTTAATGGTTTTGAGGAGACCAAGATCCGAAATCTTACTTCTAGTTGATATGTCCTTGGACATGAGCGGGTACTGAGGCCATAGGGTGTCAGGATCGATTGGGAGTTGACTACTCGAGCTTCGATATACACGAACTTCTGTTTCAAGGTCTTCAATAGGAGAAGGGAGAGGAGTAGTAGGGTGAGTAGTGGGAACTTGATCATCTGTTTCTGAATCAGACGGAGGTTGGTAGTGGAATCAGGAGGTATAGGAAGAAGAGGATCTGGAATTAGTTGAAATGTTTTGGGTGGTTATGTTAAAAGAGAACATTGTCTGAGTTTTGGGAGGTTGAGGCGAGATGGCGGTGTGAGGTTTTGATGGGTGATGTAGGTTTCTGGAGGTTGTTAGATATATGAGTCCCTTAGAGCTCTGACAGCCAGATTTGTTTTCGGGGGTAGTCTTCTATGTCGCTAAAGGTCCAAAATGCCGTAGAGGGAACATTAAAGGCAATGTGAATGAATTGAGGTCCATATTTTTGGTGCGCGATCACCCTAGTGATTCCGACAGGGGTGTAAGGGCAATGTTTCTTTAGGCTGTAACTATTTCCGATAACGAAGGTTCCTTGAAATCCTTGGATTACAATAGGTCTGGCATAGTGCAGGGTTTCTATTATCTCCAAGTCTTCTAGATCCTTATGGTAAGTCTTCATGGGAGTTGGGGCTGGCCATGTGGTAGTGGGACTTATCCTAATATCAAGCTTTTCTCCGAGATCGATGTATAATTGGAGTTCCGTTTGGAATGGATGATAGCTGGGTTGAGTTGGATATAGGATGGGAAGGGAAGTCAGAGTCTTTGGGAATGGGATAAGGGGAGTCATATTTTGTTTTGTCCTCTGACAAGTATGTAGGGGAGGGTGAAGGGAGAAGGTGGTCAGGGTGAGACTCTTGATCAATGATATCATCTCTATCATAGGGGTCACATGTTCCCAGAACATGAGAGAAGAAGGAAAAGGGTAAAGGGGATGGAAGAATGAAAATCCAATTACGTTTTTTATGTGTTTTTAGATTTTAGAAAATATGAGGAAAAATGGTGGAAATAATTGAAAATTTTTGGGAAGGTGTTACACCGTACTCCTCCCTTCCTTATCATTCTTGTTACATCTTCATCCCTGTTGAAGAACTTTTCCTCACGCCACCCTGCCTATATCCAGAAGACCGTTTCTATTCCTTCTTCCCTGCACCAACCCCACTCCCCATGCCACTGATAAACAAAGTACTCTGAAAAATCAGATCCTACACCATTGGAATGCTCAAAGGAAAGAATCAGAGTCTGGCTGAAGAAAAGTGTCTAGAAGAAGGGCTGAGAAAGTTTCAGAATCACTTGGTGGTTGGATGGTAACATTGTGAGAGTATTTCCCTTAATCAAACATTCTTTTGTTCTCTGTCTATGAATCCTTCCGTCTTGCTCCTCTCTTGTACAAGAATTATTCACTTCGTCTCTTTCATCCCTTTTCCCCTTGCCATATTTCTCTTTTCTTGGAAAAAACCCAAAAACCCCTTTTAAAATATATTTTCCTCATTTTAAAATAATAATTATCAAACTTTGTATAAAAACTCTTGTGGTAGTTGAAAATAAAAAACAAGTTTTACTGATCCCTCTAAAGTGCGGGATAAGCTATAGTCTCTAAAGTGTCTCTAATGTCTAAAGCCTTTTCCACTATTAGCAAAGTGCTGATAGTTGGTCTGTTTCTAATGTAACGGTTTCTAATGTCAACTGGTTTCAATCAACTGGTTTCTAATGTAACTGGTTTCTAATGTCAACTGGTTTCTAATGTCAACTGGTTTCTAATGTCAACTGGTTTCTAATGTCAACTGGTTTCTAATGTCAACTGGTTTCTAATGTCAAGACAGTTCCTAACGTCCTCATACTATTCTCTCCACCACCTATCTGTTACAATCCACATACAAATTCCCCTTTTAAACACCTTCCACCCCTTTTCATATTTCTGCGGCAAAGCTCGACTTATTCAGAACCAAGGCCTCTTTAAACAAATATCGATTGTATATACTGAATGGGTTCTAGTTTAGTATACAACACCAGGATCAGATGAATTGAGACGATGCATATTGAAATAAGAAGGAATGGGAGGGGGGAACAAGGAAATGAATAGTGATCATATGTAAAATGATGAAAAGGAACCAGAACTGAGGGTAACAAGTGTGAATAAAGAAATAAGTGAAATAGTGACCATGACCAGGTTGACATATACCTGGATCATGCAGAAGGGTGTAGAAAGGAAGGAAATAGGTTTTAGGTTCTAAAGGGGAGTGTAGAATAACATAGAAACAAGTGTGAATAATATGGAAAATAAATAAAAGGAAGGATAACCCGGGAGCAAACCCTGACAGGTCCAGAATGTGGAAGATGGGATGTCAAATATCACATGAACATCTTCTAATCCACTATGTTGGTAGCATATGACTCATATGACTCCTATTGGCACATATGGGCAGCTGATGGGGAGAGTGTGAGTTCTATCAACCTGAAAGGTGCCTCGAAATCCTTTAAGCTGGAATTGTTTTCCTTGATGTAATCTAGCTGGGACTTCAATGTCAGAAAGGATAACTGAATATTTCTGAGCATGAGGGGAGGTAGGTCATAATGTAGCATCGTCTATTGGTAATGTAACTATAAGGATACAAACATTCAGCTTATATAACATCAAAGATGGAAGTATAAACTTAAGGTTCAGGAGACAAGTTAACCCAGTAATCACAGTTTATAACTGATCTGAGGAACTACTCTCAGATCATCTCGCATATATATATACATTTGAGCACAAACTACATCCAATAGCACAAAGAGACATTATCCACCAATAGATAGATGGTGGCCAGGAATGGTACAAAGAGTTATCTGAATAAGGAAAGACATGTCAGATGGTCCATGCATAGCATGGGAATACATGGTAAATATAATACAGATCTAAGTAGCGAATGACAATAACGGGTACTTACCAGGCGCACTGTTGTATACTAAACTAAAACCCGTTCAGTATATACAATCAATATTTTGTTTAAAGAGGCCTTGGTTCTGAATAAGTCGAGCTATATAGGGAAGGAATGGAAGGGGGTTAAAAGGGGGAATTTGTATGTTGATTGTAACAGATATAAAAGGGGGTAGAGAGAGAATAGTATGAGGAGGATGTTAGGAACTGACTTGATGATAGAAACCAATTGATGTTAGAAACCAAATTGATGATAGAAAACACTTGACGTTAGAAAACACTTGATGTTAGAAACCATTAGGAACAGACCAACTATCAGCACTTTGCTAATAGTGGAAAAGACTTGGATGTTAGGAAAACACTTTAGAGACTGTAGCTTATCCCGCACTTTAGAGGGATCAGTAAAACTTGTTTTTTATTTTAAACTACCATGAGAGTTTTATACAAAGTTTGATAATTATTATTTTAAAATGAGGAAAATATTTTTAAAAGGGGTTTTTGGGTTTTTCCAAGAAAGGAGAAATGTGGTGAGGGGAAAATGGGTGAAAGAGATGAAGTGAATAATTCTTGTACATGAGAGGAGCAAGATGGAAGGACTCATAGATGGAGAACAAAAGAATGTTTGATTAAGGAAAATACTCTCACGATGTTACCATCCAACTACTGAGTGATTCCAAAACTTTCTCAGCCCTTCTTCTAGATGCTTTTCTTCAGCCAGACTCTGATTCTTTCCTTTGAACATTTCGATGGCATAGGATCTGATTTTTCGGAGTACTTTGTTTATAGGTGGCGTGGGTAGAGGTGTTGGTGCAGGGAAGAAAGAATAGAGATACTCTTCTGGATATAGGCAGGGTGGTGTGAGGAAAAGTTCTTCAATGGGGATGAAGATGTAACAAGAATGATAAGGAAGGGAGGAGTACGGTTGTACACATTCATAAGGCACATCAAAACCAATGTGCTCGAAGGTGAATCCTAAACTAGCTGTTGCAATGACTCAAATAACTTGATAAGGAGCAGTGCAGCATGAGACAGTGAAGAAATGGTTAATGTGATATCACCCCTCCAAACCTATTATTGTGATGGCATCTCCATACTTGATGGTTTTGGGGAGACCGAGATTTGAAACCTTACTTCTAGTTGATATGTCTTTGGACATGAGTGGGTATTGAGGCCATAGGGTGTCAGAGTCAATTGGGAGTTGGCTACTCGAACTTTGATACACATTCAATAGTAGAAGAAGGGAGAGTAGTAGGGCAAGTAGGGGCTTGATCATCCTTGTCCAAATCAGACAGAGGTTGATAGCAAAATCAGGAAGTATAGGAAGAAGAAGAAGAAGAAGTAGAATTAGTAGAAATAGTTTGTGAAGTTATGTTAAAGGAGAACATTTCTGGGTTTCGGGAGGTTAAGGTGAGATGGTGGTGTGGAGTTTTGATGGGTGATGTAGGGTTTCTGGAGGTCATTAGATATATGAGCCCTTTAGAGCTCTGACAGCCGAGCTTGTTTTTGGAAGTAGCTATGCAAGTCACTGAGGGTCCAGAATGCTGAAGAGGGAACATTAAAGGCTACATGAATAAATTGAGAGCCACACCTTTTGGTATGTAATTACTCTTGTGATTCCAACAGGGGTGTAAGGGCAACATTTCCATAGACTGTAGATATTTCTGATAATGAAGATTCCTTGGAAACCTTGGATTACAATGGGTTCAGTGTAGTGCAGGGCTTCTGGTATTCCTAAGTCTTCTAACTTCATAAGGTAAGTTTCTATGGGGGTCAGAACTGGCCATGTGGATGTGGGGCTTATCCTAATTTCATACTTCTTGCTGAGATCAATGTATAATCAGAGTTCTGTTTGAAATGGATGGTAGTTGGGGTGAGTCGGATATAGATTAAGGGGAATGAAGTCAGAATCCTTAGGAATGGGGTAAGGGGCATCATATTCTATTTCATCTCCCATTGAGGATAAAGGGGAGGATGAGGAAAGAAGGTGGTTGGGGTGAAACTCCTGGTCAATGTCATCTCAATCATAGGGGTCACATTCCCAGAACATGAGGGGAAGGAAAAGGGGAAAGGTAGAAGGGATGAGTGAAGGAGGATCTAATTGTGTTTTTAAGTATTTTAGTTTTCAAGGAATAAATGAAAAAAAGGTAAAAATAATCAAAAATTTTGTGGAAGGTGTTACACCGGGTGTGATCACAGTCAAGCAAAAATCTGTGAGGCCCAGATTGTGCCTGTGACCATGGTTGAGATAATCGTATCCCTGTGCCGAACAGGCTCTTACATCTGGCATGATTTTCATAGGCAAATCTTTTTTATTTTTAGTAGAACTATTAGTAGTTACCCTATGAGCCGGTGTGGCGGAATTGGTTCCATCTTTTGAGAAATGCAAGTTGAAAAATCTGCATTTGGTAACAGAAAAATCTAAAATCACACCAAAAAATGAATCATGATTGCGGAGGTCCAAAATCATGATTTGGCTTGCATCTGGTTGCCGAACGGGCTCTAAATAAACCCGGTACGATTTTTGCGACATCACATGATGTTCGGACTCAGCTGTATCCGACATGCAAGGGCTTCAGTGCCTCTAGTACTACAGTGAACCCTCTCAGAATCTAAATAAGACTGTGATTTTTTCTTACTACAAGTGCCTGATTTTCTTTAGGATGTATTTAATATTCCCTGGGTAGCTCCGTCGATTTCGAATGACGGGTACTTCAAGGACGCTTGGTCTAAACACGGATTAATGAATAAATACTTGCACATTTGTCAGTATCATGTATACAGGCTGTCATGCTCCTCTGATTAAAAGCATTTTTTGAATCACCCATTCATCAATTCAAAGAGGTGCCGGGGTGTGCTTAAAAAACTTCCCTTTCAATTCAAATTTTCTAACCCTCATTAGATACAGCCAATTGACAAACTCAAGACTTCCGTATTACATTTCAGTTCTGGAATCAAAATAATTCAACCTGTTTCACATGACCCAACGACCCCCTAAATTATCTAATAACTTGACAATAACAGAAGCCATAGAGTAAATAGAAATATAACAGTGGGATATTATTTAATACATCGGAAGGTTAGTTTGTACGATGCAATACTGATTGGCATTGGTGATATATTACCCTCATACTGGCGCTGGGGGGCTAAAGTGAACTTCTGACTTTCTTTCCATTCTAAATGTTTGACATCGGACTAAACTATCGAAGCACGGAAAACAAAAACCCCGACCCCCGTTTCGGATACTAACAACGCTTGATGTTGTATAAAATTATACATGCTCGTTTTTAAGGACCTTGATTGGCTGTTGATTTAATCATCATCTCGGGACACATCCATTCAGATTTTGAAAACAAGACCCCATGTATGGTTTTTATACAACATCCACAAGTGGTGGTGGTGTGATAGTAACCTGGCGCCAAGAATATCGATCCATATAAGCTTGAGCTCTGATAGTTCTGTAACTCCTCGTTTCCCCTTTCTCATAGTGGAATACTACACTTCTCTTCAATTACTACGTCATGCTTAATATTGGCCCTATTCTCCCAGGCTTATATCAAATCTTGAACGTTGCCTCAAACGAATATGTTCTGGGTGGCCACTTTGGCTGCCCTCTTCGTACTGGACCTTTAGGGAATAATACTGCAGTGAGTTAATACTCAATACTACATACTAGTGTAAGACTAAAGCTGTATTTACTAAGATTTTCAATGTTACGCAAGTTTCAAGTAACTCGAGTCCCCTAATTTTTTTTGATGTGCAAACTGAATTGACACCAATCCCTTCTGCAAGTGTTCAGTCTACCTCTTCTTGCTTTTGCTAATGATTAGTTCCAGCCTGCTGATGCCGACCTTCAAGTGGTTATCTGGGGGGATGCTAAAGCGGCCACACCTTGGGTGGTCCCCGAGGACATTCGCCCAAATCGGAAGTAAGGAAGTATTGATATTCTCTTAAAGATATGGCCACTAAATTGCATAATTGTCTGGGTAGTATTTCTATTTCCCCGTTCCCTCCGTCTAATCACTCGGATTTGGTTTGGGCTCATGCTGACCTTCAATCACTATTGTTCGTTTATTTGCGACCAATTGGCACTCCCAGCTTTTCAACCAAATGGAGCTTGACTGCTCTCGACTAGGCCTCCCGCGAGTTTCCCAGCCCATTGAGGCCGGAGTCGAAGCCAAGTAATCACTGCATTTATTTTTTTTAATATTATAATAAAAAAAATATTGCTCGCCTGAAAATGATAAATCTCGAGTGACCGCTATACTCTCAGAATAAAAGCATTTTTTTGTATACTATACTGGATTTTTTGAGCACCGAGCGAGACACAGTAGCCATTGTAGCAAGGTTTGTGTTTTTCCCCGGATTTTAATAGGGATGTAATAAGTGGTCGCAGATTTGCGAAACATCCGCTTACCCCGCAAGCTCACAGCGGAGAAACAATATTCGTTCTTATTTCTGCTACTAATGGATAACAGCGGCCTTACTTTGGGCTAAAAACTGATAATGATCTTATTTTGATCGTACTCGTCACGATTAGGAGGATTAATTTGAGTTCCGTTTTACTAATTATGGTAACCTGGCTCTTTGTTTAGATGGAATGGGCCGAATGGCTATGTATAATATCAGTACTATATATTCAAACAAGGGGGTCGACAAGGAATATAATGGAACACCATTCTTGACATCTAATACAGTCTTTTATGCATTCTACTAATACCACGTGTATTCGTCATTCTCACTCAATTCGTCGGATCATCCATTATATATCAGTATGTTAATTCCCTTCAAGTTCTTACTAATATAGATTGAAAGCAATGCAAACGACAATCCCTAGTGCAAGTGCTTGGTCCATCATAGAACCAGAACTTTCAAGTGTGTGTAGCTATCTGACATTTAATTGCTGATGGTTTGATGGCACAAAGTTTAAAATAGATCTCACGCAGAAGGCCGACGCGCGTACCATTAGGCTACGTCGACGTCCAGGATTTGAACTTTCTTTTTTTCTTCACTTTCAAGTTTGCATGAAACAGATTCAAATTCTATACAAGAACGAATTATGCTCCACTCTTGCTGGAAACTTCGATTTAAACTTAATTGGAATCAAACCCGGCGTGGGATAATCAGAAATCATTCAACAAATTTCACCCTCCGTACTACATCTGCCACGACCACAATGTCGGAAACTAGTACCCCTATTAGCGATTCATCGATATCGAAACATAGACTTCCTACAAATGTCGTTCCCAAACATTACGATTTGCTGATCAAAACTGATCTAAAAGCTTTAAAGTTCGAAGGAATCACGTCAATCCAGTACGCCAGTGTGATATTTTTATCATAGTGCTTGCGATCCGCGTTTTCTAAACTTAGGATTGTAGCCTAGATGTCAAAGAAGAAACCTCCAGCCTTACATTTAATACCTCAAATTTATCTATAGATCATGTCTCTATCGAGTCTGAATCCAGTACCAACGTGGTTGCACTGGAGAATGTATCGTACGATGAAGACGTGGAGAGAACTACAGTTACCCTTCCTCAAGCTCTGAAACAGGGATCTTCAATAAGATTGTCCATAAAACATTCCAGAGAATTGACCAATGAACTTATGGGTTTGTTATTCGCCTTTTTTTCTATTTGAGGTTTCTCTTCTAATAGCTGAAAACTAAGGATACTATTTCTCGGCGTACAAAGACGAGGGTAAGGAACGGCATTATTCCTTGACACAATTCGAGGTTAGTGTTCATTTCCTTTATCATCTAATCAGCTGTGGCTAACTCTCTAATCTTCATTTTTAGGCCACAGCAGCGCGACGGGCGTTCCCTTGTTGGGATGAACCCATGCTCAAAGCCACCTTTCAAATCGCGATGATATCAAGAGAAGAGACTGTTAGTTTGTCGAATATGCCTGTTATATCAGAAGGTCCTGTCAACAACGCCAGCATCAACACTGATCTTTTCCATGATCAAGATCATGCGAAATGGAAATATACTCAATTCGAAAAAACACCTGTGGTAAATGAATCGTTGTTGACGTATACATATACAACATCCTCATTGATCTATTCTCGCAGATGTCTACATATCTGGTAGCCTTCGCTAATGGAGATTTTAAATACCTCGAAAGTTCATACACCAGTCCACTAAGTGGCGAAACACGTCCACTTAGAATTTATGGTATTGCTTTTCAACTCTCATATCAATAACAAATTAATTGCTGCATTGTATAGCAACCAAGGACCTAATTGATCAAAGCCAGGTGCGTGAATTAGATATATACACAACAATAATACCATACTGAATCTCTCTTGAAGTTTGCTTTGGATGTCAAGGCCAAGGTTTTACCTCTCTATGAACAAGCTTTCGACATAGAATACGCGCTTCCGAAATTAGATACTCTTGTGGTATGATACTTAGTTTTTCAACTCGGATTGGATAAGAACAGTTATTTTCGGTACACTTCTAGGTTCATGATTTTGATGCTGGGGCCATGGAGAATTGGGTAGGTGCTAAATTAGGGACTTTGCCTTTTTTTTCAAATTTAACGTGAAATAGGGTTTGATCACAGGTCGTACCACTGCGTTTCTTGTCGACCCGGATCGAGCCAATGTCGAAACCAAACAGATTATAGCGGTCACCCAAAGTCATGAAGTAAGTATTCTCATCTCAAAACGACGTTTTTTCAAAGGCGTGAATATGTTTAGGTTGCCCATATGTGTACGTTCTTCTCTACTTGTGAGTGTCATCATTTTTGAGTTGGAAAAAGGGTTCGGAAACATTGCCACCATGAAATGGTGGGACAATCTATGGCTCAATGAAGGTAATGAATGATACAACGATCTTAAAAAAATCATTCAAACTCTCGACGTTTAGGATTTGCGACTCTCATGGGTGAAGTTATAATTCTCAATAAGTATATTTGAATTCTTCGTCTGGTATTAGGGTGGTGTAAAGCAACTAAAATTCTCGTAGGGTCTTTCCCGAATGGAAAGTATATTCAAGCTTTTATAACGAACACACAAGTAGCGCTCTATCCCTTGACGCTACGCCTTCTTCACATCCGGTACAAGTTGATGTCCCGAGTGCTGATGAAGTAGGACAAGTGAGTTTTACGTGACACATGGAACTTATCCCGAAATATGAACTTGGCATTTAGATATTCGACGAATTATCATATTCTAAAGCTGCCGCAAGTACGTCTGCCTTCACTAGTATCAATGCATTGCCTATGATGTTGAAACATGTCCCACCAGTTCTCAGAATGCTTTCAGTCTATGCTGGAGAAGAAAAGTTCTTAAAAGGGGTATCGATCTATTTGAAAGACCATTTATATCAAAATACGGTTGCGGAGGATTTATGGAAGGGCATTCAACAGGCAACGGGTAATATATATGATCGTTTATATTTGACTCGCGATACTGAAATTTATCGTAGATTTAGATATACCAGCTTTGATGACTAATTGGACTTCAAAGGTACAGCCCTTTTTGTATCTTTTTCGCCTTCATAAATCGACTTTGTTTCCGTGATAGATTGGACACCCGGTCCTAACTGTTGAAGAGACTGACGATGGCATTCGTATTCGCCAGGATCGCTACCTAAGTACAGGAGTAGCGGAAGAAGAAGACAACCAAACCATTTGGTGTGTTGTTTTTGTTTATATGAAGAAAAAATTATGTGATTGAGTTGCGCTCATAGGCAGATTCCTCTTAATATTCTCACTGTCAATCCCAATGGAGAAGCGTCTGTCGATAGACAAGCATTACTCCCTACTAGGGAAACAGTTTATCAATTAGATATTAAACAATTGTGGATGCTTAATCAAGGAGCAACTGGATTCTGTACGTTATCGTCCTTGAGAAAGCACCGATGTTTTTTTTGTTCATCTATTGTTAGATCGAGTTCTGTATCCTCCTAGACACTTGGTCAAGTTGGGAGAAGAAGCTGCTCGTGAAAATTCGGTTCTTTCAGCTGAAGATCGACTTAGTTTACTTTCTGATGCTATGACGTTGGCCTCTTCTGGACATGCGACCACCAGTAGTGCGCTCGCCTTTATTGACCGCCTTCGTTCAGAAACGGACTGTATGTAATTCATCTCTCTATCGAGTGAGTTTAGAGGCAATTATTTCCCTTTTTTTTAGATCTTGTATGGCGTGCTATTCAACAAAGCTTGGGCGAGTTAACTTCCACTTGGTGGGAACAACCAGAATTCGAAGATCTTCGCGATTTCTTCAGGGTAAATACATTTCATCTGTTCGTTTGAATTCTAGCTTTATTATCGCTTGTACAGACCATCGTTATACCTGTGGTTAATAAGTTGGGGTATGAATATCCTGAAGGCGAAAGTATAGATATCAGTGAATTACGAACAACTGTTATTGGAGTTGCCGCGAGTTTAGGTGCTGTCGAGTACGTCTTTTCGCCATGGAATATATGAACTTTATTTATTAAAAATCACCCCAGAGTCGTTCAAAAACTTAAGCAATGGTTTGATATCTACATCGAAACCGGTTCGGATAAGCATATCCCACCTGATTTGCTTATGTCGACTTTTGCGACAGTGAGTTTTCGATTTTGACCAAACAAAAAAAAATTTCTTTAGTAATTTTCACTCTTTATAGGCTACTAGATTTGGTGGTAAACGCGAATGGGAAGCTTGCAGAAAAGCATATACCAACCCTCCAACACCATGGATTGAAACGTGTAGCAGTATCGGACTGTGCTCTGTGCGAAGTGATGAATTGATCGAAGAGACGTTTAAATTCGTCAAAACGGAAGTTCAATCTCACGTATATAATTTTATTTTCTCTACATCTTCGTCGTATCTGTTTTCCTGATGAATTTTTTTTTTTGTCAGAATTTATGGCGATACTTCGACATATTGGGTTGTAATGTGAAAGTTGGAAGAGTGGGTTGTGTTTTCACGTTGTTTAGACATTATTCATCCTTGCTCGTTAGAAACTCTTCTCTTTCTTTCAAGATAACTACGATGATGTGAGTGAGCACATTGTTTTCGTTTCCTCGCCAGCCTCAACTTTCGAGGTAGCTTTATAAAAGGCTTGACGGGACGTTTCAATTTGGTGACCTTGTCAAGGGTGTTTCCTCATTGATGAGCACGCAAAGTGACGCAAACGATCTGCGAGAATTCTTTAAACATAAAGATACATCTAAGATCAACCTAGCAGTCGATCAATCCTTGGATATCATAATTGCTAAAGCACATTGGTTGGAGGTATGTAAAATTATTCCGAAGACTTATTATAACTCACACTTTTTTTTGGTAAATACAGAGATCAAAGGGGGATGTCAAAACCTGGCTAGATGGTTGGAAGAAGAACAATAAGATTGCCGAAGGTTTGTAAAGTATCATGTGTAGGGCAGTCTGTGTATCACCTCCCCGGGTATAATGTAACGTCATTAAAGAATAGTGTTTAGTACTTATCATACCTACCTTCTTTAAGCAGATGTCTGTGTATTGCGAACACGAAGAAATATTGTTTTACACCACATATATAATTGAACTTATAACGGTTACCACTGTCTGCCGGGATGCTCGGGACAAAGAACACTTATTTATGATCCACGTATTTTAGGTCAATTGGTTGCAAAGGTGAACCCTGCTAGGGTTTATAAAATGGTTGTTTCATTCCAATTTTTGGCAGGGGACAATTAGAGTGTTGTTGTCCGGCTTGGCAAAGGGTGTAATTTCTTGTCTACCGGAGATAAATCCCAATCTGGCAATAACTCTCCTCATATCTTCAGATATGAGAATTTAGGACTAAATCTGAAAGCATATATAAGTAGAATTTATTTATAGAAGTGGACTTTTCTCACCATGCTTTTCTTGAGAACAAATCATGCAGTTCGAGATCATGGGATATGGTTTAGGTGAGCATGGAGACATGGCAATAGTCGAGGAGGGGAGCAGGCGGCAAAGGCAAATCCAGCAGCAAAACTATATAAAATGAGACTGAAATCATAATTATCGCCTGAAACATCAGCTCGTTTCAACTGATACTACCAATATCAAAACAATCGGCTACTAGGTAGATAATCTCAGAGGCAGTAAGAATATGAAGGTCTAGAGGTACGTGTTTAATCAAACTAAAGTACAGCCTTTAATGTCTTGGATATGAAATACTTACTATATACATAATACGAAAATTGCCAGGACGATTGACAACTTGGGATAACCAGGCACCTCCAAACACCAAGGCCATGAGCACGCACGAGCGCTTGACTCCTCACGGGAAGCGCAACACTAGTGAATTTTTACATCCCTTTCATCATTGGAACTGACAAAGTTGCCCATAGGCATGTATAATTTATGAGCTTGAGATGAGGATGCATACTAAACATCATAAAAATTCTAACTCCGAAAAACGCATCCCTGACTCAAAGCTGGGCTAAAGTTCAAGTTGTTGTCCACTTTATGTAAATATCTTTAACTTTCTTCTAGAGTAAACCACACAAAAGAATGTGCAAAAAGAGACGACGTTTAGTATACATACTTAGTTGGACTATTCATTCATTGAGAGACTAGAGTTCCCAAGACGAGTAGTAGTACTCGGGAAGAGTTCATCAACGAATGAGGACCTTCATGTCCATAGAACATTTTGATCGTGTCTATAGAGTTATGATCATGTCTATAACTCTGACGAGTGTGTCCAATTGTCCACGAACAAAGCTAGCCCGACACAGCCGACCGTTGCTTTATTGTCTGTTCGTGTTCAGTGCATACGGACGCAGGACGTCCGAAGAAATGTGGTTTGTGGACAAAGAAAGAGGGACAAGAATAAACAAAGGGATATGTGTATATAAACTGCATATGGTTTGCAACAGGAAAAGTAAGAATCCTTTCTTAACTATCACAACTGCCACATCTTTGTGCGCTTTACCATTTGCTCTTTCATCAAACCACATTTATAACAGCGTCACGATGTTTTCGAGATTATTCAAATTTTTCTCCCTCAAACGCAAATTCTCTTCCAGCGGGGAAGAAGGTACCACCATCGCTGAGAGCAGTACTAACCGCCCGACCAAACGGGTGCGAATTGAAGAGCTATCTTCAACTCTTGAAGAACGAACTCAACCAAACACACCAGTGCATGATGTCTGCATCATTGATGACGGGGAAGAAGAAGAGCTGGAGGTCCTAGATGAGATCATTCCGCGAGGAATGAAGGGAAAGGAGGTGGAGAGATTGGAGGATCTGGAGGAGGAAGTGAAAGAGACTCGGGCGATAGCCGCCCGATTACGAGAGGTAAAGCATGCCTTTTATCCCTGCCTTTCGGCGTTCTACTATGATCATACATACTTACAGGCCATTTCTTTTTTTTTGCTTTTGTAGGAGACTCGGAATTATATCGAGTCAGTTGATCGTGTGATGAACTGTGTGGTATGTTTAGATTTTATCCACAATCCGCAAGTGTATGTCATCCCTCGAAAAAAAAAAAACGTTCTTATCGCGTCTCATTGCTTAAATTATCTTCATAGGCTTTCGGAATGCGGCCACACAATTTGTTACCCGTGTCTCCGTTCCTGGTTTACGAGAGACACGGATGATAGCAATGAAAAACCCATGATCTCCACTGACGAAGAGTCAGAAGGAGAGGACACGATCAAACCAGGCCCTTCGAATGCAACCCCGCCACCTCGACGACGCCATCGATTTCCTTCTGCTATCAACACGAGAAAAGTCTGCCCTGAATGTTTAGTCATAATCACTCGTCCCCCCACCCCACTATTCCGCCTTCGCCACCTCACCGACGCCTTAAACGGTTCTGAATCTCCAGTCCCTTTCATCATGCAGTCACCTCAAAACCGAAAGCTTCATGAGGCCTGGAAGAGCAAAGATTTATGGTATGGCATATACCCGGGTCCAAATGGTGACAAGAAAAGCCTATCGCGACTTGACTTCCAGAATGCGGAACTGGCGGTGGCAGATGAAGGACGTCAACCCATCGTGGAACAAGCTGAAGCTGTTCTTCAAGATGAGGATTTGGAATGGATGCATTGGCCAGATGTTATGGATGAGGCGCGAGAAGAAGGTAGACGGCAGATCATGCGGGAGCTCCGTAGGGATCAAGAACGCCTTCATGAGGAACGCAGATGTCGGCGAGAGAATATAATTGGTGAACAACTTGATCAGGATCAACCTATTGAGAGAAGGATCAGAGGATTGCCGTTACGACGAGCCAGAACTCCCTCTCCTCCCGCTCCTCTTTCCCCGGTTGTGCCCATTATTCCTCGTGCACCCCTTTCATCCCCTATTCAAGGTCCAACTCTCTTGTCACCGCCTCCGCCTCAACAACGCCAATGGATGCCATTCCCACTCTCGCGTCCAGCACGCCCGACCCGATGTGGCGAATTCTGGTCAGGATTAGATGACGCCTCTCCTCGACCTACTTACCCCATTTTTGTCATCCCTCCTCCAGCACCCTCAACCACCGGTCCTTTTGATGCAACCTGTTCTTCAGCTTCCCGCCCCTCGAATTGCGGCACACAGGGTACCTCCACACAACAAAGTCCTGGTCCAGCAATCCTGGAATCGCTTCAACAATTTCATCGACAATTCTCTCCTCAACATACCACAGAAGGATGTATCGATGACGATGAATGGTACGATGTGGATGACAACGACGACGACGACGATGATGCAGATCTTCCCTTGATAACCCACCGAACGTCAACCCCACCTTCCAGCCCAAATTTTGAACGCGAGTATCCCGTATACGTTGAAGACCTTCATCTGGAGGAGGATCTGTCACAGGAACCGCATCCCAATGCTAATGCCAATTTATCCATCACCAGTGATGATGACCGGAGGGTTGGGTTGTTGTTTCCCTATCACCACGTTCAGGGGCCAGTTCAGGAGGCTGAGGAAGGTGCGGAGGAAAGGCTATCACGGTTGTTCAGTGAAGGTGAAGATGGTGGTGGTGTTGGTTTGGAATAATTGTCTTGCATTTTGGTGTGGCTTCCCAATATTTCCTCGAAACGTCTCTTTCTCTGTTCTTTTTGCGGTTCCTTCCTTCTCATATCATTATTCACTTCACATATCAAGATGCCGCGGAGGAAGGAACAACAAAGCCATCCCTCGCGTCATCCTCATCATACCTTTTTTTGTCTTTCTTTCTCTTCCTCACCCATCCTGTACTTTGATTCAAATCATGTACCGTCTCAATTTTTTTCCTTCAATCTGCCTTGTTTTTCTTTTCTTTTCATTTTGCTCCTTGTCCAATGTATTTGTATTCTTTCATTCGGTTTTTTTTGGTGTCCTCATATAATATTACATCCTCTCCCTGGATTAATGATATTCAGGGGACTCCCATCACCTTTCCTGTATGACAACGTGGACGAAGTAAATAAACAATGAATCGCTAATCTTTGTATTCAAAACTTGACTCAATCTTCCTTCATCAACGAAAAATGTAATCCTGGGTAAACCAACCTTCTTTACTAATTGACAACTTCGGTCTTGAATTCAGCTAGAAGCTTGAAGCTTGCCAAAGGTTCAAGGTACGCGACATGCAGAAATGTTTCAAACAATCTTCGTTCCAACAACTCGTCAGATTTTTCGCTCCAAACAATTTTGATTGGAAATCATTCTTTTTTATTAGCTGTCCGACTTCTTCTGCGAACCCGAGACATCCACCTTTTTAAAGCGTTTGGGATGCATAGTGAGCAAATCGAAAATTCTCATTAACATGATCAACATACAGTTGGCAGCAAGTCGTTCTAGGCATAAGCTATTAGCCGGTGGCAGTTAGAATCCAGAAGGCTGATTTTGTACCCAATCAATTACTTTCATTAATTAGTCTGGCCGGGAAGCGACAGATCACAAGTCTCGCAGCTATACATTAAGATGCAAAGATGAAACGAACAAAAGAAACGCCAACACAAATGGGAGAAGAAATGTACGATCGTAGAGGAATAGAGATAGGACAAAACAAAGGGAAAAAAAGTAAGGAGAGGAAACATCAGAAACGAAAGAAAAAGAAAAAAACGATATAGAATAATACGTTGTATGTGATGTATATAATTACAAGGGACTAGACAAAAGAAATAAAATGCCGGAAAAAAAAAGGGAAAGAAAAAAGGGTCGAAAAGAGAGAGAAAGAGTATGTGTGGATTTTCAAAGTTTGCAATGTGTATAAAAAAAAGTAAATAAAAGAGACACGAAAATGGGTCAAATCCAATGTCAAGAAGAAAAGGAGAAGGGAGGAGAGAAGTCTACTTGCTGGAAGGAAAGCTAAGGAGAAACGACATGCACCGTGTAGTCCTATCATTTGCATCACAACGTATCGCACCGAACGTCAAACGCCGCCCAACAAAAGGAGCCGTCAACGAAGCTCGAAACAAAGTAATAGCCATTTTTTTGCATCTAATAAACACCATGACGAAGGACCGGGCCCAATTTTTGATAAACGGGAAAAAAAAGAACCCTGCTGAGAAAGAAGAGGGAGAAGAGAAAAGAGAAAGAGAGGATCGACAGCAAGGGACCATAACCGATTACAGTGAGGGAAAAAAAAATAGACATGTTTTAAGGGGCGTGGTACGATGTGAAGGATAAAAGGGATAGAAGGAAACAAACGAGAGAAAAAATCCAAGAAAAAACACATGAAATCAAGGAAAGAGACCGGGTTAATGAACAAGCGAGACGAAAACGCCGGATGGATCTGGTCTCAGCTAATAAATCCTGCATGGGAAGCTACCGTCTCGAAAGGAAGAAACTACCACAATCACAACAGCCACTGATCAACGGGGAAAGTAAAACGACGCCTCAGTACACTCCACCATCCGGACGTTCGACAATAGAAGTTGTGACCCGAGAAGGAAACGGCCATACGGCATCCATTTTTTGTGAAGAAAGCTATAACTTTAAATAAGTGGTCTGGATATACCGCGAAAGTCTAATGATCGTTTCCTCCAGTTAATGACAACTAGCCGAGGACGGAGCGGGGACGAGAGTAAGAATAGAAACAATGGCATAAAATAAGCTTCCTCCATCATTATCATCACGTCGAAATGTCGGAATAAAGAGGAGAGGGGAAAGGAAAGAAAAAAGATGCAGAAAGCCAATTGTATAACGATGCAAAGCGTGATGCGGATGGATTGATGCGAGACAGAAGATGACGAAGATAGTGCAGGGGTTTTGCGGCAATGAGTGAGATGAAGAAACAAAAGGAGAAGGAAAGAGGTTATTGTATGTATATTAACCATATGGAACATGTGATAACGCCGAGTTGCGGAATGTAGCCTTGTTATCCGGGCGGAAGAGACAGCAATGTAGTGTGGTTGGTTAAGTGTGGGGACGTGGGGAGGCGATACGAAACATGGAAGAACAGTCGTTTAATACATATATAGGGAAACAAGACATCGAAACAGTGAGGGCGAGCCAGAGGTAGATAAACAGACAGACATAAGGGGCGAGCCACGAAGTGGGAGGAAAAGAGCGGAAGACTTGAATAGTAAAAAAAAAAACGGTGTGTTGTATGTTAGATGTAAGTCAATAGTGACCACGGATTATATGACCGGATGAGAAAGCCGAGACAAGGAGAAAGAGACAGAAAACCAAAAGAGAACGGTTCCGATACCCACGGCCAGAAAGAAAGAAGAAAAAAACTCTATGCAGAAACTTTAACCTCCTTCACCGTCAATCTCTCTTTCTCATCATTCTCTTTCTCCTTGTCTTTTGATACCTTCTCCCTCTCTTTCCCTGCATTCGTAATAGATGAAGGAGGTGGAGGTTTGCCCCAAGCTCCAAGATGACCATGACCATTCGTCATGCCCTCTTTAACAACTTGAGCAGCAGTGGGTCTAACAGACCCACCAGTGTTCCAGCCACTTAAAACAGAGTGACTTGAAGTAGTCGCTGGTGCTGTTGTCGCGGATGGAGAAACAGCTGACGTTGGAGTCGAAGTAGTAGCTGCTGCTGCTGCACCGCCCGCGTTGGAAGCAGCACTCGAAATAGGATGAATGGGTGTAGTCCGACCAGTCGCGGATGTTGCCGTAGATGAACCCGCACCGTTTATGCTACCTCCATTACCTAAAACAGGAAAATCGGCAGCCGTGGGTACACGTTGTGGCTGCTGCTGTGGTGGTTGTCCTCTAGATGGCGAAGCAGAGAGTGATTGAGAATGAGAATGTCCGCCGTGGGAGTATGAATGCGCATGTCCGTACCCACCACCGCCACCACCACCTCCCGGCGCGTGGCCCTGACCCTGATATTTGCCTCTTCTCCCTCCAGTCTGCCTCCTTACCCCGTCTGGTGGATTCAAAGTCATTGCGTTTAATATCTCATCTACACCTGAGACAGACGAGGTTGTACCCGCATTTGTTGTATTTAGACCGGTGCCAGCACCGGCTATAGAAGACAGGTGCGCTTCACCATCCACGTTCACATTATTAGAGCCGTTAGTATGACCATTCACATAATTTGAGCGGCGGTACGAAAAGGATTGCGAATGCCGATGAGTTGGGAGTGAACCGTTTGGTGAGAGTGGCGACGTGTTTCCATTCGGAACCGGACCATTGGAATCAGGGAGAATGTGCGAGAAACGACAGTCCTCACTATAATGGAATAAATGTGTGTCAGTGACTCTCAATAAACAAAAAAGTAAAGAAAAGGAAAAAAAAAGAAAAGCCCCCACCCGTTGCGACATTTTCCGTTAGGGAAAAACAAACACAATTGTTTTTTTGGATGATGAGGACCATTATGGTGATAATGTCCATTCTGATTGCTGGCAAACCTATCTCTATCTCTATCTCTTTCCCTTTCCCTATCAGTTCTATCTCTTTCTCTGTCTCTATCACCTCTAAATGCGGCACTAGCCCGACGACCACCTCTACCACCACGGGGTGCAAATGACCCATGACCATTAGGGGGCGGAATGGCCCCCGGACCAGAAGGTACTGGCATAACTGCACCTGGAACAGGCATACCAGGTATAGGAGGCATAGTCGTTAACGCGGAATGTGGAGGAGGAATGGGTGCAGTCGGGTGCATGTGATGGTGGGGATGTACACCAGGAAGTGGATGAGATGGATGATGATGATGCGGAGGTGGTGGTGGTGGTTGAGGATGCGGCATATGCCAGGGTGCATGAGTTGAATGCAGAGGGGATGGGTAAATCTGTGAAGGTTGGGGATACTGCATTACATGCGACGGATGCACCGTTGACGGTTGTGGTTGTCCTTGACCATCAGGTAATGGCTGAGGCTGGTGCTGCTCGGGTTGCATAGCATTTTCGTGGGATACGGGAGGAGGCGGGGGGACATGTTGATGAGGGGGTAGTGATTGAGGTGGCGCTATAGAATGGGGAAGGGGTGGTGGTACTGCTCCTGATGGTGGAGGTGGTGCATAATGAGTGTAATGATGAGCGGGTGGAGGCGGAGGCGGGGCTGGATGATGTCCTTCCTGAGAATGAGGAGGAGGAGGATGCATTGCAGGATACATATAGACCATAGCAGGATGACCGTACAGCGAATTACGCGTCGGAGCGCCTACTGAGGGAGATCTAACGCGACTACCTGTTCCACCCTCTAGACCAGACTCTCCCGATGCTGATACGCCGCTTTCCGATTGACCACCCGCGGACGCAGTATTGTGAGTGTTTTCGACTACGCCGTTTTGATCAGGTGGGAATTGTTGAGCCTGGGTAGATGCATCGTTTGAATCATTTGGCGTAATAGCATTTCCTGCCGCAGCTGTGCCTTGCGGCGCATAGGTAAGGGGTGGGTAATACATGTGCGGGTACTGAGCAGGAGGAGGGAGGGACCCCGGGAAATATGGGGTCATCGGGTGTAAGAAAAGACATGATGAACCGTACCGACAGGCAGGGAAGTATCTACATTGAAAAGAGTCGCATCAGGAAAAAAAAAACAAGTCAAAAAAAGCTAGTGCGTTGGTCGCCACGTACCGGCAAGGGATATTCCGGGCAACTTCAGGGGGAGGAAGACCTGGATAAGAAGACGGATTAGTAGAGATCACAGATGAATTCCCAGTAGTGGTATTCGTTGTCGGTGGCGTGTTCGACGTGGAATCCGCGGGATCGGGCTGATGATCCTCTTGTTGAGCGGGTGGTTGAGGATGGTGATGAAGATACCACGAATCTTGGACATATTGATAATATGGGGGATAGGAATAGTATTGAGGATGCATTGCTGGTTCGGGATAAGGAGTCACGTCGCCTCGTGCGACAGCGAGTAAATGTAAAATATATGGGTCCGTCGTGTATGTTTCTGGTCTTCCCTGAGTAGAGGCATTGTTTGGATCTGCACCTCTGTTTAATAACGCTTGGACAATCGTCGAATGACCTCCTTTTACAGCGAGAATGAGGGGTGTTACACCCGTATGATCTGTGCATCGTCGAGGCGAGAAAAAAGGGAAAAAAAGGGATGCCCAGTCTCAGAGTTACGGCCACAAAAAAAAAGAAATAAAAAAAAGAAAAGACACACCTTTAACTTCGATATCATGTGAAGAATCAGCTAACAACTCTTCGACTCTCGTTGAATCGCCCTCTTGACACGCTTTCCATAGCGATGAAACCATTGAACAAGGAGAAAAAAAAAACAACGAACAAGAATACGGAAACGGGCGGCAAATGTACTCGCTGTTGTCTATTATGGTCTTACGTGGACGCCCTAATAATTACACGTAAATTCCTCCTGACGCTCCGAGTCACAGCTCAAAACAAACTAAATTTTAGTGTCTTTATTTTTATTTTTCAGACCTTAATTCTCTTATTTTCTTGGGAGAAAAATAGGTTCAACAACAACATCAACACGAAATAAGAATATTCAAAAAAAAAGGTTTCATTATTAGACATACACGTAACGACACGGTTCCCCATTCCCCCATTCGGCAACCGGCATAAACCATTCGCGTCTGCCAATTCACACACTGGTCAACCTTTTACACACTGAATCGGGCTTCAAGTTCTAAATAAATACGTGAGGATACTTGTCATTGGCGCATATGATCACTGGCTTACAGCTTTCAGGAAGTAAAAAGGTAATAATCCTATACGCATGCAGCACAGGAACAGAGTAACACATGTTACTAGCAATCGCTTTCCTTCTCAGTTCATCTGATTTTCTAGATCCATCGATAACGTTCATCCGAAGATTATAAATAAATACCAAGTCGATCGATATTACCAATTTTCCTTAACGTCCGAAGTCGAAGTCTAGTTCTAACGTTATTACTATTGTGTATACAGTCGTGCCGGTACCCAGCGGGAAACCAGCCAGTTCAGATATCTTCTGATTATCATACGATTATCTAGAAAGCCTATTCACACAAGAAATGATGGTTTCGATTTCAGTAACAATATGGGTCGCCAGCCCGGAGGCAATTGCACGTTTCCAAACACAATCGATATTCGCTTTGCCGATTTTAACTCGGGAATACCTACTAGGGCTAGAACAATAGAGGAGGCTATCCACCCCCACACAAACATGACGAGAAGAGTAATATGTAGACAGGTGGATATTAAACCCCTCTTCATTCAGTCTAATACGCCCTCAAGCCTCCCATCAATGCTTTTAATGAGTAATGATTGATTGAGTCATCCATGACTCGGATCCGGGTAAATCTCCTTAGCGGATCGACCAGATTGTGTGGATATACTGTACATTCACTGATTTCAAGAATATATATTCATCCATCCCACATATTTGGAAGCTCCGGAAACCCGATTTTGCGAAAAACAATAGTAAGAAGCAGGTTTCGAATTATAAATATTGACAAATGACTAACGTGCGTATGCTTGCTGGATTTCATGTGCCTCACTATCAATATCCCAACGTACGACATTCGTGGCATATTATTAACATTTTTGAGAACTTTGGATCCGCCGTCATCGATCATCGGTTATACTGCCAAATTTCTGCTTCAAGTCGAATAAGAGTGCTCCCTTCTTAAAATGTCTAACCACGATCAATTTCTATTTAGATGGAATCCCTTAACTGATGATAATAGAGACGCGGATTATATGCCTTGGCATATAAGTTTATTACAAATACAACATGTACATACACATACTGGGGTCGGATCACAATAGTACGCCTTTAAAAAGGTAGCTGCGTTACCAAGCATATTCGCCCAGTTCAAATACTAGTAGTCCTTAGATCCAACGATCGCGTCGTTGATTTACATGTAAATGACTCACACTAATCCGTTCAAGTAGAAATTGAGTTACTGGATTATTCTTCGTCTCTGGTCGTACCTGACTCGGATGCCGAATATGACTTGGAAAATCGGAAATTGACTTTTCATCGGCATGGAAAACTTCTTCACACACATGCTGAGCAATAGTCACAAAAGACATTATTATGGAGACCTTCAGGTACTTATATGGTCAAAGAGCATTTGACAAGGGCTTCCAAGACGGCATAATCCGACCGTGTACAGTTTAAGCGAGGGGATTAGCACCCTTGCATACATACATAATCCCAGATATAGTTCAGTATAATATGTATTATTACATACATGTGAATACCGAGAAGTATAATAAATAACATAAAGGGGTCCTCCCGCTCACTTATACCGTCTCCTTTTTACGAAAGAGTAAAACATCTTTGGGACTGGGTTGGAAATCAGCCGTAACGTATCTTCCAGAGGGTGGACAGGTGGGGTCAAGCTTGATATCATAAGTCATGAGCATATGACTAATTGTAAGTTTGATCAAGTTGGCCGCAAAGAATCGTCCGGGACTAGAGTAAAAGTGAGAGCATATCAAGGAAAGAAAAAGTATATTCTCACCAGGCATGTTCTCCCAGTCCAAATAATAAATAATCCGATGAAAGTGTCGTTAATTTAGATGATGCACTGGTACCTGCCCTGTTGACAGAGTCTCCCCTATCGTCAGTCGCAGATTGTGGTTTACAAAAACGAAAGCCGTCAAATGTTTTTGCATTTGGGAAAACTTCATCATCCATATGTCGGGCAATAGTTGGGACAGCCACTAAAGCATCCTTAGGTAACCGGATTCCATTAGAAAAGACATAGTCAACCATCGCTAACCGCGGGCTCGTCACTTGATTAAAAAATTGGAGTTCAAAAAGAGAACGGAATTACATAAGAATGAAAAAAAAAAAACTGACAAACAGTGGGTGGACAAAATCGCATAGCTTCCATCAGAAAACTATCTAACTTTTGCATCCGACCCATGGAAACTTTACTCCATCCGTAATCTGCCACAACTGATTGAATTTCTTCACGCAAAGGCTCAATATACTCTGGATGAGAAGCGAGAGCATTCAGGGCAGCATACATCGACTAAGATGATAGTGACACGTCAGTTAATCCAGTATTGTAGGAAAGATTGAATTGAAAAAATACCATCGACGTTGTGTTTATTGCGGCAGCATTCACGTGCAATATACACATGATCAAATGTCTTAGGTTGCGATCTTCTTGGTCGACTAAGTCTATAAACCACGATAGCATATCATCCTGTCAGGATACCTCAGATGAAAAAATAATGTAGAAGAAGACGGAAAAAAAACCTCTTTCTCAGGATAATCTGAACCGTATTTTTCGTAATTTTTCATTCTACTCTCTATAGTTTTTGAAAGATAACGCGTAGCGGTATTAATTGAGGCTGGAACATTCGTCACGATAGGAGCAATGATACTATTTGATTATTACAATTCTATCAGAGATATAGATATACCAACATTACTCACGGTTTAACGAAATCGGGAAAGAACCGCAAAATGGTCCCTCCTTGGATTGCAGACTTTGCAAAGCTCATCATCACTCGAAGATACCCGGGATCCCTATCTACATTTCTATAGAGTTAACCGCGTGAGATGCTATCATAACAAGAACATACAGATGGACGGGTCAGTGATATATGATCGATTTGCAGCCCGACCCGTAATTAGTTGGCAGACCGAGTGCGTTGATACAGCTTTCCAATTTGAATCTGTTTCTTTGCTTAAAAAAAAAGAACAACACTCGAAAAATAAAAATAAAAACAAAAATTACCAGATGGAAGCAATTCATCACAGGTTAACATGACTTCGTCTCGGGTATTGTCAAAGAATGCACCAATATATCGGGTTAGTTTGGTTCGAACAAGCGGCACATTATATGGTTTATCAAAGATTTCAGCACCAAAGGTATAATCGCCTGATGTGACCTATATATATCAGAGTTCATTCCAAAATGGTTAGAGAAATAACAGCCAACCTGTCTCATGGCGGCTGAAGCTGAAAGTTCCTCTCCTCTTTTAGTTCGTAGTTCGTCAATATGCTTCGTCCCCGCGAGTACGACTATCCACCCGATCGGAGTTGGGATTCGGAAAATACCTTCCTTTTGACTATACTGTAAATTTAAATCAAACTACCCCGGAAATTCCCCATAACCGCAAGGTACCTACTTTGTGATACCCCTCTTGCACAAACTGTGGAGCAGCAGACAGAAAACGAAAACCATCGATGTAAGACCATATTGGATTCGAACTTCCTACAGTGGGGATGTCCTCCTACATGTCGTGTCATGAAGAGAAATGCGAGATTAGTCGGATTAGAACTCACATAAGGATCCCGACGACGAGTCAAAGCAATGGCAGAAACAACGAGAGCTGCAGTTGCTAATTTTATTGGGGTCAAGTAGGATTCCAAGTCTAAGTTGTTGATGAGTAAATAAGTCAAGGATTTTGACAAACACGGTACCTAGGTTAAGAGCCATTGTGGAAAATCTCAGAGGAGTGATGTCAAAAGGCGTTAAAGTCGTGAAATCCACGTTTGTTTATGTACCGCCATGGAATCCGAGGAGCCCGAGATCACAATTCAACTCAACCCTGGCGAAAAGAGTCCCGCCGGCCACACCACCACTCGGATTTCGTACTTGCAATTTTCTAATCAAAAATTAAATAGCTTCAGCAACAAATCACAGTCCTTGAAAACGAGTATGTACAATTTTTGTACAGCACTCAAATGGTAGTGTAGGCTTTTGAGGCCGGGATTTGAGGCCGGAGTTGAAAAAACAAAAAGGAAAGAGAAACTTGAATCACGTAAGGAACATTTAAAAGGTTATGTATGTTCTGTTATATGAGTATACGATATCAAAAGGAATAACTACGACAGCGAACAGCGTATGTACATACTCATGTTAATAGTCATCATATGCATGAACCACTTCAGAGTGTTTGCTATATTTGATATACCCCGAAGGTCATAGAAAATACATTTTGAGATGAAGCACGAGAAATTGGGGTAATAACGACGCGCAGAGGCTTCAAGTTTGAAACAAATGGTAAGCGCCCAGTTCACAAGGGCACAATTTACTGTCCGTTGGGTAAGCGTCTATGGCTACACCGTGAATATTTGTTCAGAGACCAAAAACACTCGGACTCATCTCTGATCCCAAAAGAACGCCATAATACTGTCGCCCTCGCTTTCAAATTTCTCCCGAAAGAATGTTTATTATAATGAAGTTTGATGTAACTTTGAAAAACGCGCATGTTCTAAATACTGTCTAAAATTTGACACCATTTAAAACAGGTCGAAAACTTTCATCTGAAAAGCACTGACACTGTGAGACCATTCCACGTCTGTTTTATGTATCGTTGTAAAATCTGGAGAGCCCGAAGGTAAAATCACAATTCAACTCGGTCCTGGATGAATCATAAACGTCCCAAGAATCCTGCAGGCTAGGCTTTTCAGGCTGAGATTGAACAAGAGACAATGGAAAGTAGTGAAGCCTGAATCACGCAAGGAGTATATAAGTGGACATGTACAAAGGTTCTGTTATACATGAGTATACGATACCAAAGGAGTAACTATGACAGCGAACAACGTATGTACATACTCATAGTCATTATGAGTGTTTGCAACTGTCTCATGAAATCAATATAGAAAAGATCTGTTTGATTTACATACCCGAAAGTCCGAAAGTCATAGATTTGACACGGGAACGATTTTATAAAAAAAGATTTAAACCCTGATTAGCGGCAGCATTCCGGTCGGCGGCAACCCATGCCGAAGAACTCGGGACTCTAAAAACAACCGTATTGAACCTCCCCCACATGAACTATCGTTTATAAAAAGCTACAGCATGATGGTATTTTTCTCAAGATAAGCCATGTCCTTTTCAGCCCCACCATTACCTTCAGACGAAGAATACAACTTATCATCCGAAGATTCAACTTTGCTAAAGCGTGTCATCGGTATTCAGGACGATGGGGAGCTCAAACGACATTTATTAGCGGTTCAAGCTGAGGCTTATGCTGTAAGTCATCAAAGCGTTTTAATTCACATATCTCACAATTCTATTAGGTTCACCCGTATGCTTGTATCCGTAGTCTCGGCTTTGCAAAGTAATATCTTGTTTTGAGGACTATATATAGATGTATTTCTGAATCTCGTTACCTTTCTTTAGGTTCAGGATTTCCAAACATCCGGCTTATGAAGCCGTCATTAAACTTGGGAAAGAACGTCAAAATGCAATTCTGCTTGACTTGCCTTGTTGTGGTGAGTAAGACATCTACTAGACTTTTAAGAGTAGGCTTGCCAATTCATGACGTAGTCGGAAGTGATTCTCGAAAAGCCATTTATGATGGCTATCCTCGTGAGAATGTCATAGCTTCTGACTTATATGCTGGTATGGATGTTTACCCTCATCCATGAACTCTATTCTTCTCTTTCGTGTTCTAGATTATTGGACCGTCGGCCACAAACTTTTCAAGACGACTGAAGAGTCATATTCCGTTCCATTCCTCCAAGGCGATATGTTTGATCCGAACTTTCTAAAACCTGGAGTGCGTCCCGTTAATACATCTTCCCAAATCACGACTTCACCTCCATCACTTGCTGCTTTGACATCACTTACACCCCTCCAACATCACGTCTCTGTTATTTATACCTCTTCATTTTTCCATTTGTTTGAAGCAGATGAACAGTTCAAGTTAGCTCATCTTTTTGCTTCCTTGCTTTCTCCTCTTCCTGGATCCATTATATTTGGCTCTCACGTTGGAGCTTCTGAGGATGAAGAGGATAAGTTGGGAAGAAATCGTTTCACACTCAGAGGAACTACTGCATTTGCACACTCGCCCGCCAGCTGGAAGGAGCTTTGGACGGGAGAAAGTGGCCCATTCACCCCGGAACAAGTCTTAATTCAGGTAAAGGTGGTTCAGAATATGGACCGAAAACATTATTCCGGAACGTTGAGTTCCGAGAAGCCTTACATTGCCGGTTGTAGCCATATATGGAGCATTACAAGGCGTTGATGGTACCGGTGGGTAGTTATTCGTGTAAATAATATATCGGCATAAAATTGGGATTCAACAGATGACAGTAAGATTGAGCATAGGGGTCAATAAATTTGTATCTAGAAGAACAAATCAAATCAAAGGGATATGTTTGGTCAATGCGTCATATATCATGTGTCGACCGTGTTACCCAATACCATCAATCAACCAACTGAGATGGAACATTGTATATGTGTGAAAGTCGTGTTCTACGGAACTTACTACGGGGGAGACGCGCCCATCGAACTCAAATAATGTGGCACCGGAGACCAATAGGGGAATTTGATTGCAAAGCTTGAACTGACAGACAGGGTGATCATCGGATATAACGATTACCACTGGCGTTCAAAAATCAATATGTGCGGGATGTTCCTGAAATCATTCATCCGGAGTACCCTTCCTTTCTTCCTTCTATGATAATTGTTGGCATGAGGCGCATGTATCTATAGCAGACAAGGCCAGAGCGGCTTCCCTTCTCCCACATACTGTCAAAGCAAAAGGATCGCTCTAGCTCTTTTTGACCCACGCCACATTGGCTTACAGGACGCAAGAGGACCAGAGGTTATGGTTGCAATTTTTCTTTTTGATCCAGATATATTTCTGTCGAGGTCGGAGCAAGATTCAAACTGATAAAGCAGGGTACGGTTTCTTGAACCAGCAACATCGCAGCAAAAAAATAAAACTTTCGGAATATTCTGGGTATTGCAAATGTACTATTTTTTGAATATGTGGGAATTGGTGATTATTATATCCACATAGGAGTGAAGGAGCTCCGATGTCTCAATTAAGACCCCAACTCATTGACAGGTACATGCCCACAACTCTCAAATACCTGATGTTCGAGTGTTCACCCTCCTTTCTCAAAAAAAAAAACCCATGTCCTACTCAGCTCTACCTCTAGATGAAAAGTTCAAGCTATCTTCTGAAGATTTAACTTTGCTGAAGCGTATAATCGGCATTAAAGACAACGAACAACTCAAGCGGCATCTATTAGAAGTCCAAGTCGAAGCATACGTTGTACTAGTTCATTAAGTATATGCTCATAATTCACGCCTCACCTGATTTACCTTTAGGTTCACCCTTACCCTTGTATTCGTAAATTAGACTTTGCAAGGTATGCACCAACAACTGGGCATGTATTTTTCACTCTCAGGTCTCTTCTCTTTCAAGGTTCAAGATCACTAAACATCCTGCATATGACTCCGTTATCAAACTTGGTAAAGAGCGCGAAAATGCGATTTTCCTTGATTTACCTTGCTGTGGTGAGTAAGGACCACTTTTTTCCCGATGGTTTTATTAACCTGATTACTTACAGTCGGAAGTGACTCTCGAATAGTCATCGCTGATGGCTACCCTCGTGAAAATGTAATTACTTCTGATCTTCATGCTGGTAAGGGCGCTGGATTTACTATCAATAATATAATACACCCTGCTAATTCTGGTCTTTATTTCAGATTATTGGACCATCGGACATAAACTCTTCAAAACGACTCCAGAGACGTATCCTGTTTTATTCCTTCAAGGCGACATTTTCGATTCGAATTTTCTTAATCCTAGGGTATCCCCCGTTGACACACCTTCACAAATTAAGAACCCACTTCCGTCACTCGCTTCTTCTACTTTGACATCTCTCACGCAGATTCAACATCATGTCTCTGTCATTTATACTTCTTCGTTCTTTCATCTCTTCGGGGAGTACGAACAACAAAAGTTGGCTCATCTTTTCGCATCGTTACTCTCGCCTCTTCCTGGTTCCATTATATTCGGTTCCCAGATGGGTACTTCTGATACCGAAGATCATGATAAATCAGGGAAAATTCGTTACACCGCAAGTTTAGGTAATGCGTTTGCACATTCGCCCGCCAGCTGGAAAGAGCTTTGGACGGGTAAAAATGGACCTTTCACTCCGGACCAGGTTTCAGTTCAGATAGATGCGGTTAGAGAAGAAAGAAAAGATATTGCTAGATTGTTTAACCTCGGTGGACAGCCTTGCATTGTCTATCGGCATGTATGGAGTGTCACAAGGTCTGGATCCTAAAGTGATGGTTGTAGGAAATCTGGGTATAGTAGCACCTACAGTAGTACAGTTAGCTTAGATAATTACAACGAATAACACTTCTTCTTTCCGGGAGTCGTCATTATGAGTGTCCGTCGCTGAACGCAATCCACCAAATTCCTATAGGTTATGGGCCCTGCAAGCGTTGGGACAATATTATGTGTGGGTTCAGCCATAGTAGTGATCCCAAAAATTATGAGATTTATGTGTTGGATTGCCAAGTAGCATCCATTACATGTCATCAGTGAAGGTTTTGCCACGCAGCGTCCTTACCCGTCTTTGCCTTGCTTCATCCTACCCTTTTTCATTTTTTATTTTTTTCTCTCTCCTCTATCCACCCCTCTTACTCGCCATACTTTTCATGTCAAAACCTTTTATCTCTCCCTCTACATCCATTACGTGATGAGCCAAGTTCAGATGTTAATCATCAAACAAATCAATAAACTCACCAGTTCCAACAATTGGCACTCTTGGAAGACAGACATCATGATCCTACTCCAATCAGTCGACTCTGACGATATAGTGAGTGGAACTGAGGAAGAGCTAACTGATGAAACCCACAAGCAAGAATGGACAATCAAGAACAAACAAGCATACACTGTGATGTGGGCCTGTACAGACCCGAGTTATCATCATCTCTTTGAAGGAACCAAACTTGGCAGTGTTGTCTTCAAGAAGCTCAAAAGCTACTTTGAAAAATCAACATTTTCGCACTGCGTCTACCTCTGGAAAACATTTTATGGCACCACTCATGACCCCACTCTACCCATCCACTCCTATATTCAGACTGTGCTTACCAACAAGCAACGACTAGTGAACCTTGGCCTTACCATTGAAGATGATGAGGTAAAAGATGTCATACTCATGAATCTAGACAAGTCGTTTGCAAATGTCAAATCAAATCTCATTTCACACACAACCGAACCGACCCTTGAGGAAGTCAAGAGCATTCTTTCAGCATCATCAGAAGCCGACAATGTCAAGACTGAAGAGTCCATGATGTTGGCAATGAAGAACAAGTGACCCAAAAAGTCAAACAAGACAACAAACCAACCAATATCACCCAGCACTATTGCCAATGAAAAAGGCCTCCATTGGTGCGATCCAACAAACGAAGGACACTGTCACCACTGTGGGCATAAAGGCCATATCACTGCTCGATGCATCACAGACATGCCCCAAGAAATAAAAGATTGGGTTCTCAGTTGACCCAAGCTATCCACACATGTTGCCTTTGGTGACAACTCAGGTGTTGAAGAAAATGAATATGTCGCAAGTGCTTGGATGTCAGATGATGGATATGAGACTAATTGAGGGGGAGTACATGTTCAGGAGGAGTAACTCCCAACTTTATTGTTTTGTTTCAACCTCTTACTTGTATGCACTAAGGGGAGTGTAGGAAATCTGGGTATAGTAGCACCTACAGTAGTACAGGTAGCTTAGATAATTACAATGAATAACACTTCTTCTTTCCGGGAGTCATCATTATGAGTGTCTGCCACTGAACGCAATCCACCAAATTCCTATAATGGTAAATGTATTTACTTAAGTTGTCATAGATATAGAGAGATGATTGTAATTGACAATATATCTGAAGTATTGAAGGTTTTAAAATCCTTCCACATCAAAACTTATTTAATAGAAACTAGATAGACAACTTACTAACTTTAACCATACTAACTTATCTATAATATTAAGGTTTAATAAATTTATTATGACTAGTCTAAATTATTCCAATTCTCATAACTTGAAAATTTTACTGTTTTTAAATGTTTAGTTAATTTCATATAAAATGTCAAAAGTAGTTATTTATCTATGAGCCCGTAGAATAGACTATAACCTGTCTGAGAGGGTCTAATCATTAAATATAGAGTAAACAATCTGTTAATGTCACCCACATTAATCTTCATGTAAGTTCTGAGACTGCATACACTTTAGATAAGATATTACCCACACTAATTCCTATGTAAGTTTTGAGACTGTATATACTTTAGATGTGATAGCATCCATGTGTATCTATTTGTAAGTTCCAAGATCGCATATACTTTAGGTATGATATCACCCGCACTCATCTTACCTGTAAGTTCCGAGATCACATACACTTTGGATATGATATTACCCACACTTACCTTATCTATAACTTCTGAGGTTATGTACACTTTAAATATGGTAGTACCCACACTCACCTTATCTATAACTTCCAAGATCACATATACTTTAGATATGATATTACCCACACTCACCTTATCTGTAAGTTCTGAGATCACATATACTTTAGATATGGTGGTATCCACATCAACCTCTATGTAAGTTCCGAGGTTACGTACACTCTAAATGTGGTAGTACCCACACTCACCTTATCTGTATGTTTTGAGATAGCTTAAACATTGAAGCATGTATCCTTTTCCAATGTAACCAAGTGTAATGAAATCTCTAGTTTTGTTATAATTTACCTTATCAAATAAATCTAATTTAATTTTTCAAAACCTAAATCTAAGCTTGGGATTTGAAATGTATTTTAAAATTAAACTCTATATTCCAACATTGATGGAACATTCCAAATTAGAAGTCTTGGTCAGAATTTGGTAGTAATTCCAAACTGAGAAATTCCTATGATGGTAACATAATCCCCTAAATCTTGAAAGAATATAATCCCTGATAAGGTTTTATTGAGAAATACAGTCAACTAAATAGTTTACTTTATATGTCTTTTTATATTTGTTTAATAATCACTGAAATTCTGAAATAGGTACGTGGCTAGATAGTTACACAGCTATTAGTATTAGATAACAATAACCATTTGAGAAATGTGATAGGAGATTTACTGATATCTTATAAACAATCTATATTTGCAAAGTTACAATCATCCCTCTAATTCCAAACTGAGAAATTCCCATGATGGTAATATAATCCTCTAAATCTTGAGAGAATAAAGTCTCTGATAAGTTCCCATTGAGAAATACAGTCAACTAAATATTTTATTTTATATGTCTTTTTATATCTGTTTAATAATCACTGAAGTTCTAAAATGAGTACATTATTAGATAGTTACACAGCTATTAGTATTAGATAACAATAACCATTTAAAAAACATGATAGAAGATTTACCAATATCTTATAAATGATCTATATTTGCAAAATTACGATCACCCCTCATAGCTATATATATATATTTAACAAGCAATTGTTATATTGGTGTTATCATCAATATTGAACAGGGATAAGGACCAAGCTAAGCCAAAGGCTTAGCACCCAGTATCATGGTACAGCCCTGATTCATCTCCTGGACCATCTGATCATTCTATTGTGATTAGACCTGATCCCATACTCTCACACCAATCCAACCCCCAAACCACCAGATGTATAAGAGATCCCTGGGACAGAGTGTGGGAAGGTGTCTAGCCATTGCTAGCAATAGCTAACACTTGAGCAAAGGGTTAGACACACTTGCATATCTAGTATATACACTTGCCCGAAGAACTGTTCACGTTTTCGGGACTTCTCGTATATACCTTGAATAACTCTCCCAATAAAATCACAAAATTCTTGAAAATATTTGTACATAAGGGTGATTATGTTGGCTACAATATTCTTGAGTATTATTAGTACCCCATCTTGATTGTCACCGCAAGATATATAATTCTTTAGGCTGATATCACGTGTACAGTTTTGCGTGTATTGGCAGATGGAAAGTAAAATAAGGTTTATGGTGACTTTTCACTAATAAACTCAAGTCAGGTGATTATAATTTCAAAACTACTATAATACTGGAAACATTTGAGACCCAAAAACCCAAGAAAAACAAGTCCAATGAAGATCTCTCAAGAAAAAGTTGACAGTGTCATCGCACTCCTTGACTTGGGGGCAATGGTGAGGGAGATTGTCAGGAGAGTGGGTCTTAGCCATGGAAGTATTACTAAAATCAGAAAATACTATCAACCAGACCTTCCCAAAGCTTCTGGTGGCTGTCTGCAGTTACTCTCTCCATCAGATGTCTGGTACGCGATCCGTTGCATCAGCTCTGGAAAAGCGGACACAGCAGTAGATGTTCAACAACTTATTCAAGATTTGTCCAACATATCCATTTCAGCAGATACAATTCGTTTACACCTAAAAAATGCTGGTTTAAAGGCAGTGGTAAAGAAAAAGAGACCACTCCTCTCAGCTTGCCATAAGAGAGCAAGACTTGACTTCACAATTGCACACCAATTTTGGACAATAGATGATTGGAAAAGGGTTGTTTGGTCAGACAAGACGAAGATTAATCGCTTTGGAAATGATGGGAGGAAGTGGGTGTGGAAGAAGCCAGGAGAATGCCTTAACAACAGGCTTGTGGATAAAACGGTAAAACATGGTGGTGGCTCCCTTATGATGTGGAGATGTTTTTCTTGGGAGGGGACAGATCTAGCAGTTAAAATTGATGGAAGAATGGATGCAGATCTTTATTGTCAAATCCTAGAAGAGGATTTACAGGAGTCCATACAATATTTCGGGAAAACGAATGACAAGATCATCTTCCAGCAAGACAATGATCCAAAACACACCTTGAAAAAAGCCAAATCTTGGTTTCAAAATTGGGAGATGGATCTCATGGTATGGCCTCCACAGTCACCTGATCTCAATCCAATCGAACATTTATGGAGTGCTCTCAAAAGATGGCTCACCAAGTACAAAACAGCCCCAACAAGCATACACAAGCTCTGGGAACAGGTTGGGTATGTTTGGAATGCATTAGATGTCAAAGGGTGTCGTCAATTGATTGAAAGTATGCCTAGAAGAGTACGAGCAGTGATAAAAGCTAAAGGAGGTCATACAAATTACTAGATAGAGACACATCTCCATAATTTCTGTGACACCGGCAAAACTGTTCACTTGAGCTGGTGTCAAAGTTCACCTCATAAATCATAAATGAACAAAAATTATCTCAAAATTGTATATTAACAATAGTAGCTCATATTGATTCCTTTCTACTCAAATATTCTTGTGAATTTAAATATTTTATTGGAGGTGCTATACAAGTTATATGTGGAAAGTCCCGAAAACGCGAACAGTTTTTCAGGCAAGTGTAGTTAGCTAGTCCCTGATAGAGGGATCCTAAGTTTGATCTCTTAAGATCTCCTCTATCAGGTGAGTGTAATTAGTATTCTTCTTTTAATATACTTAGAATCTCCTCTATCAGAGTTGCCCTGACAGAGCAGATCAATATAGTCAAACACATTGAAAATAGAATAAACAGGAAGGAGAGTGGAATATGAAAATAGGAAACACCAACTATTGAATTGAATATTGAATGAATGAGTAGTTGGTGGTAATAAGCATGGGAGAATAAGAATTGGAGAAACAGAAGTAAAGGAATAGGGGCATATAGGGGGTGGAATAGAAAAAGCAAAAATAAACCCTGACAGTTCCTCCCTGTCAGGACTTGTCCATATAGTACATGCAATGTAGTTACTCTAGATAATTCCTGTAAGTATTACGCCATCCTAACCGGTCCATGGTTAGCATCTTAGGTGGTACACCTGGTAAGTACCTGTTATTGTCATTTGCTACTTAGATCCATACTATATTTACTATGTATTCCCATGCTACACATGGACCATCTGACGTGTCTTTCCTTATTCAAATAACTCTTTGTACTGTTCCTGGCCACCATCTATCTATTGGTGGATAATGTCTCTTTGTGCTATTGAATATAGTTAGTGCTCAAATGTATATATAATACATGAGACGATCTGAGAGTAGTTCCTCAGATCAGTTATAAACTGTGATTACTGGGTTAACTCGTCTTTTGAACCTTAAGTTATACTTCTGTTCACCGAGAGTATATACTGAATGTTTGTGTCCTTACACTCCCTCAGTTCTTGTGTAGCCTTGGTAGTCACAATGAAATGAATAATATGTTTGTTCTCAACATCTGTAAGATCAGATGAGAAAGATCTTGTTAAAGGAATCAGAAATTATTTAGAAGTATTGTCAGGGTTTGTTCCCAAGTTCTCTTATATCTTTATTTTATTTTGTTACTTCTCACTTTCAGAGGGATGATCGTAACTTTGCAAATATAGATTGTTTATAAGATATCAGTAAATCTCCTATCACATTTCTCAAATGGTTATTGTTATCTAATACTAATAGCTGTGTAACTATCTAGCCACGTACCCATTTCAGAATTTCAGTGATTATTAAACAAATATAAAAAGACATATAAAGTAAACTATTTAGTTGACTGTATTTCTCAATAAAACCTTATCAGGGATTATATTCTTTCAAGATTTAGGGGATTATGTTACCATCATAGGAATTTCTCAGTTTGGAATTACTACCAAATTCTGACCAAAACTTCTAATTTGGAAGGTTCCATCAATGTTGGAATATAGAGTTTAATTTTAAAATACATTTCAAATCCCAAGCTTAAATATGGGTTTTAGAAAATTAAATTAGATTTATTTGATAAGGTAAATTGTAACGGAACTAGAGATTTCATCACACTTGGTTACATTGGAAAAGGATATATGCTTCAATGTTTAAGCTATCTCAAAACATACAGATAAGGTGAGTGTGGGTACTACCACATTTAGAGTGTACGTAACCTCAGAACTTACATAGAGGTTGATGTGGATACTACCATATCTAAAGTATATGTGATCTCGGAGCTTACAGATAAGGTGAGTGCGGGTACTACCATATCTAAAGTATATGTGATCTCAGAACTTACAGATAAGGTAAGTGTGGGTGATATCATATCCAAAGTGTATGTGATCTCGGAACTTACAGGTAAGATGAGTGCGGGTGATATCATACCTAAAGTATATGTGATCTTGGAACTTACAAATAGATGCACATGGATGTCATCACATCTAAAGTATATACAGTCTCAGAACTTACATAGGAATTAGTGTGGGTAATATCTTATCTAAAGTGTATGCAGTCTCAGAACTTACATGAAGATTAATGTGGGTGACATTAACAGATTGTTTACTCTATATTTAATGATTAGACCCTCTCAGACAGGTTATAGTCTATTCTACAGGCTCATAGATAAATAACTACTTTTGACATTTTATATGAAATTAACTAAACATTTAAAAACAGTAAAATTTTCAAGTTATGAGAATTGGAATAATTTAGACTAGTCATAATAAATTTATTAAACCTTAATATTATAGATAAGTTAGTATGGTTAAAGTTAGTAAGTTGTCTATCTAGTTTCTATTAAATAAGTTTTGATGTGGAAGGATTTTAAAACCTTCAATACTTCAGATATATTGTCAATTACGATCATCCCTCTCATTACCTCCAATCCTTTTATTATTCCTCATTTTATTCTATGATCTATATTCCTTTCTTAATACCTCCATCCTTTCCCCATGATCATGGCACATGTCGACATGTGTGGATCTGATCATAATCCTCATTCCATTAATTTCTATATCTCTCTTCCTACTTCAGTACATCTGATCCTGTCAGGGTTCATTTCCACTTTTCCTTATTCTACCCCCTATATGCCCCTATTCCTTCACTTCCATTTCTTTAACTCTCATTATCTTACACTTGTTACCATCGACTACCCATTCATTCTATATTCAATTCTATAGTTGATGTTTCCCATTTTCATATTTCACTTTCTTTCTCATTTATTCCATTGTTGACAGGATTGACTGTGTCGATCTGCCTCGACACTGGTGCTAAGCCTTTGGCTTAGCTTGGTCTTTATCCTCACAGGATACCAGTGATAACACCGATACATATATAGTTGTGTAACTGCCTAGCAGAAGTCCCCTAAGCTTGATCTCTTAGGTTATCTTCCTGTGGTGAGTATTGTACTGTAGTTCATGTCAATATATACTTAGGTTATCTTCCTGCTAGTATCTACATTGCACAGTTGCCCTAACAGATCCTTCAATCATTTTATCATTAAACCATGAACCTAGGTTCTCTTCCTCTACTTCTATCATCTTTATCTATTACTTGATCTGCACTATCCCAATCCTCTTGACTTGGGTGCTAACCTTCAGGGTCAGGGCTCTGAGGGTCTCAGTGATAAGGCTTGATATGGCAATGAGCCTATTGATACATATATAACATGTAGATGCCTAGCAGAGGTCCCCTATGCTTGATCTCTTAGGTCTACCTCCTGCTAGGTGAGTTGTGTACTGTAAAACATTGTAATAAATACTTAAGTCTACCTCCTGCTAGTATCTACTCTGTGCAGTCACCCTAACAAGTATTTAGAAAGTTTTCCCATTGCTCTTTGTCTGCACTATCTGTGAGAGGAGATTTTGGCTATGATATGATATGTCAGCTTTCCCTCTTCTTAACTTTCAGCTCACAACTCCAGTGTCCCCTTACCTGTGAGGGTGTCATTAAATGACTAGAATTGCCAGAAAATCTGAAGGGTACCAAACCCCAAGTGTCCATAAGAATAGGTTTCACATACTTCACCTTGGAACAGCCTTTCACCTTTCTATTAGTGGGGATTACAGGGTGGTGCCCCACCCCAGAGCTCTGAAACACCAAGGGGGCCAAGACTTTTTTGTAGTTAAGGTGACCCTTAACAACAAAGGTGTTGTGCTTGTGGTGGAGCTCAAGAGGTCTGCTGAGGATGCACCTGTTGGAGCCTGGAAGAGTGGTGGTGGATAAGCTAGTTGAATACATTGAAGAATGCTTCAAAAACAAAAACAAAATGCAGCTCTCAAAAATATTTGCCATTGGCACCACAGGACTTCCATATGTTGTTGTTATGAGATGAATGGATCCAGTTCACCAGAGCCTGTTTTTGACTGGGTGGACAAAATTACCACTGCATGTTCCTTTGACCAAACAGTGCAGGTCAGTGTTATAATTGACAAGGTGGTATCAATATCCCAGCACAACTTTATGAAATCCAAGTGCAAGATTGTTGAGAATACTTTCACGAAGAGCTTCGCAAGGAATACAAGTTTTCTGTGGACATGTATAGCATTACATTCTGGTGTGTTTGTATCATCTGTCTCTCTGTGCTCTGCAGGTGCCCCCCTGCCCAACATTTAGGTGTCTTTTATAAGAAGTGGCCGTTCAGGACCCCAAATCTTTATTCTGAGTAGATAAGCTATTAGGACAAATATGGACATATTAACTCAATTTTATCGCCTTATCTGCCTCAACAACATTTTCGCCGGGTGCTTGAGACTTATAACCGAAGCACCGGCTCAGGTACGAACGTTGCGTATACCCAGGACTCTAAGAACTCAAATCTGGTGATGTTCGAGTGACAGAGTCCTTTCTTAAACCAAAAAGATCATATCCTGCCCTTATTTTTAGAAGAAAAGATCAAGCTATCATTATCTCCTGAAGATTTGATTTTCTGAAGCATAATATAATCGGGATCAACTCAAGTGGCATCTATCAAAGGAAGTCGAAGCTTACGCTGCCCTAGTTCATTTAATTTGAATATATGCTCATAATTCACGCCTTTCGCCTCTCACCTTTTCCTTTAGGTTTACTCTTATCCTTGTATTCGTAAATTATGGAGGTTCAAAATTACTAAACACCCTGCATATGACTCTGTTATCAGACTTGGTAAATAAAGAACGTGAAAATGCGATTTCCTTGATTTTACCTTGTTGTGATGAGTATTGAGGATCACCTTTTTTTATGCTTCTATTAACATGCCTACTTACAGTCAGAAGCGATTCTTGAATAACCATCGCTGACAGTTACCCTCGTGAATGTTACGAGGTCTGGATCCCGAAAGGTGGTGAAATCATTATGATACTAGACGTACTAGCCGTCTGAGTCAAAAATATAAATATATCAGTTCCGTATCATAAATTTTATTGCACACATCACTCAAGTGAACAGTCAACTTGAAAAATCCGAGGAATATACAACCCCCGGAGAAGAAGTTACTTTCCCCATTATAATGCCCTTGCCAAAGCCCTTGTATTCATTGATGGCCTGTTGGATAACCTCCGCTTTATCCCTCGAAACAATCAACACCATTCCAACCCCACAATTAAAAGTTTTGCACATCTCTTCTCGACTTAATGCTCCTTCTTGACGTAACCAACTGAAAATGGGAGGAAGTTTCCACGAGCTTAGATCAATAGTAATACCCAATGTTTCGGGGAGGACGCGGGGGATGTTTTCTGTAAATCCTCCCCCTGTTATATTAACGATACCTTTAATATATCCATGAGGGAGTTGACGTAGGAGATGGAGGATGAGTTTAGGATATAGACGTGTCGGAATTAGTAGTTCTTCGCCTAACGTTCGTGACGTGTTCCAAGGAGCGAAAGATGTATAAGACAGTGAAGATCGGGTGACGATTTTACGGATAAGCGAGAAACCATTCGAATGTAAGCCTGATGATGGAATACCTATTAGTACGTCGTCCGGTATTATTTCGTTGGTAAGAGGAAGGATTCTGTCGCGTTCTACAGCTCCGACTGCAAAACCCGCCAAATCATAGTCATCTTATTTACAAAGTCAAAACGACGAAAACGTCTCAGACATAGTAAAAAACATACCATTGGCATACATCCCAGGCATTTCGGCAGTTTCGCCTCCGATAAGGGCACATCCTGATTCTTTACATCCTTCCACAATTCCCGAAATAACTTTCGCGGCGACGTTGACATCCAATTTCCCGCAACCATAATAATCGAGGAAATATAATGGCTCTGCGCCTTGAACAATAAGGTCGTTTACCGACATCGCAACGAGATCAATACCTTTATTTAATCATGGTTGAGGGTAGGATCTTAATAAAAAAGAGTATATGCATTCATACCAACTGTATCATGCTTTCCTACTTCCATTGCAACTCGAAGTTTTGTGCCAACACCATCCGTTCCACTCACTAAAACAGGATCCTTGTACCCGGCCCGAGCTAAATCAAAAACACCACCAAATCCACCTATGTCAGCATCTGAGCCAGGTCGCCTCGTAGTTCGTATCAAAGGTTTGATCGCCCGAACTAAATCGTTTCCGGCATCAATTGAGACACCAGCATCAGCATATGTAAGGGGTTGTTTTGTTGTTAAAGCCGCTATCGCTCTACCAAAAAAGTTATAAGATCGGGTATTTTAAAAGTTTCGTCAATTTACCTATGAGCGATATCTTTTCGATATGTCTTTCCATCGAAATGAATCTGATCGACAACTCCGTAGACGCGAGATAGTGTTTCTTGAAGGGTAGAACCATACGCCGATACAGCGAGAACACGACCTCCGGCTGTTACGACGTTTTCTCCTGAAGTCGTCGTACCAGCATGGAATATGACAACGTCCTCTTCAAGAACATTATATCAGAATAAAAAAAATTTTTTAAAAAAAAAACCTTGACTTGTTTCATCCGACGGGAATGTGATTACTTTGTTAGTCTCGTATTTTCCTGGATAACCTGCGGAGGCTAGAACAACGGAAACCGCGACGCCGGGTCGAATTCCAATGCGAACTGCGTCCAAACGTCGCTCAACGCAGGCCTAGATTCAACATATCTAAGATCTTGTAGTGCATATACAATGAATCACGGACCAATATAACAGCCGCCAAGTCAGTATTTTCATCCAAAAGTAGCATCAAAGCCTCAGTCTCTGGATCTCCAAATCGAACATTATACTCCAAGACTTTTGGACCTTCTTCTGTAATTATAAAACCAGTGAAAAGAAGTCCTACAAACGGAAAACCTGTATATATTGTAGAAATATAAGAGATGATATGTACAAGACAAGCTGGATATAGATGGCGCACCTTCTTTCCTCATCCCGTCAATCGTCGGTTGTAATGATTCTTTGACAAGTCGGCGCATAGTTTCAGGAGTCGCAATCGGTGCAGGAGCATATGCACCCATTCCACCCGTATTGGGACCTGTATCACCTTCACCAATACGCTTGTGATCCTGTGCTGCTGGAAGCGGAATAACAGTGTATCCATCCGAAAATGCGAGAACAGATATTTCGGGCCCGGTCAGATAATCCTCAACCACAATGAGATCTCCTGTGAGGTCATACATCAATTAATCATCCGGCAGAGGAATAAATCAGAGTATACCGGCAGTTCCAAATGAGCTGTCAAGCATAATTTCTTTTAAGCCTTCTAACGCTTCTTCTTTTGATTGAGGGATCAATACGCCTTTACCAGCAGCCAGTCCGCTCGCTTTCAGAACGATAGGTTTAGGGTAGTTTTTGATATATGAAAAAGCCTCTTCATATTCATCTTTTTGAAAAATTTTATATGCAGCAGTGGGTATTCGATGTCTTAGCATGAATTCTTTTGCGAATGCTTTCGAGCCTTCCATTTGGGCCGCTCGAGGAGATGGTCCAAAAAATGGTATGCCAACTTTTATATTATATCCCAGTTAATAATAATAGTCATTGAATTGACGAGCACGCGCCTTTGCGGAACCATGGCTCAATGCCATCCACCAATGGCTGTTCTGGACCTGTGATAACCAAATTTACCTACCAAAAAGAAAAAAATAATGAGCTTTGAGAGATAACCATTACTGAAGAGAAACTGACATCATTCTCGACTGAAAATTCGACCAATTTTCGGAAATCAGTAACAGGTATTGGGACCGCTATACATGTATCGTCGGATATCGTGCCTGCATTGCCTGGGGCGACATAAACCTTCTCAACGAGGTCTGATTGTGCGATTTTCCATGCCAAAGCGTGTTCTCGACCCCCACTACCCAAGATCAGAACTCGAAGAGATGAAGAGGAGGATAACGAGTCCATTTAGATAAATTGCTGACTAATCTGAAATTTTTATGATTGGTAGAGGATACAGATTATTACACGTAGAATAATGTTACACAAAGTATATGATAATCATCGAATAAGACAATATCCTCGTAGGTTTACTTCTTCAGTAAATCAGGCATTCCGTTCTCCATTGCATCTTGCATTAATTGATCTGCAAGAACCGTAGCATCAAACCCTTCAACTGAAGATGTAAATGTACGTATGTCGATATTATCGATGGCAGCATCAAGGGGGTTCAATACGCTGTCGTTTCCGTCTACGGTGTCATTCACATTCCCGTTTATGTTCTCATTTTCGTCGCCATCTATTATACTCTGGGCTTCAGAATCAGGTATATATGATGATGATAAAGGATGTGGTTTTGGTGGCAATGAGTCGCCACCGCCTTCCGAAGGTGCGATAGACTGTATGGCAGTAATAGGTTCAGAAACATCACGAGATGCTGGTGGTACAGTGGCAGCTCTCGATCCCGATTCTTCCTGATCTTTATCCTCGTCTTCGTCCTCATCTTGCATGGTAGGTTCATCCGGAAGAGGTGCAAGAGGTTCGTCCGCGCCAGCATCTTCATCATCGCTGAATTGCTTCAGACATGGTTAACAACTATCTCTAATCGGTTTAAACCACGTACCTGTTTTTTATTCGTTCTAACCCATCTTAATATTTTAAGACTTGATCCTGGCGCAGCGTGTTCTGGAACAACCCAAACCTTCTCCCAACATGGCACAGGTTGCATTAATTGTCGTCGTGCACTTTCGCTCGTCGCTGCTCCAACAAATCGACCACTTTTTAGTCTCGTTGTCATGATGAGAGAAGGTATGCTTGGAAATCAATCCTCTGACGAATGTACTACGCGTTGTTTCGCGGTTTGAACCGATGACTAAGCCGGAGTACCTAAGCGTGGCAATCACAACGTTAACGATGGCGAACAAGATGGTGAACGATAAGGAACTTGCTGCTACTCAAAAACAACTCAAGATTAAAGCCGGAGTCGTGAAACGGTCGGCCTTTCTAAACTACTTATACTTCATATACATCTGACCGGAATTGAGGTTACTAAAAGAGTATAATCTATACAAAATTGAGGCAGAGGAACAGAAACGAACAGTAGACAAATATATAGCAGACGGAAAGGACGAATACGATGTTAGGAATCAGGTAATGTACTCTCGCTTATGTGACAGTTTCAACTAACTGACGTTTATTTTTCATTTCAGCAAAAGATCTTGGCTGAAGCAGAAAAGATGATACCAGATACCCAAAAGCGATTAGGCACGGCCGTTGAACAGTTACGGGATATAATCGTATGTCTTTTTCTATGCTCAAAAAGAATAGATTACACCATTGTAACAGGTGGCGTCGAGGTCTACCTTAGGCAGCGATGAAGAACTAGTGAAAGCCGAAGAAATCTTGGAAGAAGCTAATATCTAGAGGACTTTGAGACCTCATATACGGGTCCTGAAAGAATATATATGACTTATCTATGTGTACGTTCAATTTGAGATCTAGTGTTTTGATACCAAAATCCAATTTATTTCGTCTGCCCTCCTATCAATTTTAACTCAAGAGCATCGATGGTTCAACCTCAGAAAGAGCACTATGAGTTATTGGATTATGTACAGGATGAAATAAGAATAAGAATAAGGCACAAAAGTAAAGATTTAAAGGGTCTGATATTGAATCCGATCGCACTCGGTCTCGATCCCCGAGCTCTATATAGATTCCGGACATATATTCCACAGCTCTCACCTTCAAGTTATTCATCCCAAAACTGACTGCGAAGTATCTCATATGGCGACAACTAAATCAAACTTCAGACACGTCCCTTTCGTCACCGCTCCTGTATACGGTAAAACCAAGCCTTCCCACATCTGAAGTCATACCTCGATTTTTTGAATAATCAATATAGGGCATATAAGACCTTTCGTCGCTTTGGCAGCTAGATTCGTTCGTGAACGACCAGATGTTATCATAACATTCACTGTCACTGGTGATTACAAGCCTAAAGTAGAACGCGAGCTAGATAGATATTTTGGCGATCATGAAAAAGAGAAAGCTCTCAAATCTAACATAAGGTGAACTCATATCGTTTCTATTTCTCAACGCATTTTATCTTACGAAAGTTGTTTCAACATAGATTCTTGCACATAGGAATATTTGATGGTCATAATCTTCCTCTCCTTTTTCAGGAATATTTTCGAGGGTTCTCCAAAGTCTACCCCGCTATTTATGCAGAAGAACCACTGCAGTGCGCTACAGGACAAGTATATCCAGCTGCTCTAAAACCTGACGTTATCATTCTTGACGTAAGATATTAATTGTATTCTGAATCCTTAAAAAAAAAAAACTAATCCTCACATAGCCTTTCCTTTTGAATGCTCTTCAAACAATTCGGAAGGTTAGTGGAAAAGAAATTCCTGTCCTAGCATGGAGTACTGGTGCCCTCAACTCGTTTTTGCGTACCTTTGGACCCGAGTCACTTGGTGGGTTAGGCAATGTACCTGCAAAGGCCGAAATTCTCGCTAAAGAGACGGGAAGACTCGTGGACGAAATAACCAAGGAGGTGAACACTTATATATATGTTATCTTTGTTAATTTATATTTACTCGATTCTCCAAGTTGTATGATCCTATGACTGGAGAATTAGTTCAGTTACCGGGAATGCCATTGACGTACGATTATGAACTCAACCCACAACATGAACTTGTAAGAAAATTTCACCCACTTTCCGAGTTTGAGTGCTTAGCTGACTGACAGTTAGCCACCGGTTGCAGCTTTTCGACATGTACTATATAAAGAGAATGCCCAGTATGCTCTTTTTTATGGATTTATTAAAACTATGCTCAATTCAAATAAGATTCTTTAAAGAATGCGATGGCGTTATAACGGTAGGGAACACCACGTTTGAGCCAGAAGCCTGTGCTGCTTATAGAGTTTGGTTTGAACCTCGACCCGCGTATTTTATAGGACCACTACTCCCAAGAGACGTATCATTCGACGGGCAATTGGCACGTTCTCAAGAGAAAGAGTTGACTACATCTCCTGACGGCTTAGAAATTAAAAAATTTCTCGGTGCGATTCGAAAGTCACATGGAGACCATTCTGTTCTTTATGTACGCGTCAACATTCATTTTGAGCGGGTCCACTCTTTGGTAAATAATTACATCTACCCTAGGTTTCTTTTGGTTCCAGTTTTTGGCCACTAGGGCAAGGGATCTGGAGGATATTAGAGGTTGTGTTAGATTTGAAAATTCCCCTTGTCTGTCCCCTTCCTTCGTTTTCAATTCCTTCGCCGAAAGTCAAAGTCCGGCTTTTCATAGATTCTCTCGCGTAATCCGGATAGTGTTGAAATACCCTCAGACCTCCAAAAGCAACTTGAAGCCTCAGACATTACCATCATCTCATCATGGGCTCCTCAGCAGGTCATTTTGACACACCCGGCCACAGGATGGTTCTTAAGTCATTGCGGGAATAACAGTGTTATGGAGGCTGTTTCCTATGGTGTCCCTATGTCAGTTAAACTAAAAAAAAACCGCATCATGCATTCATATCTTGCTTTTTCCGAGTCCAGAATCGCACTTCCCCTTACCGCAGATCAACCTCTGAATGCGGCATACCTGAGCTCGACTTTAAATGTCGCTTACGAACTCTACGAAACACGATTGGGACCAGGTCTCCTCCCTCTTCATCGCGGCGTCAAACCTACAGGAACATTGGAAGCTATTGAACAAGAAGCTCAAACAGTTCTTGAGAAAGCATGGGGGCCTGATGGTGCACAAAAAAGGGAGAATATTCTATCTTTGGGGAAGAAATATAACCAAGCGTGGGATGAGAATGGAGAGGCACGGATTGAGTTTCATAAATTTTTGAAACGATTTGTTCCAGATTTGTCCTCATGAGAACTCCCCCCCCCCATTTTGTATTTGATATATAGATGAATACAGTTTCTTGCCGCATCCAAAGTTTTATTTTCTCCTACATCGATCATCAATGTATATCACACTCAGTACCTCGTAATACTCCATATATGGCGATAAGAAATGTAAGGTTGTTCAAGATTGAACATCCTGGAAATATCCTTTCTCTCCACTCCTATCACCTCTACTTGAACTGAAACCTGTTCAGGCCTGAACGGACCATTCTTGTCTGTCCACAGTTCTTTCCAACTAGCGGGCGAATGAGCAAATACAGAAATGCCCTCTGCCGTAAGACGAGTGCTCTTAAGTTTATCCTCTTCAGCACCCGAAGTACCGAAGTGGAAACCGAATATAATGGAACCGAGAAGGGGGGAGAGCAAAGAAGCAAAGAGATGGGCTAACTTGAACTGTTCATCTTCCCCAAACAAGTGGATAAGGCAAGAAGTATAAATGGCAGAGATAGAATGTTGAAGCGGTGTAAGCGACGTTAAATCAGTGAGAGAAGGTGAATCAATGACTTGTGAGGACGTATCGAGAGCAGGTACACCGGGTTGAAGAAAATTTGGATCGAAAATGTCACCTTGGAGAAATGGAACAGGGAATGTCTCGGGAGTTGTCTTGAAAAGTTTATGACCAACGGTCCAGTAATCTAAAAATACCGAAATGAGAGAAGAACATCATAGGATATACAGTAAAATCCCCACCAGAATGCAAATCAGAGGTTATTACATTCTCAAGCGGATAACCGTCGGCGATGATTATTCGAGAATCGCTTCCAACTACAAAAGAGTGGTGATCGAAATCTGACAAGATAATTCATGAAACGATTTATTTACCGCAACAAGGTAAGTCAAGAAAAATTGCATTTTCACGTTCTTTCCCTAATTTGATAACGGACTCATACGCGGGATGTTTAACGATTTTGAATCTAAGAAAGAAATTTTGAGACTGAACCCAAAGGATTCGTCTAGGGTAGTAAAGTTACCTCGCAAAGTCAAAAAGACGAATACAGGGGTACGGGTAAATCTAAAATCATACGAAAAGGCATAAACCTGTGAACACATCCACATGTTCGATAGCCTACAGCGTAAGTTTCAGCTTGGATCGATAATAGATGCTCTTTCAGTTCATTATCGTCTTGAATCCCAATTACACGTTTCAGCAAAGTCGATTCTTCAGATGATATATTGTATTCCTCATCTAAAGGTAGGGATGGTGGAAGTAAATCTAAGGACATTGGCCTTATCGATATCGATATCTTGAGAAAACATCACACGTAACGTAAGCCTTTAATTACAGGGAGTAGCTTCGAGATCTTTTTTTGAGAGTCCGAATCCTTTCACTGTGGTTATTGGGAATGGAAAGTTTTCAGAAACAGGAAGTGAATGGTACCTATACGATTTGCAGCAGTCCAAAATTTCCCTCCAATATAATATTGCAGGCTTGGAACTGAAATTATTGAAAAATACAGTTTTGAGATCTTGGACCTATTATAAATAGATCATATATAATTAGGAAATTCAGAAAGACGGCAAGACAAACTAAGAATAGTCCGAACTACTCTGGAGTCTGATTTAGCATTCCTGAATCCTCAGTGAAGCACGCACCCTTACAGAAAGGAACATACTTTATGTAATGTCTTGAAAGTAGATAGACTGTGCAGTCGACTGTCAAGTTTCAAGCATTGGGCTCAGATAGATACAGGTCTACCGTCTAATATCCAGTCTAGTAGTGGGTTCACGCCGCTCGACTAAGAACATTTTCGGTTGGGTTCAGACTCCGCTCCCGAAGAAGTTGCACAACGTATTATGAAGGCAGTCCAATTTACCAAACATCAACACACAATATGTTCTCTTTTGTTTGAAACTTATTTCTGTGGCCCCAATGGAAAATGAAGTCTTGCGGTTATTAAAATGCTACAGAACTGAGAAGACCAAATTCCAATTGAGTGAGCGCGCAATCCAGCGCAGTGAATCCGCTGTAAGGAAATCAAGCACCCTTAGTCAATGACTAATGGTAAGTTCTATCGACAGTACTTAATGTTCACAAACAAGATTTTTTTTTAAAAAAAATTTCCTAGATGATCGGAAAGGCATTACTTGATTTAGTACTACGGTCTACCTAAGACATTGGACAAATCATAATTTAATATCATTCATCATAACACAGAGGCTGTTACATAAACGAGAAGCTCGGACAGTTCTGGAAAAAGCATGGAGCATGGGGGCCGTCGGATGGTGGCATGGAATGAAAATATCCGAATAACGGTATACACATAAAAAAAAATGTACGCAAGTCAGTTTTTTTTGTGAATGTATTATTTTCTCGTTTCACCTCGATCACAATCAGCACCTTGTAACGCTCCATATATGGCGATAAGCTACATAAGATTGTTCAAGATTGAACATTCTGGAGATATCCTTTCTCTCCGTTTTCACCGCCTCTACCTGAACTACGACCTGTTCAGGACTGAACGGACCATTCTTGTCCGTCCACAGTTCCTTCCAACTGGCAGGTGAATGACCAAATCCAGAATTTCCCCTTGTCGAGGCACGGATTCTCCCAGGTTTATCCCCTTCAGGAGCACCATTATGGGAACCGAAAATAATCGAACCGGGAAGAGGAGACAGCAAAGAAGCAAATAAGTGGGCTAACTTGAATTGCTCATCTTCCCCAAACAAGTGGAAAAAAGAGGAAGCGTAAATGACAGAGATGCGATGTTGGAGTGGTGTAAGCGACGTTAAGTCAGTGAGAGAGGGGGGTGAATCAACAACTTGTGAAGATGTATCAAGAGCAGGTACACCGAGTTGAAGAAAATTTGGATCAAAAAATATCACCTTGGAGAAATGGAACAGGAAATGCTTTAGGAGTCGTCTTGAAAAGTTTGTGTCCAATGTTCCAATAACCTAAAAATACCGAAATGAAATGAAAAAAAAGAATATCATAGGATAACAGTAAAATCGCGCCAGAATACAAATCAGAGGCTATCACATTCTCAAGCGGATACCCGTCGGCGATGATTATTCGAGAATCACTTCCAACTAAGAAGTGGTGAAGAGTCAAGATCTAAACAAATGGATGAAACCGTTGATTTACCACAACAAGCCAAGTCAAGAAAAATTGCTTTTTCACGTTCTTTTCCGAGTCTGATAACAGACTCGTATGCGGGATGTTTAACGATTTTGAATCTAAGAAAGAAAATTTGAGACTGAACCCAAAGGATCGAGTTATCAAAGTTACCTTGCAAAATCAAAAAGACGAATACAAGGGTATGGATGAACCTAAAATCGTGAAACGGTGTAAAGCTGTTAACACAATGCATATGCCATTTGACGACCTACAGCGTAAGCTTCAGCTTGGATAGACAGTAGATGCTCTTTGAGTTCATTATCATCCCGAATCCCAATCACACGTTTCAGCATAATTGATTCTTCAGATGATATACGGTATTCTGCATCTAAAGGTAAAGGTGGTGGAGGTAAGGACTGACATGGCTTATCCTGAGAAGACATCGATATCAATCGTAAGCTTGTCGAAGAGGGACTAATAGCTTCTGGATCTAAGTTTTTTTTGAGAGTCCGAATCGTTTAAGGATTCGGAGTCAGACACATTATTACACTCTCCATGATAAGAACATTCGAAACTTTTGCTATTGAAAAAGAAGCTCGGACAATTCCAGGCCCAGAAGCCTGGACGCAACTTCAGTATTCGTCGCCAGGGGATACACGGGGATTGGAAAAGGAAAAGAAAATACATTACAAAAATGTGTTCCTTTGAAGGGGGCGCATCCATAGCTCAAATATTGGCGGAGGTCAATAAAGCCATTCTCGAGATGGGTGTCTTCAAAACCGAGTTGAGATGCCCGGATTGGTAGGCAAGTCAATTTTGTGAATGTATCACAAAGTTTTATTTTTAATTTCTCGTATATCGATCATCTATCAGACCTGGCGCCTAGTAACACTCCATATATGGCGATAAGCGATGTAAGGCTGCTCAAGATTAAACACTCTGGCAGTATCCTTTCTCTCCACTCTTTTCACCTCTACCTGAACTGAAACCTGTTCCGGATTGAATGGACCGCTCTTTCCCGTCCACAGTTCTTTCCAACTGGTGGGAGAATGACCAAATACCGAATTCCCCCTTGTCGTGAGACGAGTTCTCCCAAGGTTATCCCCTTCAGTATCAGAAATACCGTTGTGAGAACCGAATATGATGGAACCAGGAAGAGGTGAGAGTAAAGAAGCAAAAAGATGGGCTAACTTGAATTGTTCATCTTCCCCAAACAAGTGGAAAAATGAAGAAGTGTAAATGGCAGAGATAGAATGTTGAAGCGGTGTAAGCGATGTTAAGTCAGTGAGTGAGGGGGGTGAATTAATAACTTGTGATGACGTATCGAGAGCAGGTACACCGGGTTGAAGAAAACTTGGATCAAAAATGTCACCTTGGAGAAATGGGACAGGAAATGTCTCAGGAGTCGTCTTGAAAAGTTTATGACCAATGGTCCAATAATCTAAAACAGCGAAAATGAAAAGGGGGAGAAATCGGATATACAGTAAGATCGCACCGGGATACAAATCAGAGGTTATTACATTCTCAAGCGGATAACCGTCGGCGATGATTATTCGAGAATCACTTCCAACTACAAAGGGGTGGCGTCAAAACCTGATAAGATAACAATGCATGAAACGGTTTACTCACCACAACAAGGCAAGTCAAGAAAAATTGCATTTTCACGTTCTTTCCCTAGTTTAATAACGGACTCGTATGCGGGATGTTTAGCGATTTTGAATCTAAAAGGGATTATTTGAGACTGTGCTTAAGAGTATGTAGGATATCAAAGTTACTTCGCAAAGTCAAATCGACGAATACAGGCGTATGGGTAGACCTAAAACCATATGAAAAAGCATAAATCTACTAACACATACACATGTCCGACGACCTACAGCATAAGCTTCAGCTTGGACCGATAATAAATGCTCTTTGAGCTCATTATCGTCCTGAATCCGGATCACACGTTTCAGCGAAGTTGATTCTTCAGACGATATATTGTATTCATCGTCTAAAGGTAGAGGTGCTGGAGGTAAGGACATGGCCTTATCTTGAGAAGACATCGATATCACTCGTAAGCCTTCTGAAGATGATATTACTTCGAGATCTTTTTTTGAGAGTCCGAAAACGTCCGTATTATAATTACATTTACACACTCCATAACCCATTGTGGCTATTGGGAATGCCAGGATAAATTCAAAATAGGGTGTGAATGGTGAGGACCCAGGACTTGTAACAGCTCAAAATTTCTCTCAAATACATATCGTAGCTGAAATTATTCAGAGATACAGTTTTTGAGTCCACCTTATACCTATTATAAATAGATCAGATATAATTAGGAAAATTTAAAAAGACGGCGACACCAACTAAGAATAGTCTGAACTATTCCGATTTAGTATTCCTGGGAGAAGCACCCTTACAGAAAGGAACATAAGTCCGGGCCTCGAATTTAAGTCTGACACCCAACACTAACCTCTCTATAGCAGTGGTTTACGCCGTTCGTACTAGACGAACGTTTTCGGCGCGGTGGCGTTCGGACTCCGCTTCGGGTCGGACACTACTGTACAAACTCCGCATCTGAAGAAGTTGCAGCAGCAGCACAACGACGTATGAAGCGGGTCCAATTTCTAAATCGGAGATGTCTCCGGTTCTCATCACTGCCAAACAGTATGTTGCCTTTTTTTTGAAAGATTTTGGATTCCTCTGCCTCTATGCGGACGAAACATTGCAGTTACTACTATCGGAAATCTTGAGGAAACCAAGCACTATTAATCAATGATTAATGGTTCCAACTTCCTCGTGATAAGTCCTATCGGCAGTAATCAAAGTTCACGTACTTAAAACAGGATCCCCCCCACGCGGATGATCGGAAACGTGTTTCTTCGTTATTGAACAATTATTCACATCACAAACCAAGTCTCCGACCACAGGAATCACTGCACTGTGTCCGCAAGTTAGTAAATTCAGCCATTTTCAAACTGGAACTACTTTATCTCAAAATCATGGATCTTCTAATACATATACGGCTTGATTACACTTTATTTGAATGGTTTATGTAACAAGAGTCAGCAGAAACATGTTTGTATTCAGCATAAAATACTAGTATGCTGATCTCAATTCATCTTTGCATATGCTCAAAAATTCGAGTTCCTTGGTTTGTTTTCCAATTTATTTTAAATCGTTTTACAAAATTTGATGACATATGTATAAGGTATATCTGAGCGGAATTGTACAAACCGGCCCGATCGCGTCGTCCAAGTCAAATCAAAAACTTGAACCTGGGCACAGGTTTCTCTAATGATATCGTTACCAAAAAACATAAGACTAAAGGCAATCCGTAGGTGTCGCTGGCTTTTATGAAGCTTCTTTTGTTCCAAATATCTTACTCTGATTTAATTGAGCCATTGAAGGTTTAAATAATTAAAGTAACGACAGAGCGGCTGAGAACGCAATGGTCTTTGTGCAACCGTCGATTTCAGGAAGCATGATGAATACATAGATAATGATCCAAAATACTTCTCATTGATATATCTTTTTTTTCCTAGAAAACATTACGAAACGCATTTGGGACCGGCGAGGCCTTCTCCCTCTTTATCGCGGCATCAAACCTTCAGGAACATTGGAAACTATTGAACGAGAAACTTGGATAGTTCTTGAGAAAGCATGACTCGTGGTATACACATAAAAATGATTTTTGTGAATGTATCTAAAGGTTTACTTTCCCGTATATCTACAATCATCTTTCACACTCAGCGCCTTGTAACACTCCATATATGGCGATAAGCGATGTAAGGTTGTTCAAGAATGAACATTCCGGCAGTATCGATATCCTTTCTTTCCGCTATTATCACCTCCACCCGAACTGAAACCTGTTCCGGACTGAATGGGCCGTTTTTGTCCGTCCACAGTTCTTTCCAACTGGCGGGCGAATGGGCAAATATAAATTTGTCCCCTGTTGTAAGACCAGTTCTCCTAGGTTTATCCCCTTTAGTATCAGAAGCACCGTTGTGGGAGCCAAATATAATCGAACCGGGAAGAGGGGAGAGCAAAGAAGCAAAGAGATGGGCTAACTTGAATTGTTCATCTTCCCCAAACAAGTGGAAAAAGGAAGAAGTATAAATAACTGAGATGTGGTGTTGAAGCGGTGTGAGTGACATTAAATTAGTGAGAGAGGGAGGTGAATCAATAATTTGTGAGGATGTATCGAGAGCAGGTACACCTGGTTGAAGAAAATTTGGATCGAAAATATCACCTTGGAGAAATGGGACAGGAAATGTCTCAGGAGTCGTCTTGAAAAGTTTATGACCAATGGTCCAATAATCTAGAAATACAAAAATGAGAGAAAAGAATATCATAGGATATACAGTAAAATCCCTACCAGAATACAAATCAGAGGTGATTACATTCTCAAGTGGATAACCGTCGGCGATGATTATTCGAGAATCACTTCCAACTATACTGTGGGGTCAAAATTTGATAAGATAATGGGTGGAACGGTTTATTTACCACAACAAGGCAATTCAAGAAAAATTGCACTTTCACGTTCTTTCCGTAGTTTAATAACGGACTCGTATACAGGGTGTTCCGCGATTTTGAATCTAAGGAAGAGGTCACTGAACCTAAAAGAAATATTTAGGGTATTTAAAGTTACCTCGCAAAGTCTAATAGACGAATACAGGGGTATGGATAGACCTAAAACCATATGAAAAGGCATAAATCTGTTAATACATGCGCATATCTGACAACCTACCGCGTAAGCTTCAGTTCGGACCGATAGCAGATGCTGTTTGAGTTCATTATCATCCTGAATCCCAATTACACGTTTCAGCGAAGTCGATTCTTCAGATGATATATTGTATTCATCGTCTAAAGGTAGAAGTGCTTGTGGTAATGACATGGCCTTATCTTGAGAAGATATCGATATCACTCGTAAGCCTTTTGAAGATGACATTATACGGACTAGCTTCGAAATATTTTTTTGAGAGTCCGAATCTTTCCGTATTATAATTACACTGTCCATAATTAGCTGCGGTTATTGGGAATGCGCATGCCGGAATAAATTAGAAATAAGGTGTGAACGGTGAGACCTGTGAGAACACACGACTTGTAGGCTGTAGCAGTCCAAAATTTCTCTCCTCGACTTTGTACCTATTATAAATAGAAGATATAAGTTAAAAGAAACTAAGAATAATCTGAAGTACGATGTATCCCGATTTCCCGATTTCCCCTTACGGAAAATGACATCACGTCAAATTAAAAATTTAAGTTTGACATCCAACACACACCTCTCTCACATGCATGGACTTATGAACTCTCTCGGTGCGGACCGTGCGGTAGCCGAACTTCGGACCTCCGCATTTGAAAGAAGTTGGCCAGTCCAATTTATAAATCAGAGACGTGTCTGATTCTCATTATTGCCGGACAATATGTTTCCTGTTATAAAAACGTGAACGTTGATTACTGCCGATAAAACTTATCACAAGGAGCCATTAATTATTTTAAATAATTGATTAGCATTGACACTGCTTGATTTCCTCAAGATTCCCCATAGTAGTTGCTGCATAGTTTCATAAATCGTCCCCATCGGGGCAGAGGAATAATTTCACAAAAAATGGGCAATGTTTTATTCCTGGTTGATTGGAGACGTGTTATACCTAGGACATTACACAATTACTTACATATAAATATTTTTTGTAAATGTGACCAATGTTTTATTTTCTCGTATATAAATCATCTATCGCACTCAACGCCTTGTAACACTCCATATGTGGCGATAAGAAATGTAAGGCTGTTCAAGATTAAACACTCTGGCAGTATCCTTTCTCTCCACTTTTTTCACCTCTACCTGAACCGAAACCTGTTCCGGACTGAATGGACCATTCTTGCCTGTCCACAGTTCCTTCCAACTGCTAGGCGAATGAGCAAATATAGTTTTTCCCCTTGTCGTGAGACGAATACTCCCAGGTTTATCCCCTTCAGTATCAGAAGCACCATTGTGGGAACCAAATATAATTGAACCAGGAAGAGGGGAGAGTAAAGAAGCGAAGAGATGGGCTAACTTGAATTGTTCATCCTCCCCAAACAAGTGGAAAAAGGAGGAAGCGTAAATAACCGAGACGTGATGTTGAAGTGGTGTAAGTGACGTTAAATCAGAATCAGTGAGAGAGGGAGGTGAATCAATAGGTTGAGAGGATGTGTCGAGAGCAGGTACACCGGGTTGAAGAAAATTTGGATCGAAAATGTCACCTTGGAGAAACGGAACAGGGAATGTCTCCGGAGTTGTTCTGAAAAGTTTATGACCAACGGTCCAGTAATCTAAAAATGCCAAAATGAGAAAAAAGAATATCATAGGATATACAATAAAATCCCCACCAGAATACAAATCAGAGGTTATTACATTCTCAAGTGGATAACCGTCAGTGATGATTATTCGAGAATCACTTCCAACTAAATACTGTGGAGTCAAAGTCCGATGAGATAGTGGATGAAACGGTTTACTCACCACAACAAGGCAAGTCAAGAAAAATTGCATTTTTACGTTCTTTCCCTAATTTGATAACTGACTCGTATGCGAAATGTTTCGTGATTTTGAATCTAAGAAAGAAATCTCGAGACTGAGCCCAACGAATTAATTTAAGACATTTTGGAAAGTTACCTTGCAAAGTCAAATAGACGGATACAGGGGTATGGATAGACCTAAAATCATATAATACGGCATAAACCTGTTAACACATGCACATATCCGACGACCTACAGCGTAAGCTTCAGCTTGGACCGAAAGTAGATGCTGTTTGAGTTCATTATCGTCCTGAATCCCAATTACACGTTTCAGGGAAGTTGACTCTTCAGAGGATATACTGTACTCTTCATCTAAAGGTAGAGGTGGTGGAAATAAGGACATGGCCTTATCTTGAGAAGACATCACTCGTAAGCTTTACAGGTGTCAGGGATCAAAGTAGCTTCGAGATCTTTTTTTAAGAGTCCGAATCCTCCGTATTATTGCGCTCCCCATGATACATGATAATTATTGGAAAAAGGACAAATTCAAAATAGGGCTTGCCGCGTGAACGATATACTTATTATCTATACGACCTGTTTGTTCAAGTTTTTTCTCCAATATATATCGTAGCAGAGACAATAAGATAACAGGTTTTGACCTGTTTTGAATCAACCTTGTACCTATTATTAATAGATCAGATATAATTGGAAAAACTCAAACGACGACACAAACTAAAAATAGTCTATATTCCGATTTTTGTATTCCTGAGAAATGAAATGTCTTCAAAGTAGATAGGCGAAAAGTCTGACGTCCAACGCTAATCGGACCAACTTCCAGCAGTTTGCTACTATGCATCCCATAAGTATGCATTCGCGCCGTAAGTAGAACGTTTTCGGCGTGGTGGCGTTCGGACTCCGCTTCGGGTCGGACACTACCGTACAGACTCCGCATCCAGTGAAAAAGTTGCAACGACGGTATGAAGCGGGGCCAATTTATAAATCAGAGACGTGTCTGATTCTGATCCTCATTATTTCTGAACAATATTTTTGAGAAATTTTCTGCCTCGGTGGCGACGAAGCCTTGCGGTGACTACAGCCAGGCAATCCATAAGGAAATCAATTGTGATAAGTCCTATCGACAATAATCAACGTACAACAAGATGTTTTTAGAATTAATTTTCTCGATGATCGGAAATGTGCTGCTTCACTACTGCCTAGGACATTTGACCAATATTATTCACATTACAGACCAAGTCTCCGAACACAGGGATCACTACACTTTGCCACCAAGTAGTACATCCAGCTGTTCCCCACGTTGGACGCTTGATCTCAAAAAAAGACATGGATTGCCTGTTATATCTCAATAACGGCATAAAAAGTCAGCGGAAACATGTTCCTATCAGCATGAAATACGCCGATCTCAGTTCATCTTTAGGTATGCTGCCTATATATGAACTCCTTGGTTTGTTCTCCAATTTATTTTGAGTCGTCTTCTAAAAACGTAATGATTTATAAGGTATATCTGAGCGGAATTGTATAAACCGGCTTGATCGCGTCATCCAGCTCAAATCAAAAACCTGGGCACAAGTTTCTCTAACAATTGCCAAAGGAACGTAAGACTCAAGGCGATACGTAGGTCCTACTATATTTCATGTAGTTTCTGCTGAGATTATAATCAACAACAGAGCGCAATATACAATGAGAGATGGTCATTATGCGACCGTCGATTTCATAGAAGCTCGAGGATTAGATCATAATCCGAGATGTTTCACATTAATATGGCTGACGCGCGAAAAAAACACCACAAGGATCTGTCTAATTTTCTTCGGGTTTAACTTGAAATACGTAAACGAATAAATAACCACCGAGGTTAGCGTCCAATTTTTGATCTATCACGTTCACCGCTGCTTACATCAACGCGGAATTCGTGCAATAGCACCTGCCTCCATATATTCTACCGGACATGTGCCGGGGGGAGTCCCATATCTATCTCAGAAGGCTGTTTTGATCCTAGGAAAAAGATGCCGACGAAGGACCAATAGTAGCGCGTGCCTTTGCCATCGAGTTAGGGTAACAGCTGCTAAAACCCTGATTTGAATGCTACGCCTGGTTTGGTTATTTCACATCCTGCGCTTTTCAATGACAAATAAGAGTTGTTTGGTCGGATGCTCAGATAGTCTTTGAACGCTTCACGCTTCAAATCTTATCTAGTCATGTTCACGTCAATCAGTGGGTCTTTGTTTGTTATATGCTATGCTACGTTAAACTGGACGAATAAATAATAACCATGTATTCTCATCAGTAGATGGTGCATGTGATATCTATTTGCAAATATACAATCCAAACCCTTATTGGATGTTCCATTTCCGATATATTTCTTGTTACAGGATTTATCAAAACGGTAATACAAGAGGCTGCAACCTGATTTCACGCCCACCGGTAAGCTTATTTTATTTTATTTTCCCCGACTATCCCTAATACTAATCAACCCATAATTAATTTTCATTTGAATGATATTTTAGCAATAGCAGTGCAATTCACTTCTATTTAATCCCCTTCAATTTGCGCAATGTAGTTTCCCTCAACTTACAAGCCTAATTACATTACTCACTACTAATCTAATCTCAATCAACTTTTCTTCTCAATCTCCATTTAATTTCTATTTCCACTAAACCACCCCGACTTTTTATTATCATCATAATCACCATCATGTTCAAATTCGTCTCAAGTGTCTTCGCTGCTACCTTAGCCTTGACTGCTGTTTCTGCATCACCGCTTCCAGCTTCTCTCGTCGCACGCGACTTCCAAGGACGGTACGTCGCTAAATCTCTTAGACAAGCCGTTTTTTGTTTTTTACTAACTGCCATTGCAGAGGGACATTCTTCTTCCAAGGAGGTGTACCCGGTGCATGTGGTATAGTTCACCAAGATAGTGACTTTATCATTGCCTTGCGTACGTTCCCCCCCTCCCCTTATATAGCCAATTGCTGATTTATTTCCTAAAGCCGAAAGTCAATATAACGGTGGCAGCCACTGTGGACAATCCGTCACCATCACCGATCTAGGCACGGGTAACACCCAAACTGCAGTTGTTGCTGATTTATGTCCGGGTTGCATTGGTGATGGTATTGACATGTCTGTTGGACTGTTTACTGCATTTGCACCTGAGAGTGTCGGGGTTATCCAAGGTAAGCTAGTTTTCCTCCGTTAGTACTGAGATAAATCCCCTGATGAATATTGTTTTACCTAGTTTCTTGGAACTTTAATTAAATAACGAGTGTATCCCTAACAAATTTACCTCTGGAGGGTTAAATCTATTTATTAGTGTAGAATAATTTGTTCTTACGACATTCCTTAGACGACCCTTATAAATTGTTAAACCAATTACAAGATTTTTTTATACGTTCCACGGTTAATCACAGTGCATATATATATAGCAACAAACATAAACCACGATCAAAAACAAAGCAAAACAAAGCATAGCAAGCAACAAAGATCAAAGAAAGAGAGTATAACAGAATACAAACAACTGCAACTAATCAGATATTCCCCAATCCCAGTGAAACTCGTTTCGCCGGTATTGGGGAAAGTTTGATGAGAGAATTGTTAATACCACTTTGGGTATTTCAAGGATATTTGGAAAGGGGAATCTTGTACAGGATCAGTTTAGATGAGCCTTTCTTCTTCATCTTCCTCGATTCGAATCAGTAAAGGAGTTGGAGTTCTTCTTCTTCCAGTTATTCTTTCCCTCAAACGGGTCTGAACATCTTCCACTTTCTGTTTTATTCTCTCTTTAAGAGTGTCGCTAAAGAAACCCGTAAAAGAGACTCTGGAAACGGACCCCAAAAAGGGGACAGTGGTGGCACCCCATACACCAAGTAACAAAACGATAATCACATAATCACCAGCGATAGCGTATATCGTTGGTTTAGCCGCCGTAATTGGGCTGTCGCCGTGATAAGGAACGCCGATGACCTTAACCCATGATCCCCATCCGACTTGGATATCATTCCCGACACCGCTTAACCCCCCAGCGCCGCCATCGCACCAAAGAAGTTCAGCACCAATTTCTTGTGCGCGGGCACGGGCTAAAGAATGCATGGTTTCACCAATCCGTGTATCCCATGTTCGCGCAGGTGCTAAAATTAAAGACGGTCGTACGGAAGAAACAGCGGAATAATCATCGCCGGGTACAAAAGAACTTAATCCCGAAGGGAATATTGGTGATGAAAAGTCGAGACATATGCTCGCTGTTAACACAACAGGTCTAGGCGTTTTCCAGTCGTCTTTGTCGACATCTTTCGGTCTAGGAAGTTGAACGATGTGTAATGGGGGGTCTATAGACGATGGAAGTTGTGCAAATGATTCGGCGACTAGTCAAGGAAAAGGTTTGAATGAAACATTATCAAACGTGATGAGATGACTCACTTGGCACCAAGTGTCGTTTATAATATGTAAATTCAACACCTTTTTCGCCAACAAGCATCATGCCATTTCTATACATTCCATCTCTAGTTCCTATTTTCTTATCCCCATCGACGCGTTGTAGAAAAGACACGCCCACCCAGAGCCTAGGACTTCCTGTAGCAAACACTTCATCTCGGATTTTAGAGAGTGTATCATTCTTCTCGGCTTCGTTCTCGAACGTAACGGCACCCTCGGGCCAAACCATAACGTTTGAACTGGAGACATATTTCTTCGTTTCATCAATGAACTGATCGAGCTGGCTTTTTCTTGATGATGAGTCTGGTGGTGGAAGAATACATGCTACACGAAGAGGGGTATTCTCTGCGATATTGGAATGAGCAGGAAGAGGAAGTAAACTGAAATAAAATGAAGGAAGAGTCAAGGCAAGCAGAATTGCGGCGGATGAAATTAACGATCCACGTGATGTTGTACCAACCCTGTCAGTGACTGCGGCGGTTTCGCTATCTGTGATCGAGACCAGATCAGGGATCAATGTCTCATCTTTTGCTGAGCCATCATCGCTCAAAAGAGTTGATATGCATTCAGCAGCAACACTAGCCCATGAAGCACAAATAAAGTCCAATCCGGGTAGCCCAAGTATCGGAAGGATCCAGTCGTACGACGATGTCCCCGACAAAGGTGTCCACGTTAAGAGTCTTCCAATGGGACTTTGCGATACGCAAAGCCATGTAAGGGTCCAAAGGGTCGGGAAAATCATAACACGATGAGTTGGAAACGTTTGAGAAGCGAGATGACTGAGATAAACTGGGATTAAGGCAAATAAAGCAGAAACCGAAGACATGATTGATAACATGAAAATCGACATAAACGGGGACGATAAAGCGCTTAAAGATGCGCCAGAATGAGAGATCGTTATAGACAGTGTAAGAACTATCCATTGTGCGAGATAGGTCTGAATTTCATGTGATCTTGTGTAGATCAAGATGGCGGCCAGTAAACCGATTATTGGGATGAAAGATGGTCCACCCCCTGGACTAAGTGCGAGTCCGGTGGTCGATAAACCAAACGTTATTGCTAATAGAGCACCTCTTGGATGGTGTTGTATAATGTCCATTGAGAATGCTTTCTCGTTTGAGTGGCAGCCAGTGGTGGGAGAGAGGCAAGTTCACTCACGCCTAATACGTAATCACCCCTTTCAAGTTCACCTCTCTATAAATTTCACTACATCTTCCATCAACCATCTTAGTGATTATTAAACCAGACCAGTATCCAAGTGTGTGAGAAAGCCCTCTAGGCTGTTCTCTGACATTAGAAGAGCTCCGTCTATAAATATTTTAACCATCTCCGACTTACAACGCGATCATACATACATAGGCTTTCCACAGATAATTGCCAATGTCGGATCCTTTGACCACAGACTTTTCAGACTTCTATGGCAAATCGACACAGTTCATTCATCTCAAAACTTCTTTCTCGTAGAACGATGACTCAGGAATGACCTTCCGCATGGTTTTTTGTCTCCCTCGTTTCGTTAGTTCACTTTATCCAACATTGTTGAAGGGGTACGCTCCCCGCGAATGGCCTACGGATGCCTCTAAATAGTCCGACACTCCGTACCTCTACGGAATTCATGCCTCGGATTTAGGAAAACCTCAATCCTTATATATATGCGTGTCAAACACTCCTTGCTTAATACTTGCTGTGATAATCATGTCTAATCTCCATCATGTCCACTTCATCATTGACGGGGAAAAGTATCGTTCAAGCTCAGGTGAAACCTACCCAACTTATTCAAATGTAGGCGAACCGAAGTCGATTGTCGAATCCGCCTCCTACGAGGATGCGGTGAAAGCTATTGAATCCGCTCATGCAGCCCAACCCGAATGGGAGAAGGTTCCTCTTGAAGACAAACGCGATATTCTACTCAAAGCATCGGACATTTTAATAACTCCCAAATATTTGGAAGCCTTTGTAGACATTCTTCTTTCAGAGAAGAGTACGACCGAAGCGGGAGCTAAACGCGAGGTGTTTGTTGCTCGCGCATTGTTAAAAGGATGTACGTTAGGATGTTCCGCGATCTGTCAATGTCTGTTTTTTTTAACTTGTCTATAGATACTTCCAAATACTCTCAATTAGTCGGAGAGACGCTACCTTCTAGAGTATCCAACGGTACTGTTTTCATCCAACGACGTGCTCTGGGAGTGGTAAACCTTTAAAAATTCCTGCCAGCCTTTTTGAGAGAGGTAATCTGTCAATATTATAGATTCTCGCCATGGCACCTTGGAACGCACCCCTAATGCTTGCTATGAGAGCAATAGCTATTCCTGTTCTATGTGGAAACACTATTGTTTTCCGGTCGTCAGAGCTAGCTCCTAGATCTGTCGAACTTTTAATAGAAAGTAAGACCAATCTCCAGGTTTTCTATCTCGTTAACTGTTATCATTCATCCTTCCCAGTCTTCCACGAGGTTATTATTTTCTTCACCACTTCCGAAATTCTATCTCTTTAAATATTTTCAATAGGCCGGCCTTCCTAATGGGGTGGTGAACCTCATACATATAGCTGGGGAAAAGAACCCTGAGCTTGTTCCGAATATTATTGCCCACCCATTAATCAGACTAGTTTCGGTCAGTGAATTAAAACATGGACATCTCCCATCTCCCAACGTGTTTAATAATCAATGCGTATACCGTACTAGTTTACAGGAGGTACTCATGTCGGTCGTATTATTGCCGTCAAAGCAGCCAGATCATTAAAGCCCGTGATACTTGAATTAGGTGGTCAAGGTGCTATGATAGTACGAGAATTTCTCATTTATTTGGATCATACCTAACGTATTAAAGGTCTTGAATGATGCGAATGTGAAAGAGGCCGCACGATCTATTGTTTCTGCTGCATATGCCAGCAGTGGTCAGGTAAATTATATGCGTTACATATATATCATCATACAATAGACCTTAAATTATTTTCCATAGATCTGCGTATCGACATCTCGTGTAATCGTTCAACGTGAAGTATCAGAAGAGTTGGTCTCGGAAATAACTGAGATGGTGAAGAAACTCAAAGCGGGATCAGCTCCTGATTCGCATCTACCCGCTTTACGAACCGCTAAATTTGCAGAACGCATCGTAAATTCAATACAAAGTGCACAGGATTCGGGAGCTCAGGTTCTCAATGGTGATGTGAAGCATGATGGACCCGTTCTTCAGCCACACTTGTTACTTGGAGTAACTCCTGAAATGAATATTTGGAAGGAAGAAATATTTGGTCCGGGTGAGTTTACAATTACCATCTGTTCTCTATCAACCTTACCTTTGATTTCAAGCCCTCGGGATCGCTGTTTGCGACACTATTGACGAAGCAATCAATCTAGCAAATAATTCTGAATATAATCTAAGCGCTGGATTATGGACTAGAAGTTTGAAAGCCATGGAATGGGCATCTCGCATTCGTGTTGGTAAGAAATATATTCTTTAATTATATTTCCGAACAATAATTTTAATTTTAATTATGATCAGGCTGGGTAATGGTTAATGGTATGTTTTAGCCTCCTTTTAGTATGATTTTGTTTTTCCTGAATTCAAACTGCAGGAGGATCTTCACATATCGAGTTCAGTACCGAACTAGCGGGCTTGGGGTAAGTCATTTATTCATGTCATGCTATTTACTCGTCTGACTCACTGGCATCCCGTCAAAAGCGGTGGTAGCGGTTGGGGAGCGTATGATATTGACAATCTCACTCAAAAAAGGGCAATTATCCTTCTGCCAGAAGACTCATATAAACCCTTGGTTGATGATTTGAAGCTTTGAAACTCGTCGGGTCCGCAAAATTCAGCCTAAGAACTTAAACATGTATTTTGTTTAATATATATTCCCTCTATAGAATAAACACCGTTCAATATGTCATCCTACATGCGACAACGAGAGAAACTGCAATGCAATACAAACTACGACATTGTGGATGTGTACCTCGTCGTTGTCTCAAAAATTCAGCAATGAATATAAACCTACTGATCCGTAGTTAATAACTGAGTTCTACGCTTTACACTCTGCCAAAAGGTATTCACAACTGACACTATTAGAATAAAAGCAAAACCTACTTGTACATTCTTCGCTGTCATCACCTCCGTACCTAACTTTTGCAATTCTTCGAGCCAAATATTCGACAGAGGAGGGCAGTTATCCATATGGATGGACTTCAACTGATGGGCATCGTTTTTCTTTCGCAACTGAAGACATTTTGTTAACTCCTTCCCAATGTTGTCTGCATGGTTTTCCAAGTTCCTTGGTATCCAATACGTTATATAGGATAATTCTTTCAAACAACGGCATAACGCGGTATCGTGTAAAATATCAATAAAGTTCATTGCATTGTCGCCATCGTCGATAACCAAATTTTCAATCATGGGAAACATCGTCAGAAGTTGCTCGAGATCGTAGAGGGAGTCCGGAACCGATAAATATAATGATGTAAGATTGGTTAACCGAGGTCGAATGTCGAGTAATACATCTTGTGACCTTTTGAAAACATTATAACCTTCGAAAACTTCTAATTTAATATGGAAACAGAAACAATCTCGTGGCCAATTATGAGGAAGAACGTCTTGAAAACCCTCCGAGGCATTCAACGATCGAGCGGAAAGTTTACAAGATGTATAATACTTTGATCCCGAGATGCAATAGCCTTGATAGCATCGTTTGACATACAGGTGCTTGGTTGATGCAAAATCCAAGTCCCCAAATAAGGTACGTTGGTAATCTAGATAGTCGAGGACAGTGATATCTAAAAGCGATAACCTAGGTGCGTAAATCTGTTCGATAGCAGATAAACAGTTACTCCATAAGATCAATAGTTCAGGTAAAACGATAGGGACTTTGTCAAGAATTTCGTCCAGATAATTGGTCGTGAACATGAGAGACAAATTTTGTAGCTTCTGACTATCATGCAGAGAAGCAACAACAGACCGGGCAAGTTCAGTATGGGGTGATGGTATTGTGATTACCAATTTTCGCACTCGGAGGAATGTAGGTGCCAATTGCTCTACTTTAACGTCCTCGGATAATTTACATTGAAGGATCTCGAGATTCTCGGATGAGGCCAAAATCTGTAAGAGATTCCCGGTAGACTTGGTTGTGAAAACGTTGAAAATCAATTGTTGTAATGAAGAAAACATTTTGTTGGTAACTGTCAAGTGGTGGATATCGTAGTCCGTCCAACTGAACCATAGATCGCGAATACGATTGCTCTCGGCAGTTAAGAATGCCTCAACTATTGAGTTTTCAGCAAAACGGTCCGATACTATGACGTTCAACTTCAAAGCTTTTGAACGCAAAATGATTTCTTGAACAAGTGGATGTAGGTTTGATTCTGACCGGTGAGGGAGTCTTATAGTTGTCCAAAATATGGGATTGTGGATAAGGAGAGATCTCCAATATTGGCAAACCCATGTAAGTGGTAGATAAGGATAAGGATTCGTTATTGACGGTGGACCTGTCAGAAGGAAGATGAGAGAAAGGATCTCTACAGGAAGCGCGTTCAACTTGAGGAAAAAGTCCTCAGTAATCATTGTCATGCTAAAAAATATGCGACATGAAAACTCCTCGCATCAAGAATAAAATTTCAACAAGACGTACTCGATATCAATTTTCACGGACAAAGGTCGAGATTGAGGTCAGTGGAATGTCACTTCCTGCGACTTATCACGAGCGCCTTACGTAAGGCCTTTCGTGCACAACTTCCATGTATGACCTCCACGCCATCTATTCAAACTGTACATGATCTATCCACGGATTTTCAAGGGTTTATAACAACGGGAGATAAATACTTCGATGAAGCTTTAGGAGGAGGTATTTTGCCGGGGACAATTACAGAGCTCGTTGGAAGCAGGTGTGTACTCTACCTGCCAATTTTATTTTAAAACTTGGATTTATTCTTGTACAGTTCAACAGGAAAGACTCAGCTTGCTCTTCAACTCTCTTTGACTGTTCAATTACCCCGCTCTCAGGGTGGTTTGGGAGGATCAACATGTTACATCACAACGAAGATTGCTCTGCATACCCAACGACTACTTGAAATCCAAGCAAACCATCCACTATTATCGACATTATCCCCTAATGAAACTCTTGATCGTATCAAAACAGTGGCAACAGACAATTTCCCCAAACTCTTACGCGCATTAAAAGAAGACATTCATATAGCCAAACGAACACTGGATGAAAGTGGCTTCCCTCTCCGTCTTTTAATCATCGATTCTGTTAATTTCGTGTTCAATACTGAAACAAAGACAACAGCCAAATCATTGATTGAACGCTCGAAAGAGGTGACGGAATTGGCTTTAATATTACATCGTCTAGCAAGTGAAAACATTGCGATCTTGGTTATCAATGATGTCAATTCTGTGTTTAATTCGAATAAGACTTCTGTCAACAAACCTAGTGATACTGTCATATATATCGACCAGGCTCGTTGGTTCGGTCGAGGAGATGGTGCTTCTGCTGATGGTCCTGTAGAAGCTGGAATGGGTCTAGTTTGGGCGAATCAAATTGGAACCAGAATTATGCTCACAAGAACAGGAAGACGGAGATATGTTCCGAAATTTAGAGAGTCGAAACGGCAAATCGTTGCTTTTGATGACGACAATGTAGCTTCTTCCTCCCCACGGCCGGACGACACGAATTCGGAGGGGACAACCATAGCCTTAAGGCAGCTATCTGTCGTGTTTTCCCAATTCTCAGCTCCGAGTACGCTTGACTATATAATCACTTCGGCTGGCGTTGTTAGTCAGAATGCTCACGAAACATAATTTATACGGACCCTGCATTCGCGATTTGATTCAGATATATTCGGAAAATACAAGCACAACTAATAAAAGGTAGTCATCCACTTTCTTTGCTCTCCTTCGGACATCTTTCCTAATATATCCCTCCGCAGCTGTATAAATAGTCCTCAGTATGTATACCCGTAGCGAAACAAGGAAACGAACCTCAATCCCCAATATATATTTATCCACTAAATCTTCTCCGAGCCCTTTCACCAATTCATGATCCTTCTTCAATAATTCGATTGCTTCATCCAAACTCTTCGCCAATTTCTTATTAATTCCAAATGCAGCACGTTCTTTCTCAGTCATACTAGCTGCAACTTGTTGCGCATCTCCAATAGTAAGTTTGGCTTTTTGTTTAATGCCAAGCAGACCAGAGTAAAGAATGGCAGCTGTCGAGAGGTAAGGGTTACCTGTTCCGTCCATCGGTTTTACTTCAAAATTCCATCCCGATTTGGGACTGCCACATAATCGAATTGCGGAATCCTTATTGTCTCTTCCCCAAGAAACGTATGTTCCGCCAGCCCAGGTGAAATCAGTTAAACGTTCGTATGAGGCGGGTGAGGGTAACATGAAGGCGCAAAGTGCGGGAAGATGGGTTAACACGCCTTGCAAGAACCAACCTTCCAAATCACTGAATGGTGCACTTTTACAAGCTTCTTTTCCTAATCCTGTTGGAGAAGACACGGACATGTGCATATGCGCACCAGTACCACCTATATAATCGAATGTACTTGTTGAATAAACGAAATTGGATCAATCGAACGTCATTCTTACATTGGAATCCAACCGGTTTGGGAGTGAGAGTCATCTTCATACCATGTTTCTGTGCATAATTCGAGATGATTTCGCGTGTGAGAATAAGAGTATCCACAGCTTCTAAAGGAGGAAGTGGGCCGGTCACAATTTCATACTAGGTTTTAATCATAAGAATGAGATAATGAGAGACTGAAAAGATATACCTGACCAAGTGCAGCCTCTCCGTGATATTGATATACTTCAATGCCGGGGCCATCAAGAGCTCAAGGAACCACATGCTTCCATAATCTCATCAAGAGCTTTAACAATACGTGAACCACATGGCATTTTATCAGCGGCACACCAACGGGCTTCATTGACAAAGGACAAGTCTTGAGCGTCCAAAAGAACAATTTCAATTTCAAAGCCGATAAGGTAATTAACTCCTTCCTTTTTAGCTTCTCTGAAATTGAAATTTTACAAGTGTTACGTATCATAAGATTAATATAACTCACCTCAGCACATGTTTTAGAACATTACGGGGACAAACAGAAACTTCAACGACACGGCCGGCACTATCAAGCTCTTTCTCCTCCATGGTTCCCATCGCAAAAGCATGAGTTGGTGCGTAGGTGATCGTTTTTATTGAATTCAGGTCCAAACTCAAGAACCATTCACCAACCGCACCGTATCCTCTTGAAGGGACCATATCACCGACAAAGGCATACGTAACCTTAGCAGTAAGGAAACCAGGTTTAGTCATTTGTTGCAAAAATTTTACGGGTAAAAGTCGGAATCGGACAGTGTACGCGTAGTCTACCCAGTGTATCCTAACGAATTTGATTCCTGAGGCGGCGAGTGCATCTAAAGTGATTTGAGCGGATGGGGTTGGAGTCAGTGTTGATAATGAAAGATTATTCGTTGTTGCTTGTGGTGCAAGGCCGAGTTTGTACACTCTATTAGAGTTGTGGAAAAATATATTTTCGATGGTTTCGACTGCTTGTTTTTCTGTCATGTCCCCATTTGATATATATTCCGAAAGAATCTAGTAATTGTTGATATTTAGACTGTATGTTTTTCTTTGTATCGCAGAAAGTCCCACCTTGTACAAGGCTTCCCTTGCTTGGATGACAGCAAGATAGTATGATTCAGGCCACCAGTGACCATCAGCTGTATAATTATTAAACCAAATGAAATAAACCACTCGGCCAAAAACACGTACTTGACCACAAAATCTTGGTCGTTGGTGTCAACTCGAACATCTGTCGAATAATACTGAGTTGACCATCACGGCTAACCATAGGGAACACTTCCCCAAAATCGACTGTGATAAAAGTGAGACTTTATTATTATTTAGGGTTATTCCTGAAAGACGTACGGTATGCGTTTTTATACACAGAAGCAAGGTAACCGGCATCACGCGTATTGGGATACGATGAATGAAGTAGAATAAACGTGGTATTAGTGAACTCTTCAATGGTAGCTTGCATTAGGGACGGGGAACTTTTGCTAAGTGTAATATCATTCTAAAAGAGGGATTGTCGATTTTATCGAATAATCAACTACTTTGCGACTTACATCGCCAAGGCCGGTATGGAATTGCACTGAGGAGTAAAATTATTTTGTGAATATAGCTTGAAAATAATTATGGGACTCACCCGGTTTACCGCACTCCCCTGCAATTTTTAGGACTAATCGAACAATATAGTCATTTAAAGACTTGGACGCAAGGCGCAACTGCGAATTTGGTTTCAATGACGAAATTATATTAATGAAGTCTGATTCGGCTTCTTTGATGCTTGGTTTGGTTATATCTAGACCTGTGCGATAGCAGGCAACTGACTAAGAGAACCACTTTAGTAAAGATATGAACGTTTTAAAGCACCCATGCTTTACTTTGAATGCGACTACTTGAGAATCTTTGCCATAAGTAGCGATGGCTTTTTCGAACTCAGAAGAGAATATATTGAAATGAGCTTTCCCTTGAGCGGATAGAGATTTGATGAGATTCTACATGTAATAATGATCATCAGCGCATCGTATGCAAATGTGATAAGACCAACCTGAGCAACGGTTTCAACGCGTACGATCCTTTTCGTTGGTGCACTAGTAAGTCGGTCATGCCACTTGTAGTCATGGCATAACTCCTCGATCTTATCCATCCCGTCGTCCAAAAGCAGCATTGAGATACCAGTCGGTTTCATATTGGTTTTACACAATTCCTCATACGGAAAAGCATCACGCGCTTTCTTGATCGCCTCAAGTGTGGGTTCGCATTGATAAAGTTGGGCGAGTTGGTTGAAAGCTCTGAAAGCTGCAACGGAATTTTTTGCATCTTGAAGTGCACCATTTGAAGCCTCGCTTGTTAGACCATCTAGAGCAACAGTTGAACGATGCGTGTCTCGAAGGAGATTGTGTGCGTGATTATCGATTATTGGATAAGAAAACGCTGTTTTCCTTAACAACGGGTAATTTGTCGAGCTGGAAGCCATTAAAAGTGGAGAAGTAAATTCTAATAAACCCTGTTTTCTTAAGTGAATATTTATATCTGGAACGGAGTGAGCGGCCAAAAAGACCAGCTGTTACGCTATTTACGGCGTCAAATACCCGTCAACTCTGTAAGCGGTCTCCAGAGGTGCAATCTAATTACCGCGACTACGATTAAATCGTGATAAGCTGCTGTAATAGGAATCATGATTTGCATCCTGGAGAACCAGAGACCGGAAAAAGGGCGAGGCCCAGTATCATGTCATGTTTGTTGTGTAACATCGGTTTTTCTCAATGGATTTTGTCAAAATGAAGAATTATGATTATGTAGTGTAGTCAGATACGAGAGGAGTCTGACACCAGCACTGGCAACAGCTTATGTATGTAACAGTCTAACAGGTGGAATCTTCCAGTTCTGACTCCAAGCTTTGCTTCTAGCTAATACAGATCGGTATACTTATTGGCCAATATTAGACTACATAAATGTCTAATTTCTGAAAATAATTAATACTTGCAAGAGATATCGATCATGATGACATGATTATCTTATCTATTGCGCACGTGATAATCTGCTAATCACTTCCGAATCCGGTAAATTAATTTTGCGCTGGGATCCAACCATGCAGTCGGACGGTCAAGAGGTCAACTCATTCCCATACTCTAGCTTATACAAAACCAACCCACAACAGTAGAAAATTTGATACTATACCATGAGCATTCTCGAGAAACTTTCCGCAAATAACGCTTTTGGGGGTGTTTTGACCAAATTTAAGTTTGAGGTGAGATTTCTTTACCTTACAATCGTGAGCTTGATATTTACCTTGAAGAAAGTCACCTGCGTTAGGCCACCTTACGACACAGTTTAATCTTTTCATTCCACCTGGTGTATCGTTAGAGAATAAAGCACCAGTACTGTTTTACCTTGCCGGACTTGAATGCACTGAAGATCATGGGTATGTTCACGTCCATTATCCGCGGTTTTTTAAACCGACGTAATTTTTCATTTGTTCTTAGACCTCAGAAAGGTGGATTCCTTAGAGACGCAGCTAGCGAAGGCATAGCACTCGTTTTCCCTGACACCTCACCCCGTGGTGCAGGCGTAGAAGGCGAAAATGATGATTGGACATGGGGGACGGGTAACGAACCTTCCCTCATCGTTTTCGGAAGTTAGCATTTATAATATTACCAGGCGCTGGATTCTATGTCGATGCGACATCTCAGAAATGGTCAAAACATTACAATATGTATACACATGTCCGTGTTGAGATTCCCTCGATCCTTGAGAAACAGAATTTGCCTTTAGTCAGTTATACACTGTTAACAAAAAGCTAATTAATTAAAATCTGACTTTTACGAATCAGGATTTCACCCGTCAATCCGTTTTTGGCCACTCCATGGGTGGTCATGGCGCGTTAACACTATATTTGAAGTCCCTGGGTTCATCTCAACCTTTCTTATCAGCTTCAGCCTTTGCTCCCGTTTCAAATCCAACGAAATGTCCTTGGGGTGAGACAGCATTCGGTAAATATTTGGAAGGCGGTATTGAAGAAGGCAAGGCCCACGATGCGACGGAATTAATCGCCAAGGTGCAACAGAAAGTGAACATCCTTATCGACTATGTAAGTGACCAGCATGAGATGAGATTCATCCAAAAGACTCACCAAGCCATACTTCTAGGGTGACGAAGACAAGTTCTACCACAATAAACAATTGCTTCCTGAAAATTTCCAGGAGACTGCTGCAAAGGCCGGCCATGGTCCTGATGAGATTATCGTAAACAAGCATGCCGGTTACAACCACAGTTATTATTTCGTATGCCTTCTACAACTCGATTGCTTCGAAAGGATTCTCATTTTATTCTAGATATCAACCTTTGCAGAACAACATATTAAATGTGAGTAGTTTATCGTGAGTAGATATAGATTTTTTTTTTGCTCACCATTTCAACCAGACCATGCGAAATTCTTAAAGAATCATTAGTCAAAATGAAAGATAGTTGTTTATTGTTATGTAAAGAGAATATGTTTGTAAAGAATTAAATGATGTTTTTTTCTAAAAACGCGCGGTCGTTCGGAAGCAAAAGAAAAGCTCGAGTTTTTCTGTTTAGCGCCCATTCCTTGCTCCATTTCTTAATCACTAGCAATGCCTAGTAAAAAAAGGGTTTTAGACGAAGAACAACTCACTCAGAAACCCAAGAAAATCAAATTTACAGATAATGATGCACCTACAGTTTCTAAATTGGCCACTACTGAAGTCGATTTCCCTCGAGGTGGTGGAACGCATCTGACGCCATTGGAATACAAGAATATTCGCGCGGAGGCTATTCGAGAGGCTGATGCTGAAACCATTTTTGCTGTATGTTTCCTCTGTAAATTATATTGGGAATTAAAAAAATTGATTATTTTGTTTTCTTTCCAAGAATTCAGAAGGAAAGAAGGGAAAGAAACGGAAGCATGGCAAAGACGACGATGATGATACAAAAAGGTTGAAGTCCAAAGGTTCAAAAAAAGACTTAAAGGATGATATTAAGAAGAAGGATGATAACATTAGAGTTGAACATTTAAACTACAAAGTACGCTTCTTCAATACTTCTGTTTCATCTGGACGAGTTAAAAAACCATACATCAGCGAATTGTTGAAGGCATGAAAATATTTGGTAAAATCATAGCCGTTCAACCACTAGCACTTCTAGTTTCACTTCCATGTCAACTTGTCGGACATATACCCATCACTAACGTTTCTTCACAACTAACGAAACAATTGGAACAACTGGACGAAGAAGATGAGGGTGCCTTGATGGCCCAGGATGACGAGGATGAGGAGAGTTTCAACTCAAAAAGGCCTCTGGACTTGTTTGAAATGTTCAAAGTGGGTCAATATGTTCGAACAGTGGTAACAGCAGTTAGACTACCCGGTGCTACCGCTGGTGGAATAATTGGCCTCAGGGGACGGATGGATGAAGTAGAACGTGCAAGTCAGCGTGTTGAGCTTAGTCTCGTACCACAGCATGTCAACGCTGGAGTATCAAAAGACGATTTAGTCCCTGGATTCGTATGCAACCTTCTATTGTCTTTTCTATATGGTATAGACCTCAATCGTTTCACAGGTGTTACCCGCTGCCGTTCAATCCGTAGAAGATCATGGATATATCCTGGATTTAGGAGTTACTGAAATAACCGGGTTTCTATCATTTAAAATTGCTGAAAAGGCAGAATTGCCCAAGTTGCGGGTTGGATATAGCCTTGATGTCTGTGTGTCGAAAGTAGCCGAAAATAAGCGAACATGTACCGTTTCCGTCGAACCCGAAAAAATAAAATCATCAACAGTATGTAACCTCAGTTTTCATCTTCATACCGTTATACTAACATTCCACTAGTTGACTGCATTGACTAGCGTGACATCTGTTTTACCCGGTACTCTAGTCCAAGCTTTGATTACTGCCGTTCTTTCAAGCGGTCTTAATGTACAAGTCCTTGGTTTTCTCAATGGAACAATCGACATTTCACATATCGCATCTCAAGATTTTCCTGAAAAGTTTAAATTGGGTCAAAAAGTTTGTTTTTTTTCTAACCAGATTGACCTTTAATACTTATCTCACATGATAATAGATAAAAGCCCGTGTATTATGGGACATCGCATCTTTAGAACCTCGACAATTTTCCTTATCCTTACTTCCTCATATAATCAATCTCGATAACCCACGAATGAATGATGGTCAACTTATTCAAGAGGGTTTCCCGGTTGGCACGATATTGGACTCGGTCAAGGTTGTCAGGACTGAAAGTGAATACGGTTTAAATATACAAGTACAAGAAGATGTTCCTGGGTATACTTATGTGTGTATTCCGTTCATTTTTTCATTTTAACTTTTGATTTCTATAATCTACCCAAAGATTCGACATGTTTCCGATGATCATATTCCATCTCTTTCACCGACTACCGGGCTATGGAAAGTCGGCACCGTTCACAGAGCTCGAGTTACTGGATTTCATGCCCTTGATGGAGTTCTGCAATTGTCTATGCAACAATCTGTTCTAGACCGGAAATTCTTACAAGTACAAGATGTGACAGTTGGGGAAGTACTCAAGGTTCTTGTCCCGAACTTTTCTTGATTACCCTGATTGCTTATCTCTCTTCAGGCAACAGTTAAAAAGTTGACCCCTACCGCTCTATTCGTCTCGTTATCCGGCAATATTGACGCTGTTATCTGGCCCAATCATTATGCTGATATTATGTTGAAGCATCCCCAAAAACGATTCAAAGAGGGAGCTACGATCAAATGCCGAGTTTGTCTTTTTATTCTAAATTTGGTCCAAAATTTATCCTTAAACGGTGTATTAGGTTTTGGTCGTTAATCCTGACAAGAAACGAATCATATTAACTGCCAAAAGGACTCTTATAGAGTCTGAGTTACCCATCATTTCCAATTTCGAAGACGCCAAAACGGGTGCAATCGCTCATGCTGTCGTGTATAAAGTAACACCGAAAGGCTTGATGGTAGAGTTTTACAATAATCTTACTGCTTACGTTTCTTCGAAAGAAGCCAGGTAATAAATCTCCCTATCGACTCCCTTTTATAAATACTTAATTGAACCTCGCAGCGAAACTCCCCTCGCTAATCTAGAGGAAGCTTTCCCCATTGGAAAACCCGTGAAAGTTCGCATCCTTCAGGTTAATCCAGAGGAACGACGCATTGCCGCCAGCATACGTCAATCAGACGCCCCGAAAGCTCCTGATGTACAAGCCTTGCAAATTGGGGAGACAGTCAACGGACAAGTCCAAGCCGTACATAAAGAACATATTGTCATTACCCTTAAACCTTCCGAAATAACTGCTCTTCTTTCACTCAAGAATCTCGCCAATAGTAGGAATACTACTGAAGCCCAGGCTCGTACCGGTATTGCCGTTGGAGAAGAAATAGACGATCTCATCGTGGTATCACAAAATCCTGAAAAGGGTATCGTTATTGTTAGCAAGCGACCGAAAGACAAACCACCTAAAGACAATCTGCCCGGAAATGAGGGTATGACAGCCAAGGCCATACAAAAGGGCCAGCTTCTTTCTGCTCGTGTTACCGACTATAAACACGGTGCAACTGTGCTGCACATCTCGGCGGACCTAAAAGGCATCCTACATCCAACCGACATCTCCGATGATTACGAGAAGGAGGATCTCATTCCGTCTATAGGTACTGTCGTTCAAGGTGTTGTGTTGAATGTGGATAGGCACAAAAAACAAGTTATTTTGTCCACTCGACCTTCTCAGGTATCGCCAGTTGATCATGCACGACCTAAAGACCCCGAGATCACTTCGATCGATGATCTAAAAGTTGGCCTCTCAATACGTGGTTTCATTAAAAACATCACGGATCATGGCCTGTACGTCACTGTTGGGCACAAATTGGATGCCAGAGTACAGATCAAAGAACTCTTTGATGAAGTAAATGCTGTTTCATTTAAAGTTGTTGGATGTTTTCTCATTTGTTCTGTTAGTACATCAAAGACTGGAAACCGAGGTTCTCAATAAGCCAGCTTGTCAGTGGCAAAATTGCGAAGTAAGTTAGTATACTCAAACTACTTCTTTTATCCTTTACATTCTATGCAGAATCAATAAAGAAGCCAAACAAATTGAAATGACCCTCCGTTCCGGTCCGGTGGAACTCAGCTTAGCAGACTTTCACCAAGGACAAAAAGTAGATGGTTTCGTCAAAGCCAGAGAAACTTATGGTCTCTTTATTCAACTCAAGGATACAAAAATCAGCGGTTTATGTCACAAGTCTGAGGTATTATTTCAATTGTTTTTGTAGATATCTTGATTAACCCTTTCCCCCTCTTCAGATCTCAGACAATGATAAAGCAGATATTCAACAAGTCCTGCAAGGCTTCGCAGTGGGAGATCCCGTCAAGGCAATCATATTGGAGATTGATCTTGAAAAAAGGCGGATATCTTTTGGATTGAAACCGTCATACTTTAGTCCAAGCGATATTGACATGAACGAAGTTGGAGCACCTGAAGATGAGGATGAGGACGGAGAGGCCATACAGTTAGAAACGGTGCAGGGTGAAGAAGATGACGATTCCGACGATGAGGTATGTTCTCTTCTCTATGCATAAGGTGTATCTTTTAATTTTTCTCTCTTTCTTTTAGGTCCAACAACTGGATGATGGTCAGCGGTCAATGACGAACCTACAACCCAAAACTTTGGAGTCATCCGACGTGGGTCCCGTTTTGAAGACGATAGGCTTCCAGTGGTCAGCTCCCGTCCAGGATATGGAGGATAACGAAACCAGCTCCTCTGATGATTCAGGAGAGGAAAGCGACAGGGAGCAGAAAAAGTCGAAAAAGAAGAAAAAGAAGGTTATTGAATATGATCGAACTGGCGATATGCATACTCGCCGTCCAGAGTCAACAGATGACTTTGAACGAGTTTTACTCGGTTCGCCTAATTCATCGTTCCTATGGATTCAGTACATGTCGTTCCAATTACAGCTATCCGAAATTGAAAAGGCTAGGGAGGTTGGGAAACGTGCTTTACGTACAATCAACTTCCGGGAAGAGGATGAAAAACTCAATGTTTGGATTGCCTTGCTGAACTTGGAAAACCAATTTGGAACAGATGAAACATTGGATGCTGTTTTCAAGGATGCAGCACGTGCAAATGACTCCAAAACTATCCATTTGCGTTTGGCTACCATATTCGATGAATCAGGACGCCACGAGGTATGTTCAAAATCCCATATTCAGCGTAATGCAATGTTTTGTAGATGCTAAGCATTATTTTAGCGTGTTGTTGAACAGTATCAAAAAACTTGTAAGAAATTCGGTCAAAGTTCCAAAGTATGGACATTGTTTGCGGAATACTACTTCAAGCATCAGAACTTTGATGCCGCCCGACAACTTCTTCCACGTAGTCTTCAAAGTCTGGAAAAACGCAAGCGTAGGTTCACGTGCTTCTTTTTTCAATAATGGTCGCTAAAACTGCTTTAGACATCAAAACAATAAGCAGATTTGCAATCTTGGAATATAAGCTTGGAGAACCTGAGCGGGGTAAAACGATCTTTGAAGGCATTGTTGACTCTCACCCCAAGCGATGGGATCTATGGTCTGTATATATAGATATGGAAGCGCTTCAAAATAATATTCAAAGTATAAGGTATGTAATCAATTTTTTTTCCTTGTTTTGACTCGGAATTCACACTGTCTACAGGAACTTGCTTGATCGGGTCTTATCTTTGAAAATGACTAGTTTTAAAGCCAAGTATGTTTCATCCATTCTTTTATTTATTCTTGTTTTTAAATTCGGTTCCAGAGCATTCTTCAAGAAGTGGCTCGAGCTAGAAAAACGTATTGGAGATGTAGATGGTGAATCTAATGTAAAAGCCAAAGCAATTGAATGGACACAAAAGGCGGGCGCTGGCGCTCTATAACTAATGTATTTTGCTATTGGGAATAATACGGGATATGATGCAAAAAGAACAAAAAAAGAACATAAATTCGAAAAAAAAAAATATGGAAATAAACTGAAAGAAAAAAATAACTAGCAGAACAGAGTAAACGATGATTACACAGAAAAAAACATTGCCAGTTTATGATCGAGCTCGTGTCCGTTCAGATCCATTGATAAGCTCTGGGCCTTGTTCGCTAGGACGTCGACCATGTAGATGTGGATCACTAGTCATTCGCCTTTGCAAAATTTCGAGCTCCTGTGACAGAGATTCAAGATTCATTACATTATCATCGCTGGTACGGCTAGATCTTTTATCCAAAATGTCCGACGAAGGTCTATTATCAAAGTCCATTTGATCGTCCAATAGAACCCGGATTTTGTGGGAAAGCTGTTCATTTTCTCGCTTCAGAACGGTATTTTCGTTGCTAAGCTTTTCAGCAAAAGTTTCGTCTTGTCCGCCGCGAGCCGCTGTCAGAGATGCCTCGAGACGATCAATCTCTTCTTCTAGCTCTTGATTCAATAGCTGACGCCCATCAGCTTCATGTTGAAGATTCATCAAAAGATCTTTTAGACGATCGAGTTCTGCGTTATTACTCTCGAGTCTCTGATGAAACTTTGCATTTTCTTGAGTAAGTCTATGGTTTTGCTTCTCTAAATCAGAGACACGGTTCCGAAGGATCTCGTTGACAGCGGGATCATCGGAGCCAGGAGTTGCACGGCCATTACGCATACGTGATCCGGCTGGTGAGTCTCCTCTTAGGCTGGAGACCTCATTTTGCAATTCTTGATTCATATTCTTGGCTCTCGATAGCTCATCTTTCATCCGGCGAAGTATTTTCTCCGTATGCCTGGAACATACGTACGTCAGGTTCCATTTTATTTTAACGCATCATTGTACAGGACTTACTTGACATAATGAACCGCGGTTTTATAATCCTCTTCCATTTGCGCCATACGGTTTTTATGGTTGTCTTCAGCCTCAGCTAACTTGCGCTCAGCATCCTCAGCGCGAGCTTCCGAACCTCCATCTGCAGAACCAGATTTTGCAAAGGCTTGTTGAACTTGATTCAACTCTTTCGATAATGAAGTAGCATGGGCTTCCGCTTCTTGATGGCGACGATTGGCCAGGTCAAGTTTCTTACTAGTTTCTTCGTGTAACCGAATCTGTTCATTAAGCTTTTGCTCTAATTCGTAGAATCGCGTTGGCATTTCAGCAGCATGTTGCCCAATTTCGTCCTCATCAATTGCCAAGCCATGTTCGGTAAGGTATGTGCGCAAGGTGGTCAACCGCAGCTCAACCTCCGACAGTGCACTCGCCTTCTGGCGAGACTCGAGTTCCTTAGTCGCAATATCTTTACGAAGTCGACCATTATCCGTCATAGCGCTCGCTAATTGTGCACGTAGCCCGAGAAGCTGTGACCGCAACGAGAGTTGCTCAGTCTGAATACTTTGCACTCGCTGACGCTGCTCTTTAAGCTCCTGTTGGGATTGACGAAGTTCCTGCGAAGTTCCACGTATTATTTCACGTAGACCACTGGCTTCCGTTTCCAAGGCTTCATACTTCTCTTCCTGTGTACGAAGAATACGATCTTCATCCGCCTTCAAGTCACGATGACTATCCAACAATTGCCCAAGTCCAGATGTGGTCAGTGTGCGAAGAGCATCTGCTTCAGCCCGAGATGCCGCCCACGAATTCTCAACATCGGTGAGTTTGACATGTGCAGCCTCTGCTTCCGCAGTTCGTATCTCAAGTTCGTTCCGTAGCTCGAGCATGTCCTGTTCCATTCGACTAATCTGTTCCGTAGCCCGCCTCCATTGATCTAAAAGTTCGTCATTCTTAGCGGCAGAAGCCTCTAAGGCAGTCTGAGCTTGTTCCAACGCTTTGAGATGTTGATCTCTCGACGCGGTCACAGCCAAGATTTGCTCTTGGATATGCTTCTCATCGGCGTTCTTTTGCTGGGCAAGCGAATTGAGCGCTAGGAGCTTTTGAGCATGTTCCCGTAATGAAGTTTCAACTTCATGGTGCTTATCTCGCAACCCATTATGTTCACGGGTTACCGTCGAATGTAGTCCTTCCAACGTATCCGCTTTTCGAATGGCTTCCGATGCACGAGCATTAGCCTGCTCAAGTGACTGTAATTGTTGGTGATGAGACGTCTCCAAGTCAGCTACTTTTCTTTCCAAGGAGATTTTATGCGAGTTTAAGGCAGTTAACTGTCTTTCTAATTGGACGGTTCGCTCTCGCTCTAAACGAGACACTTCTGGAGCTGACCCAGATTCATATGCTGCAAGTTTGGCTCTATAGAAAGCCGCCTCCTGCATAGCACTACTGCGGACACGATCTGCTTCTGCCATTCGTTTTGAGGCCATTCGTGCTTGTTCGACAACGATTGACTATTGAAATGAAACAATAACATTGAAAAAAAAAATCTTTTTTGAGAAGGGAAACCAATTCTGTACCTGAATTCTGGCCCTATCTCGCTTAAGCGAAAGAATCATATCTGCCAGTTTTGAAGACTCTTCAGCAGTAGTAGAGTCTGTGCTAGTCGGTAAATCTTTCATAATATCCCCATCATTTTCAGAACTGGGTTCAGCATCCCAAACAAACCCAGCTTTACTTGCTTGCGTTAGGGCAGCGCGCATCCATGCTTCTCGACGCTTGACAACTTCAAGTTCGGCTTCCTTCTGCTTCAGTATATCAGCGACGATACTTTCACCAGATGAAGCCGGTCGACTGCCATTGGGATACCCATTCGGAATAGTAGGAGATCTAGTACCAAGTGGATAAAATGCATCACCGGGAGGTTGTGATCGATCGACGTTTGGAGAAGGACTACGTGTATCTTGAAATCCGGATCCACTACGACTCATGGCGACCGCAGCCATATTGGGCCTTGCAGTTGCAGCAGAGTGTCCTTGTAATTGGGTCGGCGATATTGCACGCGATCCAGGTACACTGGACCCGCCAGTAGTTACAGACTGCGGCAGTTTTGAACGAGACGGTTCGGGAGACTCGGTGCGTTGAAGAAGGGGTGAATCAGTCCTTGGACCACCCGGAAGGCTTCCTATAGATCCGTCAAGACTCTCATCGGTGCGGCGCGGACGAACGGGGGGCGGCTGCTGCTGCGGTTGAGAAGTGACATTTTGCGTTACCTGTAATGGTTGAAGTTGAAGAGGTGATCCATTAGGTTGTCGTCGAGATGAAGGTGATAGAGCTCGGTCGTACTCGGGTCCTGCGGGTGACATTGCACGTTGGGTATTCTGCCCTGGTTGTTGTGGCTGTTGTTGTTGAGGTGGTTGTTGCTATAAGCCACATTGATTAGTATGTCCTTGAACATCCAAATAAATAGAAACTAACTCGGCGTGGATCAGCATTGCTAGCTGCTGGTTGACCACTGCTGGCGTTGGTTTTAGAATCAGGATATTTAATATGTTCTACAAAACACCTATATGAGAACGACAACCATCATTGGCATTTCATTGTAAGCAACAACTTACTGGTATCTAGAACATGAATGATATTAGTATCTTCAGGCCTTGTTACACCAAAAGCTTCTCCTCCCAAAACAAACACGCGAGTCCCTGACGAAGCCATTGCATGCCCGGAACGTCCGATTGGACCTGGTCCCATATTTTGGAACGTATACCATCGCTGGTCTAAAAGTGATTTCAGTCTAGTACCAGATGGGCATGAAGGGAGGTCGTACTGGAAATCTTGAAAGCAGTAAGGTCATTCAGATCCTTCCCATCCATGCCCCGTCCACCGAACACATACATAACGTCGTCGACGATAGCCGCGGCATGTCCTTCACGGGAAACTGGTATATAGCCAATACAATTTAGCTCTCTCCATGTACGGGAGATGACATCAAAAACCCAGGTATCATTATAATGAAATTGCCCGTCAGTACCCCCAAAGCTGGAAAAAAACAACATAGATTAACCATTGAAACGTGGTAGGGAAGGTGGAACTAACATATAGATTCTCTCGTTGTAGGTCACGCAAACGTGACCAGTACGAGGAGGAGGATATATATTGTCGACTGGATGATATTGCTCCCAAACAGGAGTCGCAACTTTTACTAAGAAAATGTAGTAGTATATTAATTTAGCCATCAAGTTTATCTTTAAAAAAAAGAGAAACCCTAAGCTTACAGGTATTTAGGTCAAACGCCCATAAGTCGTTAAGGAAATTGCCTTCAACTTGTCCTCCGAATATAAAAAATCTCGTGCCGACCATTGCAGCGGCATGACCATATCGTCCGACAGGGGTATCACCTAAGGTAACAACTCGAGTCCATTCGCGTGAGGCTAAAAGATGTGCAAATCAGTCATGTGGTTAAAAAAAGAACGTGGTGACTTTTTTTTTATTTAAGTACTGACCAGTATTAAACAAATAGAGAGAATTGTCATGAGGCTCTTCCGGATCAGCTTGACCATCTTGTTTGGTATCACCTCCCCAGACAATAATGACGGTGCTCACGAGCGCGCTAGCATGACCAACACGGGGTGGAGGTAAATCTCCCATTGTCTCGACCAAAGTGGCCGTAAGATCTCGGGAAGCAATCAAGTACATGTCGGAAACAACGGTATCTCGAACAAGTCCACCGAAAAGGTATATTTCACCACTGGGTGTGGTAGTAAGGGGAACTGCAAATCCATAACGAGGAAATGGTGATGGGGAAGGAATTAAGGGTTGGGGGGAACCATCCGGTAACAACGGTGGAGGTGCTAAGGTATAAGGTGGTAAGAAAGTGAGCCGTCGTGCAGACCAGGGGAAGCCATGGGGTCGGGATTGAGGTTGAGGTGTAGGGGCGTTACCTCCCTGGGAGCCAGGATTTTGAGAAACAGCTTGAGATGATAATTTGGATCCGCTTTAAAACGGAAAAAGAGGAAAAAATAGTGAAAACTTGAGCAAAAACCTATAATAAAATTATTTACCCAGCTTGCTGTGCCTGTTGTTGTGATTGTTGCTGCTGCTGTTGCAATTGTTGCTGTTGTTGCTGTTGTTGCAGTAACAGCTGCTGTCTTTGTGATTGGAACTGCTGCTGTTGCTGTGAAACTTGTGGTTGAGATCCTCCCATTTGTGCTAAAGCTTGACTGGGAGTTTGAGCAACTGTGACCAACGGATTGACGGTCGCATTAGTACTCGCACTAGCATTGGCACTGGCACTGGGTTGCCTCTTCCGAAAGAAGGACGACATCCTCCTCGATCTATTGCCGCCTAGGAGAAAAGACGTATTCGGTAGATGGTCTCCTTAATTGGAATGAGGTAGGTCGTTAAAAAAAAAAGAGGAGAATGCCGCCGTCGACAGCAAAAACGGCGAGCAAGTTTGACGGTTGGAAGAGCGAGTTGCGATGAGAATCCAACCAAATTTGTTTGGCATGGTGGGTGCTTGAGGACTCCGACAAGTAGTACATGTGTACACACGGTTTTGACTCTGCCCGGCATCCCCACAAACCATCTCAACAGACATCCCATCAATCTTTTTTACTTCTTTTTTCACCTAAAAAATCATCAGTCAGACTATGGCGTAACGTGGAATCGACACTTATCAATTATATGGCTAAACCACTTTGTGTCTATGATCGGAATCTGACTCCCTACTATAATATTTTTTACCATGTAATATCCCTTTTTTTTAAAAAATATTCCTTCGGCCCGTGCACACAATATATCGATTAGTGTTGCCTAGGTTCCCCGTATCTGATTCTGCCCTTCACTTCCTTTTAGCCTTCAAAAAAAGGAACAGATCCGGCATCCGAATCATTACAGGACCTGATTTTTTTTAAGTCCGAAAATTTCCCCGGGTACTATTTCTTTAACTTGAAATGGAAACTATCATATAAAATTGTTCATAGCCGTTATTGACCTCAATATTGTAAAAATAGTTTTCAAAACATTGAATCCACACAACAGGTATATGCTACTTTACATGGGTCACGTACTTCGAGCTCATGAATTAGAAACGTGGAATATTGAAACAATTAATAAAGTGAATAGTGTGAAGAAATTTGCAAAGCATAGTCATAGTGAACTAAATATTATCTTCTGTAAATGAAAAAACCTTAATCTTCGAAGGATGATGGTGCTAGATGTAGAGTAGCAAATTGAATTGAATGGCGTTGCATCCGAAAACAAGATACGATGACTTTGACAAGATTATGATTATGACAGTGAATATCCTACAACCCTAATCGAGTTAAAACTGAGAAACCTGGATTTAACTACATAGTTAACATACTCTCACCATGATATGATAAATATTACTCTTCAGACTGATTAGAATAACGACCTGCACTGGTTTCATGCTCAGTACCGACCAGGCAAAATTTAAAATATTCCATAACTCACAAAAATTCGACATGTAACCATACCAAAAAACAAATGAAGACACCGAAGTATGAATTTACATTGCCCGTGACTGGTTGGTCGATCTCGTAGTATTCTTAGTACTATCAGGATATTTGAAACCCTCTACAAATATATATGAGCTTGAAGACTAATACTGAATAATTGCAAATCACTTACTAGTATCTAAAACATGAATGACATCGGTATCCTCGTGCGTTGCTATACCAAAATCTCCTCCTAAAACAAGCACACGGGTCCCTGATGAAACCATTGCATGCCCCGAACGTCCAACCGGTTCCGCACCCATGTTTTGAAATGTATACCATCGTAGATCTACAAAAAAATTTTACATCAAGCCTGGTGAGGGGAGTACACATCAAAAAAATTTTACATCAAGCCTGGTGAGGTTAAAAGCAGCGAGATCATTCAGGTCTTTTCCATTCGTGTTCCGTCCGCCGAACACGTACATTACGTCCTCAACAATGGTCGCTGCGTGTGCTTCACGTGGTGTCGGTATGTAACCAATGCAGCTTAACTCCTTCCATGTGCGACGAACGACATCAAACTCCCAAGTATCATTATAATGGAATAACCCATCAGTACCGCCAAACCTGGAAAATACAAATCAATCAATTAATCAAACGAAACGGCAAAAAAACGCTGAAACGAACATGTAGATCTTTTCGTTGTAAGCTACACAAATATGATTAGCACGAGGAGGGGGAGATATACTATCTGATGGATGATATTTCTCCCAAACAGGAGTTGTTACTATTACAAAGAAAATTGTATGTAAACTAAGTTGTTGTTGAACATTGACTAGTAAAATAACGTGAGCTCCTCACCGGTGTTAAAATCGAACGCCCACAAGTCATTCCGAAAACAGCCGTCAGATTGTCCTCCAAAAATAAAGAATTTTGTACCGATCATGGCAGTAGCGTGACCATAACGACCAACTGGGGAATCACCTGCGGTGACAACTTGAGTCCATTGACGAGTGGCTAAAAGGACATGCGTCAGTCAAGCAGTCAACAAAGCATCCCAAATCTTATTTTAGGTGCTGACCAGTATTAAATAGATAGAGGGAATTATCATGAGGTTCTTCCACTGAATTAGCTTGACCATCTTGTTTGGTGGCTCCCCCCCAAACGATAAGGACATTGTTCGCGAGTTCACTAGCATGACCAACACGGGGAGAAGGTATATCTCCCGCGGTCTCGATTAAAGTAGCAGTAAGATCTCGAGAAGCAATTAAATACATATCGGAAACCATGGTATCTCGAGAAAGTCCACCAAAAAGGTATATCTCGTTATTAGATGTGGTAATGGGAGGAATTGCAAAACCATAGCGGGGAAATGGTGATGGAGAAGGGACTAAATTCTGAGAGGGTCCATGTAGAGTATGAGGAGGTGGAAAGGTGAGCCGTCGTGTAGACCAGGGGAAGACCTGAGGGCGACGTTGAGATATGGGAGCGCTGCCAGAGTCCCAAGGAGCAGCACGAGATGGTTCAGATTCACTTTTTTTGAGTGGTTTCAAAACTAAGCATAAGCCTATAATAAAGGATATTTACCCAGTTTGGTATAGCTGCACTGGTTGTCGTGATTGTTTTTGTAACTGAGGTTGCTGCCCTTGTAGCTTCGAACCTTTTTTCTGAACCCTACCCATTTGCGCTAAACCCTCACTAGCACTGAAGGATTGACCAACGGCGACGGTGGACGGACTGTCAACGGTCATACTGGCACTAGTACTAGGATTGGGACTGGGTTGCTTCTTCTGAAAAGACAACGTTTTCTTAAACCCACCGATCCCTCGAAGAAAACACATACTCGGTAGAGTAAGGAAATCGTAAAGCGACGAGTAAATGACGATCGCAAGGAACGGTTATGATGAGGTGATTCCGGGAGTCGTAGTTATGTGTACTACCCACGATATATTTGTATCTCCAGGATCACGAAATCATCTCAACCGACAATTCATCAACTTTTTGGCGAAACTGGATCATCTAATTTGAACCACAATATCAGTTCCCGCCAATCGTATCAATGACTCAATTTTGTGATGTGTGTATGCTAGTATCTCACCTAGTTTCTACAACGCCTCGGGTGCTGCACCATGAAACTTGATTGTTTGCCGAAGATGATTGATTCGATGTTGTAGTCAAAATTTAAGGGCATCATAGTAATTCAACCTCCGCTGGCACTCCCGGGTATAGTTAGAAAAATATCGATTAATTTTTAAAGGCTATGGACACAAAAGAAAGGGAATCATAATGGTACAGTTAATGCTGCGTGGGGGGGATATACAATATACGGTATACAATAACGGAATCAATAGCGGGGAATAAGGTATTGGGTCTCATCAACTTTGTCTATCTTTCAGGATTCTACGAGTTGAGGTCGATCAGGCTCCGATCTACTAAGGAGCAATAAAGCTTCAACAGCATTGGTAACATCTTCAGACCCTTTATCACTCATGCCAGCTTCCCGTAATTTTCTTCTACGATGTGAGAACCAGTCTCGTACTTGTTTATCAGTCCTAAATGTTATGTGTTATTTATCAATCCGAGTCGACACGCGACAGAGAATGTCGACAAACCTATTTTTTAAAGATTCTGCCAATACTTGCACCGTAACATCACCGGGGCACCAAACTCCACCGTCAAAAGCTTCTTGAAGAATGTCGAGCTGCCATCCTTCAAGTCGGCCAGTAGTTTTACATGCTTGTGGTTTTTGGCTATCGTTGATACCGAACCTCAAGGTCGAAGACGGGTTCGCTTGAGTAGAGCTGGTATCGATATCTTCTTTCAAGGCGAAAGAAACTGATTTACGTGCACGCGGGCGAAGGCCATAGACTGTTACTTCATTCTGTTGTTCACGCCGTTCACGACGCCTTTTAATGCGTGGACTGGGGAATGGTGAAGAGCTTGAAGGGAGTTCGGCTGGCGAGGAGCTTGAAGAGACTTGTGCTGGTGGAGAGCTTGAAGAGATTTGGGCTGGTGGAGAGCTTGAAGAGAGTTGGGCTGGTGGGGAGCTCTGAACCAGATAAGGCTCTGGGGAAGAATGCAAGGACGTTTGGGGGGATGTTAATGGTGTGTTTAATGGTGATGAAGGAAGCAAAGGTGATAATAGACGAGTAATAGAATCATCGCTACCAACCAACACATTCAAATCCAAATCCATTGTTATCGGTATCGGTATCGGTATAAACGTTCTGAAAGGGGGATGGATGGATAATTGATATCTTGTATGATAAAGTAATGTGTGTTCCATACCCAATTGACGAAGCCAACGTTTTATACAATATCCTTCCTTTATTCGCATGTTTCGTCGCTCGCTCTTTTTTTTTCTTTGCCCCTCTTTGTGTCCACAAGGGAACCTAACAAGGCGTAGGCCGTAACGCGGCAAGTAAGGGGCGGATGATTCCGCTGGTCCCGCTGGTATTCGATCCTCTAAAGCTTTGCCCGCTGCATACTAGATAAAGCATGTATCAGTTCTGTCCTTATGGTCCAACTTTCGAGTCGTCGAGGTGTTTGTCTCCTTACTACGTGGACCACCCTTTTCGGTTTAGATGTAGTGCTGCCAGGCGAAACAAGAAAACAAACGAGGACACGTACAGGACAAGGGAAAGGGTGGACGAGTCCGACAGGAAAACAACAAGGGAAGAGAAAATGAATATCTCTTCAGATGGTCAAAATATCTCGAAGAGTAAGGGTCTGCATGCTGAAGTGGGACATGGGACATGCCAGGACACATAACGCTGTTACGAGAACCAGCATTTAAACGTTATCAGATTCACCCAAATAATACAAAATATGAATAACAATTCTAATATTGGGAATAAATAATCAAGTAAACCAAATCGTCATGTACTACCACTTGGTACATAATTTCAATTCTTTCTGAATTATCAAAACTCAAACGAGAAACCGAAAACCAGAAACTACTAAAAAAGTCTAATGCGAATTCATATCAAGAAAAGCGACCTTGTGTTTCTCCTTCTTTTCCTCAACAAGCTTATTCCTCAGCGGTATAAGAATTACGAGGCTGTAACCCAGGTTGAGGGGTTTGAGCTCGAGCAGCGACATTTAATTCTTCCCCTTGGGCTGTATTGGCAGCGCGAGATATGCCGGTAATGATAGACGAGCCATATGTTTTCCACAAACTCGAAACAACAGCAGCCGGACTGCCAGCTGGCGGTGCGGTTGCTGGATTGGCATTCGCTTCTTGTTGTGACCGAACTTGAGCTTGAGCTTGTGTTACAGCATTCCATGCGAATTGAATGAGAGCTTGAGCTCTTTCTTTAGCGAAAAGGACGATGCTGGTTTGTGCGGTTTCAATGTTTCTATCAAAGTTGACTTCATTGCGTTGGAAGTATGGGCCAAGATAGGTGTTGTAGATGTATGTAGATCCCTAAGAACATATAAGAGAAGATTTAAAACAGGAATAAAAAAAACCCATACTTGAGTCTGTGGCAAGGCCAAATATAAAACAGCGGCAGTTTTGACTTCCCAGTATAATGGGAACCTATCGACATCAAAGTATATAGCAAAATATACTCCCTCTCTAAGTGATAAAAGAACGAACCAGCTGACAAGCCATTCAAGTAAATACTCAGCGCCGACAAAAACACCAACAACCGTCCTATCCAAAAGCTTATCAGTTTCAGCTCTCCAATATATATACCAGAAATAGTACCTACCAATACTTTACCCATCGTTCCAACTCAGGTTCAGAGACGGGTCTATGAGAAAGAGCCTTATACGACGCAAAAGCAGGATATAAAAAGGCAACCCAAGTCCTTTAAAAGAAAAATATTGTCATAGTTTTCGAAAGAAACTAGGTGCACACGACCCTAAAAAGGAGACATACGTGAGAAGACGGCTGAATAATTTGACGACGCCCATTGCTTTTATTGAAAGTCAAGTTTGAAAAGTTGATATACAGATCTGGAAGTGATGTACAAGTACTAGAAAGAAAGGGGTTCTTATGGTGTAAAGAGGGAGACTGCGGTAACGTGGTCAAGACGTGGTTTTTTACTATTTGACTGTCACCCACCACAGTCACGGTGACAACCTGGGGTTCTTACTATAGCCGCTGGAAAGTGAGTGTCGTCAACAGTCCGCTTCTTGCACCATCAATATTTAATCATTCTTATTTTGCAACAAACTCTACGGAATACATCCAAATCTAGTAGAGATATAAAAAAATAATATACCTTATGTAAAAGTGGGGAATTGTTCTGCCAAAAATCCCCCCTCCTATTATTCATATCCTTCTCTCTCCTTAACAGCGTATCTGATATCTTCCAATGAAATTCCAGAACGATCACACATACTTCGGAAAATCCCTCCAGCTTTATAAAGTTCTGTGGGTGTGGCAAATTCCGCGATCATCCCGGCATCAAGAACACATATCCTAGGAGAAGGGGGAAGAGAATAAAGAGAATGCGCCAGATAATTTGACCAAGTTACTCACTTGTCGTACCCAATAATAGTCTTGAGCCGATCTAAAAGAGAAGATTCAGTGACAAGTTAAAAAAATTCAAATAATAACTTACGGGCGATACACAAAATTGTACGGTCATTAAACTAAACAAAGTTGAATAGTCCCGTCCGCTTTTCAGTAGATATAACACTTACTTCCTCAGCAATAGTCTTTTGAATCTTTGAATCAGTTTCAAAATCAACAGACGCAGTCGCTTCATCAAGAATCAAAATTCTAGAATCTTTAACCAAAGCGCGTGCAAGGGAAACAAGACTCCGCTATGTCAAGTGTAAGAACATAAAACACAACCTTTTTTTTAAAAAAAAATTATGGACGAACCTGTCCGACACTCAAGTTTCCACCTTCATCTTCTATGACGGTATCCAGTGTAAACTTGTTCTGTACTTCTACGTCTTCATCACTTTCATTAGCCTTGGTATTTTCGACCAAGTATGCTCGCTTTAAAGCGTCCCAAAGTCGTGCATCATCTTTCAAAAAAAGACTATTTAATACTTTTCACAGTATTTAACAAAACGTGTATTTCATACCATGACTTCCAAATGGATCAAGGTTAGATCGCAATGTACCGTTGAATAAGACCGGGTCTTGCGGAATCACTGTTTTGTCCCAATTATTAGGACTAGTGAAAAAAAGGATATAATTGAGCACTGAACTCACTTGATAAATGACTTCTCAAATCCCTCAGCCCAAGAGTTGAAATATCAATATCATCAACAGTGATCGAACCAGATTTAAGTTCGACAAGCCTAAACAAAGCCGTCATAATTGATGATTTGCCCGCTCCGGTTCTTCAAAAATTAAAAGTATTTTAAAAAAAATGAAGACATAGAAGAAGCAATATTAAACCTACCTGCCCACAATACCAATTTTCTCACCCCCCTTAACGGACATTGTCAACCCTTTAAGAACAGTTGGTAATCCGGGACGATAGCTCATCTCAACGTTCTTAAACTCGATAGTACCGTTGGCAGGCCATTCGGGTGGAGGAGTTGCATTAGGTCGTTCATACTCCCCATCTTGTTCGATCTCATTAGCGTAGTAAACAATCCGCTCAACACCCTAACCATTCAAAAGATAATCAACAAAACGTAATAATGCATAAATACGAATCTCAAAACCCACATTCATGTTATTTTCTACTTCAGCACTTTGTCTTACTGCAAATCCGAAAGCTTGTTGAACTGTGAGAATGTATGATAATGTTACACCAGTCTGCGAGGGCGAAATAGTAAACCGTGCTGCTACTGTCAAGATGGCCACAGTAAACGTCAACAGAATGCCCAAGAAATCAAGTCGAATTCCTAAATAGATAAGAAAGAATTATAGTCAAAATTATCGTTCGTGTTTAATCCGTTCTATAAATATTTACCAAGCCATCGTTGATTTGCGACAGTCAACCAATATGCTCTAAATTACAAAATCGTATCACTTCATTACAAATAATAGAAAAAGAATCACATACCGGTTCTCAATATCGATCTTCACTTCGTTTTCTTTCAAGAACCGTTCCGACTCGCCATATGCACCTTTAAAAATTAAACATCAGCCAAAATGTCAAAGGCAAAAAAAAAAAGGATGTTAGCGTACGAATTGTAGCCATCCCACTTAGCGATTCCGAAAAGTGACTGTACATGACCGAACGGAGAATAGCGTCCAGACGCTTTGTACAACAAAGAATCTTTTAAAAAAGGCATTCAGAGAAAAAATGGACAAGTATTACCTTGAGTTCTCTGGCGCTTGATCTGTAGAATAATGCAGCATAGAAATATATAGCCAGGATAAATGCGACAGGAACCAAAAAGTACGGAACGATAATTGCGATAAGGATGATCGCGCCAAGGATAGATGAAAATGTACCCATGAACATTCGGAGTGAGTCACTCTTTCCATAAAATGAGAAAAAGATAGGTAATTATTTACTAGAAGACTTACGAGCAAGTTATCAACGGTATCAACGTCTGCGACGGTTGATTAAATTCACATTTTTTTAAGATAATGATTTCTTTTACCTTTTGAGAATCGGTTCATGATTCTTCCCAATGGCTATCGCACAAAAATGTTAGCAAGTAGAGGAGTACGACAAGGAAAACGTACAGTGGTATCGAAGAAACTCATAGGGGCATGCATGACTCGTCTGACAGCCGCCTAAACATTAATGATGTAAGACCGGAAAATGAAAATGACGTCTATTAAATGAATGGGAACATACACGATGCAATCGGGAAGAAGCGAAATAAGACATGAAGGCAAACGAGGTACCCATAAAGAAAAATCCTAGAGCCTGGAAGGTGAATTTAATTAATCAAATGTGTCCGTTGACCTGAATCAATTTTACCTGAGCGATACCGAAACCAGCATATATGCCCATCTAAATGACATGAGTACAAAAATTCCTTATTAGAATTTTATAAACATACGTAGAAACCCTGAGGTTTGTTCCATTTCCTGGAATACGTTAATAAAGATACTGTGCTCCATAAAAGAAAACATACATTTCCTGCCAGTAGACAAGCCTATAGAGAATATCAGAAATCAACTCAATGATATTATACGACATATTATTTACCAATAAGAGTTCATGACTTGAGCTCCTTGCAAAATAGCCAAGGATGCAAACAAAAGCGGAAGCCAAATTTCTCCTTTGGCAGCGGCAAAATATGCTCTGTAGACTATAAAGAAGTGAAAGATAAAAAAAATAAATCGACCAAAGAGTCATTAAAGAACTTTACCGGCGTTACTAACTGCCCCAGTACTACGTTCTTCGGCTTGCATTATCTGTCCGCCAGCCATGCCCTTCTTCATCTTCGATTCGTTTTCACTTGATTCCTGATCTTTCTCTTCCGATTCATTCTTCGCACCAAACTCGGCAAAGAATTTAGCAAAAGACCCTTTATTATCCATAAGTTCTTGATACGTTCCACGCTCAACAACACGTCCATCAAGCATTGTGATAATGTAATCCACGTGAGGCAAGAAATGCAAAGCATGCGTAACGAGTATACGTGTTTTACCATGTAAGGCATTCTTGAAAACGTTATGGAATACGGCTTTACCGACATGGGCATCTAGTGCGGATAATGGATCATCGAATATTTGAATGTCGGTGTCACAGTATAAAGCACGGCAGATGTTGAGACGTTGCTTTTGACCTCCAGAGAGCGAAATACCCTATTTAGTTTTAAGGGACATTATTATAATAAGGTTTATCTCGTGATTGTATTTTACCTTTTCCCCCACTTCTGTTTGATCACCGTGAGGTAACATATCCAAATCAGGCCCCAGACAAGAGTCACGAACGGCTCTCCAGTACTACCAATGGAATGAGAACATTGAGCCTCACGGAAGCACAATTCCAAATAACTCACTCTGTCTTCTTCAAATGGTCGTCCGAAGCATATATTCTCTCGAACAGTAGCATTCTATAAATTGATTTAATATGTACGTAACACGGAAGATGTTGTTAAAATTTTTACCTGGATCCAAGCGCTCTGCTGACAATATCCAACGGAGCCTCCGAACTGTACTGTACCAGACTCACGTCTCATTTCACCAATAAGACCTTGCAATAAAGATGACTTTCCAGACCCGACAGGACCGACAATGGCACAAAGTTGTCCTCGTGGAATAGTCAAATTGACATCTTTGACTTTGAACCCTTCAACATCGACCTTAGTGACAGTCCCTTTCTCAGTTTGAGATTTATTCATCTTTTTTCCTGATTGTGACTGGGTCATAGATTTTTTCCCGTTTTTCTTGCCTTTCTTGTTATCCTCCATATCCGGTGGTGCACCGTCCCATGAGAAGTTGGCATTCTCGGCAATGATGGCATAGGGCAACGAATTGTCAATAATTTTATTTTCAGATCGGAGTTCAGCGGTAAATGCATCTTCCAAACGGTGGACGGCGTTCATAGCATCTGCATTGGCACTCGCGGAAAGAGCTATTTTTAATAAGGAAGATAGTAAAGATAAACGACAAAGGGGTTAGTCATGTTATCCCGTTCGGACAGGGGAAGACTCACGTAAGAACATCAACGGCAGCCGGAGTAAATTAAATAACGTGAGAGATGTGAAAATTACTGCAGGTTCGATGGTATGGCCGGTAAGGGAGTATACCACGAATGCCAGGACAGCGGCCAACGCGGGCAGACTTGTTGCTCCCGCGTTATTGGCGGCACGGATTAACAGCAATGAACGTATTCCCCTTTCAAAGTTCGTAAAAAAAAAAAAAGAAGAAAAAACTATTTTGGTATTCCACCTTACCTCACTTCACTATTCCGCAGTTCAGATATTTTTTTGAGGAACGGATCCTATGCCAATCACAAACCTAGATCAATCCACGGTAATACATAGATTTAATGACGCACGTACCTCCCACGCGAACAATTTGATAATCCTCATATTTCCAAAAAGTTCTTGAAGGAGTTTGGCTCTCTTATCGGTAAAGACCATACTCTTCTTCCTGATTGCAAATAATCTTTTCATAACTTTGGTTTGGATAGGACTACCAATCAGAAAGAGAGCGAAGCCGGCGAGAGCGGAAGGGCCTAGATTCACCAGCAGCAGTGCCAGACATATACACATCTGAATAGGAGCCGCCCAAAACATGTGGAACCAGCTTGCACAGAAATCGATTCGTGATACATCAGTAGAAATGTGGTTCACGAGTTTCCCGTTCGTCAACGTGGAACGGGCGCGAGAGGTATATCGTAATGAACGACTGTAAATGGCATGAATAAGACCACCTCGTAAAAGGACACCTATTACATTTAAGTAAATTTTGTAGAGTAGAGTAATTGATTGTTACCTGTGGAGGCTGATCGATAGAAAAACTGGTGAGTACAAGCAGACGAAAGTAATTGTAAGGCTAGAAGAGCGAACGCCAGTCCAACCCCTTTTCCGATACCCGGAGCTGGTTCGCCAGCGTTATGGGCTGTAAAGGACGCAGTAGCAAAGTTAATTATTGCCTAAAGCCTATTCAGCAACAATATAAAATGGCAATTTAATCCGGAATTACCTTTACTATTAAGGGGCTAGTGACTTGAGCGGTATCTCCAGTGACTTTAAATATCTGGGGTGGAATCAGTCATTAAATGCGTAACTATTGGTATGTTAAGTGACTTACCCCTGCAGACCAAAACCACCAGAAGACACTATCGTTTAAAGCAAGGGAAAGACTCGGTTTCTTTCGACCAGTCTTTTCCCTCCAGTTCTTCTCTCGTTGGACACGATCCCCTCGAACAGCCCACCATAAAGCCCTCCAACCGGGAGAAATTTCACCGTTCTTCAATCGAGCGTTATATTCATCTGCTGCTTTGACACGCTTTTCAAAAGAGGTCAAAATCTTTTCAGATATTACGGCTGCGGAACGATTATCTTGAAGTTTCCAGAGATCAGTTGGTTCCAAGGGCCTGGCATAACCCAGTGATAGAATTGAGGCCATCCAATTGAAGGTGATTATCGAAAATATGGATGCAGATGCCTCCGGGATCATAGGGGCAGTATCTAGAGATTCTGGAGGTGGCGAAGCTTTGGTACTGGCAAAGGGAACACGCTTGTACCTTGACATCGATTTAATAATATAAAATCACAAATAAAATACCATATACTTACCATGGAACCTCATCATATTTGAGCATCGGGGGTTTCACGACGACGTCAGATAGTTTCTTTTCCTTTTCTCCATCGTCTATTGAACTGTCGTCAACGGCTAAATCATGTTTAGAAGCCATTGGGAGGGAAGAGGCGAAGAAGGGCGAATGCGAACCACTCTCACGTGTGTAAGTCTCTGGATTTTCCTTATAAATATTTCCGGAGACAACTTTACGGAGATCTCGGCACAGAAGACGGATCAGGGGTTGCAGCCTCGTGCTCTATATTTTTCCGATGGAGGTGACGGGTAAAATGAAGTTAATGAGTGGAAATGAAACAGGCTGTTTTCACCTTATGGGTCAAGAAACGAGCGTAGGATTTGCTTTAGCCTTGAAAAAGACTCGTCGACGGAAGATGAAAGTGAATACAAATATCGGCTTACTAATTTGCCGAGCCGGTCGGTACCTGTTACCTGGGCGTCTCATGTTGCTCTATTTATACTCTCTTTCCAATACTGCAATTAAGTATGCAACGTATCAAACAATTAACATCCCATCTTTCTTCTTCAGACATTACGGGTTCAGTCGATTTGTTCAGCAAGAATTCAAATGATGTTGTAATTACACTGGCGGTGCGCTCGCCTCTGACAAAAGCTCGAAAAGGTGGCTTCAAAGATACTAGGTCCGCCTTTTATTAAAGTTTGTTTATATAACTCAAATCTATTGTTTATTTAGAAGTGACGAACTTTTATTGTCCTTATTCAAAGTTAGTCAAAATCGTTTATGTATTTTCCTTATATATGAACGTCCACTGTTTCACTAAACCTCCAGTCTACAATTGCCCGATCAGGAATTGACCCTTCACTTATCCAAGATATTACTGTTGGAACAGTTCTTCCTCCTGGTGCCGCCTATGAAGCAAGGGCTGCTGCCATCGCGGCAGGGATTCCGGTTACAACCCCTGTTCAAGTTGTGAACCGTTTTTGTTCCAGTGGTCTTATGGCTGTCACTGCTGTAGCCAATCAGATTCGCGCTGGTCAAATCGATATCGGCTTAGCAGTTGGAGTGGAAAGTATGTCTGCTAATCCGGACAAAGGGTCCCCCCCGCTTTGCGACGAAATAATGGCACATGAAACAGCCAAAGATTGTATACAGGTTCTTTCTTTTCCGATTTCAGTGTCTCCCTGACTGTTTAGTGCTTTTTTTTTTAGCCCATGGGATGGACAAGTGAAAATGTAGCAGAAGAGTTCAATATCTCTCGAGAGGATATGGATAAATTCGCTGCATTGTATGTTGTTCCGCTTGAAACTGGCATGAGCCTTGCCAACAGTAGGTATTTATTACAGATCATTCCAAAGAGCCGAAAGAGCTCAAAAGGAGGGGCGATTTAACGAAGAAATCATTCCCTTGGAAGGATACTCTGTCGATCCTACCACGGGAAAAAGAAACAAGGTTCTGATTTCCAAAGATGACGGAATCCGCTATGGAACTACTTCTCAAACTTTGGGGAAAATTAAACCAGCGTTTCCTCAATGGGGCGGCGGGAAAACCACGGGTGGAAATGCTAGTCAAGTTACAGATGGCGCTGCCGCCGTCATGCTTATGGCAAGATGGAAAGCTGAAGAACTCAAGATTCCAATTATAGCTAAATATATCACTACTGCCACGTCTGGTAAAAAAAAATTTTTTTCAAATGATGAATTTGATCCCGATTAGGATTACGTAGGACTCGCACCTCGTATTATGGGCATTGGCCCTGTCTATGCCATCCCTCGACTTTTGGAACTTACCAAACTATCCATTGATGACGTTGATCTCTTTGAGGTGAGTTTCTATTTTTGTATTCTACGAACGGGTTTATCCTTTATTATCTTTTCAAGATTAATGAAGCATTCGCGTCTATGTATGTTTATTGCGTCCGAAAACTTGGCCTAGACATTGAGAAGGTCAATGTGAACGGTGGAGCTATTGCACTAGGACATCCATTAGATAAGTGTTATTTTTTATTTATTTCTGTCTTTTATTAGAAGTTGATTTGCGCTTTTTTTACGTGCCACAGGTGCGAGACAAATAGCCACCGGATTATCAGAATTACGAAGAAGAAACGGTAAGGTATGGACGCGTTTTCTAAGTTTTCTCTGTTCGTTTCAATAGATTAATTGTTCACACAGGTCTTGGTAACATCCATGTGTATTGGATTAGGCATGGGTGCAGCGGGGATGTTTATACTTGAATAAGTATAGTATTCATATTTGTATTATACCATTTTATAAGTTGCTGTCCAGCTCTCATTCAGACCATGGAATAAGCCGTTTCATGCTTGCCTCGGACCTGTCTGGAATTCAACGGACGCCTTTGAAATAGACTCCGCTGAGTAACATAAATAGTAAATATCGATTTGATGCCTTCCAAACCCCCGGAAGTTCTTTCTCGTTGTGTCCATGAATTGTCCTCACATTATCGACTTGATTTGTTCTGGGGTGACAAATACAAGGACCAACTTGACTCCCCATATAAATACTTCTCTTTCCATCGTGCTCATTAACACATCTAATACTCGCGGCCCTTCCTCTAAACAAACTCAAATTCTTACGACACCCAATATGTCTTTAACACCAAAGCATTCTCACTTCAATTCTTTACCAGACGATATCATCTTTCAAATATTCTATCAAGGAATATTCGGCGGTCGGCAGAATAATCATGCATCTCTGATGCCTCTTCTTTACTCCAAAGTTTGCCGCAAGTGGAGGGCACTGACTCTTGAAGCGTCCTGGCTTTGGAGTCTGATTACATTCTGTGATGATTATGAGCCATACTCGTTGACTCGTCTCTACTTGGAACGTTCGCGTTTTGCAGCATTGACCATCGAAATTAATGTAACTAGTGTTAATTTTGACCCCGACGATGATAGGTTTTGGCTTACGGAGGAAGATGTAAAAGGACGTATGGCCTTGTTTCTCCCGCACGCCAACCGTTGGCGTTCGTTTACCTGCTGGACGGACAACTGGGCTCCTCTATTTTATGTAGTGAACCAATTGGCTACCGTGGAGTTACCTTTGCTGAAAAGCTTGGCACTGATCCAAGTGTTCCCTGACCCGGAGGATTACCCACCGGCTCCCCCTATTTCTCCCTTCAATACTACATCTATTGCGGCACCCCTCGACCGCCTCGACTTACGGGGAGTCTCATTAGATTGGAAACACCTTTCCGGCCTTTGTCTTAATCTTACCAATCTCTCACTCCGCGAGTTACCCGTTTCGCAACAGCCTCTCTCTGTAGAAAACTTTTATGGAATAATAAAAAATGCCTCAACAACTTTACGGGAGCTTTCACTCCGGGGCATTGGTGCTCAGTGGGATTTTCAGCGACTTCCCATTACACTTCAATCTGTTTTTCTCCCCAACATTGAACAGTTTTCCTTCAGGCCAGATGATGGCGGCGATACCAGATGCGACTTGGCCTGCTTAGCCAAACTTTTGACCTTGTTTGAGTTTGGGCTCAAGTTATTCTCGGTGTCATTGACCCGGTTCTTTGAAGATCCTAATTTCGATCAATTCATACCCGTTTTATCATCGAAATTCTGTCGAATTAAAAATCTCTCCATTGGACATATGTCAATGACAGACATCCAATTTGCCCAGTGGTTAAATGTACTTCCACATCTCACGAGCCTCTCTATTGTCGGTCAAGATTTCCAAACCGTCGCTTTTCAAGCATTAAAACTACAATCGGAATATTTTGGTAATTTTACCACCCCTATATTATGTCCATTGCTTCGGTCTCTTACACCTCACAGTCCATACGACGGAATGGTGTACCTAGTGGTTGCCGCTAGGTTGAAAGCGGGAAAACCCCTTCGTTCTATCACATGGAAAGCCCACCACCGCAAAGCTGTTGAAAGCTTGACAAACTACCCGTACCTGAAAGCCAACGTTGAAATGATATACGAAGGTCCCAATACGAAGTCCAATCGTTTGTGGGTAGGACCTCCTGGTGCATACGATAATATTGTTTTAGATAATTGGAACCATTTGATTGTCGGTGATGTTTGAGATATCTTTCGGACTTTGGGGATGTGATAATAAATAATCACTACCACCCAATCACTTACAATACAAATGACTTGAAATACTGAATATTCGACTTAAAAGCGGAGATACTAAATCCTTTTTTATTTATGTAATATTTCAGTAGTTCAAGTATGGGTGGAACGAGCCAAAAAAAAGTGAATAAAGGAATAAAATCAAAGTACCTCTCCCACTTTTACAATATATATATTACTCCTTGACGTTAAATTCCACTCGTTATTGCACCAGATAAATTGTCGCAACCCGTCTTTATAAACACCATCACTTTGCATATATACAATGTTTATGTAAATTATAAAAAAAAAAAACTAAATTTTTATTACAAAAACACGAGATGGTATTATATATACAGCTCAAAAAATCCGTGTTATATTAAGAACGAAGAAAAAAACATAAATGTCCGACGGTTCGACGTTTGCGTGGAACTATCGCATTATTGCTGAACGTTTCCTGTTCTCTGGGCAACACCAATTCTCACGTTTGCCTCATCAAACACGGCATAAATGCTCTGAAAGAATAAAACGCCGGGTAAGCTTATCTATCAAGAGAGAAGAAAATTTATTTCTACGAACCTTGAGGAAAACGTCCCCGAGGATATCGAAGGGGTTATTTCCTCTGCTTTGAATCTGTAAAAAGGGTAAGGCAGACGCATTTTAGAAACGAAAGATAAAATAAATAAAAACAACGTACTCCTCCGAATGTCATGCCATCACCGGCATCTCCAAAAGCGAATTCCGCAGCATTCAACTGGAACGAACTACTACCAACAGACAAAGTGACCGTGGGTACTAAATATACGATTTAGTTGTGGACCAAGTCCAATTGTGTGTAAGATATACAAACCTTTGGCGTTTGTGGGATAGACCCATCCACCTTGTTCCTGACTCATTGTTGCACCAGGAATAGCCTTGTAGATATCTGATGTAACCTCATCGGAGAGCAAACACAAAGTAGTTCCGGTGTCAAGAATGGCAGTGTTGCCAGATTGTGTGACAGTCTTCCCATTGATAACGGTAGTTTCACTTGGGAACATCCAGAATCCTTCAGAGTTATCGACAGAGGTATATGTTATGCTAGACTCTTGAACGCCAGCTTTAGTTGCATCGATTCCACCAAAAGTATAAAAACCGTTGTTATCTCCTTGGTCGAGAGCGACACTAGAAAAAAGGTGTTGTTCAGTCCGCTGATATCAACCAATAAAACGGTAAAACGCTACCTGAACAGTCCTTGTCCAAGGTTTTGTTTGATGATGTTCTCAACAGGAGTTGGTACAGCATTAGGTTGGACAGTATTAATAGAGGGCCAGGCTAAACCAAGAAGACTTTTAAAAGGAATGATATAATTAAAACCAAATGATCTGATTGGCCAATGATAAAGCTCACCCGTCACTTCCTCCTTGCAAAAAAGCGCTTGAGAGTTGCTCTGCCAATTCAACGCCTTGATTGGGTATAGTCAATGCACCGATTTTGATGGCTATTTTTAATAAAGTCAGCGATAACGCTTAAAAAGCTTCAGCCCATCAAACACTCACTATCAGTATAGACATTTCCCTGATTTGCATACGATAATTAATCAATTTTAAAATTCGCAATGGGGTTTAAGAATACTCACACTTGCACTAGACCCATCTCCATAAGAAATGTTCCATGTGGCACCTGAAAGCTGCTTGGCGGTGGACGACTTGGAAGGATTATAGATGTTCTGGGGGAAAATATTAAATTTATACACCATATAAAAAGAAAGTACGCACATGACCAGATTGGTTGGAACGCAGTTCGCTGCTCCAAACCCACAAGTCGCTGGAACCTGTATCAAAGTCTAGGTTCAAGGTAACACCGGGAGTACCAATGGTAACTGGGACGACATATTCAAGGTCATTTTGAACATCTTCCGCGGGGACTTCAGAAAGGGGTTCATCTAGAAAAAAAAAGAATGAATGACCAGAGTTTCGCAGGTGATAGGGATAAAAAGTAGCCTTACTGCCTTCTGGAAGTGAGGGAACTTCTCCTCCAGATGGTGGTGGCCTTCTGTGATGGTGATGGCGACGCCTTCTCCTATGCGCATCCTGTGCAATCACTTGACGTTTGAAAACAACGCCATTGTGTCCGAGAAGGACTGGTGTGTCAATGTTATACTTTCTGACGGCTTTGGCGTAGGCAGCAAAACCAGATGGACGACTGTTGTTCTTGACGAGGGGGAGAACGGCTACTTCGGTGGCTTTGGAAGACATACTGCGACGAGATAATATGGCTTTGATTTTTTTCAAGGGAGATTTGATGAATGAAGGCATGATAAGACTAGTAATTCCCACTTTATAAAAAAACGGTCGAAGTGCGGAGTGGGGGGAAGGAGCCTAAACTATTTGACTTATGATAATGAATGTTGGAGTATCATTTGACTATTATATGTATGTACCAACGATACATATTTTGTCTTGACACTGTGATGGAAATGGACTTCCGGTGCGTTTCAGATAACTGTGAAGTCTCCTATTGGAAGGATCAGTGAAAGGGGAATCTAGGAGAGAAGCTTCTAAAACCCTAACTTGGAACATTAGAATATGACGTGCCATTCGGTTACGCAAATTGTGATATCATCGTAAAGGAGAATTCAAAGAAGGTAGTTGCCATGATGGAAATAATATATGACTACTGGTTGATGGAAGTTGAAAGCTTGTATTCTGAATATTCACTCGTCAGTTTTAGGGGCGCAATGTGTGACTTGTTGTATTGAATTGAACTGGGGAATTCAGTGCCCATGGACAAAGAATGAATACTTCAATAACGTAATTCACCATCATGGCCCAAAATCGTGTAACTCGTGTTCTTGGGTGGGTAAGATGCCTCCATATTAGTATGCAGGAGTAAGGAGACGGCATTTCAAACTCCTTAATACTAATCACACTCCTTTTTTTATATTTAGTCACGTTTTGGGGCACTCACATCGGAATTTTACAGGATACCGTTTGCAAGGTGGCCTTGAAAAAGGGCAGTGTGATTTTTCTTCCCAGTGACATGACACAGATACAACGCCTCAGACCTCATGAATTGAATAATTATATGTTTGCCCTAAAACCTTGGATCCCCTTTTAATCGAAAGGAACCAATGGGTAACTGGTAATATGACCATCGTAATGCATCCATTCCTTCGAGGTTGTCAAGGGGAATTTCATCCACAACAATAATCAATTTCCTTAGAAATCCAATGGGGTGATAATAACAAATGGCAATATACGTCATATGCGGGGATTTTGAAAAATAATCATGATAAGACGCATATCCTAATACGGAGAGAGTGTAAATTAGGGTGATTGAACAGGAGTTAGGCGTTTGATGACTCAGCGCACAGTATTTTCCACGGTGGCGTGCACGCTTTCCCCCTCTATTGTCTCCCGGGTTTGCTGCTTTTTTACATCGTCTGGGCTCTTGGATTTGGGGATGGGAACAACAAAAATATTATGGTTAGCGTTCAAGATTTATTAACCGATAACTGCGGATATTCCACTTTTAGTAGTTACAGGCTGAGTCACCTGGACTAGAGGCAAAGACAAAGACTCTTGACTTTAAGCTCGAACCTTCGACGATGCTCAATATTCGATATCTACATATTCATTTTGAACTACAGATGTGGTTACACTATCGCTTTTTTGACTCTGTTACTGGAAGACTTCTTTGCCATCTCACTACAGTTCACCCCGATTACCGGTATTAAGGTCAGATCGCAACTATCAAATTTTTGAAAGAAAAAGTTTCTGGCTCACGTAGCTCCATCTTGTGAACGCTTACTGGGTATAGCTACATTTAGAGTCCGGCTTTCTGGAAAACTAACCGGTTCGCAAGGACACACGCACGCAGAGTCAGGGACCTGGTATAAAATTTTCTAAACGGCGAGCTCGGAATTCTTGACCAATATTTGAAGTAATGGTGCAAGCCCTGTGGCCCGTATTTCAGGTCGCTCCGTTATTTAATAAATATTGGACACAGTATATCTATTCGTACAAAATTTCAAAGTGACATTTCAACATGTTGGAATCATTACTTTCGACAAGCATTTGACTTTGCAGGAAATCGTTGTATTTCCTCAGTTGGTTGTTCTCTGGGCGATTCCGACCCTTACATTATCCTGGTCGAAAATGGGGTAGATAGACTGAAAATGACTTATTAATTGGAAATCCATGCGAATGTGTATCGTGACGAACCTTGAGGACAACATCTCCCATAATATCGAAGGGGTTATTGCCTCTGCTTTGAATCTGCGAAGAAGGTAAATGGAATAATTCTTGGACAATATAATATATATATCACTCACTCCTCCAAAAGTCAGTCCCGATGAAACTTCAAAATCAAAGTCCTCCGCATTTAGGGTGATCTTGATGTCGCCAATGAAAAGTTCGATTTGGGGTACTGATATACCAAATCCGGTCAGTCATATTTTATGAAAAAAAATTAAATTGAAACCCTGTGTAACAGACCTTTAGAACCGGTGGGATAGATATATCCGCCCTGCTCGTTATCGAATTTTGCGCCATCGATTTGCTGATAGATTTGTTGTACAACCTCGTCGGCGAGCAGGCACAATGTAGTTCCAGTGTCGAGAATGGCAGCGTTCCCAGGTTGACTGACGGTCTCCCCATTGATGATAATAGATTCACTATTGACCATCCAGAAACCCTGACTATTGTCAATGTCAGCATATTGAATCCTATATCCACTGTAAGTTTTGTGCAAGGTATAACAATTTTAATTTTTTTTTGAAAATTCACTGGGATTCGTCAACACCGGCTCTAGCTGCATCAATCCCACCAAATGTATAGAAACCGTCCGCATCCTTCCTCAGACAAACACTATTGAAAGCATTTTTCAGGCGCCAGATCAAATGGAACGGAGGAAGGCAATACCTAAATACCCCGGGCGCGATGCCTTGGCTAATTATGTTCTCAACAGGAGTTGCCACAGGTTGAGGTTTAACAGTATTAAGAGAGGGCCAGGCTAAACCAAGAAGACTTGACACACATATATAATTAGACAGAGTAAAGCACAATTTTTTAAAAATAATAAACGTACCCATCGGGGCCGCCGCGTCGCAAGAACGAATCAGAAAGTTTCTCGGCTAACTCAATACCCTGGTTGGGTATCGTTATGCTACCAATCTTGATGACTGACACGGACGAGCCAAGCGTCAAAGACATCGCTCAGAGAACTTATACGTAATACTATATGCTCACCATCAGTAAAGACATTCCCCTGTTTACATGTATTTAACATTTTAGTAAGAGAGATAGAAATTCAAACAAGACAGAACTTACACTTGCACCGGAACCATCTCCATAACCAATATTCCACGTGGCACCTTTGACCTCCTTGGCAGTGGAGGAGTTCTTAGGATTGTATATAGTCTGTGTATGAGATTTCGCTCAATATAAATCAAAAACAATATCAAATGGTCATACATACATGGCTAGATTTGGAAACGGTGAGTTCAGAGCTCCAGACCCACAGGTCACTGGACCCCGTATCAAAATCCAGGTTCAAGGTAACACCAGGAGTTCCAATAGTTACTGGAACGTCGTATTCGGTATCCCCTTGGATGTCTTTGGCAGGGACCTCGTCGACAGTGTCACCTAAATAGGCCGATGATTAATAAAATAAGTAATATAAACCAAATTCTCACTGTCTCCTGGGTGAGCGTGATGATGGTGACGACCGTGGTGCTTTCTCAAAGATACAACATTTACGGCGGTCCTACGCTTGTAGACTTTGCCGTTGTGTGCGACAAGTACCGAAGTGTCAATATTATATTTGCTGATAGCTTTAGCATAGGCAGCAAAACCAGAGGGACGAGCGTTCCTTTTAACGCGAGGAAGAACAGTTACAGAAGACATATCGGTATGTATGTGTTTCTTTAAAGAGTTAAAGAAAGATGAAGACATTTTTTGTGTCAAATACACCTCTTCTTTATACGAAATCCATTCAAGTGGCTGCGGCTTGAAATATCCGAATTGATGTAATGGCTGCCAGGAGATATGCTACCGGCGATGCACACAATAGTACTAATACTGGCGATAAATGGTCAATAAAAGGGGCATCTAGGGCTCTTGGAACTTCTGACACCACATGACGGCGAACGACGGTCTCTTAGGCCAGTGCTTGCACAAACTATGAGATCATCGTAAGGATGCAAAATGTTAAAGGAGTTGATACATGATAAATACAATATTCCGTCAATGAAAACGGTCAATTTGTTGTTACAAGCAAGACGTTAGACACAGATCTACGTGGATCGAAGCGGATCGGTAGGATCCACCCTTATTGTAGCAAGCAAGATTAGAAAACATTTAAGATTTAATCAGTAAATAATGGCAATAGATTGTAATCGTAATCTTGGTCAATCTCTAATAATCTATAGATGTCATTACCGCGGTTACCGTCGAAATGAATCGGTGAAGACCGGAAACCGGCCTGTTCATGCCCATAGTGATCTAATGGAAGCATCCTTTGCTAATTAGATATATTGCTTGATTAAGACACAAGGGAACAAAAAAAAAGACTGACGCAGTTTAACCGATTTAGATATTTTTTTTATTCAAGAACAATACGGAGACCTTTTACCCCGATAAAGAACCAAGGCCAGACTCCACACGGCCCGCATGTCGCCTTCATTTTTACACCACCAGCACAGCATATATGCATATTCTCCCGTTCCCCTATCGTTTCGGAATCAGAAAATATGACTTGGTCAATCGTACTACTCGACCCAAATAACATATGGAGCAATACGGATACTACAGGTAGAAGCGCTGACGGAACGTTACGTGTTTAACTACCCACTACAATTCTAGGGCGAACATGTCAAAGTTATTTTATGTAAGTGATAAGTATAACAGGCATATATTAGCATTGGTCAAGCGTGTATAGCTTTCATTATTCTTATCCTCACGTATATTCTAGACCTTATCCTGACACCCACTATGGTACTACCACACTCAGGGCTAAATGTCAGCAGATTCGTAATGCGCCAATAGGTTGAAATGGGCAGACAAGTTTTTTAAACACTGCTACTGAAATTTGAGTATCTAAAATAGTATACAACAAAAACAGGGTAGTTGTATCCTATGAAGGAACCTTGTCCTTATCCCTCCCTCAAAGAGTAATTGCAGAGCATCCAATGTTGACCTGTGGGACGTTCAGCATCAGTGATCACTTAAATTCACATTAATGTTGCTACGTACCAAGCCATTGAGTGCAGTATTAGTGCAACAAACGGGCTGTGCATCACAATTTACACCAGAGCCGACACCGCTATTTTTGGTTTCTTTAGTCAACTCTCACCGGAGAATATATGATACGACTAGCTCAACTTACACGACACTAACGGGAGTGCACCCGAGACCGACGAGGCCTTCAACAGGTCCCAAAAGCAAACTGAGGACCGGGCCAAGGATTGAAGTGACGGCGCTGCTGGAGGCTGTATTTACAGTGTTGCAGCATTGAATACTCCCTGAAGTATTTCTAGTTAAAGCTAGGAAACTAACTAAAGTGAAATAAAAAACACTTACCGGTGTTGCATTGAGAAACGACGGTCTCCACTGGAGCAGCCGCAGTCTCAGTAACTGTTACGGTGACTGGGTTGTTTGGCATTGCGTTAGCAACAACCAAGAACAAGGAGAAGAAGAAGATGACGAGTTTGGAGTACATGTCTGTAAAATTGAGATTTGAGTAGTAGTTCAAGTAGTTTCTGGAACTGAAGAAAGTAGAACGAAAAACACTGGATATTTATACAAAAATCTGACTGAGAACAATTTCCAAATTGGACGCTTTTGGACAATTTCCAGACATCCCGAGCTGAAAGGAATCCCAGGAGGGGGTACTGAGGTAACCGTGTACCTGAGACCATTCAATATCTGTGAAATTATTATGACACTTCTGTGATGGTAATTTACAAGAAGCATATATGAAAGAAATACGCGGAACTTATATTTACTTGGAAGCTGGTGGACCGTGGTTAACCTCCAGCTACTGAACTCAACTGATTCAACGCAAGGCATCTCATTTCTTCAATGTTATTCTAAATTTCTATTGTCGTATGGTAATGTCGATAGGTATATACTTTTAAAGTTTTCGTTGATTTTTAAAATCACGTGTTTACCATTTTGACAATCGAGGGAACCGCTCTCGGATGGTCTTCGGCACCAAAGTTCTCGGGAACCATCAGTGTCCATCACCTTTTGCTTTTTGAACTTCGACGTACACAGACAACCAGCAGGATACAATGAATTCATGCCATCATTGTCATTTTCTGTCTATAATTTATAAATCTGCACTAATTCTGCACCTTTGCGCCAAGTTTTTGGGTTATCCAAATCGCTCGTTTTCAAATACCACGTTTGCGTTCAAAGACCATTGGTAAGATCCGAACGCACGGAATATTATAATCCGAGAAAAATGGTCGAGATCTCAAAACCACACATTTTCCTACTGGTGTTTATTCCGAGGTTTATTAACGGGAGTCCACTGGCATCGGATTTGGCCGTTTTTTACCTGACTCGACGTTAGGTAAAAGGAAGGAGTCCCAGACCCGAACTTTCATCAAAAGAACTGTCATTTGAGAAGATTTTTTTCCCAATCATTCTGTGCCTGGAAGCTTTTTACGAGCATGAAGCAGAACGCACGCGAAGATGCCATGTGGTAAGGTAGGCCTCGTTTCTTTGGATTTCAAGATCCTGTCAAGCGCCTGATTTTAATAAATCCACGCTTCAACACTTTTCTTAGAAACAGCATTTGATACTACTTTTACCAACCCCCATTCTCCCAGAATTTCCTTCGCTGTGCTCTTTCTCCTATTCAGCGATATTGGATGGTCGGATCTTTCGAACAACAATCATTACTAGCCCCCAATCTTTTTGGCATCCGTCGAACTGTCAAATTACAAATTACTTTGCAACAAACGAGACCTATAAGAACACGTTGATGCTTCATTGCACTTGGAATGAATTGAATTGAGAGTTCCACGGTGGAGCGTTTATAAATAACCTGTGATGCGTTTCGGAGAGCTAAAATACCTCTGTGGAAGAGTTCTCTACTTCTGCTGTGTTGATTTCTTTCCAACAACGAGTATCGAAAGGTACGTTATTACTCCCGTGTCATGCTTTTCGACCCGAAAGATATAGCCTGGCGCTGGTCTACTGGAGTGCAACTTCTATAGTCGCGACAATCGGACTACACGCCTTCTTGTTCCTAAGCACAGAGCTCTTCTTATCATCCAACACTCGACAATCATAGCCAAGGGTGGTATTCTGATAACTCCCAAGCTTTATTGGAACATTATTTCCCATCCAATTTTATATGTTCGTCTCATGTGGCTATGATGCCCCCGGTAAAATAGGTTACTGGGTGGCCACAAGCGTCAGTGTCAATCTGGATACTACTTCGGATTGCTCCTATTTGCTCTAAGACTTTAGCAACGTGAAGAACAAGTTTATGTAAACAACCTTTCAGGTTGCTGAGCCTGTTAGGCCCCCCTTTGTTAATGCTTCTCACCCTTGGTAGCATAGGGTAAAGAAATTTCCTCCCCTTTGTATCTTTCCCTCGAAGACTTTCAGGAGGAAAAGGCGCCAACGCTATCAGATCTTCTCCCGTCGTCTTCAATATCTAGATACTTACATCCCCAAGCTCAGAGCACTGGCAATCGGTAGCTTGACTCGCGTTCAAATGCGTCATACTGGTATCACACCTAATTCTCGTCTTCACTGAAAATTGCACTATACTGTAATCCTGGACAATTACATATATTTCGACCTGATTCCTCACGACATGGTGATGTACACAGGCCTCGACAAGGTACGTACTATAAATCGATTAAGCCAGCTATTAAATGAATGCCTCTCTTTTTTGGAGTTCTGGACCATATTGCTAAATCTTCGGGTGAACATTATACCCATTGTTTCCAGTTTTTGTTACATTCCGTCGAGCATTTCATTACTAGTGCATTCTGACGTCTTCTGGAGGCGAAATATTTTTTCCTGAGTCAATTTATCGAACGCTGATTAAGGAGTATACAATCATGACGGCACCCTGTGGGTTCTTGGTTCCTGGGTTCTCTCTGAAGATCTGACAGGTAAGTACCCCGTTGTGGAAAGGATCGACCATAGGTGTCTTCGTTTCTATTGGGTGCTTATGGCGTACTAAGAAAGTTCGCTTTAGATGGAGTCTTCCGAGACTTCATGCTGAAGGCCTTTCTCTCTCCCTGGGCCCATCTCTTCCTTTCAGTTTTATAACTTTCGTGTTTTCGGGGTCTGACCTTCGCGGTATAATTTCATGGGTTTCGAACCCTTTGAAAAAACCAGCTAGTTAATTCGTGTCGAACATTGGAGCCGTGATTCTGGGCTCGTCCGATAGGGTTTTGTCATATTGTTCATACCAGTAAGCAAGCCCTTGTCGAATTTTTTGACGGGCGGCGTCAAAATTTCGGTGCCTGAAGATCTTTGATTTACTTGGTGGCCGTTCGGCAGTACTACAGCAGATCTTTCCTCTGTTATAAGCAACACCAGCGTACTACTCTGTTTGAAATATAAGGCTGGTTGTTCAACCACTCAATGCGCCTCATTTTTCAGTTCGTCTTTCTGCCACAGAGTTATGACGCAAGGTGGCTGCGGCATCAAAAATCACTTGAACTCTTTTTGGGAATTCCATTTACTTGACCCGTCCACACGATAAACAGCAGCTTTCCCCAATGGACCCCTTCAATACGGTGAGTGAGTGCATATTCAAAGCTTGGATCCTACTTGATTATAGTTTGCCGTCAGTGTACCGAACAGAATCCGGACAATGTAACAACAATTGCACCATTGTTAGCACCGTAAATGTAAATTGAAGTCCGAACTCCTAAAAGCCTGAAGATACGGAGTCTAACAATAGATTGTCCGACGTTCACTTGAATTGATCGGATGTAGATTTATCATAATCCGGTCTGGTATTAGTAACCAGCCAGTAAAACCACCTGAATGGAGTAATAAAGCGCTGTTACAATCATATGCAAGTTGTTTTTCGAGTCCTCGATGCTTTAGATTTGTGAGTTATTAAGAACGTTCGGAATAAAGAATTTGCCACGGGATAAATATTCCCGCAAAAAAGGGAGTAAGTCCAAGAGTAGATGGATGGACTGAAATAATAACAAAGAAAACGTGGAATTTTTTTTTTCAAAAGAAGGACTGAGATGGAGAAAAGGGGGACATTGCAGGCGGGGTCCATGTCTTGCCCAGTGAAGAGGATTAGTCATGTGATATCAGAAAATGACTCAGCAAGTATTTTGAGTTCCCGCGGTTAAGGAGCAATCCTTCTTTTTAACCACGACATTTAAACGTCGGCCTTGTTACTGTTCCTGCGAATTTCCTCAAATAATCTGCACACATTCTTGTTGTTCCAACACAAAGTCAATCATTGAATCATTTTTGAATTAACGCGTCTGTGCAAACCGGTGCAGTTTGCCATCAATTCACGTCCCACGTGACGGGGTTTTTTTCCTTCGTCCTTTAAAAAGCACCGTGCCAATTTGACGAACGCTCCTCCTTTTCCAGATGGCTGCTAGTACGGCATATAATTTCATGGGTCTAAGCAATGGCAGATCAAACCCTGTTTCTCATGGCACAAATTCCTCCTTTTCTAATTCATTAAATCAAGCTATAGACCTTACTGCGGCCGAGGATGATGACGATGAGGATATGGATGAAGTTGACACGAGTGCGGTTCATGAACGTCATTTTAAACGACCCAGAATAGGTATCTATCATATTTTTATCTCAACCACAACTGTTTAATTTATGTTTCAGATTCCAGTGGCTATCCGCAACCACCTACTACTCCATACACTCCACCTTTACCTCCTTATGCACAAACGACTGTTAATCAATCCGCTAGAGACCGTTATAGAACGCAATTTGTAACTAATTCATCTGCATTTTTTCCTAATCGCCCTTTACCTGGAGCACCGTTTCCTCCAATCGCTTCCAACTCTCTTCCTAATTTGCACCACCCAAGACCGCAACTTGCTCAACAACCACAGAAGGCGAAAAGCAGACGAGGTCATGTTCGACAAGTTATTGATCTCACATCGTCCCCTTCACCTCCACCAGTCACTGCACACCCTCCTATCATTCCGCCACACATGCCACCGCATATGGCGATTCACCACAATATGCAGCAACCGGTTTTACACCAAACAAATCTCCCTGCAGAACTTGAACCACGTACCCCCATCTGTATTGGACAATTAATAATTACTGCTCTTATCCTTTACCCTACACCTTATCTGCATATTCGACCAAAGGACCCTTCTCAGCCACTCCATCCCAGTGTTGATTTTGCACCCGTCCGATTACGCTATGATGCACTAGCACGAGAACGATCCCCACCTGGGGTAGAAACCATACACATTGCTATCCCTCCATTAAAGCCTGAAGACGGCACAGAAGACCGATCTTACGGAGAGAACTTCGGCGTCGTAGAACAAAAAGTCGCCAATATAATTGGCCCCATGCTAGGAAAAGGTTTAATCAAAGTAGAAGCTCACGTCAAGAGAGGTCCGCCGAACGTGAATACTAATGCAGCTCACGTGAAGTGCATATCACTAACGATTCCTACCTTTTTTTGCAGTTGCCGATCCTACCCCTACATCTCTTATTTTTTACTCCTAAGGGAAATATCACCCTTGTTTCACAACATCTCCATAGTGCATCGCTACTCTTGGATCACCCAGAACCGCCCTTCGATCTTACACGTCTAAATATTCTTTACTCGAACCCACACAATCCACCCCCTGGAGGCTATGGCCGCAGTGGGGCGTTCGCGAGGCAGTGTCTTAACAAATGGACTGTGCAAACAAACTCTAAAACTGTTGAAATTCAAAGGAACCAAGTGGACGAAGTCTTTAAGAGCTTGAAGTCAGGAGATGAACTGGAAGAGACTGCTGCGCGTAAGTCCGCTATTGATATGATGCCTTTAATTAAGAGTTTACTGACGCTGAAATTCAAGCCTGGGATATTAATACAACACTTTATCCGCATCAAAAGAAAGCTCTTACTTTCCTTCTTGATCGTGAGAATGAAATCAGTGGTGCTGCTCGAGATCCGCAGTCTACAAAGCCGCAACCAATCGCTAACCGTTGGCAAGATGGCGCCTCTTCCCTTTGGACGGTATGCTTCACACTTGTTTCTTATTCTCATGTTCAATTTGTGATTAAATCATTTAATTTATACAGGCACGCAAGGACCCTTCAGGTAGGATCATTAGTTGGATGCACGCTGTAACGAATCGCGAGGTATTCGCTGAACCCAAAGAGTGCAAGGCTGCCTTATTGGCAGATGACGTATGTTTTATCTATTTTATTCGTCATATGTAGTTGCTGATTGATGTCAATTGATTAGATGGGTCTGGGAAAGACTATAACTTGTGTATCTTTGTTAGCCGCTACCCTTGTGGCTGCCCGCGAGTTCGGCAACGAACCGCTGGACCCACTTCCTCGGATACCTCTTTCTCACAGCATCTCTGAATCCTCATTGTCAACCATGCCACACGAGGGCAAGTCCAAAGGAAAAGGCAAAATTGAGGAAAAACGTGAGATTGAGGACTATAATCGTGCTTGTCGTCTTAAAGTGAAATCTCGTGGGACTCTCATCGTTTGTCCCCTATCCACTATCGTCAACTGGGAAGACCAGTTCAAAGAACACTGGGCCGGAGAAGTCACTGTTGTGGGTGGTGCTTGCGGAGGATATACCATTGGGTCAAAGAAGGAAGGCACCGCGTCGATCAAGGTTTATGTTTATCATGGTAACGCTAGAAATTCGGACCCAAATTTTCTCGCCGATTTTGATGCTATCATTACCACATTTGCTACACTGGCCAGCGAGTTTTCGAAACAGACTAGAAGTGCGGACGATGATGATGCTAGTGATGGAGACGGAGGATTAGCCGAAGAAGTCCAGAATACAACTTTGGATGAAAACGGTCAAGTCGTATTAGCTGCTAAGAAGTCCAAGGGGAAGAAGAGGAAGAAATTGGGAGGTACGGAACAGAGCAGTCCGTTACAAATGGTGCATTGGTTTCGAGTTGTACTTGATGAGGCACAGTGCGTACTCGTTGCGTTCTTTCTCCTTCCAGGATTAACATCTCCTATGTCCTCAGTTGTATCAAAGAAACTTCTACAGTGGGTAGTCGTGCATCATGCGCGCTTACTGCTAATAGGCGACTTTGCCTCACTGGAACGCCGGTTCAGAATAAACTGGACGATGTTTACGCTCTTATCAAATTTTTACGTCTGGAGCCATTCGACGATAAAGCCATTTGGACGGAATATGTTGGTGCTCCCGCCAAATTTGGGCAACCCTTGGGTATAGCTCGTTTGCAAACGCTCATGAAATGCATCACTCTACGGCGTACCAAGGAGACTAAAGCCGCAGATGGCACGAATATACTGAACCTGCCTCCTCGTAATGAAAGCTTGGAATATCTGGCATTTGATGAGAAGGAACAACGCATTTATAATGACTACTTCCTTGAGTCTAAGGAAGAGTTCAATCAGATGTCACAGAAGAATGAGGTCATGAAGAATTATGTCGGCATATTGCAGAAGATTCTTCGACTTCGTCAGATATGCGATCATATTGAACTTGTCAAAGGCAAAGGCGTTTTTGCGGACGATGACATTTCCGATGCTCCGGTTAACTATGAGGAACTCGTGGGTGAAATAATGCGGGAAGGAATTACCGTTCAGCGAGGTTCAGCGATCTTTAATCTCCTTCGGGAATCTGGGACGGCTCAGTGTGTCGAATGCGGTCTTGAACTAGCGCCGCCTTTGGAAGACATTAAGGAAGAAGGTTTGGAAGATGAAGTAGGAGGAGGCAAACGAAGTCGGAAATTGAAAGCATCTCAACCCACCTCTCGCGTTCCAACTCGGCAAAGTAGTCCCTCAATTCCGAGGCCAGTTCTCACACGCTGTCAACATTTATTCTGTATGGAATGTTTCCATTCTTGTATCTATCCTGGATGGCCCAACGTTCAGCCCGATCTTCAACGTAGCTGTTCTGCCTGTCAAATCGAACTCACCGCCCAGGACGCTGTAGAGCTGAGTCTGGATACTCTAGACGTTGTTAAGAAGAAAAATGCGACGGTGTCTGGCGGAAAGCGTGAAAAACGGCTCAAGGGACAAACTAGCTATATGTCAACTAAAATTAAGGCGCTCTTACAGGATCTCATTGAATGCTCGAAGTCGAACCCTCATTCTGATAATTATGACCCGGAAGCAGTTGATATCCAGGTAATGGATACCAAGGGCTATATTGTCAGAGAGGATGTTGTCAAGACTGTTGTTTTGTGAGTCATATTTTATCTGGGTTCTATCCCTTATTACATTATTGATGCTTATATTCTCAAGCTCTCAATGGACTAGTATGCTCGATAAGTACGACTTTTTTGAATGATGTTTCATTCATCTCAAGATGTGTTGACTTTATTTATTGCCTTCAGGATTGAGGACGCTTTGGAACTGGCACGAATCAAATACGATCGTCTTGATGGTACAATGAAACGAGATGAACGAACACGCGCAATGGACGCCTTGAAATATGATCCCAAGTGCGAAGTGCTTCTAGTCAGTTTGAAAGCCGGTGGCGTGGGTTTGAACTTGACAGCCGCTCAACGAGTCTACCTCATGGATCCATATTGGTAAGTCCCGACTGAAAACTTTTTTTCGTTATTAAAAAGAAAATAATAACACTTGGCCGCTCAGGAATCCTGCTGTTGAGAATCAAGCAGTTGATCGAATTGTAAGTGAGAAAAAAATAGTTGGAACGATTGTGTTCTAATTGCCTGTCAACTTTCTCTCTCTTAGCACCGTCTTGGCCAAACCCGGCCTGTTACAATTAAGAAATTTATCATTGAAAATAGCATAGAGGACAGATTGCTGGAGGTACAGAAGCGCAAAACGGCTTTGGCCAATATGACGCTTGGACAACCTCTCAGCAAAGCGGAACTTATGCACAGACGCGTGGAGGAGCTAAACGTGTTATTCGGGCAACATATTTCTCAGCCCAGTACACAATAAGATGCGAACCTACACATTCATACTTCATATATTACAATCACATAAATACAGTAGCGCTTTTTTTTCTCTCTTGGCTATATTATTGTTGTTTCACGTGTTTCATACGCAATACAGTTTATAATAATATTCTCCTATCAATAGCAGCGGTGTAGAGATATAAAATGTTGTGCTACAGGCAATGATCATATACGAGTAAGATACACTAATGACCCCGTAGACAGAAACCCTAGGAATCAGAAAGAGATGAAAGGAACGGAAAGAATAGGCTACATGGACAGATAGGGGTGAATAGAATAGAAGAAACTGAAAACGAATGGGAGCGCCATGCGAGAGAACCGTAAGAAGTTTGGGGTATCCGGCGTCATGAATCTTTGAATTATTAGTATTGAGCATAATGCGCCACGAGGGGATTCGGCTAGGGCTGCAGGAGATGGCCGACTCCGCTTATTGAATCATAATCGGAACTTTCGATAGTCGGAGAAGTAGTCTTCTGTTTTTGCATTGGTAGCGAACACGATTACCATATTTGTTGTATATCTTCGCCGGGTTGACCATAGCTACAGAATAGAAAGAAAAAAAAGGCGGTATGAAAAAAAAAACACAGTTCATTCAAACAATTCACAATTCAATGAAGGAGATCGGAAGAAAGCATAGAATTTGAAGAGCGAAGAAGACATTCAAATAGAATATGGGGTGATTTCAAACGTGACTTACCCTACGGGTATCATGTATGCTTCCATTCCGTCAACCATCACCGCACCAGCGTTCAAGTCCATATTTTCCCATGGTTGCATTTCATTATTATAGGGATCGTACCAACCCGTTTGAACTGGTATACTTCCGGCATATATGCCAGGTGGAGATGGACCATATGCCATCGGATGTGATGGTATTTGATTCTGATGTGATTGATGATGTTGTTGTGGATGCATCTGTCCAACATATTGCTGAGGAGGCGGAGATCGGTATTGGGAATGGGCTTGCTGTGGTTGTGAATAAGCAACAGCAGGATGCATATGCTGGAGGTCAGGGGATTCTTCAAACTCTATATCGCGTGACAAACGCCGAGGAGAATCATCTGGAAGAACCCTCCTTTCCGCTGCACGACGAAGCATGAACCTTAAGCTACGTGCGTATCTACCCGCTGGAGCTGGTTGATTTAATTTGTCAAGATATCCTGGAAAAAAACAAAATTTAAACAAACTTACTCTGTTCCAAGACATTCGCCAATTCTTCTATATCTTTTTTAATAGCATGCAAGTCACATTCTTGGGGACTAATAAGAATGATATCGTAATTAATGCTCAGAAAAACAAATAAGATAATATGTATCACGTACATTAACCGCGCAAGCCGAATTAAGAAAGACGCTGCAAAGGTGGCAGTAGCGTGCGTGTAATGAACAGCTGGGAAAGAGAAAAATAGAGAAATGAATCACGAGATCACCAGAGAGAGAAAACAGAAGAAGGTCAGCAGACCCACGAACCATATTTCAAGTTTTCCCGATATGCAGACGCCCTTAATGTCGTTTCCAAACCTAGTTTTGCTATGTTTATCGAGCGAATGGCGATTTGTCGTTGCGCCGGCGGCATCTTGGCTACATCTTCCGGTCCGTTCACTCCCACGAGCGCAGTCGCATTGTGAAACAACTCAGCAAAAAGTTGTTGTACTTGGAGACTTTGGCGATAGAAAACAGACTAAAATAATAATGTTTAACACGGGCTTTAAAATGGATGAAACAAAGAAACAAAGTGAGTGTCTTACATCCGAATATTTTTCACCAAACTTTTGATCCCAGTGTTCAAACCAAACTTTGAAATCATTGTCTGCTTCTCGAAGAGTTAAGAACGTTTCTTCTGTGATTGATTCTTGTTGTGCCAGTCGGTTATGTATCTTCTCACGTATAACCATTAGTTCTACCATTGATACTAATCGCAAATCATCTTCGATGGCGAGAGGGTGTTGCAATAAAAGCCGGCAATCCCGTATTGATTCATCAAATCGCAGAATAGCAGGTCTCCCCACACCATAGGATATCCTAAGTCAACAGAATACGATTAAAACAATCCTAGAACCACGAATAGGACCTGAACGTACTGATGCTCGAATAGGTACAATACAAGCCATGTCCGCGCTGAGATAACTAATTCTCGCTCCTCCTGAGAAGTTGATGTCCTATTGGCATATATTCGACGTAGTATCTTCGGCCAGGCTTTGTTCATGCCTATCTCAAGCGCCATACGAACCGCGTGACCTATTTCACAGTTAAGAAAGGTACCCGCCAAATCCCGAGACAACATACCACCACTCAACCAACCATTATCAGACCAACCCGAGACGAGAACTTTTAGAGAGGCAGCCAATAAATGAAAGGTCAAATTAATGATCCGGAGATAAACATACCCATTGCCTGGACGACTTCTTGCCTCTTAACAGGCGAGAATAGGGTTCTACTGCATATTGACTGGACCTCCTCCAAACATTTTTTGAACGTCTCCGTCGGAGGTCCACCTCCGCATTGAACACGAGCGGCAACCATACATATACAATCCACTGCAAACGGCGATCGTTCATGAAGCTCGTCAAATGTATCCGTTTGGCTATCGAATACGGGTAGGAACGTCGAACATCCCTGGTAGAATCTGTGGGAAATCACAGTGTTAACAATCAAGTTAATTAAAGAACCTAAGATCGAAGAATTGTAAAAAGATTGCAAAATATTGTGGCGTGGGTTCTGGCTCTGGTAAGGAACGAGGGTGAAAAGCGCAGATAAAAAAGAGAGAAGGCGAGGATGATATTCAAATGCTGAGCCAATATAATACCGTCTGGAGGGGCGAGCGCTCTTCCGTGCCGGTGGTTTATTTTGCGCCTTTTAGGTCTATGCCCGTTTGAGCCTGTGTTATGGAAATGTGAAGGAACAAGGTACGGGGAACGCGAACGTGCTCTACTTGGTGGACCCGACGAGCTTCCATTCTCCTACATGTCGACAGAGAGTCAATCCGGGCATATCTCTTTGAGATGATCAATAACGTGCCTTGGCTGAAATCTCAGCAGCAGCTTCTGCGAGGCCCCTCAAGACTTCCCAAGGGGCCACAAGCCCCGACGCAGGCAATTCCGCCGAGTCTTCATCTTCACTTGAGTTAGCTGATGTGTCGTTCGAAGAGGAGATATTTCGTTTGTTATTGTCCTTCTTAGATGAATCTATTGATGGATGTGATAAATAATTCTGAACGTTCTCTCAAAGTTAATCTCATTTGCGGACCTTGTAATGTGTATAACGAAGGGAGACTTTGGAAAGACTGTTGCGACCGCCCTGGAATAAACTGGCCTGAAGATGCCGGACCATGATAATTGGATGGAACCGAGCTGGACGAACGTTTCATTGACGGCGTGTTAACCATAACATTTGAAGTTGCTGGAGAGCCATGACCGCCAGTTGGAATGCTTCCTGTCCGTGAATGCACTACACCAGGGGTAACAGCAGCTGATTCTCCAGGGTCAATGATAGCCATACCAGTACCTGTTATAGTAGCAGTACCGCTAGACGCAGGGGAATGTACGTTATTATTTGTGTAAGGGGATGTCCCAACGGGAGACTGGCGATATGACGATGAAGGGCCTGCAACACCACCGCGGAGTTGAGCAACTAACTCGAGCAGAGTAGTGTGTATATTATGTTGTGTAGTTCGAATGTCGGATACCTGGGATTCTAGACTACGTATTCGTCTATTTTGTGAGGGAAAGGAATCAGCATCCGCGTGGCTTGTGACTAGAGGTGAGAAATATTAGAGGGAGAAGTACTCACTCTAGGCCAGCTTCGCCCGTTAATGTTGGTTCCCGTGTTGGTTTCTCAAAGAGACATTCTAGTCCAGCATGGCGACACCGTCTACATGGCGGGCTCTCAGCTCCTTCACATCGCATCTTTTGCTTACGACAGGCATTCTGTAAAGCAGGGATAGATAGTTAAAATAAAATAATGATTATTTGGTTTGGTTGAAACTTACACATGCACCTAAATGGCATGTAAAAGCAATTAGATTGAAAGTATTAAGAGAGAGGAGAAATCATCTTACGTGGGACACGATTCAAGGTCTTAGTGGGCTTTATTAATGGTTTCTTTTCTTCAGAGGAGCCAGCTTTCATAAGATCGTTACTTGGAGGAGACGAGTTTTCTGTTTTCTGAGCTGAATTTGGGTATGGCTGAGATGTGTCGACATTGTTACGATGAATCTGGTGCGGCGGATCCGGTGAGAATTGGGGATGCTGTTGTTGTGGCTGTTGCTGCATTTGTTGCATCTGAAGCATCTGGGTATGATGGGTATGTGGGTTGCTCATTTCTTCAGCGAAGAAAACGATGGGGTGGATAGGAGGTTGGTCGTCGTTGTGGTGGTGCGGAAAGAAGCCGCCGCTGAGCATCGGCGCTGGCTTCGTGAAGGCGTCTGTGGGAGTACTACTATTACTGTGTGCTTGGGTCAAAAATAATAACGTATTTAAAGAACTCGCTAATATATACACGCAAATGTAATAATAATAAAAAGGTTATTATATCATTACAATTTACGCTTCTTACACAATAAACTTCTCAGACCTCGTGTTACAGTGATGTGGAGACAACTGACGATGATAGCATAATCCTTGTCGTCTTCCAAGCCTCCTCTTTCAAACTCGCTAAATGTTTCCATAAGAGTATAATAAAAAAAGAGTGGCTACAAATTGAGAGGAACTCAAGTGGAGCTTCAAGGAATACCAACTTTCCGGGCATTTCAACTAAGGGACCAGTGGTGCCAATTCCGAAAGATGTTTTGCTGTTTCCTCCGAGTCATGACTGCCCTATGGTAGTAAGATAAAGTGTTGGCGAGAGGTATAATGAGCTACACGGTGTCTCGTCGTCGATACAATAGCATGCTATAGCGTTTCAATTTCAATACATATTGACGAGAGGTTAAGGCTATTTTCCGCCAACTGTGTCAGTCCAAAACAGTGCCTATATGTATAATTGCGATCATCAATACATAATCATAATCTTTACTTTCGGCATGGAAACAAACACACTATTGATATATTACTCTTAAGGCTTTTCATTCGACACCGCATGAGGTTCAATCTTGTCTAGGCGAGTACGTTTAGTGCGATATTATCGGAATGTCGGACCTGAACTAGCCCTTTGCGCATTTTGTCATGAAAGGAACGTTCCTGATAGGGTAGCTCTGATATACAGGGACATTCTTCATACTTCTTCATGCCTGCGAGGGCCGCCCATCATCAAAAGTTAGAATACATGATAATAACATACTATGAGGAATCAGTGGGCAATTCCCAAGAAGGTAGTAACTTAATGTCAGTTATGCCACAGTTTTCAGATGTTGTTGATTTTATGTCGTTAATATACGTAATATGGTCTAGATCATCATTGAACCCAAAATCGACGAGTCCGGAAAAGGAATCTGGCGAAATCGAGCCTGAACCTTATTCGGACAAGAATGAGAAACAAGATATGTAAGTATCAAACGAATCATATTGTAAGCCTGCATTGAGTCTCACCCTCAAATCCTCCCCGTAGTCCGCTCAGGCTCGTACTACATTTCAGCAATCTGCAACTTGAACGCGCTGGTCACGATAAATGCGATAGGACTCCAATTTTTCTGCGAGGCCAGAAATGGCAAATAAAATATAAAAGCAAGTGCCGACTTGCATACCTATCCGGGTTAGTGGGACTTATTATCGTCTTCGCTTACATAACCCTTGGTTTTGGAAACGAAACAGGATCTCGGGGCAAAATATAATAAGTCTGAACATGGTTAGATAAATACTTTAGTGTGCTTCATTCTCTCCAGAGATGATGCGGTTGCCAAAATCTCATATTTATATCAAAATAACTACATTTTGTATCCTTGCATAGTACAATCTGGTACATTTTATAGATATTGTCTTTTATTATATTTATTTGTATTTGCTCATGGCAAGTTAGGTTGCACAGCCTGAACCCAGAGGGGCTGATCTGTTCCGTTCGGGAATGGGGTGACCGATAAGACGTAATTAGTAGCAAAAGCACCCTGTATCATTGATCATTAACGAGCTCAACTACATCAGATTCCCATAAATTGATGAACTTACGGCAGCCCAAACAGAAAATCCGACAATACTGTCAGAGTTGGATTTAACGTAGGCGAGCTCTTGACCCAGATCTGTTTCACAACTAGCAGTATTTCCTCCTCCAGTTTCAGAAAGAAGAGCCTGGCGATTGCCATTTTCTTGTAACCATTGAACAAGCGTGGTGAGGACTTGAACGTTGTTCTAGTGTCAAATAGTTACGCTTCAGGTATATGATTATAAAATGTCAAGGAACAAAACGTACCGTGACGCAGTCGGCGTGAGTGCCGCTGTTGTCCGAGTCAAGGTATTTGTGTACTGGACATAAAAAATTAAGTGAGAAGCCCGGGGGATTTTAAAATACTCACCATCAAAAACGAGCTTTCCGACACCCCCAGCAGGGTCAGTAACTTTCAAAAGATCCGGTCCTGCCTCAGTTGGGAGGGTTTGGGCACTGGAGTAACTTGAACCTGGAATAAGGATGATTTGGGATGTAGCGCCGGCTTGACGAATTGCAGTGACAGCGGCTTGAACAGATTGCGCCCAGTCAGCAGTACCATCGGGTAAATCATGGGGTTCGTTCCTGAATCGAAAAAAATTCAGTTTGAAAATAGTCGCTCATCTTAAGTACTATACTCACATGACACCGAACTATTATATCAAGTTTTTTTTAAAGTGAAAATTAAACATTTAAATAGGCTGTGGGACGTACGATAATTTTTTCAGTAGAAGCGTATTCAGCAGCCAATTGAGACCAAATAGAGGCAAACTGTGCGTTAGTCGGCCCACCTTGGCCAATGACTTCACCATTCCATCTGGCGTAATTGTGCTTTGTGGCAATATCATGAGAATGAGAATAAAACAATCCAAATTTCCTTACCAGGTCAACGATGACATAGGCGCCAGTTGCCAATGCGGCTTGAACTGTAGTGTCATAGGTGGAGAAGAAGCTTTGGTCAATACTTCCACCAAGGGTGGGCGTCATTTCTTGCCAGGCTGGACACGCAATTATTATACACAAAAATTATATCCGGAAACATTCTCACCAAACGCTAATAAACGTCGCATTATTACGGTTCGAAAGTAAGGAAGTTTTTCGAAGATAACTTACGAATACGGAACAAGTTTGCACCCTGGCCAGCAAAATGCGCGTATTGTGAAGCGGGTGGAATGCTACTGGGACCGGTGAATGAACCGTTTGTTGCAACGGAGAAGTCGTATCCAGCGGTGTTTACACCCCCAAGGAACGGTAAGCCAGAACCATTGCTTCCGCCGGTAGCGGTTGGAGCAGGAGCACTGGCAGACTGAGAAGAAGACGGAGCAGTTCCAGGAAGACATTGGGAGTAGTCTGCGTTAACACGTCATATTCGTCAGATTCGTTAATATTTTGATATTGAATAAAATAAAGTTTACAAGGGTTTGAGTAAGTGCAGACTGATCCTGCGGCGCAAGTTGTCGCGCCAGTCCAACTTTGGCCACCGCCTGGAGGGGAATTAAACCTTCATACAGATGCTCAACGTGTAATGGTCTTACATTGACCATAGATGGGAGACTGTGCGCTTGCGAGGTGAATGGCCGCGAGAAGAGTAGCAATTGCAAGCTTCATTTCGTATGGTCTGTGATAGAACTTTTCGACTTTTTGTCTGGAATTACGTTCTTCAACGCATTATATATGATTTGCCTGAGGTCAAATAATCGGGTAAACAAGCTCAATTCGAATGATAGCTCCTCCAGTGACAACAAGTGCTCCGACATAAACCCTGCCTTGTATACTGGCCATGGAGATTGAGAAGTTTGTCAAGTCCGGAACCGAGCTTACCATCCATTTTGTTGGAAAACGGGACGGGCACCGAAGATGAAGCGTCCATTCCACCGACAGGAGAAGTTAAGACGTTCTATCAATCATCCGTCGGGTCCGTTGTTTCCGCGGATTCATGCGCCAAGCTCCTAGCAAAATCAATCCCGTCAATAGAAATTACAGCTCGTCCGGATATCTTTGCCTCTTTTTGGCAAACATATTCTTTTATTAATGGCAATAGTTGCAATTATTTCCGGCGGAATCAATGTCGGCGTTGTGACACGAATAACCGTTTGAAAATATCCTAAACTAATGATGAAAGAAGGAATCTTCATGGGGTACTCCACTTCGTACATCAATGTTCTCCATCAATTGAGGTAGAATCTTTTGAACAATATCCGAACACATTCCGAATTTGTTGGAAGACTCCGGTGCAACGTTAGAATGCTGAAGATGGTTTTTAGTAGCATTGAAATTTAAAAATTGAGTCACATGAGATAAAAATGTCATGAAGGCGCACGCTTGGAACATATTTATCCTTTGACGTGGTCAGAACGATAAGGTCAAGAAACCAAGAAAAAGGTATCATGGGTTACGTAGCGCGTGACGTAACGCAGAACGTGTCGTGATGCAACCAGACCATGTTCTTCTTTGGTCATGGATTCTTCGATTCCTTCCTTTTTTAATCTGAACGATGATAGAAAATCAAAGTTCAAGTCCAAGTACTCTTATTCGGGAAAATGCATTCACCAAATCTCTGGTGCGGATGTGGAGGTAAATGCGAAATGGTGGCCTTCAGATTCGGGGATTCGAACTATAGTTATTTTTGTGCCAGGTGATACGATACATCCACGTAAATTTTGCAATCCCATGATAACTGACGTTTTTTTAGGGAATCCAGGCGTTATAGAATTCTATGACTCGTTTTTGGAAGCGCTCCATTTACGTTACAAAGGACGAGGCTTGGCAATATTAGCTCACGGAATGCTGGGGCATGCCCCACAATTACCTTCACCAAAACAAACGGGTTTATTACATCAAATTGAATCACTCTTTCAATTAATAAAAAAGATTCGGCAAGTATGGATGAATGTAAAGGTGGTGGTAATCGGTCATAGCGTAGGCGCATGGGTAGCAACGCAGGTAAAATTTCCCTTAGATTCGTTAAGAAGAGAGAGAATAATGCGGCGGAATTTGTTTGTAGAGTATGAAATTAGGGGCCGATATTGACGCAATATTCGGGTTATTTCCGGCACTTTCAAATTTAGCTCTCACACCCAGAGGAAGACAATTATCGGTACGTTATAAGGAAAGACTGAGGATAATTGGAACTTTCTTATCTATCATTCCAGTGGATTTTCCAAAATCCATTTCCTTATATAATAATCCTGTTAACAACACTTTTGTATCCCTTGGTGCCCTTCCTTATTATGTCATTGTTCCACGCATGGCCATCACATCAACGAGAGGTTTTAATATCTATTGTTCGATCTCCACGAGTAATCTTATCTTGTTTTACTATGGCACGGGAGGAAATGGAAATAATAAGGATGCCAGATGAACGTTTTCTGAAGCGACATTCAGCAAAATTATGGTTATATTACGGTAGTCAAGACCATTGGGTAGGTACCGAAAGAGAAAGAATTATAAAAGCTTTAGGAGAAGATCAGGCATGCTTGAAAATAGTACATTGCGAACATGGTATTCCACATTCTTTCTGCATTTGTGAGTTGTGGCAACCACAATTATTATTTTTATTTTTATTTTTTCATAAATAAAAACTCTTTTTTAGTGCACGGGGAGCTCCTGGCAAAGCAATGTGGGATTTGGTTGGATGAGGGCGGTCTAATCTGAAACAAGTTTTTCAAAAAAAAAAAAAAGAAATTTACATATTAGAAGCAGTATTGGCGTGAAAACGCGTGACGTTCGTGAAGATATTGAGGCTCCGACTTTGCTCCTCTGTCTGTCTTTGTGCACGATGGCAGACGTAACAGATACAGATGAAAACGTACGAAACCGGTCAAATTCGACAGAAAATGATCCTTTATCTTTACCTCTACCTTTGTCTCAAAAAGCCTTGCTTATCTGCAAAAGTAGAAAGTGTTGGGTCGAGCTTCCTCCTTTTGAATTTAAACACCTCTACAGGGAGCTCCGGTTCAACATGGACAATATTGATAAAAATCCTCCTGTGGAAATTGTTGGAGAGATTCGAATACGGACTCAGCCATTCTATTGGGTTCTTCATGAGAATGATACCATCTATCGTGTACGTGTTTTAATCGTCCTTAAGAGCAAGCGCGTCTTTCTCAAACGATGTTTGATAGCAGCCCTCAAGATCATTCAAAAACTCTTATCCGGCTCTCATAACTGCTTATGGTATATTCTTCTTAATACCACTCGCTAATCAATAATTATTGATGGACGTTCATGACTTTTAGCGAAAGCGAAAGCTCTTGGAACCCTTCCGAAATTTGATCCAGAATCCACTCAAGTACACCCTACTCATCGTTTTCGACCAGTCATCAAGCTACCGCCTTTATTGAAGAAAGGTCCCCCACGCGGCTTCAAGCGCTCGGTGACACGTACTTCCAAAGCAGAAACCAAACCAATTGTTATATCAGAATCGTCGCAAGATGAATCTGAAGGCAGCAATTCCGACGACTATGGAGAAGAAGATGATTATGATAATTTGAGCGATACTTCCCGAAAAGGGAGACGTAAACCTGGGCCTCAACCTACACGTCGTAGCGATCGCACAACGAAGAGAACGGATTATCGCGAAGGAACTCAGAGCCCGGTCAAGGCGAAAAGCAGCACTAGAACTCGACAGACCGTTATTGAGTCTGATGAAGAAGAAGATTATAACAGCGTCATCAGTGATAGTGAAGAGGCGCCACAACCAAAGGAGAAAAGAATTCGTAATCGTCTTTCTCGGCCGGCCTATGGAACCATACGTCTAATTGCTGATCTGTCTGAAAATGAATCCGATGTTGAATCTCCCATTCGAGCTCACCGCAATGTTTGTGACAAATGTCAAGAGCCTCCTGCCCATGTGTCGTTAAATAAATATTATGCAAAAAGAAACAAGAACAGGGGCCGCCGAAAGAATCCCACTCCAGATGAAGAAGATGAAGAAGAACAGTTGAAGAGCCTAGGGGGTTGGGTTCGTTGGTTAGTCTGACTTTGGATCCACTGTCTCTTCTCTTTTACTTAAAAACTGGCAGTTTAAAATGTACTGTTGCTATCCATTGGATGTGTTTAACAAGGGCTCAACGCGATGAAATCATGAAAGCGGCAAGGAGGAGAAATGAAGAGGCGGAGAAGGAGGGACTGAGTCCACGTAAACAAGACACATTAGGAGCATATGATACTACCGACTTCTTCTGCAACGGATGCATTCAAGGCGGAATTTGCATGCACTGTCGAGAAGTTGCGGTTGCACCTGAGGCCCCCCCCGAGCCCGAACTGAGTACACAGAATATACCCGACACCTCACATCCACCGATTGCATATCTAGAAAACACCAACCATGCCGAAGATACCCTTAATGAGCTCCGTACTCATATATACACCGTTTCTCCGGACGATCAATCTCGTGAACTACTTTTTAGATGCAAAGTATGTAAACGGCTGGCACATTATGCTCATCTACCACAACCGAATCTCGATAACCCCCTATCTCTAATCGACTTAGCGATTTACTATCAAGACAATACTGACTGGCAATGTACGGAATGTACTTCTTTCGTCTTTCAGTTGGACAAAATTCTCGCTTGGCGACCTTATCCTGCAAACGCGGTAGAGCCTCAGCGTCCGGATGAACAACCTCCAGATCACAAATCTATGCTCCCGCGAGAATACCTTGTTAAGTGGGTAGGTAAAAGCTACCGGCGAGTCCAGTGGGTTCCACATATGTGGTTGCTTGCAACATCTTCAGCCAAATTGAAGAATTTTCTTGTCACCGGTCCTAGAGTCACTTTATTAGAGGCCCCCAGTGACCTCGTTAACACAGAGCAAAAAGGTACTATTAACGATTCAGGAGTGGATCCCAATTTCTTCATAGTTGACGATACTGCTGGACAACGTGCCGGTTCAGAAGGCCAACAAGGACCTTCAGGGCCGTCGCCTGATGCAGATCGCAGAATACCCCTGTTATGGAAAACTGTAGAACGTATTCTCGATGTTCGGATTTGGAACCCTTTGAAGCCCAGGAAGAAACGGCGAGGTGCTCAATCAAAGTCTTCGAAGAAAAAGTCTGTGGGAACGGATTCTGGCAGTGAATCAGGTCCAGAAAGAGAACAGCAACGTACTGCTGCTTATGCATCCGGGGCAGAGCCTGATAATAGATTTTTGGAAAGTATCGATGATTGGGAATCGCGTAATGGAAAATATATCTCCATCGAACAGGCACCAGATGTTATCTGGGCGTATATTAAATGGCAAGAATTGGGTTACGAAGACGGTTCGTGATTATGATTTGTCGTCATTCTTCCAAAACAAAAGTATAATCTGTTATACAGCTACGTGGGATGTACCGCCGCTCCCTTCAGACCCAGGCTACTCCGAATTCAAGAAGGCCTTCAAAAGCTTCCTTGAGGCTCGTCAAGTTTTAATTGCGAAGAAATCCAAAAAGGAAGCTGTAACATTCGATAATCGTCCAAAGGCCGCATTTGATTCAAAGAAACTCGCTCTGACAGCTGATCCGAACCTGGGTCAAGAAGGTAAATTACTAGACTTCCAAGTAAGAGATTGCATGCGGTTTTCAAATATCAGTTTTATACATGTGTTTTCTATAGCTGACCGGTGTTAATTGGTTATTCCGTAATTGGTGGAGGCTTCAGCCGTCAATCTTAGCAGATGATATGGGCTTGGTAAGTCGAGATAACCTGATATCATCATTAGATATGAAATTCTCCGCAGGGTAAAACTGTCCAAGCTTCCACATTCATTGGACATCTTGTTAAGAACTACCAAGTATCGCCCGCTTTGGTAATAGTTCCTAACTCTACGCTTACTAATTGGATGCGTGAGCTTGCTCGTTGGGCCCCCAATGTTCGAGTCGTGCCATATTATGGAGAATCCAAAGCCCGGGAAATTATCCGTCATTACGAACTATACCATGACGACGTGGTAGACGGCTTTACTAAGCTGAAGTTTCATGTATTAGTTACGACCTATGAGGCAGTCATTGGTCGGGAATTCTCGTCCGTCTTTAAGAGCGTCCCAAGATGGGAGTTGTTAATTGTTGATGAAGCACAACGATGTGGGCGATTTTGTTTCATCATAAAATTTTACATAACTGATATGTTTGAAGTAAAAAATGATGCGAGTCTGTTGTTCAGGCGATTAAATGAGTTAAATTTGATTCATCGGATTCTTATGACAGGAGTAAGTAAACGTCATCTTTTCAATATCCCACGGTCTTGACAATTCCTTCACAGACGCCGCTCAATAACAACATCCGTGAATTGTTTAACCTTATGAACTTCCTCGATCCTCAGAACTGGGGTGATGTGGAAGCTTTGGAGAAGGAATATGCCGAGATAACTGAAGACTTACTCATGTCATTACACGAAGTAGGTTTTATTGGATCCTCGCCCGAGTTGGTTTAATAAGTATTTTTTAAGCGATTGAAACCCTACTTCCTTCGACGTACCAAGGCGTAAGTTCAATGTTTATATATATTCATTTGGCTGTTAGTGATCGTATATAATAGAGACGTCCTTAAGTTACCGCCGAAAGTCAGTGGAATAACATGTTCGTATTGCAAGTATTTAATTTCTTAATTTCAGAATGAAGTCATCGTGCCTCTTTCCATGACTTCGCTTCAAAAAGAACTGTATAAATCGATCCTAAGTATATGTTCCCGAATGCTATCATACTTCTGCTCACTTTTTTCTCAGGCAAAAACGTTGGACTTATTCAGGGTTTGCTACAGCCGTCGGCCAAAGTAAAAAATAAAGCGAACGGGGCAGGTTTAAAAAACATGTTGATGGATCTGAGAAAGTACGTATCTCCATGCCGCTGGGATGGCTATGGTTTTTTTTAATTTGGTCTAGATGTTTACAACACCCTTACCTTGTTCAACGCGAACTGGAACCTCAAGGATCCGAATTGACTCCTGTCGCGGTCCACAAAAATTTGGTTGATGCTAGCTGTAAATTGCGAATTCTCCAAATGATGCTACCTCGATTGAAGGCCCGGGGTCATCGAGTACTTTTATTCAGTCAAGTGAGTCGCAGTAAATAAATACATATATATCTCTTAACCTACATATAATCAGTTCGTAATAGCGTTGGACATAGTTGATGATTTCTTGACGGCAGAAGGTTATAAGTTTTTGCGCCTTGTAAGTCTTTCTACTTCTACTGTTAAGGAGCCATGTACCAATTTACGTCAGGACGGAAACACGAAGCAATCACAACGGCAAAAAGATATGGATGCCTTCAATCAACCAAGTTCTGATTATTTTATTTTTATATTATCTACTCGTGCGGGTGGTGTTGGTATCAATCTTTGGTCGGCAGACACCGTCATCATTTTTGATCCTGATTTTAATCCTCATCAAGATCTTCAAGTGGGTTCATTCAATATAGTCCATGTTATTTCATCAGATGTAAAAAAAAATTCACAGGCAATATCTCGAGCTCATCGATATGGACAGCAGAAAATAGTTCTTGTATTCAAGTTCATGGTTAAGGACTCTGCCGAAGGTTTGTTTTACGTCTAGAGGTGTGTATGATGAAAAATTTTACAGTTCCAAGAACGGATTGTACAAACCGGTAAAAAGAAACTCGCTCTTGATCATCTTATTGTACAAAAAATGGACGAAGGAGAGATTCCCAATGATCTTCAATCCATTCTCACATTCGGAACAAAGGCCCTTTTCGAGGCGGCGTCAGAAATTGATGATATCAAGTGTAAGTCTTTTACAGGAATTATCAATCGATAAGTGGTTGAGTCTCGTAGATTCAGAGCAAGATATCGACAAATTAATCATCCGGACGGAGGAAGAAGGCGACGCGGTCGCAGAAGATAATAATACTTCTGGCTTTGGGTTCGCCAAACTATGGGAAGCCTATAAAGATGTCTTAAAAGAGGTTCAAGAGGATGCTTCTACTGAGGATCAGGATACCGGTTTTTGGGATTCTATATTGGCCAAGGCGACAGAGGAACAGGCCAAAATCGGAGCCGCTGAAGTCACCGGTCGTGGAGCTAAACGCCGTGCAGCCACTACAGTAAAGGTACGCGTTAGCAAAATGTGCATGACTTGACGTGGATTGATCTTTTCCCATGTGAAATTAAGAGTTATGTAATTGACGTTGAGTCTCCTGAGAAGAATCAAGGCTCTCGAAAACGTCAGAGAAGTCGTAGCATGGATGAACTTGACGTTCAGTATAGCGACCACGGAAGCGATGGAAGCTCTACTACAAATCAAAATTATATGACTGATGATGAGGATGGCCTAGAATTGGCACCCGCACCCGCACTCGCGTTATCTTTACCTCCTGAACTCCAAGCTGGACCATCCCAACCGTCTTATCAATACCAAGCTGGATTATCGCAAATGCCTCAACCTCAACCTGGACCATCCAGATTGCCTTATGAGCCACAAGCTGGGATATCTAGTATGCCAGTGCCACCTAAACCAAAGGTGAAAAGGCCTAGGAAGAAAACCCACGATTGGAATGACGACGGAAAATTGGACTGTGGACTCTGTCAAACCCAACACAAGTCCGGAGACTGCTTCATGACACATAGTCCTGAGAATCTTTTGGAGTATCGGTTAATGCTTTTGCGAGAATCAACGGAACCAATTTCATTACGCAGAAATGCTGTAAATGCGATTGACTCTTATCTCGCATCCCGGGGTCTTTTAGAACGTGCCAAAAAGCAAGGAAATACTTTTGTAGACTTTGGAATTATGAATGCGGGTCGTAGACCGCGTTCTCCCAGCTCCCCCTCTCGAATTGTGAAGAAACAGAAACTGGTGAATGGGGATATTCAAATCGCTCCGACTCCTCCATGCGTAGTTTGTGGCGGTCCATTCCATTTGCTCAAAGTTTGTCCCGTTGTCAAAGCTGGATCTAAGAGGTAACGTGTTTGATTTTTCTAATACTTATTCTTAAATTTATTGAGTCTAATGGCCTTTTCTATAGCATTTTGGAGGCGATGGATCGCGTTTCCTTGATTCCCGAATCCCAAGCCATAATTAATATTTTAACGAACTATTTTCATGAAGCTAAACGACAAGAGGAGATGCAGATGCAACAAGTAAGAAATTAAATGCGTAGTATTGTATTTATATTTCATTAGTGTATGTTTTCAGTATAATGTACCTTTATCGTAGATATAAATATATTTTAGTATTCATCAAAGTCCGATCGAGCCGTGACTAGTAAGAGGGGCAGTTCGATTTGCATTTGACCATGTTTGGCATTGATCCAAGAACCCCTGACGTCGACTCCAATCCTAATCCCCTGAGTTCCTCCTTACGCCATCAGACAATCCGTGATAGGGCTTCAACACGATCGAATCCAAATATAGAGATCTACGGAAATCCTATAGTATCCATTTAAACTTTAATTTTTACTCCAAAATAGTAATCTCGGATTGTTTCTCGTTATTACGAGAACTTTGACCGAAATAGGTACAAGCCCACGTCCTAGTACTAGTTGGATATTCTCCAATTAACGCACCAAACCGCATATGTCCACGCGTATTGGAACCAATAATGGTAAGCCACATCAATTGTTCAAATCGAACTTTGTGATCTATAGATGGTTCTTAGTTGTAACAAAACAATTGCAGGTGCTTTAGAAAATAGCACACCCCTATGATGCACTACACAATTATTACAAGATCCGAATATATAGGAAGAGAGCTCCCCCTGGGTGACACGTACTGTTCTCTGATTACGAGTGGCAAGTCGCCGATTTGGCTTGTACGTCTTTACATAATTCCATCACTGTCTTTATTCCGTTCCTTTATCTTTATATTTAATCTTCTATTGCGCAATATCACAGTTGAGTCTGAATCCACATTCCTTTGTGAAAGGAAGATGTAAAACTACTGTAATTAGTTACCATAGAATTTTACACCAAAGTCTCCATCCAACATGCAGTGTCAAAACCCTCTTATCTGATATTCCCTTCGAACTACGGAAAATATAACTTTGATGTTTTCGCTCTTCTACTTTGAATATTTAGTAGTACTTCGAAGCAATACTATTAGGTATCACCTTATCTCATAATATTCATCGAGTCATACGTACTAACCGACTGTATATTGTGTGTTGTAACAAAATAGAGAAGAAACTAAGAAAAAAACGATGATCAACGATAGCACGTCCCCGGTAAGATGTTGTCCCCGATGTCTTACTGTAAACATCATCAGCGTCGAGTTGATTTCAATAATTCATCAGCGCACGGGTCCTACCTAGAAATCTTTGGAACTTATAATAGCACCCTCGTATGTCACATCAACCCTGGCTCTCAGAGATGGGTAATAGATCGTGAGTTTGACAGCTTCGCGGGCACCAGTATGGCCTGTGATGGAACGAGACGGTTTCTCTAGAATCTCTACTCTCTCCCTAGCAGCCCGTCGTGTGAATTGTATGGAGCAAGGGATCGAAGGGGTGGACATAATATAGGAGTTGTAAGTAACAGAAATAGTTGGATGGGAAGGTTATGGCTAGTTTATAAGCAAGGCTTTGAAAGTCTGGTCCGGAAATAGACAAGCGGGTCAGATTTGGGAGCACATTCAGCCAACACGCGAGTTGAATATCCAATGGATAGATGTTCTACTCCACCAAATTTTGATAAGACAGGTATGAATTGGTCAAAGTTTGGGTCTTCGAAGAACCGAGACAATGACACCGAGACCAATTTGGAACCGAACTTGAACAGGGTCAAAAGTTTAGCTAGACATGCCAAATCGCATCTAGTATCACCCCCGTCATCTGCTTGGAAGGCGAAATGCTCGATATTGGGGAGGAAGATAGGCATAAGTGTGGGCGGAAGTCCCTGGAAATTCCACTGAGGGCCGACCCCCCCAAGTGATAACTTTCGCAAATTGGGTGAGACGTTCGTTATTATGCTATAAAAGTCTTTGAAAGAGAGGGGCTGTCCTGAAACAGGTAACTTATGAAGTGAGATATTTGAAAGCGTCGAACAGAGGTCGGAAAAATGCTTCCAATCTAAAGATACCCGGTACAAGTCGAGGTGATCAAGAGGGAGTGCTGCTATAGCTGCCATGTTAAAGGGAGAGATAAGGGGGTTCGTGGTGAATCATCGAGGTCAGGCAAATTTTGAGCGAGTACGAGTTCCTTCAACAAAGGTAGCTCGGCTGTTGCCAACTTCTTGACAACGTAAGATAGGGGAGCCCTGTTGTCCGTACAACAGGTGAACGAACGCCAACAATTAACGTGTGGGAGAAACATTGACATACGTTCTGCGACGTCCTCCTCCGTAACCCAAAGTTAATCATCGTTTGGATCGAAATTAGCACTGGTCAGGTCAATTTCGATGGCCAAGGGCACGAGGCGCGAACATTCGAGATAATGACGAGTTATTGAGTATGGTTTATAATTATCGCGGAATGTAATTAAACTCTAGAGCCACGACGCTTCAAGAGTCTGAATCAGAACCCTCCACTTTCGGCAAACTTTGGAGTAAAGAAGAGGTATCAAGGGTGCTTGAGTGTCCTCCGGACTACGGAATACTCCTTGATAGAATATTTGAAGAATGATATCGTCCGGTAAAGAATTAAAGTGAGACTGCTTTAATGTTACGTAAAGACCTGCTGGGCGTACCTGGATCCTACTTTGTTTAACATTTCCTAGTTTTCATTCTCTATTTAATGTATGTACAAACCGACATGGGGCAATCCCCAAAGGTGATTTAATTTTTTTTTAAAAAAGACATCGGGAGCCGTTTGAAATTGAACTTGCTTAGAGTGTGGCGAAGAGCAGTAATGTTTGTTTTAGATGTGGTAATGAGCACGATGAAGAGAGAAGTATATATATATATATAAAGTCAAGTCGGTCCATGTAATTTGTGATACTTGTATTTGCAATTTAATAATAGACTCGAACCAGAATAAATTAACATGCGTATAAGTCAAATTGGATGTTTTAGTGGCCGAGTCCTGGACAGATGGGAAGGCATCAAGTCGATATTCACCTCTTCGTACGTCTCTTTTCTAATCAAGGTTACTCAGCGGAGTCTGGTTTGATACAACTGACTATACTCACAGAGAATCTTTATGTTCTGTTTCCATTCTCTGTGAAGTTTCTGGTACTCCGAAAGTTGTTGGAGATTTGGCTCATAAGCTATAACCAGAGATGAAATTGGAGCTTGATGGACGAGAATTCCAGATAACAATAATTGAGCGACATTTGACAATTTGTGACTCGCGACATATACATAACCTAACTTATGTTGTCCTCTGCTACGTTGGTGCGTTTGTGTTCGCGTTTGCCACTGTTTGGCTACACTTGTTCTCTTCCGCCTCGGCGAATGCTCATGCATAGTGTGCAGAGTCTATCTAATATTGGTCGACAAGTCTAAGCCAGCCAGTACGTCTTTTGGGTTATCGACAGACTCGATAATTACGAAGAAAATCTCTGGAGAAAGACAGGTTACTGATTAGTTTGACATACATACTTCGGGTGAAAGAATATCAAAGAATGGGCGCTGCAGTGACGTACTGACATAGCCTGGATGCACACTGTCAAAGGATTGCGAATGATTTGGAGTGATTGGGTAAGTAACTCGAAGAGGTGGTCAGCAGAGCCGACGTCGCAATTCCTTGTTTCCAATATGTAGCCCAATATGTTGATTTCTTAGGAATTTTGCAACCTGTTTTCAGTTATTAATATGTGTTGTTATCCCGTTATTTATGGTGTACCGGTGTCGCTATGTCTGTGAGTATTCTCGAAATTTTTGGTTTTCGGCGTCACGAGTAGTTTTCCACTTCATCCATTTCTTGGCTTTGTTCATGTCCAAAAAATTCAAATTTTAATTCCGAAAACCCCTACTACATATTATTGGTTGTTACGGCCAGAACATTCCTGACCTATTGTTACATGTCATCATTTTTGGTTTCTGAGATCTAATGGCAAATCACGTCCTAATCTTCTAGGCATACAAACAATATACCATTCACCATTGGCTGTTGAGTATAATTAATTGTGATCAATGAGTTACCAGCTGGTTATATTCAAATTACTAGAGGTGAGAGAGCAATTGTGGTTCAACCTTAGATCTTTTTTGGTTTGTTTTAGGGAAGCAATGGCGCATCCACCTTGAACTTTTGACGCATTGAACAATGGTAATTAGGAAGAGGAGCAGTTACTCTCTGATCTCATGTCTTTGCGCCGCGATCTGGTTTCACCTTGTCAAGAGAATCATGGTAACGAGTTGAGAATCCTACAGCTTAATCAAGGTAGTGAGTCGTTTCTGTCATCTCTGGCATATATAAAACTAACATGTCAATTGATCACTGACCAATAAATAAACAACCAGGTACTTACTAGTAAACTCACTCATGTTCACTATTACTCAATTCGTCTCCCTTTCTCTTTTAACCCTTGGTGTCATTCATGCTTTTCCTGTCACCCCTAATGAAGCTTTACAAAGTGAGCATGAGTAACGCACAAGGATCTGTTGACGTACTAATATCGAGAAAATCCTCATTCGATCCTCCCATTTCTAGTCCCAGATTTAGCATTTGAGAATCTTGCTGCTAAACCTTCCGGACCACATATATTCAGTCAAGCGAAATCACCTGCTATGAAACGAGCCGATTTGTTCCCACCTGAGGTATTGAACTTTGGCTGGCCAAATGAGAATTTACCAGGTATAGACAGGGACGGAGGTACAGATTTACATTTGTTTCCAACACCAGGACGTTAAGCTGACAAGATCCATTAGCTAATTGATCTCTCTGCATAATCTGGAACTAACATGCTATTTCAATCGTGTTATTGTTGTTAATATACTCGAGCTGATTTGTGGGGAGTTGGACCAATTGTTGCACAGATTATGTTATCGCTGTTCGATGGCATGTTTTAAATGCGTCTGCATTATTTCTTATTTCGACGAGAGTTCCGTACCACCTCTCTTCAAGCTGGAACAGACCGTTGCGGTGCTATGGGAATAATTGATGGGAACGATCTTAGTTCTCAAAAACCAATTTGACCTACTCTTTCCTGAAGGTGAAAGTTGGAGTCATCATATTTCCAACCGTTAGGAAAAGAGAAGTTTACAACTACAGCGCTGTTCCGAGTACATAAGGCGGTATTATTCACTAATTAAATCACCGCCTCAACACGAGTAATATAAAAATTGCAATGATCGTTTTGCCCAACCAATAAATCGTTATATTGTCTGATTGTATAAAAACTGTACAATCCTTACATATTTGGCGTATCAATTTCTGGCATAATGCGTTTCCTGATACTATTTTTCTAGTTTAACACTGTCTTGATTCGACTGGGGATGTATGCGAACAGCTGTAATCTATAACAAGGAAAGTATTGCTTATCTGACCCATTTCTGAGCATTGGAAAGCATAACAACATTGACCGCAGATCTTACAGTCTTTCCTGAATGTTTTTTTGGGTTCGGGTTTACAGCCGTTCCGGATACATAAGGCGGTGTTTTAATTAATAAATACTAATAGAAATACCGCCTTACGTACCCGGAACAGCTGTAAGCCGTATGTTTCCAGTGCGGTTCAATTAGTTAAGCCTTGATTCTCAGGCTGGTTAGCTATAGTGGTACGTAAATACGTATATACATAGACGGAGTAATATCTAATTTAAAGGTTCATATCTAGGTTGGCAAGTTACTAACCAACTCATCATTTTAAAGATATCGGGTCAGAACATTCTTTTTAAGTAAAAGTGAGCGGTAAGTACTGCTGATACTAACCTGCTTGAGAAATTGCAGCTCACATTTCAACACCAAAAGAGTGAACTATTCCCACTGTGCGATAGGTCAATCCTGTCTTTGAGAAACGAGAGCATATAAAGGAAAGTCTTATTAATTTCAAAAAAAAAGACTATATATTAATTCATCGATACACTTGCTCCTAGTCGTTCCTATTGCTGGAGCACCGGGTACTTCAGCAAAGAGAGATCCACCATCGTTATTGACGCTATTTTCATTTAATTGTCAAAAGAAAACCTTTGATAATTCATACATATGGACGTACCCATAAATGGAACAGTGCGGAATTTACCTTCAAAAAGAAGTTTGAATGGAATATCGGGAATCAGCTGAAGCGCTGACCGTTGATCGTAGGCGTCCAGGGGAAGAAAGGACAAAGGCTAGCGGAGTCTATTGGAGCTCAGTTCGGCAGCTCTTGTTCCCTTCGGCCTCGACGAATGTTCATGCATAATGTGCAAAATCTATCAAATATATTGATCGACAAGTCTAAGCCAGCCAGTACGTCTGTTGAGTTATCCTGATAATTACGAAGAAAACCTGGAGAAAGACATGTTATCGATTCGGTTGACATACTTTCAAATTCAGGTGAAAGAATGACTCAAAGCATCAAAGAATGGGTGCTGCACAGTAACACGGATGTACACTGTCAGCGGGTCGCGGGAGTGATTGGGTAAGTAACTTGTAGAGGTGGTCAGCAGAGTTGACGTCGCGATTCCTTGTTTCCAATATGTTGCCCAATATGTTGATTTCTTAGGAATTTTACCAACCTGTTTTCAATTATGTATTTATCCCGTTATTTACGGTGTACCGGAGCCGCCGTGCTCGTAAGTATTCTCGAAATTTTTGATTTTGGGCGCCACGAGTAGCTTTCCACTCCATCCGTTTCTTGACTTTGTTCATGTCCAAAAAAATTCCATATATAAAACAAGGAAACCACAGTTTTTGCAGACAGGAACACACAGGTGTCCTAAAATGCAGTTTTAAATCCGACAACTACATATTATTGGTTCTGTTACGGTCAGAACATTCCTGGCTTATTTGTTACATATCATCACTTTGAACGCTGATAGGGTTAGTATAAGCATCATCAGGTTTGTTCTTTCTTTTCAAAAAAGAGCTCTGTTGATGTTGGTTTCTGAGATCTAATGGCAAATCACGTTGGCCTAATCTTCTAGGTATACAAGCAATATACCATTCACTATTGGCTGTTGAGTATAATCAACTGTGATCAATGAATTACCAGCGGTACGGTTATATTCAAATTACTGGAGGTGGGAGAGCAGTTGTGATTTAATTTTAGATCTTTTCTGGTTTGTTTTACGGAAGCAATGGCGCATTTGCTTTGAAATCATTTTACACATTGAACAATGGCAACTAGGAAGAGGGAGCAGTTACTCTCTGATCTCATGTCTTTGCGCTGTGGTCTGGTTTCACCTTGTCAAGAGAATCATGGTAACGAGTTGAGGACTCCTACAGCTTAATCAATGTAGTGAGTCGTTTCCGTCATCTCTAGCATATATAAAGCTAACACGTCGATTGACCACTGACCGATAAGTAAACAACCAGGTACTTACTAGTAAACTCACTCATGTTCACTATTACTCAACTCGTCTCCCTTTCTCTTTTGACCCTTGGTGTCACCCATGCTTTTCCTGTCACCCCTAATGAAGCTTTACAAAGTGAGCATAAGCAATGCACAAAGATTCCGTCTAGGTACTAATATTGAAAAAAAATCCTTATTCGATTCTTCCATTTTTAGTCCCAGATTTAGCATTCGAGGATATGGCTGCTAAACCTTCCGGACCGCATACATTCGGTCAGGCGAAATCATCTGCTGAAAAACGAGTCGGTCATTTCAACGGGATAGTAAATTATGGCTGGCCGAGTGGAGACGATATAAAAGGTGTAAACAGGTCTGGAGGTATATGTTTACGTTTGATTCCAACACCAGGATGTTAAGCTGAGTAGACCTATTAGCTGATTGAAAATGCATGCTATTTCAATCGTTATTGTTACTCTTAATGTACTGGAACTGATTTGAAGGGAGTTAGACCAGTTGTTTCACAGATCATGTTATCGCTGTAAAAGAGGGTTCAAATGTATATATATATCCACATTGGACGGATGACATGTTTTACATGCGTTTGCATTATTACTTATGCAGGCGAACAGACCGTTGCGGTGCTATGGGAATTGATTGATGGGAACGATTCCGAACGAACTTAATTTTCAAACACAACTTCGACCTGCTCTCTTTGAAAATGAAGCCTGATTCATCATATTTCCAACCGTTGTAGTACATAAGTATGGCCCTAAATTGAGGAAAAGTTTACAATTACAACTGAACCGGGTGCGTGAGGCAGTATTCCCATCGGTATTATTCACTAACTAAATCACCGCCTTAACGCGAGTAGTATAAAAATTGCAATGATCGTTTTGCTAATAAATCAATATAACACCTGATTGTACAATTCTTATATGTTCGGCGTATCAATTTCTGGCATAATGCGTTTCCTAATACTATTTTCTAGCGTAACATCATGATCCGACTGGCCCGGGAGCGTGTGTACCGGTACCCGGAACGGCTGTAAATAAATGTCATTAAACTTTCTGAATTTCAGAAAGAGATTTTTTCTACAACAAGAAAATTATCTAGATAAGTTTAAGTTACCTAGTTGAGCATTGGAATGTGTAACAACATTGACCAGGTCTTACGGTCTTTCCCGATTCTTAGGTTCGGATTTAGCCGTATTTATGTTTTTAGTGCGGTTCAATTAGTCAAACCTTGATTCTCAGACTGGTAAGTACCTTATTAATACACCAATCGAGTAATATCTAAAGGTTTGTATCTAGAGGAAGTAACTGATCATTTTATAGATGTCGGGTCGGAACATTCTATCTTAAGTGAAAGTGAGCGGTAAGTAATACTGCTGATATTAGTGACTAACCTGCGTAAGAGATTCGACCGAAGGTTCGCATGTACATTTCAACGGACGGCCTCTCAATTTCATCTAATGAGGCTCGAGCTTCCCGTTCCAAAAAGTAAACTATCCTCACTGTGCGACACATCAATCGTGTTTTGGAGAAACGCAAACATATGTATAAGAAAAAGTCTTATTATCAATTTCAAAAACTAAGACTAATTAATAAATGGATTAGATATCAATTCATCGATACACTTGTTTATAGTCACTCCTATTGCCGAACTACCTGTACCTGGTCCCCAGACAGGGCATCGATCAGCTTTAACGCTAGTGGAAAGGATTGTTTCCGTCATTATGTTGTTGACCTGGAAGACCAGGGTGAACAGGGTTGGATGAAACTTCCCATTGAGGCCAAGAAATGCTTCCAGGAACTGGCATAGCATTCGAATCTGGGATCAGGAATAGGCGTATTTTCTAATCCAAAAAGAAAGGAATTTCAGCCATGTGATAAACACCGGTGCCGGCTGCAATTCCCCGTTGTGTTGGGACATTGCACCCGACACAAGGGAAGTTTATTTGAATGAAAAACACCAATCATTTAATTCATACCTGCACTAGTTCCAAGTGGGCATTCCGGCCCTGGACATCCTGTTCGATAATTCAAAACCAGGGCATCTGAAAGTGATACATACGACTCTGCAGCAACTGGGTAAAAGGGAGCGAATCGGAGGGATTCCCTGATATTGGGGAGGATACGAAAGGTCTGGTCGCTCGAGAGTTCTGGATGGTTGTCCTGCAAGAATGAGGAGACATCAGAAAGAGTCGGAGCGTTGGCGGCAAAGAAAGATCCATCATCGTTATCGACACTATCTGTCAAAAGAAAACCCCTGACAAACCATACATATGTACGTACCCCCAAATAGATGGAGCGGCACGAAATTTACCTTCAAAAAGAAGTTTGAATAGAATGTCGGAAATGTCAATGCTTTGCGATTAGGGGTAAACCATGTTTACATTGGCTGCGTGCACAGTGGTGTCAGGCAGCTGACGGAAACGTGATAACTGATCAAGATCCGTCGCATTACCACATTCAACGCCGTGCAGTGTGAAGTATATGGTTGGAATCTGTGACTGGGACATGTTACAGTTGCTTACATAATCATCTTTGCTTTGTCCTCAGCGACGTTTCCGTGTTCTCGTTACTTTCTGTTTGCCTTTTATATATCGTCTCTTGCGAGCTCGAGTTTCAAAAATATTGCTTAGAGTCTCTGATGAGGGATACACGGTCTGACATTCGACAACCTCGCTGTTTAAGCAACATTCGTCCTCACCGCTCGCCGACGAGTCACCACCATTCAACAACCACTTTTGAAACGTCCGTTTTGGGGCGGGTGGTTGAGCGGTTATTGACGGATGATGGTTTGAAGTATGAGATAACGAGAGAACCTCATCCCTGAACAAGATAAAAGTGTAAAAAGAGTTATTCTCGTTATATTGATTGACAGGCTTAGCCATTATTCTTTTTGTTCTATTTTACAATCGACAGGTCCGAATTAAAGGGAAGTGTCGGGGCCATCAGGCCATCGTCAACGTTGCTCCGAGGGCTTCTTATTTGAGACTTGAGATATGACAGGATATGACGAAATGCCCTGCGATATGTTGAATGACATTGATCACTCTAAGCGCGACCCAAAAGCTTTTTCAAAAGACATCCCAGAGATCGACCCCATCTTCCTTCCAATGCACCAATACGACCCTATTTTTGATCCTATCATGTTTCTTATCCTTTATTTGCTTTCCCTTTATATCCCCTTCCTTTATTTTAATCTTCCTTTTGTACGACGTGTTGAGCCTGAATCCAGCAGTGGGCGCTCTTCTTTTGTCTAACATGCAAACGTTTGTAACATATAATAATCTTCGTTCCACATTTCTTTGTGAAAGGAAGATATAAAAACTACCGTAATTAATTACAATAATATGAAGAACCTCCGCCTCTATCCATGATAAAAGTGTCGGACACCCTCTTATCGTATCTCGAACTAGGGAAATATTAGAGTATTTAGTAGTCAAGACTACTGGGTATGTGTTAACTGACTGAATGGACGAACCCTTCCAACCTTCATTTCAATCTCTTTCCAATCTCTCACTTCATAATTTACCTGTTTCACCACAGCTTCCCTCCCTGGAAGAGTTTTGTGGGGTGATTAAAAACTCGTCAACTCAGGGTCTCCCATTGGCACTTATGTTTCAATTCGTCTCCCTCCCTAATATTGAGCAGTTTTCCTTTTAGGCGGATGGCGGTAACAGTCCAAGATACGAGTCAGCATGCTTTGCCAAACTCTTGACCCTGGTCGAGTTCGATTTCAATCTGGCCCCGGTATTGTTGACTCGAGCTCACTTCCGCGATCAGATCTTGCACATTGACGTATCGGTACCGTTAGTGAATATTTATTATATAAACTAACAAGATACAAAAAACTAACAGAGGAACAGCGGTAGCACATCCCCCAAAGTCAGAATCGGATGTATTATCACTCCAATCACCCACATCATCGTCATTATCGAATCCTACCCACAACCCAGAAGTTAGGATCTACGCTACACCCTCGTATACCATTTCAACGATACTTCTCAGATACGGGTAATATATGGAGTTTTCAACTTCTCCTCTGTGTTTGATGTTCCATACGATGGAACGAAGGGGTTTTTGCGCTTCCAATCTAGCGGCAATTACTAGATACACCAACCCGTCGTGTGGACTGTGAGGTGAAAGGTAGCGAAGGAGTGGACATAATACAGGCGTTGTAAAGTCACCGAGCTCTTCCAATGGTAGGGATAAAGTCTGAAACGCGATAGTTTGAAACTCTTGACCCAAAATAGAGAGGCTGGTTAGTTTGGGAAGTACGTTCAACCAATGTGCAAATTGACTATCAGTCATTAACATATTTCCTATGGACAGATGTTCAATTCGACCAAATTTTGTCGATAAGACGGGTATTAATTGGTCAAAACCTGGATCCTTGAAGAACCGAGTTAACGATAGCGAGGCTAATTTGGGACCGAACTCAAACATGGCCAAAAGTTTGGTCAAGTACGCTAAGTCGCATCTTGGATTACCACCACCATCCGCCTGAAAGGAAAATTGCTCGATATTGGGGAGAAGTATGGGTGGAACCGTAGGCAAAAGTGCCTGAAAATCCCACTGAGAGCCAATCCCCCCAAGTGACAGCTTTCGTAAATGAGGTGATGCGTTTTTGATTAGGCAATAAATAGCTTTCAGAGATATAGGCCGTTGTAAAACAGGTAAATGATAGACTGAGAGATTAGAAAGTTTGAGATGAAGGTTGGAAAGGTGCGTCCAATCTAAGGAGACTCCCCATAAATCCAGTCTGTCGAGATTTGCCATATCGAAACGAGACGTTGGAGAGGCAGGTGAGTAATCTTCCGGGTCTCGGAAATTTTGAAAAAGTACTAAGTCTTTCAGCAAAGGCAGGTCCACGGTGGCTATTCGGTTGATGACATGGGATAGAGGGGCCTGGTTGTCCGTCCAACAGGTAAACGATCGCCAACGGCTGGCATGTGGGAGGAGGATCGACATACGTTCCTTTATATCCTCTTCTGTGAGCCAAAATGTATCATCATCCGGGTCGAAATCAACGCTGGTTACATCAATTTCGATTATCAACGGTGCGAGGCGCGAACGTTTCAAGTATAGACGAGTTAACGAGTATGGCGCGTAATCATCACGAAATATAATTAAACTCCAAAGCCACGACGCTTCAAGAGTCAAAGCCCTCCACTTTTGACAAACGGTGGAGTAAAGTAGGGGCATCAGGGATGCACGATTGTTTTCTCGACTACAAAATACTCCTTGATAGAATATTTGAAAGATAACATCGTCCGGTAAAAAATTAAAGTGGGAAAGATTTGGTGTTAAAGACATAATATTAAAAGCGATTTGAATTTGTTTGAGGGTGCCAACGAGTGAGAAGGGTTGTTTGTTTTAGATGTGCCAAATGAGCACGATAGAGAGAGGAAATATTTATTGTGGAATCAAGTTTGTCCATGTAATTGGTATTTGCCACCTCGGACCAAACGAAATCGCTAGTGTAAGGACAGTGCGCTGAGCCCAATATTTACACAGATGGACGTGACGAGAACTTCCGGCAGTTTGGGCATAAGTCGAGTTTCTCTTCCGTATTATGTCCCCTTTCTTACCAAAGCTTCACATCGAAGGAACATCTTTTTTAAAAATTAAATGATAGATAGTTTAGCACAGAGAAGGTCGTTTGTTAAAAATTACAAACACGTTTAAGGTCAACTTCATCAAACGACTCAGCTCTTTGGTCTGAATGACAGTATGTTTTAAGATGGTATGATAAATATAGATACTACACACCATATGGAGTATAAAAATCCTCCGGGCCGCTGCACCTATGCCCAATTCAATACACATGGATGTTACCAAGACCTGTATGAACAGTTAACCTATCGAAAAAAATTAGAAAGCGCGTTCATACCTTACCGTTCCTTCCTTCTTCTTGGTTCTGCTGATCCGGTCGCTATTTGTCTCGCACATGTGGTACGTAAAAAAAGCCAGATCAGCTTCTAAGCTAGGATAAATACAAAACAAAGCCTACCTAGTGGGTGCCCTAGTAGAGCTAGTGCAATAGCTCCACCGTTCACATTGACTTTCTCAATGCCTAGGCCAAAGTGTCCGGACGAAATCATTAGACACAAATGCTTGTTTAACCTTGAAACGGAATAAGGGACAAGCCCAGAAAATTAGGAAAGGTCAAGGGAAGCCAGTAACTGTTCGCGAAGAAATGGAAATATTTACCGACTGGCGACCCTTTGATTGAATCTTAAACTTTATCAGGGAGAATGCAGTGCATATGTTTATATTTTCGTTCGGTATCGTCTTGAAAGTCTCATCTGTATTCATATTTTGAGAGATGATGGGGTATATTAGCTGTAGTTTCCAGCACAGAATATTAATGGCCAACTAGTGCGACCGTGTCGACAATAAACTCTTCTACATAGGCATGCGCAAGCGCCCTGAGCTCATCATGATTGATTGGTTGGACCGGGTGTAACGCTTCTCTCAACCTTGACATATTGATCTATCCATACTTAATCTCGTTTCACCCTCCCGAGACTGGCATATAGTCACAGTCAGTCCAAGATTATCAAGTTGAGTAGCCCCCTCATTTGGCTCGCATACCAGGCATAGGTTCGCATTAGGAGAGAATCAAATCTTGAATTATGGCTGGTGTCGTATACTAAACTAGGATCCTGTTCAGTATATACAATCGATATTTGATTATAGAGGCCTTGGTTCTAAATAAGTCGAGCTTTGCCACAGAAATACAGAGAAGGGGTGGAAGGTGTTAGAGGGGGGATTTAGTATGTTTTAATTGTAATAGATGTAAGGGGGTAGAAAGAGAATAGTTCGGACGTTAGAAACAACTTGTTGTTAGAAACTGTTAGGAACAGCCCAACTATCAGCACTTTGCTAATAGTGGAAATAATTTAGATGTTAGAGACCACTTTAGAGACTTAAGCTTATCCCACACTTTTGAGGGATTGGTAAAACTTGTTGTTATTTTAACTACTATGAGAGTTTTTATACAAAGTTTAGTAATTATTATTTATTTAAATGAGGAAAATATTTTTAGAGGTTGTCAAATTTTTACGAAAGGAGAAATATGGTGAAAGGGGTGATAGGTGAAAGGGGTGAAAATGGGTAACTGTTGTACAATAGAGAGAGGCAAGTGGAAGGACTCATAGATGGAGGACAAAAGAATGTTCAATTAAGGAAATACTCTCACAATGTTACCACTCAACTACCGAGTGATTCTGGAACTTTCTTAGCCCTTCTTCTAGATGCTTTTCTTCAGCCAGACTCTGATTCTTTCCCTTGAGCACTCCGATGGCGTAGGATCTGATTTTTCAGAGTACCTTGTTTATTGGTGGTGTGGGTAGTGGGGTTGGCGCAGGGAAGGAAGAGTAGAAATGGTCTTCTGGATATAGACAGGGTGGTGTGAAGAAAACTTCTTCAAAGGGGATGAAGACATAACGAGAATGATAGGGAAGGGAGGAGTATGGTAGTACGCATTCATAGGGCACATCAAACCCAATGTGCTCAAAGGCGATTCCTAGACTGGCGGTTGCAATGATTTGAATAATTTGGTAAGGAGGAGCACAGTGTGAAACAGTAAAGTAATGGTTAATGTGATATTGCCCCTCGAAATCTTTTATTGTGATGGCATCTCCATACTTAATGGTTTTGGGGAGACCAAGATCCGAAATCTTACTTCTAGTTGATACATCCTTGGACATGAGCGGGTACTGAGGCCATAGAGTGTCAGGATTGATTGGGAGTTGACTACTCAAGCTTCGATATACACAAACTTCCGTTTCAAGGTCTTCAATAGGAGAAGGGAGAGGAGTAGTAGGGCGAGTAGTGGGAACTTGATCATCTGTTTCCGAATCAGATGGAGGTTGGTAGTGGAATCAGGAGGTATAGGAAGAAGAGGATCTGGAATTAGTTGAAATGTTTTGGGTGGTTACGTTAAAAGAGAACATTGTCTGAGTTTTGGGAGGTTGAGGCGAGATGGTGGTGTGAGGTTTTGATAGGTGATGTAGGTTTCTGGAGGTTGTTAAATATATGAGTCCCTTAGAGCTCCAACAGCTGGATTTGTTTTCAGGGGTAGTCTTCCATGTTGCTAAAGGTCCAAAATGCCGTAGAGGGAACATTAAAGGCAACGTGAATGAATTGAGGTCTATATTTTTGGTGCGTGATCACCCTAGTGATTCTGACAGGGGTGTAAGGGCAATGTTTCTTTAGGCTGTAACTATTTCCGATAACGAAGGTTCCTTGAAATCCTCGGATTATGATAGGTCTGGCATAGTGCAGGGTTTCTATTATCTCCAAGTCTTCTAGATCCTTATGGTAAGTCTTCGTGGGAGTCGGGGCTGGCCATGCAGTAGTGGGACTTATCCTAATATCAAGCTTTTCTCCAAGATCGATGTATAATCGGAGTTCTGTTTGGAATGGATGATAGCTGGGTTGAGTCAGATATAGGATGGGAGGGAAGTCAGAGTCTTTGGGAATGGGATAAGGGGAGTCATATTTTGTTTCGTCCTCCGATGAGTATGTAGGGGAGGGTGAAGGGAGAAGGTGGTCAGGGTGAAACTCTCAATCAATGATATCATCTCTATCATAGGGGTCACATTCCCAGAACATGAGGGAAGAAGGAAAAGGGTAAAGGGGATGGAAGAATGAAAATCCAATTACATTTTTTATGTGTTTTTAGATTTTAGAAAATATGAGGAAAAATGGTGGAAATAATCGAAAATTTTTGGGAAGGTGTTACACCAGTAGCTTCGGAGAAAAATGTTCCTGTACACTTGTGATCCATCTACATTCTTTATCATCGGTTCCCCTTGAAGATTAATTGGAAAACAAGCAAACCAGTAACACATCCAAACTGGCTCTGAAGCAGCGGATACTACTTACTTTGTCGATATTGCTAAAGTTTATGCTGACAAAAATATGCAGTAAAAAGTGGAACCTGTCTTCGAATATAAAAAGAGACCACCTAGTAATGATTTTTGATACTCACCAGGTATTAATATTTTGTTTTTACCATGTTTTCACTCAAATCTCTTCTCTCTGTCGCACTTACTTTGTCGGTTGGAATTGCACCAGTCACCGCTGCAATTACTCCCACTGATCCAAGTGGACCCGTTGTCAACCTTAGTTACTCTGTTTATGAGGGTACCACGCTGGCCAATGGTCAAAACCAGTGGCTAGGTGTTCGTTATGGTGCACCTCCGATTGGTAACAATCATTTTCGGAAAGCTCAACCACCCAGTAAAACTTCTGGACTCCAGTCCACCAAAGCATTCGGTCCAGTTTGCTATGGTATAGGACAGAATAATGGCCCCAGTAATCCCAACATGTATGGAGAGGATTGTCTTTTCATGAATATTTGGGGACCCTCTAATTTTACAAGACACTCGAAGCTTCCTGTTTTCTTTTGGCTTTCAGGGGGTGTGTATATTCGGGATGTTGACGCTAATGTAAGTGATGTTTCCCCATCTTGAATGTCAGTTATAGATTATTACTTTTAAAGTTTAATGGGACTGCCCTGGTTGAATGGACCAGAAATAATATGATTTTCATCGGCATCAATTATCGAGTGGGTCCATTCGGTTTCTTAACTAGTGAAAAAGTACGCGCCAATGGCGATTTAAATGTCGGACTATACGATCAACGCGTGGCACTGGAATGGGTTCAAGACAACATAGCCAAGGTGCGTTTTTCTGCCCATTGCGGAAATCTATAGTGATAATCCACCATTCCAGTTTGGAGGAGATCCTGATCGTGTTGTTCTAGTGGGTGATAGTGCTGGTACTGGAAGTATTGCAGTGCATCTCATCGCATCCAATAATCGCGGGAGGGATCTATTTGCCGGGGTTATAGGTCTCTCTCCCTTCTTCCCCACTCAACTATTTCCGTCTGATTTGGAATGGCAATTCACCGAGTTTGCTCAGAGCGTTGGATGTGGTAATGCGACAGATCAGTTATCCTGTCTCTGTCAGCTGCCTGACACCACTCTGCACGAGGCTGATGTAAACATGGCTTACCCTGGTCGCATTGCAACAGCATTGACATTGTGGACCCCTACGATTGACGGTCAGTTGATTCCTGACATTCCATTCAAACTTCTCTTCAAAGGTAAATTCCACACCATTCCATCTATTTGGGGGTATGTATAACTAGTTTGTCCGGCCTTTTTTCTTTTTTGACAATTAAAGGAAAATAGTATGTACACCAAAACCCCTTGGAAGTGAGCTGAGACGATGTGTTGGAGTTTGTTTCACATAATCAGAAAAAGTATCCATTTCAGAACTTTCGAAATAGTGTCGATAACGATGATGGATCTCTCTTTGCCGCCAATGCCTCGACTCTTTCTGATGTCGCATCATTCTTGCAGGACAATTATCCAGAACTCTCGAGCAATCAGACCTCTCGTGTCCTCCTCCAATATCAGGATATTCCTCCCAGACCGGGATTTGCTCCTTTCTACCCAGCTGCTGCCGAATCATATGCGGACATCACTTTCAGATGCCCTGGTTTTGAATTATCGAACAGGATGTCCATAGCCGGGATGCCCACTTGGAACTACAGGTATGAGTCAGATGATGATGTTGGTGTTTTTCATTCAAATAAACCTTCTCCTGTGTCAGGTACAATGTCCCAACGCAACAGGGGATTGCAGCCAGCACTGGTGTTTATCATATGGCTGAAATCCCCCTCCTCTTCGGGCTAGGCAATACACCTATTCCTGATCCCGGCACGGCAACCTATGGAATTATCCCTCAGTTACGGGGCTATTTCACCAATTTTATTCGTTTCCTAGATCCGAATGCGGTGCCAGTTCCTGGAAGCATTTCTTGGCCTCAATGGGAAGTTTCATCCAACCCTGTTTGTCTAGTCTTCCAGGTCAACAACATGACGACGGAAACAATCCCTTTTAATAGTGTTCAGGCTGACCGATGCCATGTCTGGAGACCACTACAAGTACAGGTACTCCAGCAATAGGAGTGACTAGGAGTAGGTGTATCAATAATTTTTGATATCTAATTCATTTATTAGTCTTTACTTTTTGATATTAATAAAACTTTTCCTTATATGTTTTTGTTTTTCAACCATGGGATTGATCTTTCGCATGGTGGGAATAGTCTTTGTTGGAACGGGAAGCTTAGGCCTTACACTAGGCGAAATTGAGAGACTGTCTGTCAAAATGTAAACTTTAACCTTAATTTCTCAAGCAGGTTAGTATCAGCAGCAGTGAGCACTTACTACTCATTTTTAAAATAGAATGTTCCGATCTGAAATGTATGAGATGATGGATTGATTAGTCATTTCACAACCTAGATACAGATTTTGGATATTACTCTGTCTATGTATGTGGTAACCAGTCTGAGAATTGAAGTTACATAAACTATGTCGCAAAAATCCAAATCAGTATATCAACCAAAATCAACCATTATCGAAAAGTCAGGCATCGACCTAGTTTGGCGAAGCTCTGACTTGAATGATCAAGGTGACACCAGCTTGACCAAGGTTTATCAACCTAAATCAACTTGGCTAAATTTACCGGCCGGTATTTTATTTCTTCAGGCAATACTTAGAGCACACAATATAACTAATATTGAAAAGTAAAATTTTCTATTCAAACAATTATTACAGTTTTAAGTATATGTTCCTTCCAACAGTAAGTACCAATGTATGTATCTAATTAAGCATAAGTACTGCTACAGTAGACAGTATTTTGAACACTCGATGTCTCCATCCTTTATCGTTTAGCATATGAAGGTTGGCAGCTTTGGAGTGTCGATCTTCACCTGTGGAAAATGTAAAAAATCAAACTGCATAAAAATGTTACTAGTTTTAAAGAAATTGATATTTGTTTGCATACCAGCATTTCTCTCGTTTGGTCATTATCACTTCTGTAGGTACGATGAAAGAAGTCAAGTTGTGGAAGTCTCAGACAGGACTGCATCCTAACAAAAACAGCATCCTACATGACAGAACCTCTCTTAGCAGATAAATTTTTCCAATAGAAAAAACATACCAAATAAAGACACCTTAAATAGAGAATGAAACTTAACATTATATGTTAGATCCTGAAATATGTCATAGCAACAAAGTCGAAATGATAATGGGTGAACTTGAAGAAGATAGAAAAAACGTACGACTTTAAGTAGCACCAGCCTTAAGATGCAATTTAATATGGAGAATTATATTGAAACCATACACGGTTAACAGGCAGAGTTCATATTTATGAAGTCGGCACATACCAAAGGACTTAAAGGCGATCAGTTTAACTCCCATTGATGTTATTAGAGTGGGAGTCACCTTGTTGAACAAATAGAACTTCAGTTGTGTGGAAACAACCTGTGTACCTATTCAATGAAATAAATCACGGTGCATTAGTTTGCAAATTAAACGAGGAAAATCTATTAAAGTACTCACACTTTAGTTGCTTCTCCACGACTGACCAAAGAACTCTTTGTAGATGAAAGATAAGGTATGAGAGATCAAATAAAACTCAGTTGGCCTCATTGATGTCTGCAAATACTTGTGGACTTGTGTTTGAGAGTCGAGAGTCGCACTTCGCAGTTCACCATTTGCACAGTGTGTGTTCAAACTTCAGATTTAAAATTCACCAGCAGTTGCCAGTAAGTCAGTGGTGATAGAACTACACACTGTGAACCTTTAACTTACGTTTTTGATTTTCGTGTCCACCATTTATTTACCTTGATTTATGTTAATCAGCATCCTCTGGCATTAATAAAGGTTTATCAACCATTGTCAGACCATAGTTAGACACCTGGACCCATTAACATCACCGTTAGGCATGATATATCACTTTAGGTTTTTGTGACATAACTGAAGTTTGAACAGAAGCGACACCAACTGTTGTCTTTTGTTAATCTATTGTTTGGTGTTGAAAGGGGAGTTTCAGCTTAAAACTCCTGAAAAATTTACATGGTATCATAGCAAATCTTGGGTACATTTTGCTTCAACAAGATATGTGGTCCGTGGATACTATTATGAGAAGATGCGATGAGTCACAGTATGTCACATCTCACCTTTTTTTCCAGCAGTGTGAACGGACTTTTCAAACCACCACGTGGATATCGACAAACACGCTGTTAAATAGCGCAATTCTTATTATGATAGCAGACTCATTGAAAACATGACTTCATATCCTGGTCGAGTCATAAGAAGTATCAATCTATGGCCCTTTCATCCTCAGGAGAGAGTGGTTGGGTTTGTTTTGAGAAGTTTGTCTCCACCAATAGCATCTATCCCAACTTGAAGAGAGATGTCATGGAACTCTTACGGGTCTTATAGAAGATAAACAATCCAAACGTATGTAAAACATGTCATCTGCCCAATGTGGATATGTGTTTGAACCCTCTTTTACAGCGATAACACAATCCGTGCAACAACTGGTTTTACTCCATCTAAACCAACTTGTGTATGTTATCAATATGATTGAAATAGCACGTAGCCTAATTCCCAACTATGCAAAGATATTGATATCAAACAGCTAATGGATTCTTGTCAGCTCGACATCATGGTGCTGGAAACAAAAGTAAATATGTACCTCCAGTTCCATCTATACCTGGTATATTCCCCAAAAATTATTATCTTGTTGATCAAATTAATCTATCATTACACAGCAAATGATTTCCCTTGACTGAATGCATGGTTTGGTGGCTAGATTCTCAAATTCTAAATCTGGGACTAAAAATGGGATTTTTTTTTGTTTTAACTTAAATGGAATGTTTGCACATTGCTTGTGCTCTGTAAAGTCTCATCCAAGCTGACCAGCAAAACATTGGTTACACGAAGGGTTAAGAGAGAGAGGGTGACAAGTTGAGTAATAGTGAACATGAGCGAATATATTTATGAGTCAGTGGTCAATTGATATGTTAGCTCTATATAGGTAGAAGTGATAGAAACTCAACTCAATACATTGATTAAGCTGTAAGAATCCTCAGCTTGTTACCGTGAGTCCCTGACAACCTAAAACCACTGGCAAGCCACGACGAAAAGACATGAGTTCCGAGGGCAACCACTCTCTCCTAGTTGCTATTGTTCAACATATAAGATGAGTTATGGCGAATGCTTCATCGCTTCCATATGTCAAATCAAATAAAAATAAACATACAAGGCTGAACTACAACTGCTGATGCTCTCCCACCTCTGATAATTTGAATATGATCATACCACTTTTAATTAATTGATCAGTTAGTTATAATAATATACTCCAGTGGCCAATGGTGATATACCGCTTTAAGTATACGGCCCAACATAATGCCATTAGGTCTCAGAAACCAACATTATCAGCAGAGCTCCTTTTTCTGAGAAGCAAACCTGGCTGTAACCAGACCATTTCCTCTTATAAATGAAGGCAAATTTGAGTTTTTTTTGGACATGAACAAGGTCAAAAAACAGATGAGCTTCAGACTCTGTGCTCTACCGGGGGAACCAGGCAACTAATTATATCTAAGAAGGCGTCATGTGTGCAGTAATAGTCTGTGCCCACACCACATGTGTGACACAGGTGTTGCCACTGGGATGGGCCTAGTTTTGCAAAGTGCTTATCAGGCCAACAAGTAACCTGATCATAAGAAATCAAATGGTGAGTTTTTAAAGTACACTAAGTTGCATTGTGCAAACTATCCTTGAAGAGCAAGATCCAACTTATTCCATGTACCGCATTGCCCCATCTGTCACTTGCCCCAGATTATCATGACAATTCTAACCACAATGTTCACAGGAGTTATACGTAAATATTCAACCGTCATTAAGCAGAAGCCCCATTTGAAGAATATCATAATGGGCTAATAGGCAGTCGGAGAATTTGTTCAAAGACACTGGATCATCTAACAATGCAAGAGGCCTGACCCAGAGAACAACACGAACCACCATAATACCTCACTTGGGTGTAGCGGCTGAGCAATTTGTCAATAGTTCTCAAAACCTGTCCATATAATTAGTGGCCACTGGCAGATGCACTGCTCCATGTGGCTTAATTTGTGCAGATCAAATTTGATTTTCTGGAGGAAGCTCTAGTTTGTGAGGAAAGAAGCTTCGCACCATATGTGCAGACACGGTCGTGCCACTGTTCATCCCTTCTATTTTGTAAAGATAATTAATATCTAGTATATAAAGTAAGAAAGAAAGAAACTAATAAACAAGTGTAAAGGTTCAACATTCATACCTCACTTGTAGTGAATAAACAAGTGAGGAACTAGGAGTCGGCACTGTACCCGTATAAGCCGTACATACGGTGCCGTACACGTACCGTCGAAGGATTTGACCAACTGTTATACAGTACGTGAACAGTACGGAATGCACCATATAAATCTGTATGATTACGGCCGTAATATGGGTAATACAGCCGTACAACAAAGTCACGGATTGTCACAGTATCACGCTATTATAGCGCCCACATGTGACCGATGGTTGTCCTCCAGACTTTGAGGAAGCACTCGTCGGCACAACTAAATCTCGTTCTTTCACTTCTTCGTGACCGATGGTGCCTGATAAAGAAGGATTTGGGTGTCTATTACATGCGTTGGGAAATTAAAGTTGACCAAACATGGATTTTCAAATCTCAAGGTTTTGTTCCGACATCCTCTGACGCTTAGTGTCCTTCTCACTTTTTTGCAGATTTTATTTTATTTTATAAATCATTGAATTTGTTATCCGCTTTTATTCACGGTGATTTTTATGGCGAAGATTGGGCTGAGGAAGTTTTATTTGAGTTAAAGATGAGTTTCGTCTCTACCTTATCTAATTCCTTTCGATGAATTTGATCTTTTAACGAGTTCATTTTCCTCTTCCATTATTGCTTTTTGAAGGCCACGCATTCGTTAAGCAGTCAAGAGTGAGAAATATTGGTTTAAATCGACAGAAACCCTCAAAATATTTCGACAGCGCTTAATGGCACTTGAACAGGTGAAGAATTAATCGCAGTTCTGCTCATTCAAGGTTGGATGGAAGGTCTCAAAAAGGAGGCGGATGTTCATGCTATCAACCGAGATAAGTGATAATTATTGTTTATTTACCTAATTCTTGAGATATGCAGTACCGTACACCGTATTTGTCCGTATACGGCCGTGCCGTACACGTATCCGTACCGTCGAGGGCCCCGAAAGATCACTATACGGTACGGTGCCGAGCCCTATGAGGAACTTTGAAACAAGCGCGCGATGGGCGCTGGTTTTGCGTCTGACAATGGGCGCTTAGAAGCGACTGTCGACCGAATATAAACCTTTCAAAAGGAAAACAAGTAGACCCCACAATTTCCAGATGTCCAACATTGAATCATTCAAAAAAATTTTCAAAGGCGAAATCGTCGAACCTTCTTCTCCTGAGTATCCAAAGGCGATTGCTCGATGGGCTAAAAACGCTGAACGTAATGCAAGGTGGGCTGTGTATCATCAAACAGGCTTAATTCAAAGGTTTGACGAGTATTCTACCTAAAAGATACGTTCTATTTCCAAAGGACGAACAAGACGTTTCCGAAGCTGTCAAATTCGCAACAGCTAATGGTTTACCTTTGGCCGTGAAAGGAGGTGGACATAATCCATCCGGCGCATCATCTATCGATGATGGCGTATCCATCGATCTCAATAGACACTTTGATACTGCCCGAATCGACCCAGAGAATAAATTGGGTTATGTTGGCGGGGGAGCGCTGTGGAGAACAGTCGATCATGCCGCCATCAAACATGGTTTGGCCACTCCCGGAGGTACAGTAAACCATACAGGCGTTGGAGGACTCATTCTAGGCGGAGGATTCGGCTATCTCTCAGGAAAACATGGACTTACCATCGACAATCTTGTTCAAGCGACTGTCGTCCTCGCAGATGGATCAATCGTTACTGCCTCTGATACTTCTCATCCTGATTTATTCTGGGCGATACGTGGAGGGGGTGGCAATTTTGGAATTGTTACTGAATTCGTTCTCAAGTTGCATCCTCAACGCAGGACCGTTTTTGCGGGAATCGTTCTCTTCGCTCCACCCGTTTTACAACAACTCGTCGCGGTGCTTGATAACTGGTGGAAGGAGGCGCCAGAGAATGGGCTGATCATGTTCGGATTCGCTTGCGGACCGGATAGAGGTGTAAGAGCAACTGTTGTTCCATTTAAATTACATCAATGTTTAGCGTTACTTTTAGCCTATCATCATGACCGTCTTATTTTATAATGGTTCAGAAGAGGAAGGCCGTCAACATTATAAGCCCTTATTAGACCTTGGTATGTTTGAAAGCGTTTTTCTGGTTAAATTTACTCTGTCCCTGACAATAAAATAAACTGTAGGTCCGGTGGTAGATATGGCGAAGGAAATTCCTTATGAACAGGTCAACGGAATGTGGAACCAGGCAGCCAACGCCCACGGTCGGAGATATTACATGGTTCGTTGCTTCGACTATTCCACTTCAGCTTTAACAAAATATTGCAAATTTAAAGACAGGGACAAGTTTGAAATCAACCCTCGCTGCGCATGCCGCAGAAGTCTTTGAGCATACAATCAAATTCAGCGAAAAACATCCCACAGACCCTTCCCGTCCACCACTTGAAGTTCTTGTAAACTACGAACTTCTCCCGCATCATAAGATTTGTCAAGTTCCTTCTGATGCAACAGCTTATCGTAGTCGGGGTCCACAGCCGAATGTTCTAGTCATGATCTCATGGGACCAGGAGGAAAAAGACCAGGCCGATGTGAAGCATGCTCGTACATTTTCTAGAGAAATCGCTGCAATAGTAAATGCTTCGGCTGAAAGAGAGCTGAAGGAAAATGAAAACCAGGGTTATGGAAACTATAGTAAATCCTTTTCGGTCACAGTTTGTGTCTTTTTTGCTTACCGCCTTTCTCAAAAAGTTACGGATCCTACCGATTTGACAATAAGGTCCCTTGATTTATGGGGTGACAATTATCCTCGCTTGCAGAAGATCAAATACAAATATGACCCGACTTGTGTGTTTAACAAGTGGATTCCTATTCAACCCAGTGCAACTTGAATAGGTAATATCGTATATGAAAGATACAAACATTCATCCTACACTTGTACCACCACGCTGTTCTTTTGAGTTTGATGACGGGACTCCGATAAGTATTCCGAGGTTTAGTTTTTGTTTATATCCGATGTATTATGTAGAGTTCAAATTTGTAAAAGAAAAAACAAAGAAGAATTATATGAATTTCTTTCACGCTCAAGGAAAAAGAGAAGAAAATAGAAACCAACGGGTACAATATTTCATATTTGATCAAAATTTGACCAAAAACGTACATGTTGTCGGCAGACAAAGATCGCAAAAAAACAAGAGACGCCATGGAAGAAGAGGCGATGTCGATAAACTGAATAGTGAACACATCGTGAGTGAGAACATGGACAAATGGACAACAGGTCTAAATGGTAACAAAGACGACAAGTTTGAATAAAGAAAAAGAAGAATTTGGGGAAGGGAATATATTACTTATTTTTAACTTGTAATTTTAGGGTCTGTAGATAAGGGAAGCGACACGTCCAGCGGCACCTGACCTCGATAGGCAAGGGCGAACCTTAAGCTTAAGTACCTAATTAGGAAGAGGTAAGAAATGAAGAAGATTTTAACAAGGTATGCATATCACAATGAGCTTGGGATCAAAGTGATAAGGAGAAAGCTAGATAGAGATAAGAAAAAGGTTGGGGGTAGATAGTCCGCTCAGCCTCGATATCTGTAGGCAGATCCTTATCCGGGGTTATAATACTGCTGTTGAAGAACCGGGTAATGATGCGGGTTAGGTAGCTCATACATGGGTTGTGAGGCAAGTTGGCATATCCACCGACAGGTGCGAGATGACGGCCAGGTCCTCCCATAGCGTCAAGTCAGATACAAGACCATCATTTGCCCCAGCATATCCAGTACCAGACGTAAAAGAGCCATGAGAATGTGTGCTCGGTTTGCTGTTTGATTTTTCAGCAATCACCCCCTCGTCATCATTATGAAGAGAAGGTTCCCAGTTAATGGGTGGCATACGACTGTCAAAGTTGCTGGACGGAACTTCCACTTACGACTTACGAATAACAGTCCAAACTATCACGGCGACACCAACAGATGCTTCAATAGCGACTAGAATGATAATGGTGTTTCTTGTGATGGTAGTGCTGCTTGATAAAATTGGATCATCATCTAATGGAGGGGCTGTTTGACTGGGATGTTGAAACTAAACCCTAATTAAAGTCTATAAGATATGAGACAGAATAAGATAAAATAATTAAAGTATAGAAAGTGGCTCACCTCAGTCGTATAATAGTGCGACTGAGGAATGAGCGTCAACTAAGAAAATATTATATACTAAATGGAACAAAGAAACGAAGGAATAAAAGGATGTATAATACTCAAGTTTCGCGCGATCACGGAGACAATCATGGTGCAACGTTACAGTAGCGTTACATCAGTCCGTGTTTTATATCGACGCTCAACATGGGACTTGGTGAAAGTCATAGTCGTGATGATGTAAGTCAGAGTTGGAGCAATTGAGGGAGTGGATGAGGGGGAGGACGATGTTAGGGACGGAGTGCTGGAAGTAGATGTCGTGGTCACATTAGAAGAAGTCGAGTTGGTAGAATCGTTAGTAATATCCAACTTTCGCAAATGAAGTTGCTTTCGGACTGCGGCGCAGCCGTACTATGATTGCCTCCTCGCTCCTTTGTTTTTAGTATACACGATATCATTCCTGAATAATGAGACCGAAATCCTTATTCTGACTTAAATTCAACATAAAGAAGGAGGACTCTGCACATTATGCATGAGCATTTGTTGAGGTGGAAGAGAATAACTTAGTCACTGCAAGAGAGCGGGGCCCGAATAGCCGAAAGGCGAAATGCCAACTCCGCTAACCTTCGTCCTTTCTCCCCCCCTTGACTCTTAACGAAAGCTTACGAAACTGAACCAAAACTGATTGTCTCGGCCGTCAAGGTATCGGCTCTAATTTCATCTCCGGTTATAACTCAAGTACTGATGAGTCAAATCTCTAACATTTTATGATACACTGCTACCAGAAACTTAGCAGGGAATAGAAAAAGAACTTAGGGATGGTCTTTAAACAGGAATATGTGTCGAGTCCCGCACTGATCACAGGAATCAGTGCCCATCATCTGACCCGTTACCCAAATTATTCTTTGACCTGAAAGTATGTCAACCCAATGGATCATAACTCGTCTTCCTTCAGAAATTCTCTTCGTAATTATCGGGTCAATCGATAACTCAGCTGACCTACTGGCTTTTGCTTTGACTTGCCGATTCATACATCGAATAATCATACCAGATTACCTCAGATATTTCCGAATATCTAGTGCGATGGGCGATATAAAGTGACTTCCAAAACTGATCACGCGTTTTGATGTTTCGCGCGTGAATGTGAATATCTCTCTGAAATAATTAGATAAAATTTCGAAAATATTTATGTAGATAGCTATACATGTCAGCTAAATAATGTATTAATTATGTTTTCTTTAATTCATTATATTGGATGCGATACAGGCCGTTCTTTGGTGTATGGTCAAGTGAACAGTTTTGACGCTGTTGGAAAAAACACAGAAAACAGCATCTACCTCATGAACAGTCTGATTATATCTGACTTTTTTTGCTATTCCCAAGATTCTAGGTATACTCTCAATAAAATCTCAACACATCTTCCCTTCCAAGTTATCATAAATGAATCCAGGCTTTTCTAAAGGTTATGAGGACTGTTTTCTACTCGGAAAACCACTGTCCAAGAATAATACATGAAAAACACATAGTATTAGTTTAAAGTAATATATATGATGATATAAGAGCATGTATACTACTTTCTAAACACCGAAACCATGTTTTTTGGACCAGTGCTTGCAGTCACTACCCTCCTCAAAAACAACTTTGTAGCCGTCCTCTTGAATTCTACTAACAGATATTGAACATACGTTTCCATGATCATAAGGTAGGATATTTTGTCCCTTATATTATTAAATTTAATGCTAAAACTTATCACTGCTCACCTGGACAACCCCGGACAACAATCAAGTTGTCTACCATGTACAACCAGTCATCAAGAAGTTTATAATTTCAGGTCTTTTTCTATGTTCACTTTGCTTTATTTGAATAAGAATAATTAATTCTAATTTTTCCATCTCTTACAGTTCTGAAGTTAGAGAAAAATCAGAAGTTAAGCCTTCCCTTTCTTATGCCTTGGAGAGAGGGTGAAAACTTTCCTGTGCCCGGGCATTTTAATGACTTTAAAGGGTTCTGTTCAACTGTTAACACACTTAGAATTATACTATATATCTCGGACAGGAGTGAAGAAAGCCATACCTTTGTTTCCACCATTCCAAGAGTCGATATGCCCAGTACCAAGCCTAAGACCACTCGAGGTGAGCTACTCCAAGAGACTACTGTAGGACTTCTGTCAGTCAGCTTTATGTGTAATTTCAATATTAGTGGTATTTCAAATGAAAATACCTGTAATCCTGACAGATATTCCTGATTGACAGGCTAAATGGAGGAGATAAAGAATATTGACAATAGTCGAGGAAAAGAGCCTCATCGGTTGGAAGCAGATGGTAGTGGTCCTAATTATTTTGTCTCATAATCATGAGAAGATATAAAACTCATAAATTACGGTTAATACGCTCATGTTTAGTAATGGAAAATTACAGTAAACCTCATGTATGCCTCCCACCCTATAACAGCTCCAAAACTGTTCACACAACACCAGCTCAAAGATTTGTATACAACTCATGGACGAGGAACATTTGACACAAACTTGAATAACAAAGAATATAGTCCGAATACATATCTATGTACTAAAATATTTTTGTGATTTTAGAAAATTTATTGGATGAGATATTTACATTCGCGTGGAAAACATCAAAACGCGTGAACAGTTTTGGAAGTCACTTTAGATCTCTGGAAACACCTTGCACAAAACCTGTCTTTGTGCAGAAATATCCAGGAATTCGCATTGACGGAAGGCTATCTTTTAGTTCATTGTAGTCCCTTGGATCAAGAATATAACCCGTTTACGAGAAGTCCTGACAATCTAACGCAGGTTTTATCCGATCTGTCCAAAATCTTGCAACATATGGTCAATTTAAGGCGGGCTAAATTCTGTTTGTCGACTACTAATCCCAACGTCTCTCGAGATATTTTGGATGCGCTGGTAGACTCGAAATGTAGATTGGAGGAGTTTGATCTTTCTCTGATTATTCCATCTTCTACACGGACGATGGAAGTTACAAGGGAACCGGAAAAACTTCAGGTGAATTATTTTCTCCACACATCGCATGTATCACCTAACTACAATTTTTTTAGATATGGTCGAAGCTTAATCTCGCTGTATTGAAAAAACTTTCTCTCTGCGTTAGAACTCCACGAGATCTAAGTCTTCGGTCTCTGCTAAACGAACTAAGTTCTATTGGCAATATGTTGTCGATCGCCCCAACACTCACTCACATTCAACTTACTGTCTATGATACTGTCCCAATGACCCTTTTCGACTTTACTTGCCCAAACCTTGAAAATGTCGTAATTGAGGTTGATACGCTGGGTATCAATACTCCCCAGGATCCGTCTATCCTTGTCGACTTTTTCAAGCGACATCCCAAATTGACAGCACTATCACTTCCCTCTCACGTCTATGCCCCCACCTCATCTCCTTATATCACCGTGGAGAGTTTACCCAAGCTGGTGTCGTTGTCTTATAACTCACCAATTCGCGTACCGTTGAGCCAAGTATTATCTCCTGCTTCAGCCAGGAGATTACGCCATCTAACGGTTACTAATAAGGATGCTTCATTGAAACATTCGGATTTAAGTATCTACAAAGAATTAACATCCCTTCAAACATTTTGCTTTACGTCTGAAACCAGCTTAAAAACTAGTTATCGTAATATCAACCGGATACTGACGATTTTCGTTACACACGTCACTAGTGTGGAAAAGGTCCACCTTCCGGACGACGGTCGGGAACTCGGAGGAGTATATATCAAAACGCTATCTATTCTTCAACGTCTCCCGAAATTGACACATTTATCCGGATTATTGCTATGGTCGGGCGATCTTCTTCCGCAGGATCCTCTATTGCCAGAACTCTACCGTTTCTCTCGGTTAGAATATGCCATTTATTCCTCAATTACACCATCCATCTTTGACGATACATGTGCCTTCCGGTTGACTCGAGACAGTAAAACCAAATGTATATCGGTTGAGGAGGTTTCACCGAAAGGAAGGACTCTATCAGGCTGTGATCAGGCAACTTGGGGTAATTTGTATAGAGGGATGAAGATTGATAGATGATTTGGTGTATAATCGCTTATCAGGTTGTTTGCTTCTCTTGGGTCTTTTGCCAGTCAAATAATCATATTTATAGAAATACCACATTATATGTATTCTAGTCAGTGAAATTGATGGGTATCAAGGCCAGGATAGCCTGTAGTTTTTCAACACCTAAACAACGTGAACAATGTATGATTATACGAATGATCGACTTTTTGTGATCAATACTCATCATCATTATGCACCTTAGAGTCGAAGGCTTACGATATCAATATGACTGCCTCTGTTTACATCTCCTTCATCCCCTTCAATCTTTTATGCAACCTTTCATAGGCCTTGCACCGTATACGCCCAATCCAGTCCGGTGGATTGCTACATTCAGAATAAGTATTGAATGAATCACTGTTATTAGTTAACCTAATTAAGTGTGCAACTTACATTGTTTCTTGATTGATGCATTTGTATGTGGTATTGGCTCTAATAGCATATCCTATGCATATGACCGTGGTACCGGTTTCTGCGAAACATATTCAAAGATACTAAATCGTTCCAGTAATTACCAGTATCCCTGGGCTACCTTGAAACTTGACCGATACAGGCACCGACGGGGACAAATCTGGTCATGTAAGTATGCATCACCACGTGCACTCGTCAGTGTTTATGGGATCTACTGAACGTTTTTATAGACCGTATACACGTAATTAGGGCAGCTGCTCCATTAAAAAGGTTCCATTGCCTTGGGGAGAAAAACCCTTGTCGGGTTGTACGCACATACTACATCAAATGTAATGCAAAATCAAGGTGAGATTTAAACAAAAAGAGCAGCATTGACTACTTCGGTCATACTCTCCTGAAGGGTGGATATTTACGTGTAATTATCATTTTTTTACTTATAGGTAGATTGTTGTGGTTCCCACGATTTTGGACTCACAATGCTGGCTTTACTGTCTCTAAATCAGCTCGAGTACATATATTATATATTAATAACGCGATTGAAACAACATGTTCCAGACTATTCAAGGATATCAAACAGCTAGTGGATCTTGTCAGCTTGACGTCCTGGTGGAAACAAAACTAAAATGTACCTCCGGGCCTGTTTATACCCGGTATGTCAGACCCACCCGGACCAAAATTCTCTATCAAACCCGGATTTTCTAAAACTCGAACTAGAAATTTATTATTTTAACATGAACATCTAAATGATGTTTGCACATTGCTCATGCTCACTTTGTGAAGCCTCATTCGGGGTGACCGGCAAAGCATAGGTTACACGAAGGGTTAAAAGAGAGAGGGCGACGAGTTGAGTAATAGTGAACATGAGCGAATATGTCAGTGAATATTTATGGTTCAGTGGTTAATTGATATGTCGACTTTATATAGCTAGGGGTAACAGAAACTTGACTCGATACATTGATTAAGCTGTAGGAGTCCTCAATTCGCTGCCACGATTCTCTTGACAACCTAAAACCAGACCATGCGACAGAAATACATGAGCCCTGAGATCAACTGCTCTCTCCTCCTAGTTGCCATTGTTCAACGTGTAAAATGAGTTAGAGCGAATACGCCATTGCTTCCGTAAAACAAACCAGAAAAGATCAAGGCTGAACCACAACTGCTCTCCCACCTCTAGTAAGTCGAATATAACCATACCGCTGACCACAGCTGATTCTACTCCAATTCAACGGCCAATAGTGAGTGATATATTGCTCATAGACTGACAGCCCAACGCAATGCCATTACTAGTAACAGATCTCAGAAACCAACATCATCAACATAGCTCTTTTTCGAAAAGAAAGAACTAACCTGATGATACTTATATTCTAAACATGTCATCGTCCTAATTGATGATATTTAACAAATAAGCCAGGAACGTTCTGGCTGCAGCTTGAAGAATGTGTCGCAAAAATCGAAAATGGTTAATAAACCTCCGGGGGTTTATAAACCTCATAAATTTCTATTTTTGCTCTAATAATGGTCTTATTTTGATCTACCGATGGGCGGTAATGAGTGCCACTCGCCATTTGCTCAAAAGTTCATTCATCGGCTAATCGCCAGTATTTGGTCATTCAAGTGATCATCAAAAAAAGGACAAGGTCTGTGCGCACTGTCCATTTCCTATATAACCTTGAGGCTTGGTCACTCTTCATGGGCGAAAGCCCCAGTTCATAAGTGTGTACTTGAGTGCTAAGTCGAAGCTGAGTGACAACAAGTTAGATTTAGGTCCATATGAGTCCAGTAGATAACTAATTATAATATAACCATTCCATAAGTATTACTAGTAGTATAATTCATGTAATTATTATTATTACAATAATCCCAAAAAATAATATAATAGTGTTCTTTATGTAAAATGACTTGTTCTCTAAAACTAAGTTTGAAACATTATGAGTTCTAAAAGGAGAGAAAAGTAACTAGGCCAGCTTTTTATAAATTACGAGATGGTTAATAAACTTGTACAGCCGTATTGAGGTTAACTAGGACTTTGACCAGTTAATAAACTGTGTTCGCACCAATTAACATTTTTTGGTTTATTAAGGTTAATAAACTGATTTCGATTTTTGCAACATGTAGCTTTCGAATTCAAAACTGTGTTTTATGACACCCATGTGAATTGTATTATTCTTTTACTTTGGTTTGCCAATTTTGATAGTTAGTATACACATGCGATACTAATTTTGTTGTATGTTCTGTATGGTGTATTTCGTCCAACCTTTGGTTTCCCGCCATGTGCCGGCCTTAGTCATATATAAAAGGTAGCAGGAATACTAGAAGAAGAGATGGCAGACACCATCATGTACCTTGCTTGCATAATATTTTCACCAGAGTCAACCATTGATAAAGTGCCTATTTCTATTATCATTCGAGGATTATATGTACACAAGTTTTATTTTAAACAGAAAAGGAGACAATTTGATTCATGTTGTAACACCTTTCGAAAAATTTTCGATTATTTTTACTGTTTTCCTCATATTCTTTAAAAACTAAAAACACTTAAGACCACAATAGACTTTTCTTTCCCTCATCCCCTTTACCCTTACCCTTCTTCCTCTCATGTTCTGGGAATGTGATTTCTACGATCGAGATGATATTATTGACTGGGAGTTTCACCCTGACCACCTTCTCCCCTCACCCTCTCCTACATACTCGTCAGAGGACGAAACAGAATATGATACCCCTTATCCTGTTCCCAAGGATTCTGACTTCCTTCCCATCCTATATCCGACTCAACCCAGCTATCATCTGTTCCAAATGGAACTCCGATTATATGTCGATCTCGGAGAAAAGTTTGATATTATGATAAGTCCCACCACTGCATGGCCAGCCTCAATACCCACAAAGACTTACCATAAGGAGCTAGAAGACTTGGAAGTAATAGAAACCCTGCACTATGCCAAACCTATCGTAATCCGAGGATTTCAAGGAGCCTTTGTTATCAGAAATAGTTACAGCCTAAGGAAACATTGCCCTTACACCCCTGTTGGAATCACAAGGGTGATTGCACACCAAAAGTATGGGTCTCAATTCATTCACATCACCTTTAATATTTCCTCTTCAGCATTTTGGACCTTTAGTGACATGCAAGACTACCCCTGAGAACAAATCCAGCTGTCAGAGCCTAAAAAGGGGTTCATATAACTAACAACCTCCAGAAACCCCATGATCGCTCATCAAACCTCCACACTGCCATCTCACCTTAACCACAAAACTCCCAAAAATGTTCTCTTTTAACATAACTACACAAAACACTTCAACTAATTCTAATTCCTCTTCTTCCTATACCTCCCGATTTCGCTACCAACCTCCATTTGATTTGGACGCAGATGATCAAGACCCTACTCGCCCTACTACTCCTCTCCCTTCTCCTATTGAAGACCTTGAAACAGAAGTTCGTGTGTATTGAAGCTCAAGTAGCCAACTCCCAATCGATCCTGACACCCTATGGCCTCAATACCTGCTCATGTCCAAAGATGTATCTACTAGAAATAAGGTTTCAAATCTTGGTCTCCCCGAAACCATCAAGTATGGAGATGCCATCACAATGATAGGTTTCGAGGGGTGATATCACATTAACTGTTTCTTCACTGTCTCATGCTGTGCCCCTCCTTATCAAGTTATTCAGGTCATTGCAACAGCCAGTTTAGGATTCGTCTTTGAGCACATTGGTTTTGATGTGCCTTATGAATGTGTACAACTGTACTCCTCCCTTCCTTATCATTCTCACTACATCTTCATCCCTGTTGAAGAACTCTTCCTCATGCCACCCTGCCTATATCCAGAAGACCGTTTCTATTCCTTCTTCCCTGCGCCAACCCCACTACCCATGCCACCGATAAACAAAGTACTCTGAAAAATCAGATCCTACACCATCGGAATGCTCAAAGGAAAGAATCAGAGTCTGGCTGATGAAAAGTGTCTAGAAGAAGGGCTGAGAAAGTTTCAGAATCACTCAGTAGTTGGATGGTAACATCGTGAGAGTATTTTCCTTAATCAACTTTTATTCTCTGTCTATGAATCCTTCTGTCTTGCTCCTCTCTTGTACAAGAATTATTCACTTCATCTCTTTCACCCTTTTCCCCCTCACCATATTTCTCTTTTCCTGGAAAAACCCAAAAACACTTTTAAAAATATTTTTCCTCATTTTAAAAATTAATAATTATCAAACTTTGTATAAAACTCTCATGGTAGTTGAAAATAAAAACAAGTTTTACCGATCCCTCTAAAGTGCAGGATAAGCTAGAAGTCTCTAAAGTGTTTTCCTAACGTCTAAGTCTTTTTCCACTGTTAGCGAAGTGCTGATAGTTGGTCTGTTCCTAATGGTTTCTAATGTCAATTGGTTTCTAACGTCAAGAGGTCTCTAATGTCAAGTAGTTTTCTATCATCAATTTGGTTTCTAACATCAAGTCGGTTCCTAACGTCCTCCTCATATCTGTTACAATCAACATACAAATTCCCCTTTTAAACCCCTTCCATTCCTCCCCTATATTTCTGCAGCAAAGCTTGACTTATTTAGAACCAAGGCCTCTTTAAACAAATATCGATTGTATATACTGAACAGGTTTTAGTTTAGTATACAACAACGTCATCAGTTCAAAATGGTCACCGATTTGACATCTGCATTATAAACGATGCATTCACCCCGAAGTTGTAACGGTGGATTTTGAAAGACACTGCAAAAGAGGATGGTGATCTTATTCTTACCTATACGCATGCCCTAAGCCGGGGAATATATCACACCGTCCATCTTTGTTTTTTCTGAGCCTGAAATCCAAACACAAATCCCCAAATCCAAATTTGTTCAACTTCACTGGCCTAATCTATTCGTACTCACTTCTCAGAATTGCATTGCTACTTGTATAGGAACCCCATTGAATAAACATCTCCACAACATTTCTGATTGAAAATGCTATCATCGATCAGAATAGTGGAAAGTCAAGATGATAATGAAATATATCTAAAAATCCACCATGTATTTATGTGGTACTAACCGGTCTTAGAATCAAGGTTTAATTAATTGAATCGCACTGGAAACATATTACGGCTAAATTTGAATTCAAAAAAGAGTCGGGAAAGACCATAAGACCTGCTGCTACACTTTTCAATGCTCAGAAATGGATCAGATAAGCAACTTGTCTAAATACTTTTCTTGTTATAGAAAAAAGCTTTTTCGGATACATATTCAGAAATTTTACTGACATTGGATTACAGCCGCTCCGAGTACATTGTACCACCAGTCGAATCATGATGTTATACTAGAGAATAGTATGAGGAAACGCAATATGGCAAAATTGATACGCCGAACATGTAAGAATTGTACAATTTTTATACAACCAGACGTTAAATCAACTTATCAATTGAGCAAAGCGATTATTGCATACCAGTAGAAATATGGCCTTATGCTTATGTAGCTATAATTGTAAACTTTTCCTCAATTTGGGGCCATATTTATGTAACGATTGGCATTATGATGGTATAAATGTTCATTTTTGAGAGCAGGTCAATTAAAAAGTTCGATCCCACCAAATAATTTTCATAGCACCGCAACGGTCTATTCCATTGAAGAGGTGGTGGGGAGCTCTCGCCAGAATAAAAAAATAATGCGAATGTATGTAAAACATGTCATCCATCTAATGTGGATATATATGTATTTAAACCCTCTTTTACAGCAATAACATAATCTGTGCAACAACTGTCTAACTCCTTCCAAATAAGCTCCAGTACATTAATAACAATAACATTTAGTTCCAAACTATATATGCAAAGACATCAATCAGCTAATGGATTTTGTCAGCTTAACGTCCTTGTGTTGGAAACGAAAGTAAATGTGTACCTCCGGTTCTGTCTATAGATTGTATATGCTCCCCAACCAGAAGGCCAAAATCAATTTCAGGGGAAAAGACTTGTTTCATAGCAGGTGATTTCGCTCGACTGAATATATGTGGTCCGGAAGGTTTAGCAGCAAGGTTCTCAAATGCTAAATCTGGGACTAGAAACAGGAGAATCAAATAGGGATTCCCCCCCCCAAATATTAGTACTTAAATGGAATGTTTATGCATTGCTCATCCTCACTTTGTAAAGCTTCATTCGGAGTGACGGGGAAAGCATGGGTGACGCCCAGGGTTAAGAGAGAGAGGACGACGAGTTGAGTAATAACGAACATGAGTGAGTTTGCTAGTAAATATTGGTGGTCTACTTATGGGTCAGTAGTCAATTGATATGTTAGCTTTATATATGCTAGAAGTAGCGGAAACTTGACTCAATACCTTGATTAAGCTGAAGGAGTCCTCGACTTGTTACCATGATTCTCTTGACAACCTGAAACCAGAATGAGACGAAAAAACATGAGTTCTGAGAGTAACTGCTCTCTCCTACTAGTTGCCATTATTCAATGTGAAAAATGGGTTCAGTGCGAATGCTACATTGCTTCCGTTAAATTAAAAACAAACCAAAAAATATTTGAGGTTAAACCACAACTGCCCTCCCACCACCACCCTAGTAATCTGAATATGATCATACCGCTGGTAATTAATTGCAGTTGATTATACTCAACAGCCAATGGTGGATGATATATTGCTGGTCCAACGTAACTTGCCATTAGATCTCAGAAACCAACATCATCAACAGAGTTCTTTTTTGAAAAGAAAGAAAAAAACTGATGATATTTATATTTTTAACTTTATCATCGTTCAAATTGATGATATGCAACGAATAAGCCAGGAATGTTCAAGTTCTGGCCGTGACAACTAATAATATATAGAAATTTTCGGATTCAAAACTAGATTTTAGGACACCCATGTGTTTCTGTTCGCAAAAACAGTGGCAAGTTTGAATTTTTTGGACATGAACAAAGTCAAGAAACGGATGAAGTGGAAAACTACTCGTGGCGCTCAAACAACACTCAAAACCAATTTGTCCGAAAATACTTACAGACATGGCGGCTCTAGTTCACCTTAAATAATGGGATAGCACATAATCGAAGACAAACGAAATCCCAGAGATCAACAAATTGGGCAACATATTCATATTGGCAACAAGCAATCGCGACATCAACTCTGCTAAGTCCTGACCACCTCGAGCTCTTCAGAATGTTCAGCCAAGCATAATCACCCTAAGTTATCCGCAACCCGCGACACTGTGTATCCAAACTATGTCTTAGTATGTCCCTGTGCAGCGCCCATTCTTTGATGCATTGAATTATTAATTGGGCCTGAAGTATGTCAACCCAATCAATAACCCGTCTTCCTTCAGAAGTCTACTTCGTAATTATTAAATCAGACAATAATCTAGCTGACTTACTGGTTTTTGCTTTGACTTGCCGATTAATATATCAGGTAGACTCTGCACATTACGTATGAGTAAAGTTCGTCGAGGCGCAGTGGAAGAGAACAAGAGCAGCCGAACAGCCGAACGCCGAAAGGTAAGAAATTTTGGGTGAACTACTGGCAACTCCGCTAACCTTTGTCCTCTTGACTATCTACGAAAGCTTACGAAACTGAACCAAAACTGAACCAAATTCCTGTCAAACGTCTCTCGATTCGAAGGTTTCGCCCACCAAGGTACTTGATCTAATTTTATGTCCTCGGTTATAACTGATCATGAGCCAAATCTCTAACATCTTACAATATAAATATACTACAGCTAACAGAACATAGGGGTGATTTTTACACATGAATCTGTGTCGTGGTTTCCTTGGAATATGCTAACCTGATTGCCAGTTTCGTACTGCGCCCATCGTGCAGAACCAGACCTATTGTTCGCAGTGTTGTTCTTCTCAACCTGGAAGTATGTCAACCCGTCTTCCCCAGAAATCCTTTTCGTAATCATCGGGTCAATCGATAACCCAGCTGACCTACTGGCTTTCGCTTTGACCTGCCGATTCACACACCAAATAATCATCCCAGATTATCTCAGATATTTTTGAATATCCAGTGCGATGGGCGATATAGATCTCTGGAAACACCTTGCACAAAACTTGTCTTTGTGCAGAAATATCCAGGAATTCGCATTGATGAATGACTATCTTTCAGTTTATTATAGCCCCTTAGATCAGAAATATAATCCATTTACTACAAATCCTGACAATCTAACGCAGGTTTTATCCGATCTATCTATAAGCCTGCAACATATGGTCAACTTAAGGCGGTCTAAATTTCGTTCATCAACTACCAACCCCAAAGTCCCTCGAGTTATTCTGGGTGCGCTGGTAGACTCGGAATGTAGATTGGAGGAGTTTGACCTTTCTCTGATGATTCCATCTTTCAGACAAGTTACAAGGGAACCTGAAAAACTTGAGGTGAACTATTCTTTACATACATCACGCGTATCTCTTGACCACGATGTCCTTAGATATGGTCGAAGCTTAATCTCACTGTATTGCAGAAACTTTGTATCTACATCTGCGTCGAGGCCCCACAGGACTCTTTAAGACCTCTGTCCCTGTTGAATTTAATAGGTTCTATTGGAAATATGCTGTCAATCGCTCCAACACTCACCCACCTCAGTCTTACCGTCGGCCATACTTCTGCCCCGGTGCCATCCCCTTACGACTTTATTTGCCCGAACCTTGAGAGTGTCATAATTAAGGACATTGGCCGGCATACGAGTGCTCCTCAAGATCAGTCTACCCTTATCAATTTTTTTGAGCGACATCCCAAACTAACAGCACTATCACTTCCTTCCCATGCCTACCTTCCCACTTCATCCCCTTACATCACTGTGGAGAGGTTACCTAGACTAGAGTCGTTGTCTTATAACTCACCGGTTTACGTACCATTGAGTCAAGTACTATCCCCCGCTTCGGCCAAAAGATTACGCCATCTAACGATTACTGAGAAAGATGCTTCATTGGAAAATTCAGATCTAGGTATCTATAGAGAATTAACATCCCTTCAAACATTTTCTTTTACGTCGGAAACCAGCTTCTACGCTAGTTATCATAATATCAACCGAATACTGACGAATTTCGTTACACACGTCACTAGTGTGGAAAAGGTTCACCTTCCATATGACGGTCGAGACCTCGGAGGAGTATATCTTGAAACGCTATATATCCTTCAACGTCTCCCAAAATTGACACATTTATCCGGGTTATTGCTATGGATGGGCAATCTTTCACAGGATCCTTTATTGCAAGAACTCCAGCGTTTCTCTCGGTTAGAATATGTTATTCATCCCTCACTTACGCCAGCGCGCAGTGGACATTTGTCTGTCTGCCGGTTGACTCGAGACAGTAAAACCAAATATATATCAGTTGAGGATGTTTCATTGCAGAAAGGAAGGAATTTCGATTGTGATCAGGCGACTTGGGGTAATTTTTATAGAGGAATGAAGATTTAGAAATTCGTTGATATATAATATTTATCAGGTTGTTTATTTCTCCCGAGCCTTTTGCCGGTCAAATAAATCATATCTCTAACACCAGTGGTAGCGAGGCTAAACTAGCGGTAACACCTCCCGCTATTAGAAGAAGTTTGATTTTCCCCGGAAGGCGCTGACTATGTACTCTGACCGGACCGGGAGTTCCGCGCTGTGCAGCGCCAGACCCGGCGGCGTTGCTAATAAAGTCACTCTTTGACCTGAAAGTATGTCAACCCAATGGATAACTTGTCTTCCTCCAGAAATTCTTTTCGTAGTTATCGGGTCAATCGATAACTCAGCTGACCTACTGGCTTTTGCTTTGACTTGCCGATTCATACATCAAATAATTATCCCAGATTACCTCAATTATTTCCGAATATCCAGTGCGACGGGCGATATAGATCTTTGGAAACATCTCTCCCAAAATCTGCAATTATGCAGAAATATCCAGGAATTAGAATTGAAGAATAGGGTTCCTTTGGTTCATTGTAGTTTTTTAGTTCAACAATATGATCGATGGTCCACCGACCCAACGTCAATTTCATCTCATCTGCTTATAATCCTACAACGTATGATCAATTTGAGGCGGGCTAAAGTTTGTTGCTCAACTACCAAAATCGAGGTCTCTCGAAATATTTTGGATGCGCTGGTAGACTCAAAATGTAGGCTGGAAGAGTTTGATCTTTTTCTGACCATTCCATGTTTCACACGAACGACGGAAGTTCCAAGGAAACTGGAAGAACTTCAAGTGAATCACTTTCTTTCATATATCACACATATCGCCTAACTACAATATTTTTTTTTTTAGATATGGTCGAAGCTTGATCTCGCTGTATTGCATAAGCTCTCTATTTATGTCGGAAGCCGATCAAAAACCGGTTGGAGGAATATAAGACCTCGGTCTCTGATAAACGAAATAAATTCTATTCGCAACATGCTCTCAAGCGCTTCAACACTCACCCACCTCAGACTTACCGTCCGTCACACTGTCCCAGTAAACCTTTTCGATTTTACTTGCCCAACCCTTGAAAATGTCATAATCAGTGACAGTCTCAAGCGTACAGGCACTCCTCAGGATCCGTCCATCCTCATCAACTTTTTCAAGCGACATCCCAAATTGATAGCGCTATCACTTCCCTCTTATGTCTACGTTCCCACCTCATCTCCTTGTATCACTGTGGAGAGTTTACCCAGACTGGAATCTCTGTCCTATAACCCACCAGTCTACGTACCATTGAGTCAAGTATTATCTCCTGCTTCGGCCAGGAGATTACGCCATCTCACGATAAGCGAACAGGACGCTTCATTAGAACATTCAAATATAGCGATATATAAGGAATTAACATCCCTTCAAACCTGTTGTTTTACATCGGACACCCGCTTTCCCACCGATTTTAAGAATGTTAACCGGATACTGGAGAGTTTTGTCGCACACGTCACTAGTGTGCAAAAGATTCACCTTCCAACGAATGGAACCCTTCAATCCCTGTCAGACTTCGGAACGCTATCTATTCTCCAATGTCTCCCGAATTTGACACATTTATCCGGATTATGGTTTTGGACGAGCGATCTATCACAGGATCCCCTGTTTCCATCACGCCAGGATCCCCTATTGCAAGAATTCAATCATTTCTTTCGGCTAGAATATGTTATCCATCCCTCACTTACATCCGCGCGCAATGGAAATTTACCTGTCTTCCGGTTGACTCGAGACAATAAAACCAGACGTATATCAGTTGAAGATGTTTCATTGAAAGGAAGGAATCTGGACTGTGATATGGCTACTTGGGGTAACTTCTATAGAGGAATGAAAATTTAGAGGTATATAATTATAATTGGTTTGGATGATTATTTTATTTTTAACCTATTTTAACCTATTAGGTTGTCTGTTTCTTCCGGGTCTTTTGCTTATCGAATAAATTAGCGTCATGTATCAATGTTTATGTTTATGAAAGACGACGTCGAGGCAGAGGAAATAGTCCGAGCTCATCGCAAATTTGAACAACCGAACCTGCGAATACAACTTCTGTTACACGTTGCATATTCTTTTTCAGACAATTTCGTTGGTAGTCCTTTTCTTTTGCTCCTCCTTCTGACTCTTGACAGAGTTGAAACCAAAATACATAGTCCCCTCATTTTTTATGAAGGATATCACGTTTTTCAACCTCCTCATTCTTTTACTTTCTAACCCTTATGCGCTTAGTCTGTTCCGGTGAGTTGCTACACTCAGAATTTGAAGTTTTGAATAAATCACTTGCGTTAGTTATTAGTTACCCGATACCCAGTGACTGTGGTCACTCTCTCCGTGCCCTGCACTAAATTGTACAAGTTATTGCGCCGATCAGATCACGGACCCAGCTCTAATCAAGTGTGTTCCGTAGCTTCCGCGATTTTATTCACGGGGGTAATTGTACCTGATGACAGAATTTGCTCTTGCTCCCGCATTACTCGTTTAAAAGTTTCAAAGAAAGAAAAACATAGCCATTTCGGTAATAATGGACGACAACAATGGGTGGATACTGTTTGCCGGTAGATTCTTCAAGTTTTCCGGTGATAAGTAGTAATTAAAGGTACCATCGCGGCGGTCCTCTTTCTATTTGTGGAATTATTAGGGGGATCAACATATTAAGTTTTCATTTCAAGTCCGGGTCACCCGCTTATCAATATTTCTATCTTTCGCTAACGTCATTCATCAAATTACAGCATTCGCTTCCCGATATCAGTTGTTACTACAATGGTTTTCTTTTAGAAAAATGGAATGAGTCGAATGGACTCGTGAGTTAAGAGTACGAAATAACTAACATCTCATTGGATGTGAATGTTCTACATTATATCGCCGGGAATTAAGCCAAGGAAAAGCTTTACACTAGCACCATGAAAAACAGGGGGGTATTACAATACATATATAATTATACCGTTATACCAATACCGAATGAATTTAAAACATGGACTAATTAAGTGGCCACGTATATATAGTTTATGTAAAGTCCAATTAATGAAGGTTGATGATGTTCTTTAATCGAGGATATATGTTAAATTCTTGGAAGTATGGCAGTGACCATAAATAAGATTGACGTGTCATTGACTTTCGTTTCTTTGAGTCAATTTCGGATAGCGTGAATTGTACCTGAGATGAGTTATTCTCGACCAACGAGGAAGACGTAAGGAGCCGCTCGAGGGAGGTCATTGCTGCTAACAAAGGAGCTACCAAGACGCCGGCACTGCCACCCAGATCCGATGTAATTGCTAAAGCACTTGTGCCATGATTGAGTCGAAAGAAGGTGCCTATCGGTTCGAGTAAATTATTTATGCGTACGAGCTTGGGATACGCCAGGATGCTTCGTCCGTCAACAATAACGGCTGAGCGCACCGAAGAAAAATCAAATGAGTCAAAAATATTGCCAGTAAGAGTTAAAAGGTTCGGATAAGTTCGGTCGAAATGTAAATGGAGTAGAGCCAATTTCGGCATTGAAATATAAGTTATTAAAGCGATATCCTGACTTGTTCCCAGAATCAATTTAGATAGGTTCGGTAAATTGACTAGGTTAGGTTTAGGAGAAATAAATTTGACACCGTTAACCGATGGATCGGGAATCGTCTTAAGCTCCAAGGATTCTAAAAAGGGGCAATGATCCAGTATAGCAAGGAGCGAGCTTTGCGTTAAGCACCCTGGAGTGGAATCCCATAGTATGGTTCGCAATGTGAGCTCTTTGATATTTGAGATCAAAGGTTCAAATGTTAACCAAGGAATTGGTTGAGGCATGTCATATGTCAACGTTTCAAGGGAACAAGCACCATCGAAAAGCCCGTCAAGGTTTATAGCTTCATACCGATAATATTCCATTTGATGATAGGAAGGACTCCATGGGATAACGTCTCCAACAGCTCGATAAAGGTATAAATGCTTTAGTACAGGAGCACTCCGTCGTAATATGCTGTAAATTTCTCGGTACCCTGAATAAGATAGTTTAAGAGAAAGCGAAGTGAGGCGATCCAAATTGGGGAAAACAAGTTTCTCGAAAGCCACAATTTGTCGTGTCGTGTCGTCGTAATTTGGGAAGTCCGGACCTCCCATGATGACCGATAATCCTGCATTTTTCGATCGGTGAAGAGTTGTTTGCAATAGAGAATAATCCCGACAGTTTAGGTCAATTTCTGACCAAAAAGTGGGAGTATTCATGATCACATATCGCCACCGTTTGCAAACCATGGACAAATGCGTATATTTTGACGTGTAACGATTAGGCCCTTCGTTTGGTGCGAGTGAGAGTATTATCACGAGGATTTCGTTTGGAAGCATCTCGAAATAATGTGGTAGGCGTTTAGGAGGATGTGAACCACAACTCGATGTCGAGTTTGACATGTGTCTTGTGGAGCACGATTGGGTACGCTTAAAAACATATTTTGTTAGAAATGGGCCTTTCCAATAAAGTAGAGCAAAAAAAAAACTCACCAAATTCTGGAGCGAAAGACGGAGAGGTAATAAAGAATTGTGAGAGCGACTCATAGTAAAGGTAGAAATAGGCGTATAGAATTATAGGATTATTGCTTTGTAAATCCCCTTTCTTTTAAGTTTTTTTTTTAACCATGTGGCAGAACGGAGGCTAGTTAGCTTAGTAGGCCGGGCTCCATTATTATGTTATAAGGCTACCTTTCTTACGCACCTTCTGACCATAGCATAGCCCTTTTGAAAATAATATTAAGTTACATGCTACATATCAACCTCGAGACGAGAACAAAAGATCAGGGCTCGGTATCGGAGTTGGAATTACATCTTCACCGGAGACTCCCCGTTACCTTTTTGCATTTGCACCGGCGTCCGCGTCAGCCCTAGTGGTGTCTATTGTCCGTTTCTTGTTAATAGGGGCTGTGTTCATCAATATAGGGAGTCATGCCAGCAATCAAAAGAATTTATAGATCACTACTGAAAGAAGTTCGACAGTTACCACATCTCTATCTTAGGTAAGTCTTTTAGCAACCCCCTTTTTTTTCTCGTTGAAACGAGTCAGAAACCAGAATTACACTCTTTTTTCTTTTTCTATAAAGGACATTTTTCAACTTAAAATATCGACAATACTTTCGAGAAAATATTATTCAGAGGCAATGCATCCTCAGTCCGCAGCTTGTTAACGCCAAGCTTCTTAAACTCCAGCGAGTCGGTATCTTCTATTGGAGCGTGTTAATTACCATTCAATGATGAAATAACAATTTAACAGGAGCTGCGCAAACTGAAAAGAGCCAATAGGGGAGAAAGAAACGCTTTTCACCATGTGTTGGACCTCGCTTATGGTAGAAAAGGAAAGTTGAAACATGAACTTATGGAGGTAATGCAATATATCTCAAATTGACACAATAACTTAAAAGAAAAATATTTTAGCGATACTTGACCAATATAACTGAATCACCACCGCCTCGCATAATACCTGGCGTTGAACGCTCCAGACCGCCATCTTATTCGCCCGAACTAGCAACACTGCTGACTTCGACCCATTCCCGCACTCTGACAAAACCTCTCAAACATACAGCATTGAAGAATCCGCCGACCCTTCCGGAACGTGCCAATCCATCATCTGAAGAAGCTCGTATTTTGGGGCCTTTCAGTAAACGCAGAGAGGTCAACATTCGTTGGAGATATCATACGGGAGAAATTAAACGAACATATTATCCATTGGAGCTCTCGGAACCCGATGATCCTGAATATAAACATAACCTTCGTGGGACAGGGGCTGAGTGTTTAGCTCTGTTGAAGGAAGTCGAAGATTTAGCTCGTTCTCCTCTTCCTATCCCAGGAAGGAAACGGGACGCCAAAGCCGATACGGCGAATCTCGTTACACACCCCTATCAGCAGGAGAAATTCGATTCATCCCTTCCTAATAGATTTTTACGAAGAAGATATCGTGAATTACTAGCCCGTATCCCTATCCTTATTCCGGACAAAAATACCCAGTACGGTGCCAAAACCACGTGGTCGCCACTTGCACTGGTCAGTTCTGATCGTAATGTGGTGCAGTATGGCATTGCCAGCGAGGAAGACATAGATTGGATTATCAAGGCAGATAAGGCAGATAAAGAAGCTAGAAATAAAAAATGAACGTTAATCGCGTTTTCCGGGGTTGTCAACTCGAGGTTCTATCATTACCATTTCTTGCGGTCATCAAGGTAATCAAAGGGATCGTCCGTCATTCAAATAGGATATGTCAGTTTGCCAAATCGACGGCGCTAATCAACGCCCACACGCAGTATGGCACTGAGGACAAAAAAAATTGAGGCAGATCAGCTCGATAAAGAAGAGGATAAAAGATCTTCGCCCGCGCTATTGACTTAACAACTCAACTGTCAAAGAGTGTCCTATACGACTGCGAACGATCATTCACTTAATCTTAAATTTTCAAATAGAAAACGTCAGATCGCAGTAGTCCAAACCGCAGTGACTCCACTTCCAGGATAGAACCTTCGAGAATCCTTCACAAGCATTGTATGAATGTCATTTATTTGGTAGTAGTCATGCACCGGTTCCGATAAAACGGCTGAATAAACATGCAGTAAACCTAAAATAAAATAAAATAAACTTGCTATTGGAACAAAGCATTACACAAGAAACATGCAGGAGGGGGGAAAGCAAAAGAAATATGAATACGGTAATCAAAAATCAAACCGAACAAACCGAAAAAGTAGGATTTTATGAAAAATATATTATCTAGTTTATTATGAATCGTCCGAAATATCTCCCACAGCCAATCCATGTAACTGATTGAGGTATGCGTTATAATTTGGATCCTTGGCTTGAATGCTTCCAGGGTCACGAATGGATTGATCAACACCACACTGAAAATTGAGCATGGACCGATATTCGTCGAATGTAAACATAGGCTTATTTTCTTTAATGCCTTTCAACATGTCCTAATATAACTACGTCAGTCCTTGTGCGGAAACCAAAACTAGCTACCATAAAGTACATACCGCCGGTGAAATCGAATACAAGCCATAGAACATCTTTGCTCTTTCTAATCCTGTGTTGCCCTGTCCAGCCGTAAGCGTTTTCAAATTTTGCTGCAGCGATATGACATTTCGCAAGATTTTCTTGACACCGTTTTCATTCACGAATTTAATATATTTTGACCCAGATATTAAGACTTGTTCCATCAAGGCGCCCAATCCTTCAAAGACGAATCTAAAAAAAGAATCAAAACAGTCATTCCCACGAGTTTGGAAGATGGTTTGAAGACTTACAGACGCTCCTGTTCCGGTAGCGAAGCAACAGCCGCATCATCACATTTACCAATTTCAATATTGAGCTCTACGATATGAGGATCCGGTTCAACAGGTTCTTTTTCAAGTTCATAGTTACTCTAAGGGATGTGATATATCAGTAAAGATATCAACAATGATTGATGATGAATCACCCGTTGTAGAGATAGTTGAAGGTAATGTATCGCTCGACAACGAATATCAGTTCGAATAGTAAATATAATCATCTCCGCCAGTTGCTCGTAAGTCTTTAATAATGCATCAAAACGCCTGAAGAAAAAGTGGATTAGCGATAACCTTGACGAAACCATATCATGTTTCTTACAATGCCATAGCCTTGGTTAAAGGGAGTTGGAGAGTTCCTTCGGGATCTTGTTGAGATGGTATATTGGGAACAACTGGGCTAAAAGGTGGCCTGGTTGACTGAACGATTGGTGTATCAACTGGTCCAGAAATTGGCGAGGTAGCTTCTTCAGAAAGTACCTTCAAAGCGTTCAATCGTTCAATGAACCATACCTAGCAAACGTTTAACAAACACGGATGGAAACATAGATGAACTATAATACTTACAACGCTATAATACAAATGTCCCAGCGACTTCAATTTCCGTGTTGGCATGAGCAGGTCTTCGAAAGCAATGGCCTCTCCACCCAAAAGACTTAGTTCGATCCTGGCCTCTTGTCTGCATAGATTCTGTCGTTTCTTGGGCTCTTCGACCTAAAGACACATTTTATACATACATCATGTCTTAAGATCGATGACATACCAAGTTACTATACATCGCAGAAAGACACGCTGTAATCTCCGGTCGTTGAGCCCAAGTAGCCGAAGTTAAAACCTGAGCTCCTGTCCCTTGTCCTTGTCCTATGACGGGGCGAGAAACCAGATCGCGGAAAAAATCGCTACAACTTTGGTAGAATTGAATGATTATTCCCAGCACAAGTCGAGAATAGTTTTCTCGGTGGTAGGGCATTGAATGTAACATATAACACAGTGAATTGATCAATGCAGTCAACTGCAAGATTGCCTTGAAAGAAGCTGAATGAGGTTGGGATGCTAATAGCTCTTTTGGCCCACCTACCTTGACCAACAATTGTGATGATGAATCTATTATGGTTGAACTTGGCTGGAATGCGTCAGGGTCTAACGAGAGTCATTTAAACTTCAAGACGTAGAAATATCATAGAACCTTTTACTTACCAGAAACTGTACTCTGAAATAGCGCCTGTACTTTCTCTTCCAATTGTGGTAGGTAGACATTGAGTACAAACTCATCCATGAAAGCACTAGAGGAACGGGCGGCTTCTGTTCCATTCGGTACTACTTCTGATACTCTTCTTAGAAAGGCCAACGTAGGTTGAAACAAAGCATTGATGTGAAAAGCGTCAGGTTTGATTAACACTCGATGATGGCTTGCTTCTGAGAAATGATCATCTGCACCGATACTAGACAACGAGGCTTGAATAGCTTGTTCCGAATTTCCTTGAACTAGTCCTGGAACTGTGTCCTTAAGAACTCGTGTCAACTCTTCTTCATGCCGTTTAAGAGCTCTCATCATAGACTTAGTATCTGAATCGCTGAAACGAAATACAAACTGTGGTATTTTAACAGATTAATATATGGGCAACGGGACAACCTCACCTTCGATTTATCACGAATTATCCTTCCTTCTCGTAGGACCTCATTGATAGATTTGAGAGAGTTCCTTCCTGCCGTTAGACCGCGTTCTTCATCTACGAGGTAGTCTCGAAGAAGGGTTTGAATCTATATCAAAATTGTAAGCTCAATAGAAGACCCCATATTCTATAAGTTACCTCAGACTGAACCGAATACCAGAGCTCATTCAATGGGAAGATTGCACCAGTTTTATTGCCATTTGTATCTTTAAAGTCTCTTCTCTATAACGTCCTTAAGAACTGAATGGGGTGGTGGCATGGCATAGAACAACTTACGGAGCCTATTCGATTCGATACTTCAAAGACAGCGCGTAAACCTTGAAGTACAGCATCTAACTTTGAGTACAATGTCCAGAACATATCACGCAATGTTTCCTGATCTGCAGGTTTAACACCAGACTCCAGTGACGTAAATCGTAAAGAGGATAGCGATATTTGTTGTGAACCGTTGAATATGCTGGTTGGACGGCCAGCCCCGGTTGGTCCAGGTGTAAGTAGCGTTGTACGTTTATTCAGTTCAGCGCGTTCACTGACTTCTTCAACGGTGTTTTCGAATAATGTGTGTATCTCAAGAGGTAATCGCTGAGAGACAATATCCAGCGCATTTCCGAGCTGCCCTAAGATAGCCAGGGACTCTAAGAGCGTTTCCAAATAGCTAAAGGAATCACTTTCAGGATTATGTAAAGTTGAGGGACCTGCGATAGAAATTGATGAGGATGAAGGTATTAACGTTCGTGGCACAGTCGATTCTTCCGTGACATCCACAGGTGCTACATTTGATCGGACCAAAAGATCATTCAAAAACCGGGATAGTCGTTGTGGTTTTGAAGAACTAGGAAGAAATGAAGGATCCGCGATATCTGAAACTGGAATGTTTTTCTCGTATTCAACGACGGAAACTAATATCCGTTAGTAGATGTTCGAGACCCTACATATGTTGTGACGTACATGTCCGCTGCCCAGGCGTGTAAGCTACCCATCGTGACTCGCACCAAAATGTTTTTAAGTACAGATGCGCATGTAGCTCCTCTACTAAGATCTCCTTTAAAGCCTGCGAAAGTCGTTTAAGCAATAAAAGCGGTGAAACTCTCTGGTTTACGTACTGTTTCTTGACCTAAAAGATAACTCCGTAGATCTGTCATAGCACCAATCTCGAGCATGTCTGGTTTTTTTATTGTCTTTAAACTTCTGACCAACAGTACCGCGGCTTGGAGAAGTCGTTTTTCGGTCATAAGTGATTCGAGAGTATCAGGAACTGATTTAAGATATTCACTGGAAATCGTAGCTTGAGCTACAGGCTTGCAAGCGGCGACTGGAAATCTCACATACATCTGATTAAGTAAACCAAGCATCTCCTCTACAGTTTGTCCACGGCTCCATAGCTGCACCAAGTCCGCTCTTTTGGTTCCTAAAGCTTCTCTCGCTTCTTGTAATGCCGTTCGTAAGGAGCTAATTTGTGTCTGTGTCGTAGTCAGCGATGTAAGCAGCGAAGCATGGCGAGGTAATGCTTCTGCAAACGATTGGTGATGATCTGCGAGCATAGTCATTTAAAAAGAGTATGCTACGAGAACAAGATATACTATACTTTCCACGGTCCCCTTGAGGGTTTTCTCTAACGAAGACTTGACGACTTGAAACGATTCAAATTGTTGATCAGACGCGTTTTCCAATAACCATAAAGCGCTGTCGACGGGGTTAAACTACCAAGATATTTTTGATGGTAAGAGAGGTAAGCTGATGCTAGTATACGATGAAGCACCTCAGGGTCAAGGAATGATCCCCATTCCTCAGAAAGCTGATCAAGTATGGCTAATGACATTAAATTCAAATTATATAAATAATGAGTAAGATTAAGCACACCATCGATGTCTCCCGCTCGACTCTTGCCATTTGGACGAGGACTTTGTAATTTGTCTCGAAGACGACGCTGTCGCTCTTTCTCCTCTGATAGTTCACGCTCTCTTTCCCTGGCCCTTTCATTATCACCATTGATAACCGCACGAGCCGCACTCTGAAACGCCGAGATAGCGGTTCGTTCAACAGGAGTTAATAGAATCTCGCCAGCGCCTTCCTCTTGAGGTAGACGACGGCGACCTGCAACTAAAGAATCTGGAAGTGGGCTACTCGGCAAACCAACTGCTGCAACTTGAGGCTTTGGTCGTCGTCCATTATTAGGAGTTCCCAGTCGAGACATGCGTACAAGTTGTGCAACAGTTCAAGTGTGACCTCGGCCGAGGGTAACAGTTGCCAATGATTAGATTTGAAGTCCGACGAAAATCCAAAACTCACGCATAGCGGTGATGAATATTTTCACAATCATGATTTCATGACATCGCATCAATAATATTATTATATCTGGTAAAAATTATATCCAACGCTCATACATAAAATCATATTGGAATGTCCGAATCACTCGTTGCGATTATGGAGGGTATATAATGTGAGATGCTGAATTCAAGAACATCATAGGGAATCATGTTTTAGTAGGCTTGGAAGGGGATGTGTCCACTCCTTCAATATCTTCGCTACCGATAACAGAAGCAGATTTATCGCCTTGCCCTTCTACAACCCGTGCAATGTGGTCGGCGATACCTAAATAAAAGGTTGCAGGTTTAAACGCAATTTCACGTCCCGTAAATTGTGCCCATTTGTATCTTGCGGTATTGATCCAGCCAACCTACATAGATTTCAGGAATACATCAAGAGTCACTGATGATCTGGTATACGAACCAAGTCTAAATGGCTCACGTTCTCCAGAGTTCCAAGATACGTTCCCTAAAAGTGATAGTCAAGTCGATTATACGTAGGAAAGAAGAGAGACCAACCCATTTAGACGACTCCACAGAGACTAGACCATCATTCTGACCTTCCTTTGCGGTGACAACCGTATGAGGCCATCTAAAGCGGGATAAAAAGTAAAATCTTGAAACAGGCTTATAGATGTTAAAAAACTACCTCCACGTGTCTATTAGACCTGGTTCGTATGTTGCCCCCCAACTGAAATAATAAACGCCAGGAACATCCGGAGTGTCTTCATTAAAACGTTGCATATTTTCTACGGTCAAAGATTCAAAAGCCTTCCCATCACCACCACCATTAGGAAGTAGATCCAATAGAGATACAACTGATGGCAATCGCTCCCCTAAAGACAAAATGAGTCGACTTCGGAAAATTATTTAGGAGGCTACTTACGACCGATCGTATTTATAAAATGGTCCGCAAAGGCTGATCCTGTCCAAAATTTAGTAAGTCTGTTATTATTGTGTGTATATAATTTCTCAGACCTCGATGAGGGGTGGCAATGGTTGTAATAGATAATACTTTGAATGACTTTTCTAGATGAGTCGTTAAATATCGACAATCTAGACCACCCTTTAAATTGGAGCATCAGTCATCCTATTAATCTACGAGAATAATTCGAAACTTTGCACCATACTATGTCCTAGAGGTAAGACCATTAGAACAACAACTAACATGAAGGAGCGGGTTTTCCTACCTATGAGATGTATTTCCCTACCAGAATATACCTCGGATATCTTTTCTAGTAAGACTTTTGCACGGTCACTGATACTACTTGTAGCTGGAACCCGAGTAATCAAAACTTCAGTTCCGTTGGCTTCAAGAACCTCCTTTATACCTCTCCAATGCGACACTTGAAGAGGAGCAAAAGAAGCACCAAGTTGTATAGAATCAAAGCCTAGCAGACCGTGACAAAATACAATAGGATTCTTAGGCGATTTATCTATATATATAAGTCTTATTATTCGTACCAGAATCCCTATTGTGAACGATTAAACTTACACTTCTTGTGTATACGATCTCTTTCTTGCGATAGGGTTTCCGCGCGGTCTTCTTTGCTCAGCATTTCATCGATACCGGCCTTATCATCTCTCCGAAACCAATTGATATTGATATTATTGAAATTGGGGAAGAAATCTTTCTGAGGTTTGAGGATGTTCTCCTTATCCTTGACCAACCGTAAGACATCTAAGGACGAGCCCTTCGGGCTAACTACAATAGGTGGGGACATAGCGTCCATATGATATGTCGTTGAAGCTGACGGAGCCAACATACAATGTCCAGGGTTATCCATGAGTGGCGGTCGTCTGAGTGCATTAGGGGATCCAAATGGATTGTAAGACGAGCTTGAGTAGGGTCGCACGAGAGCCCGCTCTGGTTTTGCTGGAGAGTGACGATCAATTGAATCTCGAAGTTTTGAATCATAGCTCCTCGTTGCCGCTTTCGCGCTTTTTTTAGCGGGTTCAGGTTCTGGAAGATCCTCAGAGTGCTTTGAAGACGTAAACCATCGACTCATATTGGGGATAGGCAACTTGTCAATCATAGATGAGGTAGAAGAAATAGAGGGTTGTTTGGACATGTTGTTTCGCAGAGTATTCATTCCAACATGACATGAATGAGTCGGACGAGCTCCAGTTTAGATTAAGTAATTGAGTTTTTTGGGTTCGGGGCCCACACAACGCGTCAATGCAGTGGCTACGGAGCCCACAACCGTCCACAAGCTTGACCCCCAAAATGTCAGCCCCTAAGCCGCATCTACCCTCGACTCTTCCGTCCTACCCAGCTTTACAAGATGGTTTTTTAAAAATGTTTTATTTATTTTATAAATTTTCTGATATTTATTGCAGTTACAACAACCCTCGAACAGACAAAAGCCACCGTTGGCCGGATAACAAACCCACAAGAGTGCGTTTATTGATATCGTTGAATTCAGCACTTAGACATCTCGATGATAGAACACCTATTTTTATCTGTATTTTTGAAAGTAGGTCGGCTTCATGTGGACTTGCCTAAAGAGCTTATCATAACTCAGATTGCAATCGTCTGTATCCGTCGCGAGAGAAACTATTACTGCACAAGAAGCGAGATCACAATTCCGAGGACCTCAACGATATCCTGACATGGAATGAATAAACCCGTATATACTTACAATCCGATGTTCGGAATTCCCTCAGTTGCGTGTAATGAATTCCGCAAGTTCAAATTGAAATTGCTTCCTCGGACTATAGCGAATCAGAATCTCTGAAGCTATCTATTGTGAATACGGCACAATAACTAATCATATCCTTTGCCACTACGCTGCTTCGTCCTTTTCGCTTTGAAATGCTTTTTTGACGTGGCCGTCTCTGGATTGTTAGCAATCACGGCCAAAAGTCTAGCTCTTCTCCCAGAAATTGATGTACCATCATCGGTAACGGTGTTTTGATGTGGATACAATCTCGCACGACTAAATTGCTGCCCAGCGACAAAAGGTCGGGGTGACAACCCAACTTCCCCAAAAAATGCCGCATCGAGAGCTTGGGTTTTTCTACCCTCAAAAGGAGCAGCTTGTTCCCGGTTGTTTGAAGCATGATCTTGAGGAATATATGTATCCGCTCCTTTACCGACTCTTGTTACCGGGGCCTTCTTCTTCCCCGCTAGCCTACGAAGCGCATTTTGTCTGGTAGGCACATTGAATCCATCCTCTGATACTCCTGGTGGAGGGTGGCAGAACAATAATTTCGCGTTAACATAATCCTTAAGAATATAACGCGCTGCACGCGATTCATCAGGATTCCCTTGACCCGCACGAGCAAACCCTCGAGCAACTACCAAAGAACGTTAAGATCAATCAATGGTGCTAGCTGAATATAAACCCACCCGCATATGCGATGAGTAAATCCTCAGCAGTAACTCCCGTCTCAAAGCCAAGTTCTTCGCCTCTTCGACGAACGGTAAGACCATAAGTCGCTTCCAACACTTGGCGTCCAATTCTCTTAGTCACAAGTCCGACAGGTCCATGAGATTCCCTCAATTGATCGATGGGAAGTACCCCGTCACATACTAACTCTGCTTTTTGAACTGCAAATTGAGGGAAAACCAGACCAGGGCAATCACATAAAACAATCTCGGGTGAAAGATGTATTGTTTGAAAGTGTTTTGTTTTCCCCGGGGTCGATGAAACTGAAACCTTCTTCTCTCCTAACAGGGAGTTGATCGTGCTTGACTTTCCGACGTTGGGATAACCCACTAGCCCCACAGTCAATTTTGGAAGCACGCCATTTGAGTCTTTCATGCTTGCTGATTATTCCTGTTAAACATCTAAAATAGGAAACTAACGAGAAGACTAACGTGGAAGTTTGGGTGCTGTCTTGATAAATAGCTGTTCCAATTCTAATACACTTAAAACCTTGATGCGCTCATCGTCTAAACTGTCTTCCTCAGCGGAATAGAACATTGTCTCATCGACTTCGTCTGATTCTGAATCCGTACCAGGTGGCTCCTGAAAAGCTTCGAGCGCATCTTCAACTGTCTGGGATATAACCACTTCCTCGGTTTCTTCTTTTCCCTCCCCCTCCTCCTCTTCTTCTTCTTCGCCTCCTGATTCATGTAATTGTGCCTCTTCTTCTTCCTTGATACGCCTTGCTTGCTGCAACGCGGTAGCATTAGCGGCAGAGAAGAATGCATATTTAATACCCTGTTCGTCGAAATAATTCGCCCATTGTTGCCTAAATTAGAACTTAATACGCTACATAAGGAGGGGTTGGTCAATTTTTACCTTTGTTCTTGAGTTAAGAGATCCGCTTTATTTATCAACAATAAATTCTTTCTCCGAAAATCTCCCAAAGCAGTTCCAGTTTCGCCTTCCGGACCTTCAATATCTGATACATACGATTCTAAATCTTCGCATCTAAATCGTAAAGGGTTCCGAGCATCAACGATCTGGACGATCAGGTGCGACCTCTCCAGCACACGCCATAGTTGTCGCCAAACTTCAAGATTTCGCTCGAAAGGTGTTAACAAAAGGTCTTGTTCTTCAGATAATCTTCAAAAGATTTTTTAGCTTAGACAAAAGTATGATAGTTGACTACTCACTGAGCCAAACTCCGTCTCCAATCTAAAAATGCATCTCTCTCCTGTCGTTCCAATTGAGCTGTTGTCATCCCTCGAGTCCACGGTGGCCTTATGTAACGGGTTAGGGGTATATATAGTTTAAAACGGTCCAGCAGACAAACCTTCTAGGAACACGGAGCTTATCGCGATTTTCACGGTGGCGTTTCAAAGCCTCTTTTTCTTCTTGCGCCGTCAGTAAAAATGGATTATGAGCTGATGATACAGCCAAGGCAGGGGATTGAATAATCTTAATATTTTGTTTTTCTAAAAGGCGATCAGGCATTCCATAAAACAGTCAATTTCACGTTTGAATTCCTGCTCACCCGCTGCGAAATCGGTTGCCGCCAGTTGTGCAGTATTTAGGAATTCATCCAGATCTCGTTCTTGGGTAACAGAGCGTAAGCGATCCGCTGAGTCTAGATCTGTGGTATACTGTTTGAACGATACGATCCCATTAATTCTGCTTCAATGTAATTAAATTGGTTCACACTAACCATGTCAGATCCTTTATGTTGACGAGCATCTTTGGCCTGTTTATTAATGATCGCACGACCCAACCCATGCGGATTTTTCGGTTTTGGCGGCTTGATATCAATCAATGCACATTACAGACAACACCCTTAACATGGGTTACGTACCATGATGTATGTGAAGTGATAGCGGAGGGTGGCAAGAAACTTTACAATTTTAGTAAAAACTTGAAGCTTACATATTCGTGACGAGTCGCGCGTCACAACCCAGTGTAAATACATACATATTTTGCCCACGTCGTTCAACTTCAATCCGTTTTCTTGATTATGGAGTATCCTCCCTGATTGGCGAATTTTTTCAATAGTGCCGGATCGGACACAGATATAATATGTTTTCAGTATTCACCATAAATAAAAATACGGGGGGAGATCCCCTCTCATCTTACCATAATTATCTACAGACCCCAAAGAGAGTAGAGTACATAAGATCTTAAGGTGTACAATCCAAACCACATGCTTTTTCATATCATGTGTTACTACTCCGGGGAACTTTGAAGATTCCCATATCATCCCAGGTACGCACAAATCTACCCCATCAATTACTTTTGAGCAAGAACTTGTCACTCGGAAGCCTTTGGCCAAATATATGATGGAACTAATTACATAAACAAGAAAAATGAATCAGCATATATCAGTTGTTCCTAAAGAAGTCCAATTTTACCTTGTTTCCAAATAAACGACTGAATCACTATCAGCAGCTTTATCACAAAATCATTTCAGTAACTTTTTTCCGACTCCGAATCCTTGCCAATCAGGATCTACGCGAGGTACCAATATCGCCGATTATAAACCTCCCCACCAAGTCCGAAAGTAGCATTTTTAACTGATATTGAAAAATCTCTTGAATCTCACGAGTTCTTTCTTTTGGCGGCTCCTCAATAGGGGAGAAGAAGCTATAAATCGGGAAGTCGATGGTTGATAAAATCCATTCCCAGACAGTACGTTTTCGAGGACCATAGGGGGTGTGCAGTGAGCAAAACCAGCGACGGCTTGAAGTAACTTCCCGTCCTCGTCTTCGAGCTGAACCGTAGCTTTAAGGACAATGTCTGTATTAACAATGTCCATACTCAGGCCTTTTGCTTTGTTCGTTTGAGCTGCACGGAGGTATGTTTCGCTAAACATGCCGATGTATTGAGGTAGGAAAATACATTGGATTGGACTATGTTCGAAAGCGTAAATAAAGTTTGCTCATGATAGATGCATCTTTGAGCGTCGCTGCTGAAATCGTGATATCCTTTATTCGGATTTTGCCGTATTCGTTATTATTTTTGAAGGACATATTCATATTGTGATGCAGGCTATGTTTGGGATATCAAGTTAAGAGGCTCGTCTAAATATAACAGTTCTTTACTTACAATAAATGTGGGAATTACTAAGGTTGACATTAACACGTAGCTTGAACAGTCAACTTACAAAAACCCCGACTCGGAGCGTCCCGACGGGAAAACTACCTCTAATAGGTTCTAGTCTCAACGGGGTGAAAATCATCGACCTCGTGACTTTGGTAATTTTTGGGAGCCGTTATTCTCTGTTGAGAATGAGATGTAAATTAGACGGTCGGAAATGATTAAATAAGAATGCTAGAAAGGATTGTATTAAAGATCTGTGGAAACAGTGGTAGGAAAAGTGAAATAGAAAAGACAGCCATTCCCTTCGAGGACAGGCTAAGTGTTTTCTATCTCATGCACGATTCAATCCTTCGCGTTGCATGAGGGTAATCGGCGATCAATGTCAAGGAAAGCGATTTCGTTAATTCTCGGAAACGTGTTGAACATACTTCTGATGATGATCTGTCTGCAAAAGAAACTTATTGAAGGTATTGGATGAAAACTATAAACACTAACCGGAAATGGAACCAGATAAAGCTCCCGAGTGGTACTTGAGTAGGAAATACATTTCGGCATGTATCGCGGCAAATGGCTGAGCCCGAACAAATAGCTTAGTCAGCAAAACTCCCCGCGCAATTTGCCTACTACTTACCCCCTTTCACTTTTCGTTGAGCAAACAGACTCTTTACTCATGCAGGCATGCAATCAGGGAGCGACTACAAAACATCGCCACAAAGTGGTCAACACGTTCCTGGTGATATAGATAATACGCCACCTAATCACGGAACGGCTTGTATTGCCGAATATCAAATTAACACTGCGTGAGTGAAGATGATACTATTTGCCTTGCGACATCTTTGAATCTACCTGTCCTACGGTAGTATTGACGATATCAAGGAAAATGTGACAGAAAACCTCCGGAATATTGAGGAATGCGAGATAGAAACCATGCTACAAGCGATGCTGAGGATTATTGCCCGGAAGACTGATGATTCTGTGGAAAACCAAAAGTGGGCAGAGGTTGCTCTGGAACATTGTCTAGAGACAGCCAGAATGTTTTTGAACCAAAGTAACAACCGGTATACGATACAGTTACGGTCAGCTATCAAGACATAGTGCGTCTCAGAACAATTTTGTCCTTATTCTTGGAAAACTGACCTCGACTCTCGTTCTCCTTTATGGTAAAATAGCTGTGACGGCACCTACGAATGGGATCGTTATGAAGGGACGGTGTCGGCTCTCAATGCTATCATCTGTCATTTCAGGTCCGAGTCAAACCAAGAGACGCTTCCAACTGAGCTCCGAGTACGAGAGGAAGAGCTCGCAACAATCTTCAAAATCAATGACCCCAGAGTACCCAGTTACTGCAAACCAGACATTATTCAGCTTGATTGGAAAACTACAAGAATGCTCAACGGAGACATTCATCTGAACGACACCTTTGAAGATACGGTTCATTGCGCTAATATCAATTACAACCTTAATCGCGAAGAAGAGATCGAAGATGACCGGAAATTAAGATGGGATGACATATTAATGACATTTGAGCTGAAGAAGAATGAATCATTGAAAAACAGAGATATTCCCGCGGAATATCAAAGCGGCCGGTTAACACATGAGAATACGAAGAGGGTGCTGAGGCCGCCGAGGTGTGGTTTGGATGTTGACCTCTCCAGTGCACCATCGCAAGGTGGGTAATTTATACATTTACATTTTAACTCAAGTTCATTTCTGACAAATGTGTTCAGGAAAGTCGACCCCGACAAAATTGAGAAGGAAATCGTTGATGAAGTCTGGAAGTCCCGCTGGTACATGTATGAATTGACCCGTCTGTGCTACTGAACATATTTGGTTAACCATCCCCCCCTTACAGCACAACTTGAGGGGTTTACCCCTGTACGGATGGCAAGATCTTCTAGAGCCATAGGCTCCTCGTCTTCAGCACCTAACTCATCATCCACAACCGCCATGTCATCATACCCAAAAACCACGATGTCTTCAATAGTTGCTTCGTCGTCTTTGGAAACGGGGTCAGCATCAACAACAGCCCGGTCGTTCATCACAGAATTGTCCCCAAAAACACACTCGAGCGAACCCAGAAAGCGAAAGCGTGGTTCAGACCAAGTTGCATCTGAACAGTCCGACTCAAGGAAGGCACAAAAAGTGTCTGAATCGCTTCAGCCAGCAGTGCAGTCCGCAATTTATGCGGCAGAGCGACTGTCAACGGGTGCATGGATTAAGTCTGCCGTCGGTGTTGTTCTTGTAGGTAAAGTTTTTTAGATTCTATTCTACCTTTTGTTGGCATGATGTTGAATATGACATATATAGATAGCGAATTGTATCTCGTGATGCATGATCGACAGTCACCCCTAGCGGCACGCGGTTTCGATTTCATCACCAACCTCCCCCATTTCGTCGTCTTGACATTGATCTTTCAAAGGCTCGCGAGCTGCCATTGGGACTCAATCGCCTTCCCGCCGACACCGGAAATTCAATTCGCGTTGGAAGGTCATTCGGGCACCATTCGGATTAAGAATCGATCATTTCAATTCAGGACAGGAGAGGTCTCGACTCTCTACGTGCTCAATGGTCGCGGCACAACTGGCGTCCCTGTTATCGAAACAAGTGGTCTGGAGACTACGACTGAGCTCCCGCTTTTCCTAAAAATGTCATGGCCAGAAACCGTTCGTCAACGGGAGAGCACGATCATCCAGAAAATCCAGGAACTGGGTAAGGAACGGGCAGTCGTTTTAGATCACACCCCCAACATGCTGGTATTTGAAACTCTCACTGTTCATTCGACTTCGATTATACGTACTCTTCTGGGTCTTCATCGAACCGACCGTGACTGTTCCCGTATCTTGCATTGCGCCGTCTTTGAAAAGCTTCGGCCTTTAACTGACTTGAAAGGGTTGGAGTTCTGGAAAGCGTATTGGGACATCGTTACCAGTAAGCGGGTGATTGTCTATTCACTTTGTTTCCCAACCAACGCTTTCTATTAGTACACCACACCCTTTGGGAGAAAGGGATCGAACATTGCGATATTTCGGTGAGCAACCTCATGTACCGCATCAAGGACAAGGTTCCAAAGGGGGTATTGAACGACTTCGATCTTTCCCGCCTCAGTATTGGTGGAAAACGCGAGGGCACTCGAGCTAACGACCGGACGGGAACAATACCTTTTATAGCGATCGACTTGCTTTCTCGGTTTGAAGATGAGGACAGGAAGTTACTTGAAGCCCTCACTGGTTTTGCTCAATGGACATCCCCTGACAGTCCTCGAAGACATTCTATCTGGGAATGGATTTTATCAGCCATCATCTTTCCGATCCACAACTTCTTCCCTATTGAGGAGGCACCAGCGGAAACAAAACGTCAAATTAAAGAAATGTTTCAAAATCAGTTACATCCTACCTTCGGACCTGGTGGCAAGGCTTATAATCGGCAATATTGGTACCTGGATATGCTTTGCGTAGATCCTGATTGGCAAGGCTTTGGAATCAGAAACAAGTTATTGAAAGATAGAGCTGCTGAGAGTGATTCGGTGGAAACCAGGTAAAGTTGAGTTTCTTAAGAACATGATATGGCTAATAATTATCTCTCTATTTAACTGGTCCTATGGGTCTTGCTTTCTATTTAACCAAAGGCTTTCAAATAACGACTTTATATTACCAGCTAAAGAAATAAACGGCATATGTTTTAGTACACCTGGAATGATATGGGTGCCAATGTTTCCTCAGGAAAAGTAATGATGTAACTTCTATCATTTTTAAGCATGTGTTGTTTGTAGCTTTGAGATAAACATAAACTTGCTGCTTGCTTTTAGGACGCAGGCTCTTCAAAACCTGTCACCCTTGCTCTAGAGTCGATGTTTCAAAGCGCCATATCTAAAAGATTACCTGTTAACATTGTCACCCAAAGTTCTTCACCCAGATTCCCACATACAATACGGTAAGAAATCTTGAATTTGGGTGACGGATTGACGTCTTAAAATCTTACCCTCTTCTGTCAGGCACGTTACAGACAACATCCTTGACATGGGTCACGTACCATGATGTATGTGAAGTGATAGCGGAGGGTGGCAAGAAACTTTACAATTTTAGTAAAAACTTGAAGCTCACATATTCGTGACGAGAAAGTCTCTTCCTTCCTGGATCTCAATGAAGAAATTCATGTTTTATAGCTTTTACATTTTTCGGCTCTAGAAATCATGTCTTGCATCAAGAAACTCGTAATTTTGAATCCCTACTTTATCTTTGCACACAACGGCTCCGCTGAGGAATCATTAGTGATTCATAAGGAAATGTCAATGTAATTTGATGGTGTTGGATTTCGGCTTGTGTTTTTTCTCTAAAAGATTAGGAATAACTGGCACTTTTTCTTGCGTCGAAGCCTGATTACATATGGGCTCATTATATGCTGCGAAAATTCCGCTGGCTGTTTACTACATTCATTGTCAATGTTTCAAATGCAAACTTGCGAGCTCTCTCGATGTTCAAGTATTTCTTTCTCGAAAGTGCCAGGGAAGGTGGTAGGATTGCGTTTACCTGGTTCTCAATCAATGGACGACATAGCTGTGTTAATATGAATAAAAGCCTTACTAATAGATGTGCCGCAATCATAGAGTGCTTTCCCGCTGTAGTAGTACAGCTGAGCGAACCCCACGAGGTGAACGAATCTAAAGAAGTATTTGAATACGAATGCTGCTAAGTTCAGTTTGCTATTTTTGTTCGAATAATTCCCAGAGTCACAACATTTCTCTTGTCACAGGCATCCCGTCATCCCAGTCTGAGTCAGTCTCATTTGGAGGATACTATAAACAGCAGACAGTGCCCTTAAAGTTAAACTTCTTATCGATATCGGTTTGGGCCGGGCCTGAAAGTTCGTGACCTTGTCTCGTCTGCGCATCCATTCCTTCCATATCCTATCTTGTGCTGTGCATCTACCTCACACAATTAGGCTGCCCAACGGCGGTACCGATGAACGATTTTTCTGTTATAAATTCAACCTGAAACTACGAAAATAATAGGTAGTCTCACTCAGATTCTATCTGATCCTACCCGTCGCTGGTGGTTTTTATCTCTAGTAGATATCATACTATTTTCTGATCTCCTCGCTTCGTCTCTCGTCCGTCTCCCCTTCTATTGCCTCCAACTTCCATCGGTTAGGCACTGTTTTGTGTCATCCGATCGCATTGGTAGATTATCTCGATCAGTCGTTGATCAATCTATCTTCATGTCACTCCCGCAACTCCCAACGCTGACGGCGCCTTTTTATGAAAAGGTGTTCAAAGATACTTCCTCCTCGAGCTCCCCAACAGTAAATGGTTCTGTATCCAATGTTCCATCGTTTAAACAACTTGACCTCCTTGGGGCAACTGTGGTTCAGTTTGGTATAGTCAATTGGTTAAATGAATCTTCCACAGATGAGTCTATGCACGATTCAATTGTGAGCAGATAACAGCATACGCATATAATCCTTAATAACAAAACATTAACAAACGCATTACTTCGACAGGATAAACTTAGAAAAATTATGAATAGAAAACCATCCGCTTGGGCGAGGTTGTACAAGTTCCGTAGTCTCTGTTCACCGTCTGCAACGTTATACATGCAAACCGGTTTATTATCGCCATCGTCGCCAGTATCCAAATCATCTCGGTCCGACAGCGAACTATTCCGGGCTTTCGCTGGGGCTTTGTTTTTGGACAATGGTAGTGAGAAAGGTGGATTGTCTGTCACCAACCGATGGATTCGAAAAATTCTGGAATATGAACAAAAACAAGGAACCTTGGAGACTGCGGAAGATGATGAATCATCGGAAATAAGTGTTATTTCACCTTTACCCAGCCCTACTACTAGCAAGTCCAAGTCTTCGAAAAATAATCTCGAAAATCAAAGTATAAAGACTGGTCCAAGTAGTCCAAGCCACGACAGCAACCAGAATAGTGCCAACGTCAACTCCAATGCCATTTCGCGACTTTATGAACAAGCCTCGAAGTGCAAAAGGGAGATCACCTGGACAGATTCTTCCGAGGGACCTTCTCATAATCCTGTTTGGACCGTGGAATTAAGCCTATTTGGTATACTTTTGAACAGGATTTCTTATGATTTTGACTTACTGTTGTTAGGATATGAAAAAAAATACAAGGGCACTCACGCAAATAAACAAAAGGCTAAAAATATTGCTGCGGAATCCGCATTAAAAGATCAACGCCTGGTAAGTGGTTTATTTTCTATTGAGACTCCTAAAGCTCAGACATTTCCACGAAAACGACAACAGACCTCTTTCCTGAAGTCTTAAGGGTATTCAAATCAAGCTATCATCTTGCTTTCTTTAAATTCTTAAGTATTAAACCAAGGTTAACTTTTTTTACCTGCTAAGGACGTGGTATCTGAATCCCTCCTGCCTGCAGAGTGTTGATCAATTTGATGAATTCATTATTCAAGTTGTGTTCAATGTGTATAGGTTTTCCTGTAAAAACACGTATGCGCAAATCCAGGTCTGTGATCTAAAAATAGAAAACTTTAATTTTATCATTTCTGCGTAATCATATGAAGGTGTCGCCAATTCGTTTGTCACCTCTCGGAACCGGTACAGATGTGACTCATACCCCCTTCTTGGGGCTTGTGCAATTCTTATTTTCATTGTGGCCATTCTAAACGACACTAAAACGTGCCTTTATAAGGAAAAATGTGTTGATAAGACTGGCTGATTCAATGTTGTGTTCCAAAACGTATTATAAAGGACCCTAAAACCAAGTTTACGTAATTATCCCTCTCACACTTTGAACACCCCCACCACTTCCGCCACTGTCCACATGGATGGCCATACTAATATATTCCCTCCTCTTCCGCCCCTGCAAGGCGAGGTGCTATTAGATATTTATACCCATAAATCATTGGGTAAATTGGGTCTCAAGGATAACGAACGATATGCTGTACTTGGATTGAAGGCTTTCGAATTGGCGGTTACCCACTGTATTTTCAAAAACCATGCCGACTACAAACCCAAGGAAATGGAGGTGTGTGTTGCGTTGTATTGTTATTTCTTACTGTATCACCATTACTCAACAATTCCAATTCTCAAAGGAGGAAATTGGAAAGATCATTTCCGAGGAAACCTTTTCGCTTTTGGCAGCTCAGTTTTCGCTAAGGGAGAAACTTCGTTATAATCCTAGTGATAGAGAGGAGGTTTTTACACCAGATGGTGCTCGTGAAGTGTTTCTTGCTTATATGGGAGGCGTTTATAGTCAACCAAATGGACATCAGATGGTAGAGTCATGGGTTGCGAACGCATTTTTTCCTTCCACACCAAAATCTCCAGAGGTTGGAAATGATCCTGATATGAATCCTCCGCCTCGAAGTAATTCTCCACCTATGCTTCCCCTTCATAAACCACGCCCCACTCCACTGGACGCCACTATCTTCCCACCCGACATTCCTCGATCCGGATATTCATCACCCTCTCTCCTACGTGATATTCCTCCACATATGACCAATGGTTTACAACAAAGACAGCAGGGTATAGCGATTTTGCCTAAATTTAATGAAATTACGACTCGCCGCCGTCTTGATGTGCAATGGCTCGCTGAACAAACCGGGATGCAGCATGCCCCGATGTGGAAAATTGATTGTGTTGGTAAGTGTGAATATTCAATTATCATTTCTCCATATTATGCCACGTAGCCTTCTCCCATTGGTGTGATTTGGCGGGAGCAAGAGCGAAGGGCGTAAAAAAATTTGGCTGAATTGAAAGGCAGACTTTGTTACTAATCTCATTCATTTAGTTAACGGCCATATCTATGGGTCAGGAATTGGCACAACGAAGCAGCTGGCTAAAGAGGAAGCAGCTAAGGAGGCCTTTTTAGCGTTGCGTCTAGATCTTAACTCTAGGTTCTAGAGTGAGTCTTCCCTTTTGTCATAAGCATCAGAACTATCATTTATTATTATCTCTACAGCTTTCTTTGTTTTGTTTCTCACTTCTTTGTACGTGTTTTCGTTCATGCGTTGTTTTTTCATATATATAGCCTACTGTCATTGTGTGGAATGCGATCCCATTGTTACAGTAGGCTATGTCCAATTTGATGTAATTCCAAACTGGAATACGTACACATGTTGTGAAAATATAGATATGCTTTTTTTTTCCTATGACACTCAATAATATCAATGCTCAACTCTCATTGGCTGACCGGATCTTTTACTGTTACGTACTGACGTGTTATCACGTGGTTTTACACCAAAAGTCGACTCTAAGCTGTTCTTGAAAGTAACGACAAAGTTCGCTTTCTTCTTTTTCTATATTTGAGAACATGCGGAATATTTTTCGCGTTCAGTTATTAACAAGAAAAGCGTATTCTACAAAAGCACATGGCTACTTGTCCAATTCACGCTCGCCTATTACTCCTGAGCTCCGGTTCTTCAACAGTGTTACGGGCGATGATTCTCAAATACCAACTTATCGCATTATAGATAATACTGGGGCAGTTATAGAAGGTGCGGATATACCAGAAGTAAGTCAAATTGTTGATGTTATTTTACTACCTCACTGATTGAACCCTTCGCTTACTTGTGATCAGATGGAAGAATCGTTTGCTAGGAAGATGTACGTTTTTTTTGGAGAGAATGCATTATCGTCACGTATCTTATTTTGATTATAAAGATATGAAACGATGAACATATTACCCCAACTAGACAATGTCCTCTACAATGTTCAAAGACAGGGAAAGATTAGTTTTTGGGTGAGCTTTCAAAAGTTCTTCTGGGGTTGCGTTTCCTTGCCCAGTTACGAATTACCACCATGATTCAGCGTTTATTATGCTGTCTCCGCTAATGGAATTCGGTATGCTTATGATTGATTAGGAACGGTTGTACAAGCAGAACTTTTTTTCGTTTTTTTTTTTGAATTCTTTTTGAAGGAGCGCCCTTTACTAATCATGCTCTAATCTTAGATGACCTCCGTAAGGGTACCCATTTTATTGATCGGTCTGTTCTTATAGCGTGGTTAGCATGGTGAGGAAGCTGCGATTGTTGGATCTGCAGCTGCTTTAGATTCCCAGGATGAAGTCCTTGGCCAGTATCGCGAATTAGGTGTCTTATTATGGCGGGGTTTCCCGATTGGTTCTGTCATGGGACAAGCTTTTGGTAATTTCCACGATAATGCGACGAAAGGAAGGCAAATGCCGGTTCATTTGGGATCTCCCGCTCACCATTTCCATACCATTTCATCTCCTCTCGCTACTCAGATACCACAGGCTGCTGGTGTTGGCTATGCCCTCAAAAGAGACCCAAATCGCCGGGATAAAAATTGTGCCGTATGCTTTTTTGGTGAAGGTAAGAAAATATTGATTATGCAGCCATTTCAAATTATTTTCTGCGTTCTCTCATTACCGGCAATCATGCTTCTATTGCAGGTGCTGCGTCCGAAGGTGATTTCCATGCCGGACTTCTTTTAGCTTCTACTATACCCTCTCCGACACTATTTTTGGCCCGGAATGTAGGATTCCCCGATTAATTAATCTGAATGCATTAAAAATGAAAGATTTTTTTATGTCTTAGAACGGGTTTGCAATCTCTACTCCTGCACAAGAGCAATTCTATGGGGATGGCATTGCTTCTCGTGGACCAGGTTACGGGATAGACACCATACGTGTTGACGGGAACGATGTATTGGCGGTTTTATCGGCCGTTAAAGAGGCTCGGTCAAGATGTTTACACCAATCCCGGGCTGTATTGGTTGAATTTATGACTTATCGGTGAGGACATCAATCTCTTTGAAGTATTTCTTATCGAAACGATATAGCATTGGACATCATTCTACTTCTGACGATTCTTTTGCTTATCGACCGCAACAAGAAGTAGAAAACCGTAAACGTATTGATAATCCATTATCTCGCTTGCGGCTTTTCTTAGAATCCAAAAAATGGTGGGACGCGAATGATGAAGAAAACATGAAAACTAGACAGAAGAAAGACGTCCTTCAGGCATTCAAACTTGCAGAAGCTACTAAACGTTGGGAATTAAAAGAACTCTTTACTGATGTCTACGGCGGGGAGGAGCCATGGCATATTGTGAGTCCTTCCATAAATTAGATGTAGGGCATTCGCTCAACAATTTGTTTTTTTATTTTTTAAAGAAAGAGCAGAGGGAAGAGCTTGGGGAATTATTACGAAAATACGGTGAATCATGGGAGCCCTGGAAGAAAGAACTTGAGAAATTCAGAGGGGGAGGCAAAGAATTATTATGAAGCGAACGCTTTAATCAGAAGGTTAAGTGACAATATATACATGCGCCATTTTGCCAAATATTTTATCAGGTTTTTCTTTTTTTGCAATAATAAAGTCGTCTTTCAATGACATTACGTGATTCGGGGCCTGAGCGTAGTAGACCCTGACCAGCGGTTTTCGCTTCAAGGCTTCTGTGTGCTCCGTACTCTCAAGCATCACCTTTACTTTTCCTTTTTTTTTCAGATGCCAGATTTACTATACTTGAAAAGTGTTAGCTTTTGAGCTAAGAACGATCCGCGCAAGCACGAAGTCAGCTGAGTTCTTTCACAGAAAAGAAGTTCATGAGCGCTGTAAATTGACTTATGTATTATGTTAGCTGTACCGCCGAAATTCACATTCCATTTTAGAAGTTCCACCTTGATGTCATTCACCTCCGAACGGGAGTTAGACTCAGGCTACTCAACCAATGAAAAGTTTTTTTACCTGATACGAAGGCCTTCGTCTATGTAATACCGGTCCACCCATACACAACCATGCGGTAGCCGATGTTATGCAAATTTAAATGGCGTCTTTTTACTTTGTCAAACGGTGATGCCGTGCGAAGAGTGTGTCTAAAACCAAGGGTATGATTTTCGTCTCGTTTCCGTTGCGTTCGGTTATAGCAGAGATCCTCTTAAAACCATCTTCTGTCCCCATAGTTGCTGTCTCTCCTACCTTTCAGAAGTTGGGGGGATGGATGGTTCACTACAGGAATTCGATGAGCTCCTTGGTCTGGTTCGTGATTCAAGGATCACAACGTACGCTACTAGTACGTTTAATTTCAACTTGTCAATACAATCGTTGCTGAATTATTGTTGTAGTGGCTTCATTAGCCTTTTTATTGTGAGTTCGATCGACTTAACAATCTTTGTGGTGCAATAAACAACATTCAGCTATGATTATTCCCTCACAATCGAACAAGAGGTTGGTTTTCTTGAATACCCAATCGACCAATATCTTCCTTACTGGAACTTTATAGATAACTCTTGTCTGGAGAAGTCGGTTTAGTTGGGGAAAGGTTTTATTCGTAAGTAATCTCTAACTCAGAGTGTATATTCCTCGCCTCACTGAGTGTATCCTTTAGTTAGTAGTATGTTTTGACCTTTTTTTTGACTCGTCGCAACATTGGATCATCGCTGATTCTGTGATCAGTTACGTTACGCCGGTCTTTTCGCACATATCTTCAATACGGCAGGTCAGCATTTCACCCCTTTTCTTGAGATTTGTCCTGAGAATCTATTAGTTTATATCAATAATACGGCGGGTCCTGAAGTTAGTCATTTGTTTACTCGGCTATATAGTAGACTACGCCTTCTGATGACTTGCGATCTAGTTGTATGGAACTTTATTGATTCGAAGTGTAGTACTTACAGCTTCTTATATTCAGCTGCCTAAGAGCGCTACGATTTCAGGTATTTGAGGTTTTTTTTTTCATTATCCGTGCTTCCAACTGTTCTCTTTAGACCGCTAGCTCAAACATCATCCTATGGCTAGTGGAGCTAACTCTTGCTATTGTGAGTTTCCGAATACATTATTGATTTGTTTACAAATGCGTTTTTCAGAGAGTTTGGCTTCTATACAGCCGTTCAAAAGCTGTATTTTTCGGACTCGCTGCACTTTACATATGTTGGTGACCTATCCCTTAACACAGACCCTATATTGATTCTTCTCGATTAGGCAGTATAACTGGGGTGTAACCGTCCTTTATATCTTTGTTTTATTTTATCTGACCGTATGCGTGTCTAGTACTGTTATTTCCGCAACTGCCCTCTTTCACAAAGGAGGTGAGCTCAATGTTTCTTCAAGTTCCTCCAAGCGCTTTTCTCATCTTGTGTAGTTTTACCCCGACCTGGGTAAGCAATCATGATTTATTATAGCGTAATGTTCAATTCAATGAGCTTTTATCAGACCTTTTTTACCGGGTTGTTATACTCAACGTGAGTTATTAAGTCATTATGTGAAGTATTTAACATATTAAATTCTCCAAAGTTCCGTCGTTCTTTTTTAACGTAGTGGTAGTGCCAATTATCACGGTGAGTATAAAGGCAGTACATCAAGAGGAAGTCATTCAGTTTACTGGTGTACAGACAACCGTCTTGTTAATCCTCACTGTCTATAAAACGGTACAGACGATGAATGGTCTCATCGGTTATCAAAAACCCCAGATGTTGACATTACTTCTCCGAGATGGAGTATTATATTTTTCATCGTATGTTTTTTTACCTTATTTCCAAGTGCCTTGAGTGAGAAAATATACCCCTCTACTAGTGTCATCGGTAATACTCTATATCACACTGTCCAACCAGTTTATGAATTTAAACTGTATATAGTGGTCTTAATCGTCAATTTATTGGTATTCCATTTTGCTCGACCTACAATGGCTACTTTCGCGGCTGGGTAAGATAGTAATTATGACATCATGTTCGTCATATATTAATTTCAATCTTCTGTCAGATTTCTTGTCGCGTAAGTTAATATTTTCTCATTGAACCGTATTCAGCATATAACGCGCTTTCTCTGGGTTCCGACAGAGTTCCCTATGTAGCGGGATCACGTTTGTTTTTGAACGTCCGCGAAAAACTACTATACCCGAATGTTTCGAGCTCTAACACTTTGGGCATATTTGAACTAACGTCGTATGGGGGAACGCATGCTGATAGATTCGAATTGGATATTATTTTTGCTGAAAACCATCCCGCAGACTTGAGTGTAACCGATTTTGAACCTGGTTCCGCTGCCACGCTTGTGCCCGATGTGCACCTTCCTTGGGCATAAAAAAAAAACAAAAAAAAACAGATATCATCGCATTCTTTTTTTTTTGTTTTCTTCAATTTCTATCTCACATGTCACTCACTTATCATTTCAAATTCATATCATCATCCGATTCCATAATGGACATTTGTACAACGTAAAACTCACAAACAAGCTGAGTATAAATATACACAAAGAATGCCCTTCGGTATGTGGTATGCAATTTGAAAAAATTGCATTGGAACTTAGAACTTTTCGTCCTGTTCCTTCAATTTCTTTGATATCAATACCCAAGCATTAGGATCGGTGGAGTCTTGGAACGTTTCATTTCCACTGCATCCTACATGGTCCTCTTCCAGTACCTTCAACATGTTTTTTTTTTGCAGACAGAAACCAAATAAACCGCCTAGAAATCCAAGAGTTTTCAAATGTCAGGAATGTTTAGTATGTCATGTCTGACGATGCACGAGGAGTCGTTAAACGCGTCTTCATTCCCCAAGCGGGGTTTTTTATATTTCTGATACACCTAGAAGTATCATCTACTCACCTTTATTATTGGCCGGGTGGAAAACATCATTAAAGCAAGAACTTTCTTGTAATACTCGAGTATAGATGTGTTAGGGTTGATACACTTTTTCAGGATGACCACTACTTTTTTTACGCTAGAACTACTTGCTAACGGCGCAACGGTTGAATACAACTTAAACATTTAAATAAAGGGATTCATATTGTTCAAAAAACTTGAGAGAGTAGTCTTGGTTCAGGACTAAAACCGGATTTTGGCAACACTAGTGACAACCCGGAACCTTCACATTCCGCTGTATGCGCCATGCGCATTTTACAGTCCTCCCCTAGTACCTTCAACGTGTTTCTTTTGTCGGCAGAAACCAAGTAAACCACCTAGAAATCCAAGAGCTTTCAAATGTCAAGAATGTTCGTGTTGGAATTGATACGACAAGAATGGTGAAATCATGTCGGATGAACCAGCCATGCACGAAGAGTCGTTGAACGCGTCCTCATTTGCTAAGAGAATAATCCGCCTTTTCACTTCATTCCTTTTATCCTCGACACATTTTAACAGGCTGCCTGATTTTTTTACATCAGAACGTATACGAATCTGATACATCTCCGAGTCATCGATTACTACGGAGTTACTAGTCAGCTTTTTCTACACAGACACACAGAACTCTAACGTTGGCGCCTTTAGCTTGGGATTTTTTGGATAACGAAACTTCGTATTAGAAAACCACCTAAAGTTCGTTTGCTGGGAATCAATCTGACGCTTCATCAAGAGCGACATCTCCCGCTGTTGTTCCTCCTCCTCCTCCGGCTGAAGTCTCATTTAGCAACCTTTCATTATTAACCTCACAATCTGCATTACCGACAAAGCATGTATTCGGCCAGCCTTCTTTTCCCAAACGCGAGCCTGAGATTTCGTCAGAAGATATGATGGACTGGACTCCTGTCAATACTCCTGATAAAGCTAAACAAGCTAAGGAAATCTGGATAAGACCGCAAAAATTCTTTCCTCCCGAACAGCCGACTGGTTTAGAAGATTTGTTTCAAAAAGCCGCCAAGTTAGACGACGCCGCTTCGTCCGACCATAAACCGGAGGATGGACGTGGATGGAGCCGGTGGAAACATAAATGGAAGTCGCAGGATTATAAAATTCATATTTACATGGCCGTTGTGGGAGCTACGATAACATGTGTTCTGGGACTGTTTTATATATCCATGCAACGGTTATTTATGACCAAGACGCCCCAGCAGACAAGTCATGTCCACCTTGACGATCTGTAATGTTTGTCACGGTAATATAGTTATATACTTAATTATCTTGTTTGTCCGTTCTGGTCGTTTCGCACTCGGAAAGAATAAGGAATTCAGTGGTTGGGGTAATAAATCTAGATGCGCTTTAGAAGCGTGTATCGATGTCAAAGAACACCACGGTGCGTCTTTAAGAGTTGGATCAGAGTTTCAATATATGTCGAGTGATAATCGATTTCACTCGTTTCCAACAGGAGCCTTTCTGGTCGAATCACCTTGGCAGCTTTGAGGTTGTCTTCTGTTTTCATGGAACATCCGTTCAACCTATACTATGCTACGAAGCTACTAAGAGTGCGCCTCCTTTACGATAATAATGAAATCCCATCTCCATCTAACGTTGAATACCTCAATTTTAATTCGCTGCGGAATGAAAGTTTCACTTGATATATTTCAACATTAAGTATTTAATTACGCCAGTAAACCAAGTCTATTTATGAAGTTATGGGAAAAATTTGAAAGGATTGAGAAAAGTAAGAGGTCATTTCGGTTGGTAAGACCAACTGGCAAACATTGTATAACGTCCCTCGGAGGTTTCCTACCTTCGTGACCTCTTCCAAGGAAAGAGACCAGCTTCCGGAGCAACTCAGTATCTTCGTTCATTTCTTGTTGTACACCCTGGTCCCCCTGTTGCATCTCCTGGCCATCTTCGTCCACTGTGACCCAACTGTTCTGAAGCCGCTTCTCCCGCCGGGTTTTGGCATGATAGAAATCAGACCAGAATTCTTGAATGAGATAAACCGCATAATTCAGACGCGCCCATGACGGGCGAGACTGGAGTTCTAACTCCGAAAGGAAAGCAATCTTATCTCAGCGGGTTCGACTGGCGGAGATGTGCCAATCTGCAAAGGGGACAGACTGACTTAAGATCTCCTTTCCTTCATCATAGTGGGACACCACCCAAAACAAAACCCAAGCGAAAGACTCCAGGTCATGCCGGTATAGATGTCGCACCTTCCCTTCTTCTGCTGATGGGGAAAGCAAGTCGATCGCTATAAAAGGTATTGTTCCCGTCCAGTCGTTAGCTCGAGTGCCCTCGCGTTTTCCACCAATACTAAGACGAGAAAGATCGAAGTCGTTCAATACCCCCTTTGGAACCTTGTCCTTGATGCGGTACATGAGGTTGCTCACCGAAATATCGCAATGTTCGATTCCTTTCTCCCAAAGGGTGTGGTGTGCTAATAGAAAGCGTTGGTTGGGAAACAAAGTTAATAGACAATCACCCGCTTACTGGTAACGATGTCCCAATACGCTTTCCAGAACTCCAGCCCTTTCAAGTCAGTTAAAGGCGAAAGCTTTTCAAAGACGGCGCAGTGCAAGATACGGGAACAGTCGCGGTCGGTTCGATGAAGACCGAGAAGAGTACGTATAATCGAAGTCGAATGAACAGTGAGGGTTTCAAATACCAGCATGTTGGGGGTGTGATCTAAAACGACTGCCCGTTCCTTACCCAGTTCTTGGATTTTCTGGATGATCGTGCTCTCCCGTTGACGAACGGTTTCTGGCCATGACATTTTTAGGAAAAGCGGGAGCTCAGTCTCAGTCTTCAGACCACTTGTTTCGATAACAGGGACGCCAGTTGTGCCGCGACCATTGAGCACGTAGAGAGTCGAGACCTCTCCTGTCTTGAATTGAAATGATCGATTCTTAATCCGAATGGTACCGGAATGACCTTCCAACGCGAATTGAATTTCCGGTGTCGGCGGGAAGGCGATTGAGTCCCAATGGCAGCTCGCGAGCCTTTGAAAGATCAATGTCAAGACGACGAAATGGGGGAGGTTGGTGATGAAATCGAAACCGCGTGCCGCGAGGGGTGACTGTCGATCATGCATCACTACATACAATTCGCTATCTATATATGTCATATTCAACATCATGCCAACAGAAGGTAGTATAGAATCTAAAAAACTTTACCAAGAAGAACGACACCGACGGCAGACTTAATCCATGCACCCGTCGACAGTCGCTCTGCCGCATAAATTGCGGATTGTACTGCCGGGTGAAGCAATTTAGACATTTTTTGTGCTTTCCTTGAGTCGGACTGTTCAGATGCGACTTGATCTGACCCACGCTTTCTGGGTTCGCTTGAGTGCGTTTTTGAAGACAATTCTGTTTCTGCGATGAACAGCGGGGCCGTTGTTGATGCTGACCCCTTTGCCGAAGACGATGAAGCAAGCCTCGGCGGCCTCAGCACGTTCTTCGTATTCTCATGTGTTAACCGGCCGCTTTGATATTCCGCGGGAATATCTCGGGTTTTCAATGATTCATTCTTCTTCAGCTCAAATGTCATTAATATGTCATCCCATCTTAATTTCCGGTCATCTTCGATCTCTTCTTCGCGATTAAGGTTGTAATTGATATTAGCGCAATGAACCGTATCTTCAAAGGTGTCGTTCAGATGAATGTCTCCGTTGAGCATTCTTGCAGTTGTCCAATCAAGCTGAATAATGTCTGGTCTGCAGTAACTGGGCACTCTGGGGTCATTGATTTTGAAGATTGTTGCGAGCTCTTCCTCTCGTACTCGGAGCTCAGTTGGAAGCGTCTCTTGGTTTGACTCGGACCTGAAATGACAGATGATAGCATTGAGAGCCGACACCGTCCCTTCATAACGATCCCATTCGTAGGTGCCGTCACAGCTATTTTACCATAAAGGAGAACGAGAGTCGAGGTCAGTTTTCCAAGAATAAGGACAAAATTGTTCTGAGACGCACTATGTCTTGATAGCTGACCGTAACTGTATCGTATATCGGTTGTTACTTTGGTTCAAAAACATTCTGGCTGTCTCTAGACAATGTTCCAGAGCGACCTCTGCCCACTTTTGGTTTTCCACAGAATCATCAGTGTTCCGGGCAATAATCCTCAGCATCGCTTGTAGCATGGTTTCTATCTCGCATTCCTCAATATTCCGGAGGTTTTCTGTCACATTTTCCTTGATATCGTCAATACTACTGTAGGACAGGTAGATTCAAAGATGTCGCAAGGCAAATAGTATCATCTTCACTCACGCAGTGTTAATTTGATATTCGGCAATACAAGCCGTTCCGTGATTAGGTGGCGTATTATCTATATCACCAGGAACGTGTTGACCACTTTGAGGCGGTGTTTTGTAGTCGCTCCCTGATTGCATGCCTGCATGAGTAAAGAGTTTGTTTGCTCAACGAAAAGTGAAAGGGGGTAAGTAGTAGGCAAATTGCGCGGGGAGTTTTGCTGACTAAGCTATTTGTTCGGGCTCAGCCATTTGCCGCGATACATGCCGAAATGTATTTCCTACTCAAGTACCACTCGGGAGCTTTATCTGGTTCCATTTCCGGTTAGTGTTTATAGTTTTCATCCAATACCTTCAATAAGTTTCTTTTGCAGACAGATCATCATCAGAAGTATGTTCAACACGTTTCCGAGAATTAACGAAATCGCCTTCCCTGACATTGATCACCGATTACCCTCATGCAACGCGAAGGATTGAATCGTGCATGAGATAGAAAACACTTAGCCTGTCCTCGAAGGGAATGGCTGTCTTTTCTATTTCACTTTTCCTACCACTGTTTCCACAGATCTTTAATACAATCCTTTCTAGCATTCTTATTTAATCATTTCCGACCGTCTAATTTACATCTCATTCTCAACAGAGAATAACGGCTCCCAAAAATTACCAAAGTCACGAGGTCGATGATTTTCACCCGTTGAGACTAGAACCTATTAGAGGTAGTTTTCCCGTCGGGACGCTCCGAGTCGAGGTTTTTGTAAGTTGACTGTTCAAGCTACGTGTTAATGTCAACCTTAGTAATTCCCACATTTATTGTAAGTAAAGAACTGTTATATTTAGACGAGCCTCCTAACTTGATATCCCAAACATAGCCTGCATCACAATATGAATATGTCCTTCAAAAATAATAACGAATACGGCAAAATCCGAGTAAAGGATATCACGATTTCAGCAGCGACGCTCAAAGATGCATCTATCATGAGCAAACTTTATTTATGCTTTCGAACATAGTCCAATCCAATGTATTTTCCTACCTCAATACACCGGCATGTTTAGCGAAACATACCTCCGTGCAGCTCAAACGAACAAAGCAAAAGGCCTGAGTATGGACATTGTCAGAATGGATTTTATCAGCCATCATCTTTCCGATCCACAACTTCTTTCCTATTGAGGAGGCACCAGCGGAAACAAAACGTCAAATTAAAGAAATGTTTCAAAATCAGTTACATCCTACCTTCGGACCTGGTGGTAAGGCTTATAATCGGCAATATTGGTACCTGGATATGCTTTGCGTAGATCCCGATTAGCAAGGCTTTGGAATCAGAAACAAGTTATTGAAAGATAGAGCTGCTGGGAGTGATTCGGTGGAAACCAGGTAAAGTTGAGTTTCTTAAGAACATGATACGGCCAATAATTATCTCTTTATTTAACTAGTCCTATGGGTCTTGCTTTCTATTTAACCAAAGGCTTTCAAATAACGACTTTATATTACCAGCTAAAGAAATAAACGGCATATATTTTAGTACACCTGGAATGATATGGGTGCCAATGTTTCCTCAGGAAAAGTAATGACGCAACTTCTATCATTTTCCTCTTTTAAGCATGCATTGTTTGTGGCTTTGAGATAAACATAAACTTGCTACCTGCTTTTAGGATGCAGGCTCTCCAAAACCTGTCGCTCTTGGTCTAGAGCCGATGTCTCAAAGCACTGTATCTAAGATTACCTGTTAACATCGTCACCCAAAGTTCTTCACCCAGATTCCCACATACAATACGGTAAGAAATCTTGAATTTGGGTGACGAATTGACGTCTTAAAATCTTACCCTCTTCTGTCAGGCACGTTACAGACAACATCCTTGACATGGGTCACGTATGTACCATGATGTATGTGAAGTAATAGCGGAGGGTGGCAAGAAATTTTACAATTTTAGTAAAAACTTGATCGCCCCCTTTCTTGAGTTTTGTTTTGTTCTGAAATCTATTAATTTATATCAATAATACAGCGGGTCCTGAAGTTAGTCATTTGTTTACTCAGCTATATAGTAGACTGCGCCTTCTGATGACTTGCGATCTAGTTGTATGGAGCCTTATTGATTTGAAGTGTAGTACTTACCACTTTTTATATTCAGTTGCCTAAGAGTGCTACGATTTCAGGTATTTGAGGTTTTTCTTTACATAAATTCATATCATCATCCGATTTCACAATGGACATTTGTACAACGTAAAACTCAGACAAGCTGAGAGTATAAATATACACAAAGAATGCCCTTCGGTATGTGGTATGCCATTTGAAAAAATATCATGATCGCATTGGAAATTAGGACTACTCGTTCTGTTCCTTCAATTTCTTTGATGTCAATACTCAAACATTAGGATCAATGGAGTCTGGAATCTTCATTTCCACTGCATCCTACACAATCCTCTTCCAGTGCCTTCAACATGTTTCTCAAATAAACTACCAAGAGTTTTCAAGGAATGTTTAGTATGTTGGAATCAATACGACGAGAATGGCGATTCGGTGAAATCATGTCTGACGATGCGCGAAGAGTTAAACGCGTCTTCATTTCTGGGCGGGTTTTTTTTATATTTTTGATACACCTAGAAGTATTATCTACTCACCTTGAATTTTGGTCGGGTAGAAAACATCATTGGAGCAAGAACTTTCCGAGTGTATAGTACTCAAGTATAGATGTGTTAGGATTGATACACCTTTTCGGGACGACGGTCACTTTTACGCTAGAACTACTTACTAGTTATGGTAATGCAATGGTTGCTTGAACACGACTTGTGAACTACTAAATGCACATTTAAACCGGACCAATGAACGGATTCCGAATTTTAGACGCCTGAATAGGTTATGGGATCCGTGAGATAGTTTCCCAGTGGCTGACGTTTTGTGGCGGGAACCTTATGTAAATAGCCCTTGACGATAACTCAAAATGTCTTTGGAACGCTTTGTGAGCGACAATGTTTTAAAAGTAAGTCTCGGGGCTCATGCCAATTAACTTGAGTTAATTATGCCGTTTTCTCCAGTTCTTTCAAGTGGCAGATACTAGTATGGTTAGCTTCGTACTTGCTGCTGGTAAGTGCAACGATAGATATGTTAAACACAAAATACTTATATATATACACATTTGTTTTAGCTTCTTCTTCAAAGTCACCCGATGCATTATTTTCATCTCTTCATTCCAGTGGCCTTCCAAACACACCGGATGCCCAACTATTTGTCAATGACTTGTATTCTCGTGTCCCTCGTAAGTCTAAACACAAGTCTGATGCTAGTGCTGCTCGAAAGCAGGCCGAGAAGGAGACCAAAGCTCTCCAGAAGCAACAGTATGGATTCTTGCTAGAAGAAGAGGACCGAAGTATTTCTCAAGTTAAAATTTCAAAAGGGAAAGAAAAAGAGCGCAGTGATTACGACAAGCGGGACCGACATATTCGGAAGCGGGAGACGGATGGACGAGATTGGGAAAGTGATGATGAAGAACGACAGCTAAGGAAGCGGGCGAGAAGGAACGATGACATCCAACAAGACTTGGAACAGGATAGAGATGAAGGAATATCTGGGGATGATGCAGAAGAGCGGATGGAAAGGGAGCGGTTGCAAGATCTTAAAGAACGTGATGCCTTTGCAGATCGCATGAAGGAAAAAGACAAGGAAAAAACTAAAAAGGTTGTTGAGGATCATTCTTCAAAAAGGTCGGGAGCGGCAGTCGAAGCCCAACAACGCCGGTTATTGGCAGATGATACCGTGGCACGATTGACCGCCCTTCCTGGTCTCAGAGAACACTCGCGTCAAGAGTATCTCACCAAACGTGAGATTCAACAAATAGAATTACTGAAAAAAGAGATTCTGGACGAAGAAGAGCTGTTTCGCGGAATGAAAGTCTCTAAACGTGAGCAAAGGGAGTTGGACCTCAAGAAAGAAACACTGCGTCTGGTTGAAGAACGTATGAAAATCAACGACAACTACGACGGGTACCAGTTACCGGAGGACTATTTCACCGAACAAGGAAAGATCGACAAAAAGAGGAAAGAGAATGTCTTGTTCCAACGATATGAGGAAGCGCGAGAAGCCAAGGAGGGTCAATTCATTACTGATGTTGATCAATGGGAAGCAAGTCAGACAAAGCATTCCACATTTAAAACGGGTGCCATGGATAAAGTGGAACTGGTGGAAAGTTACGATTATGTCTTTGACGAAAGTCAAACTATCAAGTTTGTGATGGAGAAAGCCCTTGAAGGAGAGAATTACATGTCGGCAAAAGACAAGATTCTCGATCAGCAAATACGTGAAGCAGAGAAACGAGGTAATCTTTTTTCACTAAAGATATTGAATCACACCTCATAATGTTGTAGCCAAGTCTATCGAAGAAACACGTAAATCCCTTCCAATATATCAATACCGCGATCAACTCTTGGATGCCATCCGAGAACACCAAGTCTTAATTATTGTCGCCGAAACAGGTTCGGGAAAGACCACACAGCTACCCCAATACCTTCATGAAGCCGGATATACCAAAGATGGTTCAAAAGTCGGTTGCACACAACCGAGACGAGTTGCTGCCATGTCCGTAGCAGCGCGTGTGGCGGAAGAGATGGGGACTAAAGTTGGTTACGAGGTCGGCTATTCGATTCGATTCGAGGATTGCACAAGCGATAAGACCGTTTTGAAATACATGACCGATGGTATGCTCCTAAGAGAATTCCTCACCGAGCCAGATCTGGCAGGCTACTCGTGCTTGATTATTGATGAAGCACATGAGCGGACGTTGAGTACCGATATTCTATTTGCGTTGGTCAAGGTTAGAATTGCGTCTTTTATTACTAATTTGTCCGGGCTGAGACTTTTCACGTCAGGATATCGCCCGTTTTCGACCAGAACTTCGTATCCTGATATCAAGCGCTACCATGGACGCCAACAAGTTCGCTGATTACTTTGACGGAGCTCCTGTGTTTTATGTTCCTGGACGTCGATATCCTGTGGATCTGCATTATACACCTCAACCGGAAGCCAACTATTTGCATGCGGCAATTACGACTGTCTTTCAAATTCATACCACGCAACCGAAGGGTGACATATTAGTATTCTTTACCGTAAGCATCGTTTCGACTATATAAAACAATTCCGCTAACTCCCTATATTAATAGGGCCAAGATGAAATTGAGGCTGCGCAAGAGAGTTTGCAGGAAACGGCGCGGACACTTGGTAACAAAGTAGCCGAATTAATCGTTTGTCCCATCTATGCCAATCTGCCTAGCGATATGCAAGCTAAGATCTTCGAACCGACACCGGAAGGAGCTCGGAAGGTTGTTTTGGCGACAAATATCGCTGAAACTTCGATTACTATCGATGGTGTAGTGTTTGTCATTGACCCCGGGTTCGTAAAGCAAAATTCATATAATCCACGGACGGGAATGTCCTCTTTGACTGTTGTACCTGTGCGTATATCGTCAATGTCATCCAAACTCAGAATCGTTAATTTACCTGTGTTAGTGTTCTCGAGCATCTGCAAATCAGCGCGCGGGACGTGCAGGGCGAGTAGGTCCCGGGAAGGCTTTTCGACTTTACACCAAATGGGCGTTTTCGAATGAACTTGAAGAAAACACTGTTCCTGAGATTCAACGTACAAATTTGGGAATGGTCGTTCTCATGCTTAAATCATTAGGCATTAATGATCTTATTGGATTCGAATTCATGGATCCGCCGCCAGGAGAAACGCTTATGCGAGCTTTGGAGCTATTGTATGCACTAGGAGCTCTGAACGATAAGGGTGAACTTACGAAACTGGGTCGTCGTATGGCTGAATTTCCACTTGATCCTATGTTGTCTAAAGCAGTCATCGCTAGTGAACAGTACGTTTGCACCGATGAGGTAAGCCTGCCTATTGAGATTCGTATAGAAATATCTAACTTCAATATAGGTTTTAACAATTATTTCTATGCTTTCCGAATCTGGGTCGATATTCTATCGTCCAAAAGATAAGAAGCTTCACGCCGACCAAGCGCGTCAGAACTTTGTTCGTCCTGGTGGTGATCACTTTACGTTACTTAACGTCTGGGAACAATGGGCGGATACGAATTATTCACAACAATTTTGTTATGAACAATTCCTTCAGTTCAAGAGTCTTAGTCGAGCACGTGATATTCGAGATCAATTGGCAGGCTTGTGTGACCGAGTCGAAGTCGTTATACAATCAAACCCAAATTCGAATGATATTATTCCCATTCAAAAGGCTTTATGCTCAGGATACTTTTATCATACCGTATGTGCATTTCACCGATTTTATGTTTATTATGGTTTTGTTTATCGTCGTGGTATACAGGCTCGACTGCAGAAGAGTGGAGACTCCTACAGCACATTAAAAACTAACCAGAGTGTCTATATCCATCCTTCATCCAGTCTATTCCAAGCGCATCCACCTCCACGGTTTGTTTTATACTATGAATTGGTTATGACATCGAAATCATATATGAGGTATGACTGTCTGTTTCTCATTTGTTCTGCGACTGTATCTTGATTTTTTTTTGTAGACAACTCATGGAAATCAAACCTCAGTGGTTGTTAGAAGTTGCACCACATTTCTTCAAGTAAGTAACTAACCTTGTTTGGGTCAAAACTTTTATATTGATCCATTCAACCTCCAGACCAGCCGACTTGGAACAGCTCGCCACAGGAGAAAAGAAATTGCCAAAGGCTATTGGTTCAAGTGGGGATCCAAACCAACGATGATGAATGGAGGTGTTAAGTTAAGACATGTTCGATATTGTTTCTCTGTTTGTAATAATATTACACTGATCGCACTCCTTTGTATCTCAATATTTAATCCTGAATCTTTACTTTAGTCTTGCTGTAAAAATGTAATGTCAACAATTCAATTATGGATACTCAAGCAGAAATAGTGGAAGAACATACTAGAGTGCTACGTGGTTCTTGCCAATGTTTGCAGCGGCGTTTTTTTGTTGGGGGTAGTTACAGTTGAACTGCTCATAAAGAATATATTAATAGCAGATAATTCTCATAATGCATAGGGTCTGGGTTGGAACGCACTTCAAGTTGGGAGGCGGAGAAAATAGCCCTTCCGGAAATATTGGATAATAGATAGGGTTAGGACTCATTTTATGCATTATGAGGGGTATATTTAGCTTGTTGTGGGACAATTTTGATATCAAATTGTGAAGTATTGTGAAATATCCGAGTTGTGTTCTGTGAAGCAGCTTCTTCTTTTCTTTCTTTTACATTTTCCTACACTATGCCATTGTTATCTGTAAATGCAACATCCATCAGGAGATCATGGAATTTTTTTACATGGACAAATATCCGAATAATTCACTTCAGTGAAGGGATAAGAGTGGGTTCGGGGGACTCCAAATACAATTGATACATGTCCCGATGTCAAAGCGGCTGTATTTCTAATTCTTTGGGTCAGAAAAGAGATGCTTGAATAGCGAGAGCCCGCAAGTTTGCATTTGAGCGTCGACAACGAATGTAAACAGCCAGCGGAATTTTCACAGGATATAATGAACCCATATGTATACATTTCGGCATGTATCGCGGCAAATGGCTGAGCCCGAACAAACAGCTTAGTCAGCAAGACTCGCGCACAATTTGCCCCCTACACACGATTTGACCATAACTCTATCAGCACCTTACCCCCTTTCACTTTTCGTTGAGCAAACAAACTCTTTACTCATGCAGACATGCAATCAGGGGGCGACTACAAAACACCGCCTCAAAGTGGTCAACACGTTCCTGATGATATAGATAATACGCCACCTAATCACGGAACGGCTTGTATTGCCGAATATCAAATTACCACCGCGTGAGTGAAGTTCCACGATGATACTATTTGCTTTGCGACATCTTTAAACCTATATTTCCTACAGTGTTGACGATATCAAGGAAAATGTTAAAGAAGACGTCCTGAATACTGTGGAATGCGAGACAGAAACCATGCTACAAGCGATGCTGAGGATTATCGCTAAGAAAACTGACGATTCTGTGGAAAACCAAAAGTGGGCAGAGGCGGCTCTGGAACAATGCCTAGAGGCGGCCAGAATGTTTTTGAACCAAAGTAACCCGTATACGATACAGTTACGGTCAGCTATTAAGGCATAGTGCGTCTCAAAACGATCTTGTTCTTATTCTTGTGAAACATACGTTGACTCTCTTTTTCCTTTTTTTTTATGGTAAAATAGCTGTAACAGCATTGACGAACCTGGCCGTTATCAAGGAACCGTGCAGGTTCTCAATGCTATCATCTGTCATTTCAGGTCCAAGTCAAACCAAGAGACGCTTCCAACTGAGCTCCAAGTGCAAGAGGAAGAGCTCGCGGCAATCTTCAAAGTCAATGATCCCAAAGTCATTCAACCAAATCCTCCCAGATTACGCAATAGCCGTAAACCAGATATTATTCAGCTTGATTGGAGAACTGCAAGAATGCTCAACGGAGACATTCATCTGTACGAGACCTTTAAAGATACGGTTGATTGCGTTAATATCAAATACAAATATGATCCCAAAGAACAGATTGAAGATGACCAGAATTTAAGATGGGATGACGTATTAATGACATTTGAGCTGAAGAAGAATGAATCATTGAGAAACAGAGATATTCCCGCGGAATATCAAAGCGAGCGGTTAACACATGAGAATACGAAGAACATGCTGAGGCCACCGAGGTCTGGTTTGGATGTTGACCTCTCCAGTGCACCATCGCTAGGTGGGTAATTTATACATTTACATTCGGCTCAAGTTTATTTCTGACAAACGTGTTCAGGAAAATCGACCCCGATGAAACCGAGAAGGAAATCGTCGATGAAATTTAAAAGTCCAGCTCGTACATGTATGTATTGACCCTTCTGTGCTACTGAATAGAATTGATTAAGCATTCGGCCTTTACAGCACAATTCGAGGGGTGTCCTCCCCCTGCATGGAACACCAGATCTTCTACAACCACAGAGTCCTCCTCTCCAGCACCTAAATCATCTACAACGGTCATATCATCCCCAAAACGGCGGCGTCCTCAATAGTTGCTTCATCGTCTTCGGCAAAGGGGTCAGCATTAACAACGGCCCCGCTGTTCATCGCAGAAACAGAATTGTCTTCAAAAACGCCCTCAAGCGAACCCAGAAAGCGTGGGTTAGATCAAGTCGTATCTGAACAGTCCGACTCAAGGAAAGCACGAAAACCGTCTAAATTGCTTCACCCGGCAGTACAATCCGCAATTTATGCGGCAGAGCGACTGTCGACGGGTGCATGGATTAAGTCTGCCGTCGGTGTCGTTCTTCTTGGTAAAGTTTTTTAGATTCTATTCTACCTTTTGTTAGCATGATGTTGAATATAACATATATAGATAGCGAATTGTATGTAGTGATGCATGATCGACAGTCACCCCTCGCGGCACGCGGTTTCGATTTCATCACCAACCTCCCCCATTTCGTCGTCTTGACATTGATCTTTCAAAGGCTCGCGAGCTGCCATTGGGACTCAATCGCCTTCCCGCCGACACCGGAAATTCAATTCGCGTTGGAAGGTCATTCCGGTACCATTCGGATTAAGAATCGATCATTTCAATTCAAGACAGGAGAGGTCTCGACTCTCTACGTGCTCAATGGTCGCGGCACAACTGGCGTCCCTGTTATCGAAACAAGTGGTCTGAAGACTGAGACTGAAGCTCCCGCTTTTCCTAAAAATGTCATGGCCAGAAACCGTTCGTCAACGGGAGAGCACGATCATCCAGAAAATCCAGGAACTGGGTAAGGAACGGGCAGTCGTTTTAGATCATACCCCCAACATGCTGGTATTTGAAACCCTCACTGTTCATTCGACTTCGATTATACGTACTCTTCTCGGTCTTCATCGAACCGACCGCGACTGTTCCCGTATCTTGCACTGCGCCGTCTTTGAAAAGCTTTCGCCTTTAACTGACTTGAAAGGGCTGGAGTTCTGGAAAGCGTATTGGGACATCGTTACCAGTAAGCGGGTGATTGTCTATTAACTTTGTTTCCCAACCAACGCTTTCTATTAGCACACCACGCCCTTTGGGAGAAAGGGATCGAACATTGCGATATTTCGGTGAGCAACCTCATGTACCGCATCAAGGACAAGGTTCCAAAGGGGGTATTGAACGACTTCGATCTTTCTCGTCTTAGTATTGGTGGAAAACGCGAGGGCACTCGAGCTAACGACCGGACGGGAACAATACCTTTTATTGCGATCGACTTGCTTTCTCCACCAGCAGAAAAAGGGAAGGTGCGACATCTATACCGGCATGACCTGGAGTCTTTCGCTTGGGTTTTGTTTTGGGTGGTGTCCCACTATGATGAAGGAAAGGAGATCTTAAGTCAGTCTGTCCCCTTTGCAGATTGGCACATTTCCGCCAGTCGAACCCGCCGAGATAAGATTGCTTTCCTTTCGGAGTTAGAACTCCAGTCTCGCCCGTCCTGGGAACGTCTGGATTATGCGCTTGGTCTCATTCAAAAATTCTGGTCTGATTTCTACCATGACAAAACCGATCGCCTGTGGGAGAAGAAACGTTGGGTCACAGTGGACGAAGATAGCCAGGAGATGCAACAGGGGGACCAGGGTGTACAACAAGAAATGAACGAAGATGCTGAGTTGCTCCGGGAGCTAGTTGCTTTTCTTGCACGTAGTCACAGAGGTAAGAAGCTTCCGGGGGACGTTATACAATGTTTGCCAGTTGGTCTTACCAACTGAAATGACCTCTTACCTTTGTGATATTGTTATGTAACTCCGTTTTTCTCAATCCTTTCAATTTTTTCCCATAACTTCGTAAATAGACTTGTCGCTTTCCCTAGAAGTTGGGGAGTTGACACATAACTTGGTCTACTGGCGTAATTAAATACTTAATGTTGAAATATATCAAGTGAAACCTTCATTCCGCAGCAAATTAAAATTGAAATATCTGAGTCAGTACACATACATAACTGTTTTCATCTACACCATCTTATTAATGGCTTTGTTTATCCGATTTTTGGAGTACATGACTACTGCTCATAATGGATAATAAGTTGTAATGTAAAAACAGAATTAAACTCGCTTACCGGTGCAAGGTTTGAATCGGTTTATTAACTGATCAAAAGCCCCTATTAAGGTTTATTAACCGATTCTAAACCATTTTGCGCCAAATTTTTGAGGTTGATAAACCTTTTTTTTTTTTTGCAAAATATAGGCTTTTGATTAATTAAAAAAGTGCGCTTGATTTTTTCGACATACGTCTTCGTCTATCATAAAGTCACGAAATATAACAGTGTCCCGGCGTTTCACCGACCGGTCCCCAAGGCGTCTATACTCTTGCCATAAAAAAATCTGCCCGGCTTTCGGGCATGCATACCCATCCAGGCAAAGCCGCTATCTTATCTGGGTCAAAATAAGCTCCCACCTCGGTAATTTGCTATCCTTGTCGTGGGTTAAACACTTTTCTGTCCCCAATTTCGTTGTTCAACGAAATTTTAAGTAATCAATAAAATTAAAATCTTGTTAGAGTCTATGAGTAGGGTAGATTCCAAATAAATTATTATTTTATGTTTATCATTACTACTTTTTTAGTCGAAACCCTACTTAATCCGCTGAAAATCAAGGCTTGTCCAACATTTCGTTACATGATAATGCCCGCATGGATTCGGTCCAAAAAAGGAACAGAAATACATCAAGATATATACATTCAAAATAAAGCATCACACACTTGAAATACGTGAACAAGATTGGAATAAAATCTGCACCGGTTTCCCTCCTGTTGGCAGCCATACAGCTGGTCCCAAACCACCAATCTTGACTTAAACACCAGATTCAGCCTTTGTTTTTTTTTTTTGAAATTGGATGTAACTGTAAGGAATAAATTACTAGTTCTATTTATTTAACACCCGACTGACCAGAACTCCTTACTTAAACAGAAACCTAAACAAGGAAATTCAAGTTGACCGGTCCGTTCTTTCATTGTGCCATAGATTCATGTTGGAATTAATTTTTGAAAAAATACCATAGACTCTTTATATTATATAGATCACTAAGAAATTAAAATATATCTACCATGGCAAGAATGAATGACGTTGTAGGCGGTGTAGTAGCCTGATCAACACTTGTCCGACATTTTGTTACACCATAACGCTGTCATGGATTTGGTCCAAAAGAAATACATAAATGAATCATAAAATATACGTTCAGGAAAAACTATTTTCCCCTTGAGTATGCGAGGAATTTTAGAATATTGTCTGCACCGGTTGTCCCCTGGCAGCATACAGCGGCTCCAACTTTTCTTTGACAACTAATCTTAAAATGAAATCCAGTTTTTGTTTTTTTGGCAATTAGATTTGACATTAAGGAATAAATTAATAGTTTTTTTTTTATTTCAACTGACTGACCAGAGCTCTTTACCTAAATAGAAACCTAAACAAGGAAGCAAGTTGACTTGTCCATTCTTTAGTTGCACCATGGAGTCATGTTCAAATCAATTTTTTTTTTAAAAAAAATACCATCGACACTTTACAATACATAGATTACAAATAAATTAGAATCAATATCGTTCTTCTGCTTTAAAAACATGCATTCGTTTTTGGTTCGGTTCTCTGTTCGGAGTTGTCCGAACAAAGAACAACAGCTTTGCAAAAAGTCAGTAGAAAAGCCACACCCAAAACAAAGGAATGGATTTTTTGTTCGGTCCGAAGTTGATTGTCCGTGAACTCCATTGGTCCATTCATCCTCAAACAGAATATATAAAGCGGCAATGCCCCCCTTGAGATGTGTCTGCACTTCACCTAGTTTCTAGCTTGTTTCGCCTCTTCAAGTTGCTTATCAGTCATGTCTCTGAGGCATAAGAACAAACAAAATGATGGGGAAAAAAGAAAGGTTGGCCATCCTAAAAAGAGACACACTGGTCGAAAGGCGACCAAGATGTGTATAGAGGCACTCCAGGAAGTAAACCTAGGAATTCCCATTGAAGATCCATCAGCTGTGAACCAGTCTGTTCAGGAGAAAGCTATGCTGGTGGAGAGCTACTGTGTAGGGTATCACCAATTACTCAGGAATCGGGATTCTACAATTGGACACTATCTCCCCCATTTTCTTGATAATCACTCATGTACTAATGGTTGTGTGGCCAGCGATTTAAAAATGACTAAATATGCCTATAAAATAATGGAGCCCACTTCAAAGGGCAGGAACTTTAATTAGAAAGTAGATACGCACATATTCATAATTAAGACGATCCTCCTTAATCAGTATAATTAAGAATAGACTAGAATATTACCATTTGAATTTTTGAGTGCATGTCTAAGAAGGAAAGAAACTTACCCAAAGTCCAAAGTCAATTTTCCAATAGAGAAACATTGTCCGGCCATGTAGGCAGCTGGAAGACTAGTCAATATACTTCCTATAACTGATATAACCAAGACCAATGCATGACAAATAGGTAAGATGGAATTCTTCATCGTTGTAGCCGGTGGTGTTGAGATGAATGAGATGGGGAGAAGAATACAGCAATTAATCAAGACTATGCCATGACTGTGTCTAGACAGGCTTTAGAGAGACACAAAACATGTTATTAGAGGTTTAAATCACAGTAATTATCATTATAAAATGTACAAAAATATTGTATATCTACTAACAATATATCATTAGCTCAAATCTTTGAAACAGGCATACTGGAGTATGTAACAAACCCCTGGTCTTGGTAGTAATTTTCTAAGTATCTTGAAGTTAATACCTCTAATGTGTTTTAATATTTAGCTAAAATTTTTATTTGTTAAGGAGATACAAAATTATGTACAAGACTTGTACCTACACTAGCAGGAGTACTACTATTTAAAGACGAGGGGCCATTTTACCAGGCGTGGCAGCAAATTTAAAAATAGACAGATTTTTCAGGGCTTCAAAGCCCACACAAGCAGCTTTGTCAGCAGCATTATGGACACCCATCTTGGCTATGGCTGCCGATGATGCTTCCTTGGCTTTTTGGCTCAAAGCTTTTTTTGTTTTTTTTTTTTTTTTTCATAAAAAATATATATATAATAAGTAGCCACATGTTTGATAGAAAAATATGGCAGGAAGAATATGAGAAAGTATTGACCCTGATAAGGCAAAAGTAAATTCTTCAGATTTAGAAGCTTATACTCAAAAAGTGTTTTTGTCATTGAAAAATAAATTATATAGCAAGGACCCTGCACTTTAGAGGGATCAGTAAAACTTGTTTTTATTCTAACTACAATGAGGGTTTTATACAGGTTGAGAGTTGACTAATTTGAAATGGAAAGGAATATTTTTAAGAGGGTTTTTCGGCTTTTTGGGAGACAGAGAGAAATATGATAGGGAGGTAACTAGGTGAATAAGACGAAGTAAAATGGAGAATATATAAATTTCTTATAGAGTTTTCTAAACTATTTAAATTTCAAGGAAATTTGAAGTTTATCTAATTTTTTGATGGTTTTTCTAAGTAAACAATAAGAAAACTCTAATTTTCCCAAGATTTGAATGAATGAGAAAATTGATTGAAAACTTTATATTATTTTAGCATTTATTCAATGTTTTCCTATATAAGGAAATCATGCTATGCTTGTAGTGCCATGTCTTATGGTAAGGTCCATAAGTGATTGCTCCACATGGGTTTTTGGAAGATACTATAAAAATAACAGACTCAAATTGTCTACTTATTTCAGTCAATTACTCAACTCACCTCTCATAGGCCTTTGATCCCCATTTTAATTAAATGGACAAATAAATAAGTAGAGTAGGTGGTAGTTGAGAGCAAAACTGAAACAGTTTAAGGAATTAAACTGTGTTCTCTTACTCTTACAGGTGAATTCACAACTAACAGTTCCAATCTGTTTATTATGTTATAGTCGCAGTGTAAGAAGATGATTCTTACATGCACGATGTCGTATACTAAACTAAATAGAGTCGTAGTCCAGTATTTACAATAAGATTTTTAATTATAGAGATCTTGGTTCCAAAATAAGTCGAGCTTTGCCGCAGAAATTCTAGTAGGAAAAAGGGTTATGTGGTGAAGGGGAAAGTTTGTGATGTTGAAAGGGGATAAGATTGAACATGAAGAGGGTGATGAAACACCAAGCTGAAAATGTTGGGTGTAACTTGACAAATGGTCAGGGTTTTGTACACTTGTTTAGTGCGTCTGTCGACAAGAAGATGTTGTAAGAGATGTCTTAGGATGAGACAATGTAGGGGTAAATCAGGGGTAAATCAGGAGGTTTATGCTACAACTGATTGCAGTGAATGAGGAGGCTTTGATGTTGAAATTGTCAAAGGACTTGATAGAGTTAGGGAAGAAAGAAACTGGCAATGTTAAACCAATTAACACTGTAGAAGAAAGACTGACTGCAAGCACTTCGCTATACAGTGGAAAAAGACTTTAGACGTGAGGACTTGACTTGAACTCTTCAGAGCACCAAACTCTTTAGAGCCACTTAACTTGGGGACTTAAACTTCAAGACATAACTTGTTTTTCTATTTGCCATGGGGGGTTTATATACATGAAAGATTAGTCATACATTGTCCATCAAAGGGATGAGGAACATGACGGAACATGGTGGAATGTTATAGAATGTGAGAGAAACAGATAGAAAGTGTGAGAAATATGGTGAAGGGAATGGTGATATAAAAGGAAATAATGTCCATAAGGGGAAATAAAATAAATATGATTACTACTGAAGCTTCCAGAGCTTTCTACGGTGTTCCGCTTCCTTGTGGACACTTCCATCTCCAGAATCTTTTATTCCACAAACTTCTGATGCACTCCTTTTCCTCCAGGCTTTTCTCTTCTGTGGGAGACATTCTGAGTTGCTTTTTGGGGAGTCAGATGGTTCCTTCAGATGTGTGGGAGAGGGTGGAGGATCATGGGGAGGGAATTAGGAAGTTCAGGGACATACAGCCATTCAGGTCGGATATCAAATAGAGTGTGGCTGTAGATTGTTCCTATCTTTGCTAAAGCGATGATACATACTACTGGCCCTATATCAGGTGTGTGGTAACCAGACCGTCTGACAGAAAAGAAATTGTTGATTTTGTATGTGTAAGGGTGATGGGGAATCTTGATTTCTTGTCCATATTCAAGTGGGAACTTTGCTTTGAACTGTGGCATGTTCACAAGGTGAAGGATGTGTGGGGCAGGGTATTCGAGCCATAAGGTTTTCTTATCAATTGGCGGGGCTTTTGTGGAGCTATAATAAACCTTGAGTAGCATAGTATCATCCGTAAGATAGGGAGTGTTGGAGGAAGGGGACTGTCGGTAGTAGTTTCATTGTCATCATCGTCATAAATATTGTACTTTTCATCATCAGATAGAATTGGGGAGTTAGACAAATTCTTGAGCTGAGGAGTATCTTTACAGTGCATGATAGGGATTGATGCGGTGTGTTGTAGGATTTTGATTCTCTGACACTAATCCCATACATACCCTTTATAGATATCTTCTAGGGTCCAGAATGTGGAAGATGGGATGTCAAATATCACATGAATGTCTTCTAATCCACTACGTTGATAACCTATAACTCATATGACTCCTATTGACACATATGGGCAGCTGATGGGGAGAGTGTGAGTTCTATCAACCCGAAAAGTGCCTCAAAATCCTTTAAGCTGGAATCATTTTCCTTGTTGTAATCTGGCTGGGACTTTGATGTCAGAAAGAGTAACTGAATATTTCTGAGCAAAAGGGGAGGTAGGCCATAATGTAGTTTCGTCAATTGGTAGTCTAGCTCCTTGATTGAGGTACAATTGTAACTTGGTTCTGAAGGGATGAAATGTGGGAAAAGATGGGGAGGGGATTATCAGGATAAGGGAAAAGGGGGTGGGAATCAGATAAGTTAACTCATAATCTTCTTCTATCACCCAATATTCTTCATCATAGAAAGGGGTGGGTTTGTCATCTGTAGCATGTGGAGACATTGAATGGATGAGAGTGTGAACAGGTAGATAATACATCCAATATCCAACATTATATGTTGCCAGATGGAGTATGGAATTATTTGGGATGCCTTGATGTTTCCATGTTGGATGACAATGTACTTTCAGATGAAATTGATGGAGTGTGAGATAAGAAGTTGAGATAAAGTGGTTCTGATAGGTTGGGGGTCAGCTAGGTGTGTTTGTTGGTTCCAACACCATGAGGGTAAAGAAGTTGAAGGAGGTAATAGGGATGAATGTATTTGCATGGGACGTCGAAGAGATAATGGTGAAAGTAGTATTGGCTATTTGATGTAACCCATACTCGCACTACCATCTCTTGTTGTGTTCCTCAATATACTGATATGAATCGTTGAACCTTGTATGCTTCTTGAAATCCTGTGAACCATAATCGTTGTCCTAGGTAGAATGGTTCTTCTGGTAGTAATTGAATAGTGGCTACGGGAAAAACCTGTCCAGGATAATCGGGCCAGTTGAGTGTGTAGTCAAATGGTAGACTTTGATCAGAACTATAATATGATCGTACTTCAGTTAGGAAGTAGATTGGATCAGGATTGTTGAATTGTTGGGACATAAGAGAGTTGGACATAGGTGATGAGGTAATAGTGTGGTAGGGGATATTCAAAGTCTGACAGCATGGTGTTAGCTTTTAGTATGAAAATAGCACAATAAAAAATTAAAATTTTTCAAAGGTGTTATAGTGACTGTACAGTATTATATAATACATTGTGGGTACTAATGTGTCCACATTAAGTAACTACTATTACTGTATTCTAAGTTCTATACACATGTAGCACATATAACTGTTACATCCTCCCCAGCTGACTTGATTTATCAGGTCATATTAATTGGGTGAGGGGCAGAGTGGTCTACTCTGATACTCCATAGTCAATGTCCATCAACTTGTTGTCTCAGGCCCTGTGTGAGGGTTTTACACTGTCTAGCATAGGAATTTCTTCTGGGGGCTCCAGAAGTTCATCTATGGCCATGCTAGCATGGATCTCATCTCCTTATACTGTCATATCACCAACAGTAGGCTGTGACACTATGGTGGACATCTCAGCGATAGACCTGATAGACCAGGTGCTATAAGAATGGGAGGTTTTCCCTTTCTTTCATCTTGATTTTGAAGTGATGGAACTCATCACTGCCTCTATTGGGGCTTTGGAGGCCACAGGTGCAGCCTTATGCACAAAGAACGAATTGTACACCTTTCCTTCAACAACTCGTTGAATGTATGGCTGAATATATTTCTTGGCTCTATCAAACATTGCTCCATTCTTAAACAATGTTTCAGCAATCATGTGGGGTTCTAGCACATCTGCTGAACTCATGTCATGTTCTGACACAAAGGGAGTTGTTATTACTCCCTGTGTCATGAACTGACACACGATCATTCGTACGTAACACATAATCATTCATTATCGAATATATTGAACATTCCCTGTACTCATCTTCACTCATTATATTACATTACTATGCTTCAACACCCTTGATCCACCTCAACACCTTCGATTCACCAACTCAACACTGATTCAATTGCCTTGGACTCCTTGGTATTTCCCACAGGAAATACTCTCACTCCGGTAACCCCTTGGGTTACCTACTCCATTCATTCCTTTCACTGATTACTAATGATTGTAATGACATTCATGTATCACATATTTTCCCTGAGTCTCACATGTATATAAACCTTCATGTAAATACAATGTAGACTCAGTTTTGATATTAACCTTGGTTGATATCTAATAAACAACCTATTATCTGTTCTTCTTCATCTTTCATTAATCTATCTCTGACTTCAGTTGTCACCAACTCGACCTTGATGGTCTTGCTCGTCATTGACACTAAGTTACACCCCTTAATCTACTCCTACTATAGTCAGCATTGTCACCATTAAATTGGGGACATATACCTGAGGTCTAGGAAGAGGGCACAGTATATAAGCTGAGGCCATGTCCCTGACTCAGTTGAACCTCCAATCAATAATCTTGAAAGAGTTATTGATTGCAAGATTGACTACAAACCTAAGGTATCAGACCTTGACACCCTGCTGTAAAGGAGTTTTCCCTTACAAGGCATTTGAATTTAGCAACATCATAGTTGTCAGGGTTAGCTCCCAGGTTACCCTTCCTTTTATTTATTTTCCATATTATTCACATTCATTTATCTCGGTTTCTATGTTATTTTACATTTCCTTTTAGAACCTAAACTGTTAGGGTGACTACTCAGAGTAGATATTTACTAGCAGGAGGTTTTCCTAAGAGATCAAGCTTAGGGAAACTCTGCTAGGCACTACAAGCTTATATATGCATTGATAGGCTCATCGCCATATTGAGTCTTATCACCAATACCCTTGGGGCTTCAGCCTGAGGTTGTCCAAAGGGTTAGCACCTGGGATCGGATGAATCGAGACAATGCATATCAAATTAAAGGGAATGGGAAGAGAAAGGAAGGAAATAAATAGTGATCATATGTAAAATGATGAAAAGGAGTTAGAACCAAGAGTAATGAATGCGAATAAAGAAATAAGTGATATAGTGATATGGTGATCATGACTAGGTCAACATATACCTGGATCATAAGGAAGGACGTGGAAAGGAGGGAAATGGGTTTGGGTTCTAAAGGGAAATATAAAATAACATAGAAATCAAGATAAATGAGTGTGAATAATATGGAAAGTAAATAAAAGGAAGGATAACCCAGGAGCAAACCCTGACACCATCCCCTCCTCAATTTAAGGTGTCAACCCAACAACTTGTGATTCTGACTTGGGACATCATAGGAAGAAAAGACCATTGATCAAACGGGGCACATCAGGATGTTCTTGATAAAAACAATGAAGTAAATTTGGGGCAATCAGATCCCTCTCAGTGTAACACCTTCCCAAAATTTTTCAATTATTTCCACCATTTTTCCTCATATTTTCTAAAATCTAAAAACACATAAAAAACGTAATTGGACTTTTCATTCTTCCATCCCCTTTACCCTTTTTCCTTCTTCCCTCATGTTCTGGGAACATGACCCCTACAATAGAGATGATATCATTGATCGAGAGTTTCACCCTGACCACCTTCTCCCTTCACCCTCCCCTACATACTCGTCAGAGGACGAAACAAAATATGACTCCCCTTATCCCATTCCCAAAGACTCTGACTTCCCTCCCATTCTATATCCGACTTAACCCGGCTATCATCCATTCCAAATGGAACTCCGATTATACATTGATCTCGGAGAAAAGCTTGATATTAGGATAAGTCCCTCTACCGCATGGCCAGCCCAGACTCCCACGAAGACTTACCATAAGGATCTAGAAGACTTGGAGATAATAGAAACCCTGCACTACGCCAGACCTATCGTAATCCGAGGATTTCAAGGAACCTTCGTTATCGGAAATAGTTACAGCCTAAAGAAACATTGCCCTTACACCCCTGTCAGAATCACTAGGGTGATCGCGCACCAAAAATATGGACCTCAATTCATTCACGTTGCCTTTAATGTTCCCTCTATGGCATTTTGGACCTTTAGCAACATGGAAGACTACCCCCGAAAACAAATCTGGCTGTCAGAGCTCTAAGGGACTCATATATTTAACAACCTCCAGAAACCTACATCACCTATCAAAACCTCACACTGCCATCTCACCTCAACCTCCTGAAACTCAGACAATGTTCTCTTTTAACGTAACCACCCAAAACATTTCAACTAATTCCAGATCCTCTTCTTCCTATACCTCCCGATTCCACTACCAACCTCCGTCTGATTTGGAAACAGATGATCAAGTTCCCACTACTCGCCCTACTACTCCTCTCCCTTCTCCTATTGAAGACCTTGAAACAGAAGTTCGTGTATATTGAAGCTCGAGTAGTCAACTCCCAATCAATCCTGACACCTTATGGCCTCAGTACCCACTCATGTCCAAGGACGTATCAACTAGAAGTAAGATTTCGGATCTTGGTCTCCCCAAAACCATTAAGTATGGAGATGCCATCACAATAAAAGGTTTCGAGGGGCAATATCACATTAACCATTACTTTACTGTTTCATGCTGTGCTCCTCCTTACCAAATTATTCGAATCATTGCAACCGCCAGTCTAGGAATCGCCTTTGAGCACATTGGGTTTGATGTGCCCTATGAATACGTACTACCATACTCCTCCCTTCCCTATCATTCTCGTTACGTCTTCATCCCCTTTGAAGAAGTTTTCTTCATGCCACCCTGTCTATATCCAGAAGACCATTTCTACTCTTCCTTCCCTGCGCCAACCCCACTACCCACGCCACCAATAAACAAGGTACTCTGAAAAATCAGATCCTACGCCATCGGAGTGCTCAAGGGAAAGAATCAGAGTCTGGCTGAAGAAAAGTGTCTAGAAGAAGGGCTGAGAAAGTTCCAGAATCACTTGGTAGTTGAGTGGTAACATCGTGAGAGTATTTCCTTAATTGAACATTCTTTTGTCCTCCATCTATGAGTCCTTCCACTTGCCTCTCTCTATTGTACAACAGTTACCCGTTTTCACCCCTTTCACCTATCACCCCTTTCACCATATTTCTCCTTTCACCATATTTCTCCTTTTGTAAAAATTTGACAACCTCTAAAAATATTTTCCTCATTTAAATAAATAATAATTACTAAACTTTGTATAAAAACTCTCGTAGTAGTTAAAATAAGAACAAGTTTTACCAATCCCTCTAAAGTGCGGGATAAGCTTAAGTTTTCTAAAGTGTTTCTAACATCTAAATCTTTTCCACTATTAGCGAAAGTGCTGATAGTTGGTCTGTTCCTAACGGTTTCTAATGTCAAGTTGTTTTCTAATGCCAAGTTGTTTTCTAATGCCAAGTTGTTTTCTAATGCCAAGTTGTTTTCTAATGCCAAGTTGTTTTCTAATGCCAAGTTGTTTTCTAACACCAAGTTGTTTTCTAACGTCAAGTTGCTTTCTAACACCAATTGTTTCTAACATCAATCGGTTTCTATCGTCAAGCGGTTTTCTAACGTCAAGTCGGTTTCTAATGTCAGAACTATTCTCTTTCTACCCCTTACATCTGTTATGATTAAAACATACCAATTTTCCCTTCTAACACCTTCCACCCCCTTCTCTGTATTTCTGCGGCAAAGCTTGACTTATTTAGAACCAAGGCCTCTATAATCAAATATCGATTGTATATACTGAACAGGATCCTAGTTTAGTATACGACATCGGGCAACCACTGGTCATGCTCTATACCATAACCCTCCCAACAAACCTTATACTTGATTTTTTCTCGGAATACCCAACTGTCAAGGATTTCTTCTACAACATAGTGTTCACCATCATCTCTAATCTCTGGTGGAGGTGGTGGTTTGTGTAAGGTATCCGCAGCAATTTAATACAATGTTGTATTTAATCAAGGATAATTACAATGTACTTTCAGGAGTTTGAGTTTAAGGTATGAAAAGCCTGTTACTGAGGGTGAGATTAAGGTTGTAACTTGGACTGGGTAAAGATGTTGAGATATTTGTTAATAGAAGTGGCTAGGGACTTAAACAAATTAAGTCCTTGAGGAGAATTTAGATTAAGAGATATGACTTAGAGAAACAGAAACAGAAACAGAAGCTAAAGTCTTTAGACTTGTTGGTGTTGAAACTAATTTATTGATATGAGTATGAGTAGTTGTTCTTTTTACAGAGAAAAGAGCCTAGTATTTATACTAAAGGGCTCTACAGGTTTTCTAGCTAAAAAGGAAATAAATTCATTAGAAATAACAGGAACAGATAGAAAGAGATAGGAACAGATAGAAACTGATGGAAATGATTATTAGAAATCAAGGGGGAAAGATAGGAACAGATAGGAACAATGATTATAAATCAAGGGGAAAGAATAAAGTGGAGTGGGAATGATGCATATAATGGCAGGGGATAGATGGCCATGACCTGTCTAAAAATATACTCATGTACCTGACATATGTAATCCTTGTGACAAGGTGAATGAAGGAAGCAAAAGCTTAAGAAGAATGAATCTGAGAGGAGGTTGTTGAGGTCCCAAGATGAAGGAATTAGTGGTTACATGACAGTTTGGTTCGACAGCCTGGGATCATGTCAATTGGAGCTTCCCACAGTTTAGACACATGGAAGACAGGGTGAAGTCGAGATAGGGATTTAGGGAGCTGAAGATGGTAGGCATGAGTTCCAACTTTGGCTGTGATCACAAATGGACCCAAGAATTGGTGGGATAACTTGGCTGAAGGTCATGTTGTGCAAATGTCAGATGCATTGAGATAGACCTTGTTATCAATCTGGAAATTCAGAGGGTCAACTCGGTGATGATCATAATACTTAGACATCTCATCCTTAGCCTTGATTATAGCCAATTGTGCTTCTGTCAGTGATGCAGCCATTCAATTCTTAAATTCATCCACAGCCTTGATTTTCAATGGTTGGAATTGAGGTTCAAATCCCATACATGGAGATTGCCCAATATTGAGTTCAAACGGAGTCGCACGAGTCATGGAGTGTGTATGGTTGTTGTATGCGAACTCTGCCATTGGTAGAAGTGTGTCCCAGTTGTCCTGTTGTTCTGAGGTGAATAGTCGAAGGTATTACTCAATCTCAGCATTGATATGTTCAGTTTGACCATCGGTTTGAGGATGGTGTGCTGTTGAGTGAGCAAGTCGGATACCTATTATACAAGATGGTTCCTTGGTGAACCTCAAGGTGAATTGTGTTCCTTGGTCTGATACAACCTTTTCTGGGAGTCTGTGAAGCTTCCAAATGTGCTGCAGATAACGATTTGCAGTTCCTACAGCATTGAGAGTGGTGAAAGTCGGGATGAAGTGTGCTCGTTTTGTCAGGGAGTCAACAACAGTGAGGATCACATTGAAACCATGTGCTTCCAGAAGTTCAATAATGAAGTTGACTGAGATGGCCTCTCAAGGTTTTGTTGGGGTTTCTGTTGGGTGAAGTTTTCCATATGGCGCATGTCAAGCTGGTTTGGTTCGTAAGCATAAGTTGCAGGCATGGACATACTGTTGGATGTATTTGGTCATTCCAGGCCACCAGAATGTGTGTGATACTAGCTCAATTGTCTTGAATCAACTGGGATGACCTGCAATTTTTGAGTCGTGATGCCATTCAATGATTTTCCAGCATAATTCATTGACATTTGGCATGTATATCTTGCTTTGGTAGTACAGAATGTCTTGATCTTCCAACCATTCAACCTTGTGTACTTTGTTTCCACCAAGTACTCAAAGAAGTTGAACAGCTTTCAACACCGAGTCTTCATGTAGTCCATCTCAATTCACCTTTCGTATGGCCTTGAGAAACTCCTCTTCCTCTCCTCTGAGATGGAATGTTTGCAGGACATGGATTGTGAACATTTTGGGTTGGAGTAGGGTGATACCTTGGTTGTCATCCTTTCCAGATCCATGATTGGCACATCATGACAAACTATCTGGTTTTCCCATTGACTTTCCAGGTATATGCTGTAAGGTGAAGTTGAATCAAGCGAGATACACAGACCAACAAGCTTGACGATGATTTAAGGTTTGGGATGTCATGAAATACTTGAGGTTCTTGTGATCCATGTGAATGTCAATGGGATGGTCTGCACCCTCGAGGTAGTGTCACCATTCTTCTAGTGCCTGAATGATTGCGAGCATCTCCTTGTCATGAATCTTGTAATTCCATTTGACAGGACTGAGAGCCTTGGAGTAAAATGCTACTGGGTGCCATTTGTCGTCTGTTGGTGATTGTTGAGATAGTGCTGCTTCTGTTGCAAAGTTGGAGCTGTCTGCTTCAAGATGGTAAGGTTTTGTCAGATTGGGAATCAGGAGAACTGGGGCTGTTGTCATTGCTGTCTTCAGTTGGTCAAATGCATGTTGGCAATCCTCGGTCCATGTGAAGGGTGTATCTTTCTTGGTAAGATCGAACATGGGTTTGCAGATTTTCACAAAATCCTGATGAAACATCTGTAGTAGTTAGCAAACCCGAGGAAGGATCTGACATCATCAGCATTGATTGGAACTGGCCAGTCCCTAACACCTGATACCTTTGTCAGATCCATCTCAACAGTATTCTCTGATATGATCATTCCCAGGTATTCAATTTTGGATCTGTCAAACTTGCACTTTTCTGCCTTCAGATAAAGCCTGTGTTCATGCAATCGAGACAGAGCCTGTCATGTAATTTGGTGGTGCTCTTCGAGATCAGTGGTGTAGATGAGGATATCATCAATATACACAGCAATGATCCCTTCTGTGATCAAGTCCTCGAAGATCTCATTCATCATTGTCTGAAATGTTGCAGGACTATTAGTGAGACTGAAAAACATAAACATTACCAAGGGTTCAAACAGTCCTCAGTTCATCTGGAATGCAGCCTACCATTTGTCCCCTTCTTTGATTTGGATGTTATTGTATCCCCAACATACATCGAGTTTCTGTCAAGGTCTGATACCTTAGGTTTGTAGTCAATCTTGCAATCGATAACTCTTTCGAGATTATTGATTGGAAGTTCGACTGAGTCGGGGATGTGGCCTCAGCTTATGTGCTGTGCCCTCTTTCTAGACCCCGAGTGTATGTCCCCAATTTAATGGTGACAATGCCGACTATAGTAATCAACAATAGAATCAGACAAAGTTGTGGTCAACAACTACAGTGCGAGTAAGATTGAAAGGTATAACTTAGTGTCAGTGACGAGCAAGACCGTCAAGGTCGAGTCAACGACAGCTGAAGTCAGAGGAAGATTAATGAGTGATAAAGAAGAGCAGATAATAGTTTGTTTATTAGATATCGACCAAGGTCGATATCAAAACTGAGTCCACAATGTATTTACATGAGGGTTTATATACATGTGAGACTCAGGGAAGACATGTGATACATGAATGTCGTTACAATCATTAGTAATTGATGAAACAAATGAATGGAGAAGGTAACCCAAGGGGTTACCAGAGTGAGAGTATTTCCTGTGGGAAATACCAAGGAGTCCGAGGCAATCGAATTGGTGTCGAGCTGGTGAATTGAAGGTATCAAGGTGGATTGGGGGTGTCAAAGCATGGTAATGCAATATAACGAGTGAAGACAAGTACGGGGAATGTTTGATATATTCGATAATGAATGATTAGTCGTTACATATGAATGATCGTGTGTCAGTTCATGACAGTTTCGTGAAATATTGAGCACCTTGTAATTTGTTAACTAGTTCTGGGATTAGAGGGAGTGGATACTGATTCTTGATTGTCATCACATTGAGAGCCCGATAGTCCTGTATCAATTGGAGTGTTCCATCTTTCTTTTTGATGACGAACACTGGGGATGCCATGGGTGATTTTGATGGTCGGATACATCCCGATTTTAGGTTTTCTTCAAGGAATATGTCAAGTTTGAGCTGCTCCTTAGGTGAAAGTGCATAGATCTTGCATAATTGAGATTCTGAACCAGGAAGGAGTTCAATTGCATGATCCCACTTCTTGGGTAGTGGCAATGTGTCAAAGGATTCCTTGGAGAAGACATCATGGAAGTTGTGGAACACTTCAGGAACTAGTTCCGAAAATCCTTGTTTTGGAGCAGTTGTCGAGGTTTGTGCAAACCTTTGGGGGTTGCAGCAATATGATGCATCTCTTCCTTGTTGAGGACTATTGCCAGTAGTCAATCACCTTCTTCAAGTTCCAAACTTTTGACATCTTCTAGTTCAGGCACATCTTCTTCAGTTGTATCAAAAGCAGGTTGAAGGCCTCGTCTCCAGGAATTGTACTTTAGCTGTCCAGGTGTATGTTTTGGCATATGCGAACGACATTTGGTGTTACATCTGTTGAGTCAAACCTGACCTGTACAATAGTTGACTTCAGGGTTATGTTTCTGAAACCATGGTAAACCGAGAATGAGATTGGTGGTTCCTAATGCAGTGATGGCAAAAAGTGTGCATTCTGAGTGTTCTCCATACCGAACAACCAGATTGACAACATGAGTTATCTTCCCAGCTTCATTCTCAGTTCCATCAACATTATAGACCCCTTGTAGTTTCTGGAGTTGGATTGTCAGAAGGTTATTTTTCTTGACATAGTCTACATCAATGAACAGGCCACTGGCTCTAGTGTCCAACAGGGCCTTGGTTGCTAGTCAGACTGCTGTATCAGTGCTTTGTAGCTCAACTGGGATTTCAAGATGCTTCTTCCCAGTCATGGATGAGATCTGTAACTGACTCAGAAGGTGTTTGCTAATCAGGTGTTGGATCGAGTTTTTTAGATGTGGGTGAAATGTTGGACTTTCTTTCTCAATAGATATGTCAGACTCTAAGAATTTGGATTCTGAATCAGAACTATATTGGGGTTCTACATACAAGACTTCGAATCAATTAGAGATCAGGAGTGAGGGCATATCATTCACTCACTGCCTTCGAGAGAATCCTCCCTAGGTTCTTCTGAGACTTCCTCAATCTTTGACATCCCCGATTGTTGTGTCTGTACCTCATGAACATCTTTGAGGGCAAGCAACCTCTTGACTTCTTCACTAATCTCATCTAAACTGAGAAATCAGATATCCCCGGCATTAGGACAGTCGCAATAAAGGTGTCCAGTGCATCCACATCAGTAACAGCAGAGAGCAGCAGTGGAAGCATATTGGTGAGCTGCATCAACAGGTGTCAGATTTGGTGCAGGGGGAGGTGGAACCATTGGGAGGGATGATCGTAATTGACAATATATCTGAAGTATTGAAGGTTTTAAAATCCTTCCACATCAAAACTTATTTAATAGAAACTAGATAGACAACTTACTAACTTTAACCATACTAACTTATCTATAATATTAAGGTTTAAGAAATTTATTACAACTAGTCTAAATTATTCCAATTTTCATAACTTGAAAATTCTACTGTTTTTAATTGTTTAGTTAATTTCATATAAAATGTCAAAAGTAATTATTTATCTATGAACCCATAGAATAGACTATAACCTGTCTGAGAGGGTCTAATCATTAAATATAGAGTAAACAATCTGTTAATGTCACCCGCATTAATCTTCACATAAGTTCTGAGACTGCATACACTTTAGATAAGATATTACCCACACTAATTCCTATGTAAGTTCTGAGACCGTATATGCTTTAGATGTGATGGCATCCATGTGTGTCTATTTGTAAGTTCCAAGATCACATATACTTTAGGTATGATATCACCTGCACTCATTTTATCTGTAAGTTCCGAGATCACATACACTTTGAATATGATATCACTGGCACTTACCTTATCTATAACTTCCAAGGTTACATACACTTTAAATATGGTAGTACCCGCACTCACCTTATCTATAACTTCCAAGATCACATATACTTTAGATATGATATTACCTGCACTCACCTTATCTGTAAGTTCCGAGATCGCATATACTTTAGATATGGTAGTATCCATATCAACCTCTATGTAAGTTCCAAGGTTATGTACACTCTAAATATGGTAGTACCCACACTCACCTTATCTGTATGTTTTGAGATAGCTTAAACATTGAAGCATGTATCCTTTTCCAATGTAACCAAGTGCAATGAAATCTCTAGTTTTGTTATAATTTACCTTATCAAATAAATCTAATTTAATTTTTTAAAACCTGAATCTAAGCTTCAGATTTGAAATGTATTTTAAAATTAAACTCTATATTCCAACATTGATGGAACATTCCAAATTAGAAGTCTTGGTCAGAATTTGGTAGTAATTCCAAACTGAGAAATTCCCACAATGGTAACATAATCTCCTAAATCTTGAAAGAATATAATCCCTGATAAGGTTTTATTGAGAAATACAGTCAACTAAATAGTTTACTTTATATGTCTTTTTATATTTGTTTAATAATCACTGAAATTCTGAAATGGGTATGTGGCTAGATAGTTACACAGCTATTAGTATTAGATAACAATAACCATTTGAGAAACATGATAGGAGATTTACTGATATCTTATAAACAATCTATATTTGCAAAGTTACAATCATCCCTCATAGAGCATCCAATGTTGGCAATGCACCAGCCTGGAATAAATGAGTAGCCAAACATACATATAGAATAAAACATAAACATACATAAGCCATGTGATACTCCAAGACTTGTATGAGAGCTTTCAAATGCATCCAATCTACCTCATTGCTTTTCAGTAATGGAAACTCCTTCAGCAAAAGAAAATGCGAGACAGAATTGGTTGCCAAAATTCCACAGGAATAGCTGTCTGTTTGGGAAGTCACTGCAAGACAGATAATGGATATAGGTGTGGGTTCCTATGGTGATAGAACATAATGAAGGTTTTGCCACCACTGGATAGTCTCTACAATCCAATCAGGATAGCTGCAACCAAAGGAGTCACCATATTGGATTGTTCTGGAACTCCAATCTATAATGACACCAACCCAATGATTCCTATCCACCAGCACCACAGTTATTAAGATTTGTTTTATGCCTTTCTTGAATTTCATTCCAATCTCCTTAACCCATGCATTGTGCAGTTTGTCATATATTCCTGGTTTCAACAATGATTCCTTATAAAGTGCATGTAGATTTGACAGAAAGTAAGGTGATGCAATATAGACATGCTCGAAGGCAACCAAATCTGAAGAGAATAATTTGAAATTAAGTAAATGGAGCATCTGGGATATCTTGGTGTCTGACATCCAATTGTGTGAACAATAATGGACTAGATCAGATATGTTGCCAACATTTTCTGTAAAGCCAGCAATTGAGGATAACCAGCAAACAAGTGAAAATAGATCTTGAGTCCACTTGATTAAGAATTTTTTGTCACTGGTCAGATGGATTTGATGAAGCATGTTCAGATGTGTTGTAGCACGAGTCCATGAATCAATATAATTAGAATGCAACACACTCATTGCTTTCCAAAAGGTTAAAACCCATAAAGGAAAGCACAGGTTTTGTCCATGAATTGAAATGTGTGCATAAACAATGGATCACTTTCCTGATTTCAATGCATTCTCCTGGAATTTGAGAATATCATCAATAATAATTCCTGGTGGTATATGAAGAGCATGTAATGTTGTTTCAGTTGCTGGTGTTTTATTTGGCTCTCTGGTTGAGAAAAAGGCATCTATGTGTGGTGTTTCTGATACAGAGCCTTCCAAAGGATGATTTTTTGTGAAGTTGATAAATTCGTGAAGGGTTAGTCATTTGAAAGGATAGAAGATTTTTTGGATGTCCAATGGAACCATGAATTGATCAGAAAATGATTCTCCACCAACAATTAAAGAAGAAACAACTGAATTGGGTGTAGAAGAGGACATAGAATGGAGTGTAGACTTGCTATGGATGAGTGGGTGGTGTTGTGAACAATGGTTGGAAATGCTCTAAAGAGGAGCAAAAAAATTTATTGTGCATCACTGCAGAAGTGTCTAATCCACTTTCAGTGCTAAACATAACCTTATAGTACATCTGTGTTGTCAGTTACATGGTCAAAAAAACCCAACAGTGTACTGAGGCCATCAATGCTATCAAGGAAACGATAGGCGCTAGTGGGTACTTATTAGCAATTTCCCTTGCATGCATGCAAGGGCTCACAGACCTGTAGAATTTGCTTATATTTGTTTGTGTGTATAGGTGCATCTAATATACTTTGCACATAACTTGTATACATCTGGATACATGTCAACACAACATATATCAGGTTTGTTCTGATGCTCGTTTTCTTGATGATATGGGTATAACAGACTGTGTAAACTTTAGACAGTTATACTGTGCAGGTGATGTCTGACACAACATGTCCTTTTTCTTCATTTATGTACAGACCCCCATCGCAACAGGCCTACTGTGTCTCTCATATCCTCCATGGACGGTGATAGCTGTTTACCTTCTCTTTGCCTCTTTTATGGACCAGGAAGGGTTGATCAGTTTTAGTAATCTACAGCAAGAATTGGGCCTTTGGTTATTATTGACATACTACTGGAGTTTTGAATGCGAGTCTTCATATCATTTGTACACCCTGTACTGTTGAAACAAAATGACATGTGGCTGCATCATCATGGGTACAAAAGGGGCGGCTGTTACTGCATGAAGAATATACCCAAAGAAGGTCTCATTCAAGACTCTTTTGAATATTCACATGTCTCTGGAATTTGTCTGACACACATGGTTTTGCATCAGCAACACAGTATGTATGTGGTTATGTCCCATTCAAAAATTATATTGATAATATAATTCTCACCAACACTTAGTTCTTGAAATGAATGTTATTACCTCCATGGATGTTATATCTTTGTACCCCAATGAATGTCTGACACTCAAGATAGGTTTTCTTTTTGGGTACACTCCTTTTTCTTTCATGGATGATGATGAAATGCTCAGGATTACTTACGAGCATTGATTTGCTAAAGGTTTTGTGTCATGTTGTCGGTAAATGTCCACTCTCTCAAATATCCCACTTGTGATAAATACGTGGGCAATGGTATTACACCAATCACACTGAGAGTTACCATTTTTTTGTTAATTGTTCTTCAGTTTTCATTCAGGACTGTGTCGCAACTTGCACTATTTAATTAAGGGAAAAACAACTTGTACTTTAGATAGTAAAAAGTAAAGCTTATATATTATTTACAGGAGAATGTTCTAGTGGATAGTGCACAGTGAAGCTGTGTGCACAACAGTCCATCCGGTTTGTATCAAACCAGATTCTTTCTAATCATTAGTAATTCCTTACTAACTCTTACTAACACTAACACTCCCCCCTGACAAGTGCATTCCTGCTGATTGAATTAAGAAGGAATGTCTCAGTGCACTTAACGGTTTTGTAAATAGATCAGCGACATTTTCGTTTGTTGAAATATAGTTTGTATTAATTTCACTGGAGATGACCTTTTCTCGGCAAAAATGATGGCGAATGTCAATGTGTTTTGTTTGACTATGTAAGTCTTTGTCATTGGCAAATGATATTGCGGCCTGATTGTCTACATTAATTTCCATTGGACCATTTGGGGTAAATCCCAATTTGGAAATGAACATTTGGATCCAAATAGCTTCTCTAGTCGCGTGACTGATAGCCATGTATTCTGCTTCCATACTGGACAGTGCGACAGTTGGTTGTTTCTTTGAAGACCAACTTACCGGTCCATTAAAATTGAATAGGTATCCAGTTATGGATCGCCAATCACTTAAATTAGCACCCCAGTCCACATCGCAGAATCCTTTGAGTGTTGGACTTGTAGTTTGTCCCAGAGTGATTCCCAAGTCAGTAGTGCCTTTGAGATACCTGAAGACATGCTTGGTTGATGTCCAATGAGCTTTGGATGGACAGGAGGAGAACTGGCTCAAGTGTTGAACTGTGAATGAGATGTCTGGCCTTGTTCCCAAAGTGGCGTACATCAAAGATCCGATCGCAATTTGATATTGGGCGCAATCTATTTCTGGTTTGCTTCTGGGTTGCATTGGGGTTAATTTGACATGTGTGTCAAGCGGAGTAGGAGATGGATGGGCATCTTTGAGTCCCATCCAGTCAATTATTTTGTTTAAAAATTGGGTTTGAGTGAGTGTGATGGTTCTATTGGGCCTGTCTCTGTGTATTTGAAGCCCAACTATTTGTTTGAGCTCACCCAAGTCTGTAATGTCAAAATGTGATGAAATTTCTTTTTTTGTTTGGGTGACTAAATTAAGGTTTGATGCCACGAGCACCATGTCATCAATATGAATGGCAATGATCACAAGTCCCTGATCAACTGTTTTAAAATAGACAGAGTGATCAGAATTGAGTCTTGTGAATCTGGATGTGGATAAAGCTTTGTGTAGTTCTGTTCTCCATGCTCTTCCTGACTGTTTGAGACCATAGAGTGATTTAATAAGTTTTAGAACATTATTGGTTCCATCCTCAAAACCAGGGGGCTGCTGCATGTAAATTTCTTTGTCTAAATGTCCATTGAGGTAAGCTCCTTTGACATCAATTCCATGGAGTTCTAAATCGAGATCAGCGGCAATTGCCAAGACTAAGCGAAGCGATTCGAGATGTAATGCAGGTGCTTGTGTGTATTCATAATCAGTTCCGGGAATTTGGGTAAAACCTTGGGCAACAAGTCTTGCCTTGTATTTGGCAATGCTACCATCCAAATTGGTTTTTAATTTGTAGACCCACTTGCTGTTAATGGCTTTTCTATTTTCTGGTAGAGGTACCTTAATGTAAGTACCTTTTGCCTCCAAAGTGGCTAATTCTTCAAGCATGGCTTTCTCCCAGTCTGGCCAATCAGGTGATTTCTTTGCTTCTTGAATTGTTGTCGGTTCTAGATCGGCGCTTATCAAAGTGATCACATCTTCTTCAGCTAAATGAGCATTCTGCCAGTCTGGCTCTTTTCTTGATGCAGGGTTATCAAGTTTTTTATAGTTTAATATTTGTTTTGATGGAGGGACTCTGATTGGGTGAGAATTTTTTGATGTAGAAGGGTCAGAAAACTCTGGGTTTGAGCTTTGAGAGGTTTGAACAACAGGTGCTGACTTGTCCTGTAAATTACTCTCCCCCTCAAGTGGCAACTGTTGGTCTTTGGTAACTTCAAAATTTTTTGCAGTTTCTTGAGGGATAATAGGTTGTATAATTTCTTCTTGAGGTGACGAAGTATTTTCCAAAAATAGGACATTACACAAAATTAATATTTGTCGGCTAAATGAATTATAATAGTGATATGCACGAGATTGATCGGAGAAGCCAGTAAAAATAAATCGGCGTGATTTTGGATCTAATTTGTCATGGTTGGCTGATTGGTCTAGGACATAACATTCCGCACCGAATTCTTGAAGCCGGGATAGAATTGGCTTCTTGCCTGTTATGGCTTCTTCAGGGGTTTTCCCATCAAGAGCTTGAGTTGGTGATCTATTTTTTAGATAGTTGGCATAGAGGACTGCCTCTCCCCACAGAGATTTAGGTAAATTATTCTGGAATAACATTGCTTTCGCATTTTCAACTATTGCCCAATTTAGATGTTCAGATATTCCATTTTGAGCAGATGAGTAGGGGGCAGTGGTTTCCAACTTGATACCTCGAGTTTTCAAATAATTGTTGAATTCTCAGTCTTCGGTAAATTCTCACGCATTGTCGACCCTGAACGATTTAGTATGTTTTCCAAATTGAGTTTTGAGGTACGCTTCAAAGTGTTTAAATTTTGATCGGACTTCCGTTTGTTCTTTAATTAAATATAAGATTGACCATCAAGTATGGACATCTGTAAATGCAATAAAATAACGATATCCACCAATTGCAGTTGTGCGTGCCAGTCCCCAAACATCGGCACATACTAAATCACCGATTCCCTTTGCTAAGATGTGTGAATCCTTCAGGTAAGGTAAAACATGTTGCTTGGCACGGATGCAGGATTCGCATTGGGACATTTCCTTTTCAGGATTGTCAATTGTCATTCCTTCAGACATATTCTGAAGGGCTTTAAGTGATCTAAAATTTATATGTCCCATTATCCTATGCCAGTCATCCCAGGTCCTCTGAATTTGTGTCCCAAATAAAGCAATTTTCGATTCAGGAGGTTGTTGAACAGGTGTAATCTTCATACTGAAGAGTTTACCCATTTTCAAACCACTGGCGAAGGTTTGGTTGGAGTGTGAGAAAAACATGCTATCTTGAGAAAAGGTGACTTTGATACCAGCAGAGGTTGCTCTCGAAATAGAAATTAAATTGTATGGTAAATTTGGCACATGTAATACATCGTGCAAAGTGACCGGAGTCAATTTATTTTGGTGATGGAAATTAATTTTGATGGTGCCTTTGCCTAGACAAGGTGCACTGCCGACTCCATTAATGGATGCACCAGGGGTTTGGATATAAGTTTGGAATATATTGTGATCTTTGACCATGTGTGATGCGGCACCCGAATTGGCAAGCCAATCATTTGGTTTCAATGCAGTAAATGCCATATTGGCCATTTCCATTGCAGTAAAGGCAAACTCTTCTTCGGCAATATTTGCTGAATTATTTTTATTATTTTGGGCCTTTAATTCGAGACAATTTGGTTTGATGTGCCCTCGTTTGCCACAATGATGGCACGTGACATGTGGATTATATTTTGGTTTCTTTGGGTTCCGTCTTGGATGAAATGATTTTGCTGGTAATGCAGTTTCATTGGCTGATGAAGAAACATCCTGTCTTTCTTTTTGGGCAATAATTCTGTTAATAATTGCCCCTGAGTCGGTTAACTCGGAGTCCTGGACTGTGCTAATAAATGGATCCCAAGAGTCGCCTAATGCAGTAAGAATTAATAATGAAAATTCATCCTCGTTTAATGGTCGACCCAGAATTGTTAATTGATCCTTGTGCTTCAACATAGTATTAATAAAATCTGTAATATCGGTTCCTTCCTCCCATCGAGTCAATAATAGACGTCATCGCGCGGCAACTATGGCTGAAGTGCCTTTGGGCTCGAATCGGTTGCTCAAAGTAGTCCATGCTGCTTTTGATGTCATCACCATTCGAATATACATAATTATAATGTCGGATACCCGCAACCGTATGGCTGAAAGAGCACGACGATCATTCGTCTCCCAACTACTGGAGTCAGTTTCTGGTTTAGCAATCCGGCCATTGACATAGTCAATTAAATTTAGGTCTGTCAGGATATCCTGCATTTTGACCTTCCACACCAAGTAGTTAGCATCACCCTTAAGGGGTTCAATCTGATAAGCGCTACTGTCGTTTGTGCTAGACATAATTAAAAATTAGAGGAAGATAAGAGCTCGAAGTAGATGTAAGTATTATAAGCGTTTTGAATTTTAGTAGGGCTCGGGGCCCATAACCTGTCGCAACTTGCGCTATTTAATTAAGGGAAAAACAACTTGTACTTTAGATAGTAAAAAGTAAAGCTTATATATTATTTACAGGAGAATGTTCTAGTGGATAGTGCACAGCGAAGCTGTGCGCACAACAGTCCATCCGGTTTGTATCAAACCGGATTCTTTCTAATCATTAGTAATTCCTTACTAACTCTTACTAACACTAACAGACTGCTTACTTTTTTAGTTACATTTCGGGTTCCTTCATATTGGTCTTGTCTAACTTTATGAATTTTTGTACTATAAACTGTTACTCTAATAAAATTTATTGGTATAGATTTTTTTCGCCCTCATCCGGCATGCAAGGGTTCAGGTGCCTCCCGGCACCTCTAGTATTCACACCCTATTTACAGGCCCTCTAGTTAATAGCGCTAAAAACCTGTTAATAACTGGCGCTAATTAGCAGGTGCTAAAAAGTGTTCGATTTTTCACAGCACCCTAGAGGGGAATGCTCGACTATGTGAGCGAATAAAAATTAAAAGAATAATAAATTTTATTATAAAAAACAATATTTTTAATGTAAAATGTTTATTTATTTTCTTCGTAGAAAAGTATATTGAAGACCTCTAAATACTTGTGGAATTATTATTATTCACGGTATGCGTGTTTTCGAGCTTCCACTATCTAGTTAGACGGTGTATCACACCATGTCACACTGTCTAGTTGGATATCGTTAGGTGGGATCAATAGGTGCTTTCTAGATAATCAAAAAAAACTGTCCGGGCCTCCAACTTGATACATAACGCGGAAAAAACCTCGAGCCAACAGGCAGCGAGTCGATGCGCAATGCGTAACGCTAAACCTTCGCGAGCTATGGTCGAAAAACTGTAGGCGTGGCTCGGACCATCGCGTTACTCGCGTTACCGATGGTGGAAAGACTCGAAATACTACAATACTACAGTACTTACTTGCTGCTTGTTGTGATTTCCCAAGTACAAAAAACGAAAAGAATGTCGACTCTTTCGACAATAATAAACCCTTTACCATAATTGTGTTTTTATTTCCTATTTTTTCATTCAGTTTAGGGTTTGGAATCTTCTAAGCTGGCTGAGTGTTTATGTAACGACGGCAGCGTTACAACATTTTGTGTGCACTGTCTATTCTCCAAATCGCAACAAAAGTTCCTACTCCCCCCAAGTCCGGCTGAAAGATTTCCCTTTCGCATTTGATCACAAATGGACCAAGATGCTATATTAAATAATATATTACTCGGTGACCAGCCAGAAAACATTCCAAACCCCCCAGCCCCTCACCCGGATCATGGATGGTCAAGGACAACCGGTTTTATACCTTCCGAATTTGTTATTATATGTTTCAGACAACGCACTGAATGCACAAGACTTCCCTTTGGACATCCCAGATTTTCCGTTTGTCAGACCTCCGGGTCTGTTGCCCTCACAGGTTGATGTTCCCAACCTCGATCTTTCTCTGCGACCTCTACATGAATCCATATTTCATACCACAACTAGCGCCTTCACAAAAACCGCTACTGCTATCCATGCATTGGGTGCCACCGATCAAAACCGACTTGAGATTGTCAGGGCTTGCACTTCATTTTGGCAGAACATGGTCGATTACGCCAGCCCAAACATAATCCCTGATCATTTGAACACGTGGACGTTACCGCTACAGCGCCGAATACCTCTCCCTCTGCCGGTTGTACAAGCTCAAGCTGTTAGAGCACTCGCCTCGTGGTATTTGTTGCATTTTAACGATGATCAGAATGTACGCAGTCCAGCAAATTTTCTCCCCACTGAACCATCTTCTTAAGGTTAGTGTTCGCTCGACTGAGGCTCTTCGCACTACGTAATAACATATATTACAGACACGTTATATGACCCTCCAACATCATGGGTTCCCGCAATGGGGACGTCCTTGCTCAAAGTTACACTTGACGAAACGTAAGGATAATGCTGGTTATCCTGATTTTTTACTTCGCAGCACAGACAGTAGGACAAACCATGCCGCTATTGGCGAAGTAAAGACTTGGTGGACATATAGTGATAGGTTGTTTCAAGGCCTGTTCAGAGATGTAAACCCGGCTGGCAGATTTGAATGGGGGGCGACTTCTAACGCATCCAAATTTTTAAGACAAGTGAGTCACAGCAGGATAGGTTTTTTGCATTAAAGCACTATACTACAGATATGGGGAGAGCTTCACTTCTTCCAATGCAAATTAGGGTTCACCACCAATGGGCACCAAGTTATGCTGTTCGCGAAGTCAAACTCCGGACAAAACACACTGATCCTGTCTACTCCCAGAGAATGGAACGACCCAACTGTTCTACAGGCCCTAGCAGGTCTCACCTTTGCTGGCATTGACTCAAGATGTGTTGACCCTGAAGTGCTTATAAACCAGTACCTTTGCCCCGAAGCTGACAGGCAAGTAGGATGGCCACTTGCAGTTCCGGGCCAAGTGTAGAATATACTATCCGGAACCGAATGTTTATCCCTCATGTACAATGTTTTACTCCTCATGTAGTATACCGTACTTCACATATATACAGCGCAAACGCGACCAGATCTGAGGACACCCCTTCGAAAAATTTGAGGAATTGACCATGGATGGTTGCAGTACAAAATTATTTAGTATTATAAACCATTATTGGAATATGGCGAGGCGCACTTGTTACTAAGTGAAGAAACTTGATAATATATTGTCAATGATAATGTTAAATTTTGGGGTGGATTATGATTCGTGTGTACTAAGACTAGACAGAGTCTCTTCCATAGCCAGTTGACCGCCACGACGTTGCGCGCCTTTACCACGAAGAGCATTTTCAATGAAAAATTCACCGGCCTAGAGACCAATATTAATACAGATTTGAGGGTCAAAGGAATAGGAACTGACCTTGTAACTACTTCGTACAAGCGGTCCACTTGCAACATATAAAAAGCCCATCCTTTCCGCAACGTCGCGCCAATGATCAAACTCTTCTGGAGGTACGTATCGTACTACCTTCATATGACGTTTGGTGGGTCGCATGTATTGACCAAAAGTCACAACGTCCACGTCGTTTTTCCGCAATTCTGCAGTACTACATAAGAAGCAAAAAAAAACATTTTGAAAAAGGGGTATTACCTTCCAGAGCGTGCATTATCTCACTATCTTCTTCACCTAAGCCCAACATGATGCTAGTCTTGGTGATTTTAACACCCTCTGATTTGGCATGACGAAGGACAGAGAGGGATTGTCTGGAGGGAAGTTACATTATTCTCTAATCTCGCAACGTAGGTATAACTGATACCAACCTAAAGTTAGCTCGTCGATCACGTACAAACGGTGTTAATCGTTCAACCGTTTCAATGTTGTGCGCGTAAACATCTAAACCAGATCGTGCCACAAGCGATACAGATTGAAGGTTTCCGGCATAATCGGACGTAAGAGCTTCCACGTTTGTATCAGGTGCCCTAAATCGGGTTGGTATTAGGAAAAAAAACTCGCTGAAGCAGAACTCAGAGGAATCTACTTCTGCTTAATTTTCATTATCGTTTCTGCAAAATGAGCAGCACCGCCATCAGGGAGGTCTAACAATTTATTGATTAGCAGAAGGTTCGTAAAAAAAAAACCAATCGCCCCACCGTCTCTATCGACACTAGTCAATACTATGTACCCGAGACCCCATCGTTTTATAGCTTCAGCTGTGTTTTCTGGCTCGTGTGGGTCAAGTGGTGATGGCGTCCGAGAAGTCTTGACAGAGCAAAACCGACATCCTCGCGTGCATGTATCACCCATTAACTATAAAAATGAATGAAAGATTAGGAAGCTAAAGCAAATCACGTTAACCTCACCATAATAGTTGCTGTCGCTTTGCGTTTGGCAGCCTCATCTCTGGCCGCAAGGCTTGAATTTGATCCACCTCCCCAACATTCGCCAATATTCGGACAACGAGCCTCTTCGCATACAGTGTGTAATCCTAACCCTCTCAAGTCCTTCTTAATCTTGTTAAACGATGATCCGGTAGGGATGCTCGTCTTCAGATAAGAAGGCAAGCGTGGTCTATGATTGATTATAAATAAATTCGCTTCTTTTTAAAAGCACGTTCAGAATTCCATACTGTGATATATTTCCAAGGACTACGGTATCCTCGACGATGTCATCCTGAATAAAGTCATCTAATGTTGGACCATTTGCTAACGCTTTTGAAAAGTCATCCTTTGGACTAGTCGCGAAACAACGGACGGGTTTGTATACAGAGAGTCGTAGTGGCAGTCGCTTTAAAAGCATGTTAGCGCGCGTCTGACATGATCGCCCGTGACCTAACCTTGACGTGACCTTCACTTTTCACTGTATGCGCCATGCGTATTCTACACAGTCCTCCTCCAGTACCTTCAACGTGTTTCTTTTGCGGACAGAAACCAAGTAAACCACCTAGAAATTCAAGAGCTTTTAAATGTCAGGAATGTTCGTGTTGGAATCGATACGACGAGAATGGTGAAATCATGTCGGATGAACCAGCCATGCACGAAGAGTCGTTGAACGCGTCCTCATTTGCTAAAAGAGGTTCTCACTTTTAATACATCTGAAGTATTCATCTACTTACCCTTACTATTGGCAGCCTCACCAAATAAAAATCGATTTTTAACTGCAAACGCGAACACCCCATTTTGCCGAACATGTCTTACGAACCAAACGCTTTTAATTAACTTACTATCTAATTATCTTCCACCTGCAGACGTAGGTCCTGTCAAACTTTCCTTATTAGTTTTTTCTAATAGATTTAGGACCCATCGTATGAAACACGTCTTGATGAAATGCCAGCGTACAAAACAGCACTCGAAGAGAGGTACCCTCCAGTGTGTCAGAATTGTGCACTCAACGTCGATGAAGTAATAAAGTCCAAAGAACATATGGCTCGCACGGCTGCACTGGGGTCTTGGCTAAAGCAAAGCCAAGATGTTGGTACGAAAAGGTCTACCGAACAACGGAACGCACGGCGCGAGTTGTTGGTGTGGCGTATAAGAGGGGTGCTATGGGTCGCTACTTTAATCTTGTTTATCTATGTTAACGTCGCTAGTGGGTCATCCATTTTTGTTTTGAAGCAAACTTACGTCTCATTTACACCACTGTAGGTAATCTTCATTACGACTTAGACGGCCGATGGGTAGCCATCGTTCTACCTGCATGGTCACTCCTCTCTATTTTCTGGGCATTCTGGGATCCGACTTGGTCAACGGTCCGTATTTCACGTTTACAAGGCAGAAGTTTTACGGTAGCGGGTCGAGAGCAGTATATTGTAAGAATACTTGCTTTGCTTTTTCGTGACTAACAACGTCTTTAAGTATTGTCAAATGATATCATGGATGATCCGCCTTTTCACTTCATTCCTTTTATCCTCGACACATTTTAACAAGCTGCCTGATTTCTTTACACCAGAACGTATACGAGTCTGGTACATCTCATCGATTACTACGGAGTTACTAGTCAGCTTTTTTCTACTTTACACAGGAACACACACAGAACTCTAACGTTGGCACCTTTAGCTTGGAATTTTTTGGATAACGAAACTTCGTATTAAAAAACCACCTAAAGTTCGTTTGCTGGGTTCAAAAAATCAATCTGACGCTTCATCAAGAGCGACATCTCCCGCTGTTGTTCCTCCTCCGGCTGAAGTCTCATTAAGCAACCTTTCATTATTAACCTCACAATCTGCATTACCGACAAAGCATGTATTCGGCCAGCCTTCTTTTCCCAAACGCGAGCCTGAGATTTCGTCGGAAGATATGATGGACTGGACTCCTGTCAATACTCCTGATAAAGATAAACAAGCTAAGGAAATCTGGATAAGACCGCAAAAATTCTTTCCTCCCGAACAGCCGACTGGTTTGGAAGATTTGTTTCAAAAAGCCGCCAAGTTAGACGACGACGCTTCGTCCGACCATAAACCGGAGGATGGACGTGGATGGAGCCGGTGGAAACATAAATGGAAGTTGCAGGACTATAAAATTCATATTTACATGGTCCTTGTAGGAGCTACGATAACATGTGTTCTGGGACTGTTTTATATATCCATGCAACGGTTATCTATAACCAAGACGCCCCAGCAGACAAGTCATGTCCGCCTTGACGATCTATAATGTTTGTAATATAGTTATATACTTATGTAATTATCTTCCTTGTCGAGTTCCTTCAAACCGAAGAGCTCCACAGTATTCTTCCACACTTTCTCTGTAACGGTCTTGAACGGAACACCGTGTAATTGATGGACAACCCAAGCAACACCTCCTATGGCTGTCGGTTCATTGCGACCTTTAACTGCCTGACCTAAAATAAACTGTTCTGGTCGTTTCGCACTCGGAAAGAATAAGGAATTCAGTGGTTGAGGTAATGAATCTAGATGCGCTTTAGAAGCGTGTGTCGATGTCAAAGAACACCACGGTGCATCTTTAAGAGTTGGATCAGAGTTTCAATATATGTCGAGTGATAATCGCTTTCACCTGTTTCCAACAGGAGCCTTTCTGGTCGAATTATCTTGGCAGCTTTGAGGTTGTCTTCTGTTTTCATGGAACATCCGTTCAACCTATAGGTGCTACTACTAAGAGTGCGCCTCCTTTAGAAACAGGTAAGCCCTCACGATAAATGAAATCCCATCTCCATCTAATGTTGATATTAGGTAGTCAGTGAATGATTCTGGAATAATGAATTGATATACCTACATATTCTGTAGCCTCCTCTGGACTTCCAGTGAAGGAATGGACCACACCTCCATTGGCACCACTTTTGCGTCCACCATCATCTCCAAAGCCTTCTTCCTTCAATATGCGAACAAAATCTGCATGTGCAGAGCGTGAATGTAAGAATAATGGAAGATGGTACTTCTTCGCTAAAGCTAATTGCATGCCTAAGAAGTCGATTTAAGGAAAAGAAATAATTGGAAAGATAGACACGATTCTTACGGAAATACTTCTGTTGTATCTCGATCGATGCGAAATGCGTTCTGTCGTAATCTTGAAAGAAATTAAAAGAGGCTTCTGTTGATGGTTGATAAAACCCCATACCTAGTCCGCATTCACCAATTGCTACTACACGACCTTCTCCGGAAATATTTTCAGCGATTAGTTTATCTAAAGCTTGAAGATATCCCTCTGGTCCGGTCGTAAACTTTTCAAATTCGCAAGATCGAGTAGGATGACATCCCGCCGTTGCATACAATTCTGCAAAGAAATACAACGATCATGAGTACAATATCTATACTCGGTCATAGTTAGCACTGACTCCACTCTTTTGCAAGCTTGATAGCTTCACGAGACTCATGTAAACTCCCACCGGTGATTATCATGCTTTTTACACCTGCATTTTGAGAACGCTTCATAACCTCGGCGAAATCATCTTGAAGAAGGGGTATTTCATTTATATTTCTAGTAAAGTTTAGATAATCGAAAAGAATGACCTTCATGTTTACGGTTGCCACGATGAACACCCCGGAATACGGGATCGGTAAGGTTAACTTGACGGGTTCTTAGGGGTAGATTCCAAAACAATAATCAGAAAAATCACATACCACCAATATCTATATGACTCCTCAGTTAATAAGTTCTCAGCTCAAATCCGGTTAAAAAATGCGCATACCAATAAATCTTAGCTCGGAAATGGAATCAGCTATAGCTTTAGCAACTGCAGGGGGGGGTTGGAGCGACATTTACAGGCATAGGAGTATGAGTGGTAATAAGTAGAAAAGGTATACATAATATTTCGGCGTTGACTCGGAGCGCTGAGTCTAATAGTGTCCGAGCACATAGCTTGGTCAGCAAGACATCTGCCGCCCGCTGGTATAACTTTACCGGCACCCCGTTCACTTCCATTGATTCACGAGCAAGCTCGATGCCCAGCAAGCCGGGCACACAATTCAAGTTTAATCTCACACAGTAATTTGAAGTTTTAAATAATTATATTATACATTCCTTTTTCTTAAATCTAATGCTTCTGGATATACAACATTTATAGTTTTTGTTTTCTCTTTGTTTAATAAAACTTTTATTCTTCCTTCATTTCTTCCTCTTGAAAGAGCCACATATAATTGTCCATGAGAAAACACTTCAAATTGCAAATCTATCCCAACCATTCCTAAAGATTGTCCTTGTGATTTATTGATGGTCATTGCAAATGCCACTTGTAAGGGAAATTGTTGATGATGGAGTGTGAATGGTAATTGTGTTCCAGAATCAAATGTGATTCAGGGTATCAAAGCAAAATTTCCAGCTTTCAGTCCAGTTATAATCCTAACATGGAGAACTCTGTTGGACATGCAATGTATACATAGTCTGGTCCCATTACACAATCCCTGTCCTGGATACAAATTCCTCAATAACATTACTGGCATTCCAAGCTTGAGTTCTAATTTAGCAGCAGGTATTCCATTGAGTGAGATAGAAGTCAAATAGTTGGTGGGATAGGGGATATCGGCATTGGCATTTCCACCATCATCACATATACTGTTGGCACTATTGAAGGTTTGAACTTGGCCTATAAATTGGTCTTGAATAAACTTGTTAATTTCATTGACTTTGGCATTCCTGCCACCAAGGATGGCATGCTCCAGGAAAAATTCATTGGATGCATTGTTCAAGTTGGAATAAATGGCATCAACCAAGTCTTTAACTTCAGAACCAAGTTGCATATGAGGGTGGAGGGGAATCATACCATCAGGAGGTAAATTTCTTCCAGCACCAATATCCAAAAGCCAGTGAGAAAAATCATGTGACTCGGCATCAACACACATATTCTGTGTGAGATGTAGAACTTCCATTTCATTCCATAATGCAGAGCTATTGAGGCAGGCCTCAACAATGTCACTCCTGGATCCTTTTGGAATAACAGGAAGTGTCTGCTGGAAATCTCCTCCAAAGGCAATGGTAATTCCTCTGAATGGTTTATCAGGCTGATTACAAAAATCCTTGAGAGTGTAGTTAACACATTCAACAACATGATGGTATTGCATAGGTACCTCATCCCAAATGATGAGATCAGCCTGGGTCAACATTGCTGCTTTCAGATCATTTTTCTTCACAGAACAAACAGAGTCCCCAGTTATATCAATTGGGATGCCAAACATATTATGTGCAGTTCAACCTCCTGAAAGGATAAGGGATGTGATCCCAGAAGATGCAACACAGAGAACAATTTTATCTTCTGCTCTCAAAGCACTGGCAAGGGTGTTCCAAACAAAAGACTTTCTAGTACCTCCAGGACCATTTAGAAAAAAGACTTTTCTGTCTTGATTCATAGCTGAAGTGACTATCTAATCAAATGCACTCTGTTGTTCTTGATTCAGAAGAGGTAGGTTACAATCGAAGATTGCCTACTGTTCAACTTGATTGTACTGCTGCTGGGCAAAGTAAGGATTGGGGTGAAGAAGTTCTTGCCACTGTGCTTGCATTTGGACTTGAGGCATGGATCAATAGTCAGCCAGACTTTTATTAGAGTGTTCAAGGATTTTATTAAGCTTGTAAAGTCCCATATCATAAACCTCCTCATCTGTAGGAGCCAGTATGTTATAGTGACAGGTTAACATATGTTTCAGATCATCACAGATATGATATTTGAAATCATTCCACAGTTGAAGGGGTTGAGTGGGACAACAGCAGAGAAGAAGGGTGGCAATGATGAAGTTCATCTCCAGGCTGGATTTGAGAGGCTTCTGTGAGACAGGCATGCCATTCCACATCATCCTTGATCAGACTACATGCCAAACAGGCTTGCTGGAAAGTAGTATGGGGGTTGTGATCAAAAGTACAAAGATCTTCAAAAGAGATGACACTGCAAACTGTGGTGAAGAGAAGATGAAGGTAATATCGCTTGCCAGCCATGGGACTGACCCAATGAAGTCGACCAATAGAATCTCCACACTGCCTCATTTTCCATATATGGTCTTTAGGAATCCAAGTATAGAATTGTGGAATATCAATATAATAGTATTGATGTGCCTCTGGATCCTGATGGTTGAGATTGAAATATGCCATGAGCATGGTATCCTTTGCCACGGCTACTGTCTGAATCTCCTCTATAGACTGATTCTCTCGAAAAACAACAGTTTGCTCATTCTCCAAATGGACAGGCAGAGAGATGACAGAAGGGTGCATGCTGTAAAAGTCAAATTCCATGGTATGCCAAAATACCTCATGAACACTCACATACTGTGCATCAACATATTGTTTGACTTCATCTTGAGCCCTTCCAAACTGCATAGTGGTATGGTCATGTCCCTTATAAATGTACTTGTGCATGTATTTGATGGATTTGACATTGAACATCAGTTTGACATTGATATGACATTCAAGAATCAATAGCAAAAGCCAGTTATAGGGAACCACATAACTGTTGTGGAGAGAATGATGGCAGATCTCATGAGACCGACCATTATTTGGATGTGCATAGAGAGGATACCCCACTTCATTGACAGTTGTATAATTCTGAAAGGCTTTAGGGAAATATTTTGAACACTGTCCTTTGACCATGCAGCAAGCATCAGGTTTGTTTGTACCACAGGGATCATGCATCATATGTTTGGTAACCAAAGTATGAAGATGGGGATGAGTGATGGGATCAGGAATTTCAGCAGAAATAAGAGTGTTGACATTATCAGGGGTATGGAATTTACTCTCTCTCTCCAATCAAACCAATAGGTGCATGTGAGAAAGACTGCATTTTTGAAACTTAATGATGTGAATGTATGCAGCAACTTTGCCAAGGATGTGTTTCTGAGTGATGAGATAAAGGAGGAAGGTTTTCTTCATTTTAAAAACACGATCAGCTAAATTGGGTCTGTCAACAGCAGTCTGGCCAGGGAGTAAATATGTAACAATCTCCAGCCACTGAGGATTGGCGATCATCGTAACAAAGATATCACCTGGACCTCTGACTCTGATAATGGCAAATGAATTTTGCAGTTTCATCTGCATATATCATGAACTGCCAGTAAAGGTAGTGGGAAGTATAAGTTCCTGCCAAGATCTGCTTCTGCCAGAGTTCCATCATCAGCAAACAGTGTCTCTTGAATAGATTTGTAAAGGTCAGCATAGAGCTCTTTTTGTTTCCTCCTAACATAATCCAAACATTGTTCTTCCAAAGCTGCCCATCCATCCACAATATACTGTATAAATAGTTTTCCAGCCAGAAAAAGCTTATTTGTTGTATTCAGATGCATATGAAAATAATATGCTAAGAACTTGATTAGAGTAAGCTTGTTAGTTTGAACCTCTCTATATTGAAAGGTATCATGCCAGCCAAGTTCACTAAGAGGGAATAAGAGAACATAGTGAAGAGGCATGTATAGAGCACTGACAGATGAAATGGTAAAGAATTCACCAATGGTATGCTGAATAGCAGCTTTGCGAAGTGGAAATTCTCCATTGTTGTTAGGTATCACAGCAGTGATTTCATCACCTCTAGGTAGGTTATGAGTTTGACCCCAGATTAGGGTCATGGCAGAGTATGAGTTGAATAGGATTATTAACATTCCCTGTGGCACATAAACACTTATTGGCAGATTTATACTGAGGCACATAGGGATTGTACTGTAACATCATTTCCTGGAGCTCATGCATAGTTTCCCCATCAAGTTCGGTATTATGATGCATTCTCATTCCTTCAGCTTAAGCAGCATCAAATATATAAAGCTGAGCATAAGTGAGAGGTCTGTCACCCTGAGGTAGCAGAGGACCATGTTTATGGTAAAGAGTGCCTATTAAATTGAGAGCATAAGTGCCACCACCTCTCAAAAGTGCCTGATTGAAAACACATTTTAATGAAGTGAATGCCAATGCAGCATTATATTGGCAAATGTAGTTTCTGAATGCTTTTGCTTGATCCAAGTCCTCTGAGAGAAGTCTAAGTAAGGGCTGGGGCATTTCCTGAAGAGCAGGAAGTTGTATTTTATTTTGCAAACAACACTGTCCGAACAGATGCCTTTCCATAGTAGAATCACTATGTCTTTTCATAAACCAATGTAGTGCATGACAGTATGGACATTTGAGATTCATAGGACTACAATTGTGTCTTGTAGCATTGTCCTGAATCTGACGATATGCATCCAGTACCTTGAGTTTTAACTGGTCCCAACTATGATCTCCCACATGTGGTGCAGGAATAAGGCAGGGGGGAATATGTTGTAACACCTTCCAGAAAATTTTCAATTATTTTCACTGTTTTTCTCATATTCTCTAAAAACTAAAAACACTGAAAAACATAATTAGACTTTTCTTTCCCTCATCCCCTTTACCCTTCCCCTTCTTCTCCTCATGTTCTGGGAATGTGATCCCTATGATCAAGATGATATTATTGACTGGTAATTTCACCCTGACCACCTTCTCCTCTCACCCTCCCCTACATACTTGTCAGAGGATGAAATGGAATATGATACCCCTTGTCCCATTCCCAAGGATTCCAACTTCATTCCCCCTAACTTATATCCAACTCAACCCAGCTATCATCTGTTCCAAACAGAACTCCGATTATATGTTGATCTCGGAGAAAAGTTCAATATTAGAATAAGAGGGATGATCATAACTTTGCAAATATAGATTGTTTATAAGATATCAGTAAATCTCCTATCATGTTTCTCAAATGGTTATTGTTATCTAATACTAATAGCTGTGTAACTATCTAGCCACATACCCATTTCAGAATTTCAGTGATTATTAAACAAATATAAAAAGACATATAAAGTAAACTATTTAGTTGACTGTATTTCTCAATAAAACCTTATCAGGGATTATATTCTTTCAAGATTTAGGAGATTATGTTACCATTGTGGGAATTTCTCAGTTTGGAATTACTACCAAATTCTGACCAAGACTTCTAATTTGGAATGTTCCATCAATGTTGGAATATAGAGTTTAATTTTAAAATACATTTCAAATCTGAAGCTTAGATTTAGGTTTTAAAAAATTAAATTAGATTTATTTGATAAGGTAAATTATAACAAAACTAGAGATTTCATTGCACTTGGTTACATTGGAAAAGGATACATGCTTCAATGTTTAAGCTATCTCAAAACATACAGATAAGGTGAGTGCAGGTACTACTATATTTAAAGTGTATGTAACCTTGGAACTTACATAGAGGTTGATATGGATACTACCATATCTAAAGTATATGCGATCTCGGAACTTACAGATAAGGTGAGTGCAGGTAATATCATATCTAAAGTATATGTGATCTCAGAAGTTATAGATAAGGTGAGTGTGGGTAATACCATATTTAAAGTGTATGTAACTTTGGAAGTTATAGATAAGGTGAATGCGGGTACTATCATATTTAAAGTGTACGTAACCTTGGAAGTTATAGATAAGGTAAGTGCAGGTGATATCATATCTAAAGTATATGTGATCTCAGAACTTACAGATAAGATGAGTGCGGGTGATATCATACCTAAAGTATATGCTATCTTGGAACTTACAAATAGACACACATGGATGCCATCACATTTAAAGCATATATGGTCTCAGAACTTACATAGGAATTAGTGTGGGTAATATCTTATCTAAAGTGTATGCAGTCTCAGAATTTACATGAAGATTAATGCGGGTGACATTAACAGATTGTTTACTCTATATTTAATGATTAGACCCTCTCAGACAAGTTATGGTCTATTCTACAGGCTCATAGATAAATAATTACTTTTGACATTTGATATGAAATTAACTAAACATTTAAAAACAGTGAAATTTTCAAGTTATGAGAATTGGAATAATTTAGACTAGTTGTAATAAATTTCTCAAACCTTAATATTATAGATAAGTTAGTATGGTTAAAGTTAGTAAGTTGTCTATCCAGTTTTTATTAAATAAGTTTTGACGTGGAAGGATTTTAAAACCTTCAATACTTCAGATATATTGTCAATTACAATCATCCCTCTAAGTCCCACTACTGCATGGCCATCCCTGATGCCTATGAAGACTTACCATAAGGAGCTAGAAGACTTGGAAATAATAGAAACCCTGCACTACACCAAACCTATCGTAATCTGAGGATTTCAAGGAGCCTTTGTTATTGGAAATAGTTACAGCCTAAAGAAACGTTGTCCTTACACCCCTGTTGGAATCACAAGAGTGATCGCATACCAAAAGCATGGGCCCCAATTCATTCACATTGCCTTTAATATTCCCTCTTTGGCATTTTGGACCTTTAGTGACATGCAAGACTAACCCTGAAAACAAATCTGGCTGTCAGAGCCCAAAAAGGGTGTCATAAACTGACACACGATCATCCGTACATAACATATAATCATTCATTATCAGATATATCAAAGTTTCCCCGTACTCGTCTTCACTCGTTATATTACATTACTACACTTCGACACCCTCAATCCACCTCAACACCTTCAATTCACCAACTCGACACCAATTCAATTGCCTCAGACTCCTCGGTATTTCCCACAGGAAATACTTTCACTCTGGTAACCCCTTGGGTTACCTTCTCCATACATTTGCTTCACTGATTACTAATGATTGTAATGGCACTCATGTATCATATGTTTTCCCTGAGTCTCACATGTATATAAACCCTCTTGTAAATATGATGTAGACTCAGTTTTGATATCGACCTGGTAAACAAACTATCATCAGTTCTTCTTTGTCACTCATTAATCTTTCTCTGACCTCAGCTGTCGTCGGCTCAACCTTGACAGTCTTGCTCGTTGTTGACACTAAGCTACATCTCTCAATATTACTCCTACTGAAGTTTGACTTTGTCTGATTCTATTGTTGACTACTATAGTCGGCATTGTCACCACTAAATTGGGGACATACATTTGGGGTCTAGGAAGAGGGCACAGCATATAAGCTGAGGCCATGTCCCTGACTCAGTCGAACTTCCAATCAATAATCTCGAAAGAGTTATTGATTGCAAGATCGACTACAAACCTAAGGTATCAGACCTTGACAAAGGGGTTCATATAACTAACAACCTCCAGAAACCCCATGATCACTCATCAAACCTCCACACCGCCATCTCACCTTAACCACAAAACTCAAAAATGTTCTCCTTTAATGTAACTACACAAAACACTTCAACTAATTCTAGTTCCTCTTCTTCCTATACCTCCCGATTTCACTATCAACCTCCATTTGATTTGGACACGGATGATCAAGCCCCTACTCGCCCTACTACTCCTCTCCCTTCTTCTATTGAAGACCTTGAAATGGAAGTTCATGTGTATCGAAGCTTGAGTGGCCAACTCCCAATTGATCCTGACACTCTATGGCCTCAATACCCACTCATGTCCAAAGACATATCTACTAGAAATAAGGTTTTGAATCTCGGTCTCCCCGAAACCATCAAGTATGGAGATGCCATCACGATGATAGGTTTCAAGGGGCAATATCACATTAACCGTTTCTTCACTGTCTCATGCTGCGCCCTCCTTATCAAGTTATTTGAGTCATTGCAACAGCTAGTTTAGGATTCACCTTCGAGCACATTGGTTTTGATGTGCCTTATGAATGGGTACAACTGTACTCCTCCCTTCCTTATCATTCTTGCTACATCTTCATCCCTGTTGAAGAACTTTTCCTCATGCTGTCATATACTAAACCAAATAAAGTCATAGTCCAGTATTTACAATAAGATATTTAATTATAGAGATCTTGGTTTCAAAATAAGTTGAGCTTTGCTGCAGAAAATTCTTGTTGAAAGGGATAGGTGGTGAAGGGGAAAGTTTGTGAAAACAAAAGGGTGATAAGATTGGACACGAAGAGGGTGATGAAACGTCAAGCTGAAAATGTTGGGTGTAACTTGACAAGCAGTCAGGGTTTCATGTACTTGCTTAGTGTGTCTGTCAACAAGAAGATGTTGTAAGAGATGCTTTAGGATGAGACAACGTAGGGGTTATTTAGGGGTAAATCAGGAGGTTTATGCTACAACTGATTGCAGTGAATGAGGAGGCTTTGATGTCAAAATTGTCAAAGGACTTGTTGGAGTTGAGGAAGAAAGAAACTGGCAATGTTAAACCAATTAACACTGTAGAAGAAAGACCAACTGCAAGCACTTCGCTATACAGTGGAAAAAGACTTTAGATGTGAGGACTTGACTTGAACTCTTTAGAGCCACTTAACTTGGGGACTTAAACTTAAAGATGTAACTTCCTCTTTATTCCTTGCCATGGGGGGGGTTTATATACATGAAAGATTAGTCATACATTGTCCATCAAAGAGATGAGGAACATGACGGAACATGGTGGAACATTATAGAATGTGAGAGAAACAGATAGAAAGTGTGAGAAATATGGTGAGGGGAATGGTGATATAAAAGGAAATAATGTCCATAAGAGGAAATAAAATAAATATAACTACTACTGAAGCTTCCGGAGCTTTCTACAGTGTTCCGCTTCCATGTGGACACTTCCATCTCCAGAATCTTTTATTCCACAAACTTCCAATGCATTCCTTTTCTTCCAGGCTTTTCTCTTCTGTGGGAGACATTCTGAGTCGCTTTTTGGGGAGTCGGGTGGTTCCTTAAGATGTGTGGGAGAGGGTGGAGGATCATGGGGAGGGGAATTGGGAAGTTCGGGAATATACAGCCATTCAGGTCAGATATCAAATAGAGTGTGGCTGTAGATTGTTCCTATCTCTGTTGAAGCAATGATATGTACTACTGGCCCTATATCATGCATGTGGTAACCGGAGCGTCTGACGGAAAAGAAATTGTTGATCTTGTACATGTAAGGGTGACAGGGAATCTTGATTTCTTGTCCATATTCAAGTGGGAACTTTGCTTCAAACTGTGGCATGTTCATGAGGTGAAGGACGTGTGGGGCAGGGTATTCAAGCCATAAGGTTTTCTTATCAATTGGCGGGGCTTTTGTGAAGCTATAATAAACCTTGAGTAGCATAGTATCATCCATAAGATAGGGAGTGTTGGAGGAAGGGAGGTCAATGTCATCAGGAAGGGGACTGTCAGTAGTAGTATCATTGTCATTGTCATAAATATTATATGTTTCATTGTCAGATAGAATTGGGGAGTTAGATGAATTCTTGAGCTGAGGAGTATCTTTACAGTGCATCATGGGGATTGATGTAGTGTGTTGTAGGATTTTTGATTCTCCAACACTAATCCCATACATACCCTTTATAGATGTCTTCTAGAGTCCAGAATGTGAATGACGGAACATCAAATATCACGTGGATGTCTTCTAATCCACTATATTGATAACCTATAACTTGTATGACTCCTATTGGCACATATGGGCAGCTGATAGGGAGAGTGTGAGTTCTATCAACCCGAAAAGTGCCTTGAAATCCTTTAAGCTGGAATTGTTTTCCTTGTTATAATCTGGCTGGGACTTTGATGTCAGAAAGAGTAACTGAATATTTCTGAGCAAAAGGGGAGGTAGGCCATAATGTAGTTTCATCAATTGGTAGTCTAGCTCCTTGATTGAGGTACAATTGTAACTTGGTTCTGAAGGGATGAAATGTGGGAAAAGATGGGGAGGGGATTATCAGGATAAGGGAAAAGGGGGTGGGAATCAGATAAGTTAACTCATAATCTTCTTCTATCACCCAATATTCTTCATCATAGAAAGGGGTGGGTTTGTTGTCTGTGGCATGTGGAGACATTGAATGGATGGGAGTGTGAACAGGTAGATAATACATTCAATATCTGACATTATATGTTGCCAGATGGAGCACGGAATTATTCAGGATGCCTTGATGTTTCCATGTCAGATGACAATTTGCTTTCAGGTGAAGTTGATGGAATGTGAGATAAGAAGTTGAGATAAAGCAGTTCTGATAGGTGGGGGGTCAGCTGGGTGTGTTTGTTGGATCCGACACCATGGGGGTAAAGAAGTTGAAGGAGGTAATAGGGGTGAATGTATTCACATGGGACATCAAAGAGATAATGGTGAAAGTAGTATTGGCTATTTGATGTAACCCATACTTGCACTACCATCTCTTGTTGAGTTCCTCGATATACTGATATGAATCATTGAACCTCATGTGCTTCTTGAAATCCTGTGAACCATAATCGTTGTCCTAGGTAGAATGGTTCTTCTGGTAGTAACCGAATAGTGGCTACGGGAAAAACCTGTCCAGGATAATCGGGCCAGTTGAGTGTGTAGTCAAATGGTAGACTTTGATCGGAACTGTAATATGATCGTACTTCAGTTAGGAAGTAGATCAGATCAGGATTGTTGAATTGTTGGGACATAAGAGAGTTGGACGTAGGTGATGAGGTGATAGCGTGGTAGGGGATATTCAAAGTCTGACAGTATGGTGTTAGCTTTTAGTATGAAAATAGCACAATAAAAATTAAAATTTTTCAAAGGCATTATAATGCCACCCTGCCTATATCCAGAAGACCATTTCTATTCCTTCTTCCCTTGCGCCAACCCCACTCCCCACGCCACCAATAAACAAAGTACTCCAAAAAATCAGATCCTATGCCATTGAAATGCTCAAAGGAAAGAATCAGAGTCTGGCTGAAGAAAAGTGTCTCGAAGAAGGGCTGAGAAAGTTTCAGAATCACTCAGTGGTTGGATGGTAACATCATGAGAGTATTTTCCTTAATCAAACATTCTTTTGTTCTCCATCTATGAATCCTTCCATCTTGCTCCTCTCTTGTACAAGAATTATTCACTTGGTCTCTTTCACCCATTTTCCCCTCACCATATTTCTCTTTTCTTGGAAAAACCCAAAAACCCCCCTTAAAAATATATTTTCCTCATTTTAAAAATAATAATTATCAAACTTTGTATAAAACTCTCGTGGTAGTAGAAAATAGAAACAAGTTTTACCAATCCCTCTAAAGTGCAGGATAAGCAATAGTCTCTAAAGTGTTTTCCTAATGTCTAACTCTTTTCCACTATTAGCGAAGTGCTGATAGTTGGTCTGTTCCTAACGGTTTCTAACGTCAATTGGTTTCTAACATCAATTGGTTTCTAATGTCAAGTGGTTTCTATCATCAATTTGGTTTCTAACATCAAGTCGGTTCCTAACATCCTCCCCATACTATTCTCTCTCTACCCCTTTTATATCTGTTACAATCAACATACAAATTTCCCCTTTAAACCCCTTCCATTCCTCCCCTATATTTCTGCAGCAAAGCTTGACTTATTTAGAACCAAGGCCTCTTTAAACAAATATTGATTGTATATACTGAACAGGTTCTAGTTTAGTATACGACAGCGGGATACCACAAAAATTGTGTTGATTACTGACATAACTTGCAGTCCCCCCCATCAAATGGCTGGTAATTGCAGAAAACTCTAGAATACCTCTGGAATACACTGTTTTACCTCTTAATACTGTCAAACACCTGACAGTACCATGTATACTCCCAAGTTTCATCAAGGGCACTTGACCATCCCTATCAAAAACCTCAGGAAACCAGTGAAAATCCTGAAAACCATATTCCTGGAAGCAGACAGTGGTGAATATCACATTTTGTACTCTTATGTTTTCATGTCTCCATTTTAACATTTTTTAAATTGCTCTTCTGTTCAATTGTTTTTGTTTTTGGCAAGACTTGGCATTCCACGAATCATCCTCAGTTAGTATATAATTATGCATGATGCATGACCAATGGCTTCGGTGACCAGAACATGTCACCGTTTTTTTTCTCTCCCTCACCAACTCACAAACCGCTCTCTTTCACTTTAGCACTGCACGTCTTATATCACCACCAGTCGATGTCAAGTAAGTTTTATATCCTGTCGTTTCAATCAACCTTACTGATGATAAGAGCAGGGATCACTGTTGTGTCTGTTTTTTACACTTCATTTTTCGCACACCAAACTGATCTACTGCTTTATACAGGAATAGTGCTCAAGCTCATGCAATTGATTATGAAGCTCAACTTCAAATTTTACTAAATGGGGACCATTCTCATCCAGAGGACACCAATTGAGTGAGCCAGTTGTCTAATGAGCTGGAGTCAACTGAAACAACTCTGGGTGTCAACCCTGCACATTGTAACACCTTCCAAAAATTTTCGATTATTTCCACCATTTTTCCTCATATTTTCTAAAATCTAAAAACACATAAAAAATGTAATTGGACTTTTCATTCTTCCATCCCCTTTACCCTTTTTCCTTCTTCCCTCATGTTCTAGGAACATGACCCCTACGATAGAGATGATATCATTGATCAAGAGTTTCACCCTGACCACCTTCTCCCCTCACCCTCCCCTACAAAAACTCATCGGAGGATGAAACAGAATATGACTCCCCTTATCCCATTCCCAAAGACTCCAACTTCCCATCCTATATCTGACTCAACCCAGCTATCATCTGTTTCAAACAGAACTCTGATTATACATTGATCTCGGAGAAAATTCAATATTAGGATAAGTCCCACTACCACATGGCCAGCCTCAAAGGCAATTCCTAGACTAGCGGTTGCGATGATTCGAATAATTTGGTAAGGAAGAGCGCAGTGTGAAACAGTAAAGTAATGGTTAATGTGATATTGCCCCTCGAAACCTTTTATCATGATGGCATCTCCATACTTAATGGTTTCGGGGAGACCAAGATCCAAAATCTTACTTCTAGTTGATATGTCTTTGGACATGAGCGGGTACTGAGGCCATAGGGTGTCAGGATCAATTGGGAGTTGACTACTTGAGCTTCGATATACACAAACTTCTGTTTCAAGGTCTTCAATAGTAGGAAGAGGGGGAGGAGTAAAAGAGCGAGGAGTGGGAACCCGATCATCTGTTTCCAAATCAAACAGAGGTTGGTAGTGGAATCGGGAGGTATAGAAAGACTCTGACTTCCCTCCCATCCTATATCCGACTCAACCCAGCTATCATCCGTTTCAAACGGAACTCCGATTATACATTGATCTCAGAGAAAAATTTAATATTAGGATAAGTCCCACTACCACATGGCCAGCTCCGACTCCCACAAAGACTTACCATAAGGATCTAGAAGACCTGGAGATAATAGAAACCCTGCACTATGCCAGACCTATCGTAATCCAAGGATTTCAAGGAACCTTTGTTATCAGAAATAGTTACAGCCTAAAGAAACATTGCCCTTACACCCCTGTCGGAATCACTAGGGTGATTGCGCACCAAAAATATGGACCTCAATTCATTCACGTTGCCTTTAATGTTCCCTCTACGGCATTTTGAACCTTTAGGGACATGGAAGACTACCACACGTGTCTCTTCCAGTACAACTCTAGATTTAAACACCACTACCCCACCCAGTGTACCGAATCCCATCATAGATCACAGAGATCCAACACTCACATCACCTATTTCCCCCCATGCCAACTTAGATGCACTGGGGCCCCATATTCATCCAACATCCAACCCTTCCAATTTCCAAAATGATACCTTAAATCTCACAAATCACCAACTTTCATTGTCATCCACACTGTCCACAGAATCTTCTCAGAGCACTTCATCACCTAATGGAGCTGGTGTTTCTGATACACCAGGCATTTTACAGGCTAGTGTTCCCCTGATTACATTCCCAAACTCCCTACCTCCCGATCTTCCTGCAGTCCACGATTCCTCAACCACAAGCCAAAACCTCGCTCAAAGAAGTACACATCTATCTTCTAAACTCCTTTCCAACATTAATCTACTTTCACAGCTTATCTGACATTGGAGGCTCTAGAGGAGTTGTGAAACCAACTCAGGAACCGATTGGAACATGCCGAAATAGACCCTCCACATTCTCCTTGACCATTGACAGCTTTCTATGTCGCTTTCCTCCCTCACCATCCAATACACTTGTCAGTAAATCCTGAGATCCAAGCCTTTTTTGAAGCACTGTCCCCCTCTCAAACAACCTTAGCTGATGCTCTGAGTGTTTTCATGACTCATCACCAGACACAACCTGTGGTTGAGCCCTTAATGCAGCTCCTGAGTTGTTCAAAAGCAGATTGGTATTTTTTTATAAATGGTAGCCAATTTCCTGCAGAGGATTCTCCCACAGATTGTTCCCTTTTACATCTCAGAGCTCTGCATCTGGCCTGCATGAGCATTTTGAACAATTATGGTTCTCCGAATAGGCCTGATACATCACTCATTCTCCACAAAGTAGTTGAACTTCGAAACTCTCCATTTTATATTGAGCCAAACATGCCCATCTACATTCTTCTTATAGTAGACTTGACATCATCACCTACTCAGGTTGGGCTTCAGACTTTGTTTTATTGCATGCTAATGGTTTATTCATCATCCAATCATCTGTAGTCCTTATCCTCACACGAACTAGCCCCTCTGTCCTTGCCTCCCCAGAATGAATTATCATGGCAATCTGCTGACATGTGTTTAGCTGATTCATTGGCATTGCAGGTCATTTCTCAGAATAGACCTACCAGCTCTATACTGACTGCCAATTCTGGCTCCACAAGTTTTTTTCACTCCCAGTGAGGAGAAGCAGAAATGCAAGAACCATCTGCTCAGTACATTATTCAAACATTTCCAGATATATATGCCTTCCTGAAAAAGCTATGGCATCAGCCCAGGTTATTTCAAGATGTGTATGCAACATATCTGGCCTTTCAATGTGCCGACATCATATGTTTTGAGTGTCACCTTGATTCATCCCAACCTAATACCTGTGGTAGACTGGGAATATTGCCTAGTGATGTACACCAGTTTGCCCTTTTCTATACCCTGGCGCCACAAACCATTGAAAATTGTTGGACATGGTTGAACTTGTACAAGTCTCTTTTCGAGGTTCTCAAGCAAGCAAACATATTGGAACTCCATCCTTCTCTTGCACAGAATCGTCACATTGCACGATGGATTAAATATTGTACTTACTTGTTTCGTTTCAGAGGCTGTCAAGTTCTTAACAACCCAGAAACCACCATTGAAGAAACCAGGCTTCCATACCACCCCTAAGAGACTAACTCTGAAGACAGAGGACAAGTTCGATTCCTGTGATGGCTTGGTGAATTGAAGGTGTCGAGGTGGATCGAGGGTGTTGAAGCATGGTAATGCAATATAATGAGCGAAGACGAGTACGGGGAATGTTCAATATATTCGATAATGAATGATTATGTGTTACATACGAATGATTGTGTGTCAGTTCATGACACATGTCAGTAGAAAAGTTGAGTCAGATAAAGTTACATAACAGCACACTGTCAGGAACTGACACACGATCATCCATACGTAACATATAATCATTCATTATCAGATATATTGAAGTTTCCCCATACTCATTATAACACCTTTGAAAAATTTTAATTTTTATTGCACTATTTTCATACTAAAAGCCAACACCATGCTGTCGGACTTTAAATATCTATCATGAACTGACACACGATCATTCGTACATAACACATAATCATTCATTATTGAATATATCAAACATTCCCCATACTCGTCTTCACTCATTATATTGCATTACCATGCTTTGACACCCTCGATCCACCTCAACACCTTTGATTCACCAACTCAACACCGATTCAATTGCCTCAGACTCCTCGGTATTTCCCACAGGAAATATTTTCACTCTGGTAACCCCTTGGGTTACCTTCTCCATACATTTGTTTCACCAATTACTAATGATTGTAACGACACTCATGTATCATATGTTTTCCCTGAGTCTCACATGTATATAAACCCTCATGTAAATACAATGTAGACTCAGTTTTGATATCAACCTTGGTTGATATCTAATAAACAAACTAATATCTGTTCTTTTTCATCACTCATTAATCTATCTCTGACTCCAGCTGTCGTCGACTCGACCTTGATGGTCTTGCTCATTGTCAACACTAAGTCACACCTCTTAATTTACTCCTACTATAGTCATTGACCTCGACTTCGTCTGATTCTATTGTTGATTACTATAATCAGCATTGTCACCATTAAATTGGGGACATACACTCGGGGTCTAGGAAGAGGGCACAGCATATAAGCTGAGGCCACATCCCTGACTCAGTCGAACTTCCAATCAATAATCTCGAAAGAGTTATCGATTGCAAGATCGACTACAAACCTAAGGTATCAGACCTTGACAACATGTGTGAATCTTCAATCTTGAATCATACATAACTTCTAGACCAATTTCATTGTGACTCAGATTTGAAGTATCTGAATCTACGTCTTATCTATACCATCTTAAAAAGATATAGACTTTCAATACCGATTTTTTAGAATATGACTACTGATTATACTAGTAAACTGTAAGGTGTGAACTAATTTATCAGAATAATAAGAACCAAAATAAACTCTTTTACCCAGGCCGGTGCAAGGCTTATTCTCAGATGGTTGTGATTATAATCATCTTTCTTTATATTTTATTAAACTACTGACAGAATCAAGCTGATGGCAGATCAATTATTTAATACTGCAATATCATGATTGCAAGACCAGTGATAAAGGATATGATCACCAACTTGGATTGAAGTTATTCTGCCTTCAAGCTGGTCATGAATATTTCAAAATACAAGTCATTCTGCACCTAAAAAGTTTGCCACAATGTATATCAATTTCTCCTGTTCTTCAATATGAGGCATATGACTAGAATTTTCAAATGTCACCCATCTGCACTTTGGAATATAAAGGAAGTATGGAAGGACAGCTTCGTCCTGTGCGGGGTCGTCACGGCCATTTATGATTAATGTGGAGGCAGTTATCTTGTGTAAAAAAGGTATTCCTGACCATTTCTTATGGTTTCCAATGGTTTCCCATTCGGAAGGACCGATACTTACAGTAGAGGTGGGTTTATGTTTTTTATAATCACCAGTGTATACTCACATTGTTAAAGCAGAGGTCCTGTCTTCAAATCCGACCTTAAATGCAGTTCTCAGCTCTTCGGGATATGGTTGGATCTTGCAGATGTGTCTTTTGACATACACTTCCATCGCCTCTTGGTACTCTTTATGTTCTGTTGTTCCTGCGTTTTCATGTTTTGATAGAGTCTCTTGGACTTCTTGTGGAAGTGACTTGCGAAGTTTAGTGGCGCCATCTACCCAACCTTGATCAGTTGCTGGAGCGTCCGCGAGAACAACATGGTGCAATCCAGGTGAAGAACGTGTTCCTGCTAATATGGCGGCAATGATAGCACCCCATGAATGTCCGTAGAGATCAAACGATGTTTCAACTCCAAGGTGTTTGATGAGATTCTCGAGCTCGTCGACGAATAAGGTATCTACCCAGAATTCTTCATCACCAAGCTTCTCAGGAAAACGGGTTGAATTTCCGGTACCGATTTGATCGTAAAATATTACAGGTATACCATGTTTGAAGTTGAGGTCAGCGAGTGATAGAAGATAATGATGAGGAAGACCCGGTCCGCCATGTAAAACGATCAAAGGACGTTTAGATGACTTTAGGTCTCCAACGATCTTGTACCATGTTTGACAGTGTTTATCAACATTTTTGACTTTAAAATTGACAAATCCTTCCGTTATCATCGAAGCCATCAACTGAATCGTACGTGTTTAAGGTTGAGTTCTGCGAAGATAGTATAATTTATCCGAGGGTACCGGCATGCCAAGATAATCCCTGGTCAGACGTCAATCACGATGATATCAATGAGCGTGACCAACAGAATGCCTTTATCTTAGATTATGCGAAACATTATGTATGACTAATCTTCAAGATACATAATGTATTATGATAACACTCTACCAACAAAGCACTTGTCAAGAGAATCAGGAATGCAATTACATAACAATACACTAACAATGAGCAATAATTTATACCGCCAATACCACAAGTAGTGGCGGCTTAGCTTTGTCCATTCAGTCTATGCTTTCTAAAAACCGCCTCAACATCTTGAGTGGTATATTCCAAAGAAACATTAGCATCCTTATAGCATTGCGCGGTAATTCGATTGAATCGCTCGGTCGATTTGACCAATTCTTGTTCGCAAGCCATCCAAACGGCTTTAAGAAGTATAGCAGAATTAGTTGGAAAGTCTTCATCGGTGTAATGCTTCTCGACTCGTTTATACAATGCATCAACGTGTCGTCGAATATCTTTCGCGTTGTATTCCTTTATGACACGTTTGAGAGCGCCCTTGTTATAATTCGGTTTATCAGCGACATCGGCTGGTGACGTTGATTGCAGAAGCCGTTCGACGCCATCGAAATAATCCTACCGAAGATTTCAATCAGTTTTTCTTTATACATCATCGAACGACTAACCAATATCCTGGCAAAGGGTCGTCGTAATATAATTTTGATATACGCGGATAAGTTTTCGTCATAATTGGACTGAGCTAGTTGGATAAAACGCCTAAAATTCCCAAGCTGTTGCTCCGTCATTTCCGTGATAAAGTATCGCATGTTTTCTGCATGCATGTCTATTAAGTCATAGTCACAAATTAATAGGTGCACCAGCAATAACATACCAACTAACTCGACATGATAATTGAGTTGGTCTTTGTCTTCCGCATCACCGTCACCTTCCAATTTTGCCATTTGTTTCAATGCTTCAAACATGCTCTGGATGATCTTCTCATAGGCTGCATCTGCTAGTTCTCGAGTTTCGGAAGAATCATATCCTTTAAGTTGGTTTTCAATACGACTAGCATATGTCTATAGTTGCGATACACGTTAATTTGTTGAAACGGCAGGAATACAGTCAGACAAAACCTTACAGGGAAGTACTTTATAAACTGAGCAACACCCTTTCGTTTCTTCGTGGTCAGCTTCGTTTGTTCTATGGCGCGAACTTGTTCATCCTAACAAATCGAGATGAGATGAGTGTAAAAATACGTAGACAAGGGTAGACACGCACGATATGACGATCATATAGTCCCTTCAGTCTTTGTTGCTGTCTCTGTAATACCTTCGCCCAAAAGGCATTACCCCTCTCTTCGCTATCCTTTATTGCAGCTTCTAGAGTTGCTAGCATTCCAATAACTTGCCTTGAGATATAAAGTAAAAAAAAGATGGCAGTACTTGAATAAAAATAACCATACACATTGTCTTTCGTCAAAGCGATATCAATCCACGACTTAATTTCTCCGGCGAGAGATCCAAATATCAAATCCATGGCACCTCTGATCAATTTCGCAGTGCTCGAACTAAGACTCTTGTTTCGCGTAGCTTGTCGACGGAAAAAACTTTCAAGAGACATATAATCGGCATAAGTTAAAGTGACGTTGTTGATATGTAAGAAGTCGGCAATGAATTGCTCTTCAAATTGAATTTGGGTTCCTATTTGCTTTAATATAATATCGAGGGCCTAGAGTAGTGTCAATTAAAATCGAATAACGTTTTGAAAAGGTCTACTTACTTCAGGCGACCGAAGTTCAGTGCGCTCGCCTGTCCGCTTATCGCGATCTCTAGTCCGCGAATCCAAAGGCGTTCGGACCGATTTGACACGACGTAGTTGATTTGCACCACGTGTGACAGGAGGACTAAAACCTGTAATAATACCGTCACCAACAAGCTCACAAAAGAAGTCTCTGAGATACCAACTCATTTCCTGTTCTTCGTCGGTAGCTTTTTTAACCAAAGATGCATAGAATAGGAGATAAGCTTTTATCTCTTGATTGTGCAACGCGCTAGCTGCTGAGAAATACGACTGAAAAACATTGCTTCGTGAAAAACTAGGCAGGTAGTAAAACCATATTTCAACTTACAGCGCACATTCGAATACCAATCATCACTCATTTCCTTTAGATAGAGCATCAAACCGCAATACCGCCCGAGGTATTCTTCCAGTTCTTTATGACGACGGAGCTCGTTTGGACTACATCCTTTGTTATTGAGAGTGCGATCCGACTATAACACACATTATTGATCAAAGGAAATAGTTACAGGAATATTCAACTCTTACCTGGACACCAAACATGATCTCAAAGTAATCGTGTAGTCGTTTGCAAAATTGGTTATTATACGTCTTATATTCTCCCGATCGTTCTACCGCCATTGCCATTGCCATTTCTTAGCGATATTAGATTGACGTAAAAGACAAACAGTTATCTGGATCTTACCAGAGTCCCTGCCAGATAGTAAGGCTTTATAAAGATCTGCGGCGGCCCGCTCTAGTTTATCGATACCACTTTGTTTTTCCAGCGACTCTTGTGTCAGAATAAGCAACGTGGTCGGATCAACGTTGGCCGTTTCCTAGAACTTCTGGTAAGATCATCTATCACCAATGACAAAAAGAAAGCGCGGACGAACCAATAACTTCTCTAGTTCTTCCAAGAGGTTCTTTTGATTCTGGGTTTGCACTTGAAGTCCACGATTTTGAGACTGAATATAAGAAATATCCTCGCTGACAGCCTATAAATGGGTCAGATGATATAAGTTAATGAGGGATAAAAACTGACATTCAGGTGAATCTTATATGATGAAACCATAATATCCATGGAATCAAGTTCACGGAGGGCATCGCCGATATATTTCAAAACCAAGCCGACAAGATCGTCTTCCTCCAAAAAGGCATAAATAGTGGCCTAAGCTATATTAACAGGCGGTTAAATTGATTTATAACCAAATATTTACCTTTTCTAATGCAACCAATTCGTCCTGTAACCGAGCTTCAATTTGATCGGCGGCAGTTCTCTTACGCTTTGTTCCTGACAACGTGGTTGTATCGTTCACCCATTCATACCCCTCAAGCATCTCTTCAACATTAGCCATGATAACCTCCGAACTATCTTCATCTATTCCGATTGATGAATCAGGGTGCAGAAGTCGATCCAGGTTACTTTGATTTACGGTATCAAAAAATGATATCCTAGCATTATAATCCCTTCCATTCGTTTCTTTGCGGACGATAGGTGCCTCTTTAGGTGCCTCTTGCGTAGGAGTCGGTTGTTGTGCGGTAGCGGTTTCAGGTTTAGGATTCAGAGGTATTGCGGGTTGCAGCTGAGGCACGGAAGGGCGGTTCTCAAGTGGGGGCTTGGGATGCTCTGCAGAATTGCGTCCTTTGCGTAATTGTAAAGGTGATACCGCAGGGCAAATGCAACGGCGGATGGGGTGAAGGAGTTCGTGGGGCGCTAGGAGGTAAAGAGGGAGAAGGGGTGCGTTTTGCTCGATTATCGCCGGGTTCTAATTGACGTTCTGACCCCCTCGAAGAACGTCCAAGTTCAAAAATGGGTTGACTGGTTCGGTCTGTAGCTGTAGATGGCCTGGAAGGTGGTCTAGACGGCGACCTTGGAAATTTGGGAATTTGAATTTCACCAATAGGAGCAATAGGAGCTGGACTACGGGGGTATATAGATGTGGGTGTTGAAATGACGGAAGAAGTGACAGAATCGGGTCGCGTGAATTGGGGTCGTACCGGAGGGGAGGTGGGTCGATTTGGGGTAATCGGCAACTGGGGAACAAACTTTGGAGAGTTTCGTCCAATCCCTAGGTTTCTCGAGGGTGTCGTAACCCGCGGTTGTTCAATCGAGATTCGTGGTGTCGTCGACCGTGATTGATCAAACGAAGTTCGCGATTGGGCTGTTACCATTGTATTAATTAGAATTGACATGTAGCAAACAAAAAGAGTATCTTTTTTTACCATTACTATTTGTGGGGGAAACATTTAACAAAGTAAGCGGGGCATTACTCCAGAGAGTTCTAAAGGTATTCACGACTGCGCCAACGAATTCACTTTGCTGCTTAGAATCTTCAGCTTACCAGCGATATGCTCTTCCGAGTGTGAGGGTGAAGTTGTTAGGCTGCACATAGCATTCCATTAAGCACATAGCAATGGCATTGATAACATACTCACATCTGTGACTTCGACTGCTCGAAGTTCGATTAATCTCCATGTCTTGCCAATAGAGAAGGTACCGTTGGTGTTCATTTTCGACTTATGAATGAACCCATCGTCGGTGGAGTTTCCTAGATAAGATATAGTCTAATATTGCAACCATAACCCTACGATAAACTTACTGGATAGTAATAGGTATCTCGGTTTCCGAGTACCATCCTCTGTATCTTCCCAAATTTTGACATGACAAATATATGTTTCTGGAGGACTTCTTTTAGTAAATACGGACGCAATAATCTTCGCTTTAATGTCCATATTGAAGTTCAGAGTAAACAAGGAATCAATAGCTTTCTACGATGTTACCATGCAGCTGCAGGCTGTTGAGGTAGCGTGACAACTTGAAACGGTAGCAAGGCGTGAACAATTTCTTGCTAAGCGGCATAGTCGCCGTTCCCCTTACCCGTTGACAATTCTTGACATCGCTTCAAAAAGGTCCTACTAAGCAGCCGCTGTCAGTAGTAAGTCTTCCTCTTATGTATGTGCATGCCCTGAATCATTTTTAGCTCGTTCCTTGCTTTGCCAAGCCGTCAAACCAACACTAGAGTGCTAGCAGCATCCAAATTAGTACTATCTCTTTCCTCATTCAGTGTCGGATTTTTTCCTGGCTATAATTTTCTCCGTATATAGTTAAAAAAAAATCGCGTCTGTAAGTGAATTTCAAAGCAATTCATGTCAATTGTCAAACTAAGCCTTTAGTTTGTGCACCTAAATCATTACCGAATCTCAAAATTTGAAAAAGTATGTGAATTTATTATTACAGATAATTTTACATTAATTAATTTTTTATTTTCCAAACCATAGATAAAGACTGCAGGTTGGTGTATCTTGCGCCTTACCACCTGTGTACGCATGTCACTATGCCATATTCAAAAATTCCGAAAAAACACTCACATTCCCGTACCACGCATACCCCTATGATCGTCTCTTCACCATCTGTGCCATCCTCCTCTCCTGTTGGAAGCCCTGTCCCCATGCATAATTAATAATTTTCTATCTCCCGCCTGCTAGTTATAAAGAGGTCTAAGTTTTGTAATTTGAAACCCACCGGTATTTTTTATTATCATTGACGGCAAAAATTATTTTGGTAATCGATCTGTATAATCTTATTCTAATCGGTAAACAGAGAAAGAGTTGGTGTAGTGTTTGCGCCGCTGTGATCATCTGAGGATAACCTTGCACCGGTAAGCAAGTTTAATTCGGTTTTTAATTACATTACAACTTATTATCCATTATGAGCAGTAGTCATGTACTCCAAAAATCAGATAAACAAAGCCATTAATAAGATGGTGTAGATGAAAACAGTTATGTATGTGTACTGACTCAGATATTTCAATTTTAATTTGCTGCGGACTGAAGGTTACACCTGATCAACTCCCCAACTTCTAGGAAAAGCGACAAGTCTATTTACGAAGTTATGGGAAAAAATTGAAAGGATTGAGAAAAACGGAGTTACATAACAATATCACAAAGGTAAGAGGTCATTTCAGTTGGTAAGACCAACTGGCAAACATTGTATAACGTCCCCCGGAAGCTTCTTACCTCTGTGACTACGTGCAAGAAAAGCAACTAGCTCCCGGAGCAACTCAGCATCTTCGTTCATTTCTTGTTGTGCACCCCGGTCCCCCGGTTGCACCCCGCGGTCATTTTCATCCATTGTGACCCAACCTCGATGTTGCCTTAAGTCCTCCCACTCGCGTGCAGCGATCTGTTCGTAGTAAAAACGCCGCCAGAATATGAGGATGAGGTTGGCTGCAATCTCTACAGGCTCCCACGATGGAAGAGACTGGAGTTCTAACTTAGAAAGGAAAGCAAGCTTTTTCTCTTGGGTTAGATTGGCGGAGATGTGCCAATTTGCAAAGAGATCAGGTTGACGAAAGATCTCCTTTCCTTCATCATAGTGGGACACCACCCAAAACAAAACCCAAGCGAAAGACTCCAGGTCATGCCGGTATAGATGGCGCATCGTCCCCTTTTCTGTTGGTGGGGAAAGCAAGTCGATCGCCATAAAAGGTATTGTTCCTGTCCGGTCGTTAGCTCGAGTGCCCTTGCGTTTTCCACTAATATTAAGACGAGAAAGATCGAAGTCGCTCAATACACCCTTTGGAACCTTGTCCTTGATGCGGTACATGAGGTTGCTTACGGAAATATCGCAATGTTCGATCCCTTTCTCCCAAAGGGTGTGGTGTGCTAATAGAAAGCGTTGGTTGGGAAACAAAGTTAATAGACAATCACCCGCTTACTGGTAACGATGTCCCAATACGCTTTCCAGAACTCCAGCCCTTTCAAGTCAGTTAAAGGCGAAAGCTTTTCAAAGACGGCGCAGTGCAAGATACGGGAACAGTCGCGGTCGGTTCGATGAAGACCGAGAAGAGTACGTATAATCAAAGTCGAATGAACAGTGAGGGTTTCAAATACCAGCATGTTGGGGGTGTGATCTAAAATGACTGCCCGTTCCTTACCCAGTTCTTGGATTTTCTGGATGATCGTGCTCTCCTGTTGACGAACGGTTTCTGGCCACGACATTTTTAGGAAAAGCGGGAGCTCAGTCTCAGTCTTCAGACCACTTGTTTCGATAACAGGGACGCCAGTTGTGCCGCGACCATTGAGCACGTAGAGAGTCGAGACCTCTCCTGTCTTGAATTGAAATGATCGATTCCTAATCCGAATGGTGCCCGAATGACCTTCCAACGCGAATTGAATTTCCGGTGTCGGCGGGAAGGCGATTGAGTCCCAATAGCAGCTCGCGAGCATTTGAAAGATCAATGTCAAGACGACGAAATGGGGGAGGTTGGTGATGAAATCGAAACCGCGTGCCGCGAGGGGTGACTGTCGATCATGCATCACTACATACAATTCGCTATCTATATATGTTATATTCAACATCATGCTAACAAAAGGTAGAATAGAATCTAAAAAACTTTACCAAGAAGAACAACACCGACAGCAGACTTAATCCATGCACCCGTTGACAGTCGCTCTGCCGCATAAATTGCGGATTGCACTGCTGGGTGAAGCGATTTAGACATTTTTGGTATTTTCCTTGAGTCGGACTGTTCAGATGCGACTTGGTCTGACCCACGCTTTCTGCGTTCGCTTGAGGGCGTTTTTGAAGACAATTCTGTTTCTGCGATGAACAACGGGGCCGTTGTTGATGCTGACCCCTTTGCCGAAGACGATGAAGCAAATGTTGAGGACGCCGCCGTTTTGGGGGATGACATGGCCCTTGTAGATGATTTAGGTGCTGGAGAGGAGGACTCTGTGGTTGTAGAAGATCTGGTGTTCCATGCAGGGGGAGGACACCCCTCGAATTGTGCTGTAAAGGCCGAATGCTTAACCAATTCTATTCAGTAGCACAGAAGGGTCAATACATACATGTACGAGCTGGAGTTTTAAATTTCATCGACGATTTCCTTCTCGGTTTCGCCGGGGTCGATTTTCCTGAACACGTTTGTCAGAAATAAACTTGAGCCGAATGTAAATGTATAAATTACCCACCTTGCAATGGTGCACTGGAGAGGTCAACATCCAAACCAGACCTCGGTGGCCTCAGCATGTTCTTCGTATTCTCATGTGTTAACCGGCCGCTTTGATATTCCGCGGGAATATCTCTGTTTCTCAATGATTCATTCTTCTTCACTTCAGCTCAAATGTCATTAATACCTCATCTCATCTTAACTTCTGATCATCTTCAATCTGTTCTTTGGGATCAGATTTGTATTTGATATTAGCGCAATGAACCGTATCTTCAAAGGTGTCGCTCAGACAAGTGTCTCCGTTGAGCACTCTTGCAGTTCTCCAATCAAGCTGAATAATATCTGGTTTACGGCTATTGCGTAATTTGGGAGGATTCGGTTGAATGACTTTGGGATCATTGACTTTGAAGATTGCCGCGAGCTTTTCCTCTTGTACTTGGAGCTCAGTTGGAAGGGTCACTTGGTTTGACTTGGACCTGAAATGACAGATGATAGCATTGAGAACCTGCACGGTTCCTTGATAACGGCCAGGTTCGTCGATGCTGTCACAGCTATTTTACCATAAAAAAAAAGGAAAAAGAGAGTCAACATATGTTTCACAAGAATAAGAACAAGATCGTTTTGAGACGCACTATGCCTTAATAGCTGACCGTAACTGTATCGTATACGGGTTACTTTGGTTCAAAAACATTCTGGCCGCCTTTAGGCATTGTTCCAGAGCCGCCTCTGCCCACTTTTGGTTTTCCACAGAATCGTCAGTTTTCTTAGCGATAATCCTCAGCATCGCTTGTAGCATGATTTCTGTCTCGCATTCCACAGTATTCAGGACGTCTTCTTTAACATTTTCCTTGATATGGTCAACACTGTAGGACATATAGCAATAGTATCATCGTGGAACTTCACTCACGCGGTGTTAATTTGATATTCGGCAATACAAGCCGTTCCGTGATTAGGTGGCGTATTATCTATATCATCAGGAACGTGTTGACCACTTTGTGGCGGTGTTTTGTAGTCGCTCCCTGATTGCATGTCTGCATGAATAAAGAGTTTGTTTGCTCAACGAAAAGTGAAAGGGGTAAGGTGCTGATAGAGTTATGGTCAAATCGTGTGTAGGGGGCAAATTGTGCGCGAGTCTTGCTGACTAAGCTATTTGTTCGGGCTCAGCCATTTGCCGCGATACATGCCGAAATGTATACATACAGTCGAACTCCTCATAATGAAGTGAAAAGGCCGCCAAGCGGCGCGGACCGAAGCTCAGGTCGATGTAGCGTTTGTACGGTACTAGTATAAGACTGACAATCTAAACCTGCTGTGATCTACCACTAACAAGGAGAAGAAACCAAGTATTATATTGCAATGAAACCTAAAATACAATTTCTTGACAGACGACTGCCGGTGTACAGTATCGCCTTTGACAGTGCAAGTGAACTCTCCTTCGGTGTCACAGAAATAAATCATTCGACAACTGGAGTCTGTTGTCTCTCCCAGTAATAAATCCTCTCAATGAACCAGGTATTGACGAAAATGTTTTAAGGGATTTGGGAGTTGATAAATCACTATTCAGTAAAGTGGTTAGGTGGTGAGATGAGTCCTGTGCCGGTTAAGAAGTGCCAATGTCATAGACTCTCTGGGGATAGTGAATCCCATCCTCATATCCTCGATGTTTGTATTTCGATAAAGCTTGATCAAGGATTCAGACGGTACACAATACTACGAAGAAGCATGAGGGTGTCAAAAGGGAAAGAGAAATGGGAAATACACGGTATTTCAGGTGATGAAGTTCATCACAGCGGCTATAATGCCAGGTTCAAATCAGTCTGTCTGTAATCGTTGGATGTAAAGTCGACACGCACATTACCTGAACTACTCGTGAGGTACACAAATGGGGTTAGACATAGTGATTACTTCGGCAATTTTGTATTGATAATCGTGCGAATCCTGACAGACGTTGGTATGATAAACTAACAATGAGAGGACAGCAATTATAAGCTGCGAGGTGCAGGGCCAGCAATACAGATCGAGGTTGGCTTCCTTCCAATCAATGTCTCGGGAAAATTGCAGAGCCTATTAATCTTATTAACATCAATTGGCACAGAAATGTACAATAGAGACCAATAAGTAAAAACCCGTTTTTCTGTGTAACTGTAAGAATACATCTTGTTCGTGGCCACTTGGAAAATAAGAAGGAAGCAAGGTTTGGAAAATTGAGAGTTGTTGCGATAAAACCTCAACAGCCATCGACCGTATGAGAGGCAATTTGTGCATCACCAATAAAATTTCCACAACGGACTTAGACACTAACAAATCATGTAGAAGGTCCTCATCGCTGTGAGCAAGGTAGTGGAGTATGATGCTTAGCACCATTTTAGGAGAGGGTTACTCATCGAGAAGATTAAAAAAGGAGATCGAAATATTATGAAACAGAAACGAGGTTTGTTGTCACTACATGGGAAAATCATGGAAATTAAGCCAAGCACACAATCAGTTTTTTTTAATGAGTAGGAAAAAATGGGGGATATAGACCGAGGAGACCGAGGACAATACGACATACAAGGTTCCCAATGAAAGAAACCGTAGGAACAGATTAGAAAAAAATTGGCGAGTGCATCCTCGGATTTGTGTACATGATAGATATGAAACCCTCTGTAAATGGTTGAGGGATAAGGCGGAACACCATCCAGAGAGGTCTGTTACGTTTCCAGTATGAAAAGTCATATCCTCCGAGATGCAGTCAATATTACACACAGTGAGATCAACAGATACGAGTCAGCGGCCTAATGCACGAACAACCGAATATCTTATTACACTTACAACTTTAGAGAAGGAACAAACTAGGATTTCATTGAAGACGACACATGCGTAAATAGTGAAGCAATTTGATATTCGAAGAAAGACAAGAGAAAAGACAGGATTGATTCAGGGTGATTAGAACAGACAGCAATAACGGCGATGCGCAAAGATTATGTGAGTCAAAGCAGCAGACAGAGGGAACAGTAGGGAACAGTCGACGTATAATAGATGCTCTATCGGGTTTACCTGACCGTAAGTCTGGGAAATACAGTACCAAATCGAGCGAATTTCCTTATAAGTCGACACGTAACTGTTCTATACACCAAAGCTATCGCTTCGGTAATGAATAGCGTCCGTTCCCAGTCAGCCCATGTGACAATGTGACATACATCTGGGTTACAATTAGCCGGGGAAACTCTGAAAATTCTGACCCGGAGGAGATTTTATTGTAATCTTGAAGTAAAATCTGAATCTGTAATAAGTAAACATTTCTTATTTGTGTTCCAAAATGAAATCAAAAGTTAGAACCCCGACTCGCGTAACTTTTTGGACTGGTTTCAAGTGGTAGCAAGTAGGGCTCGGCACCGTACCGTATACGGATACGGCCGTATAAAATACGGTGTAATACGGATGAATCCGTACCGTATAGTGATCTTTCGGGGCCCTCGACGGTACGGATACGTGTACGGCACGGCCGTATACGGACAAATACGGTGTACGGTACTGCATATCTCAAGAATTAGGTAAATAAACAATAATTATCACTTATCTCAGTTGATAGCATGAACATCCGCCTCCTTTTTGAGACCTTCCATCCAACCTTGAACGAGCAGAACTGCGATTAATTCTTCACCTGTTCAAATGCCATTAAGCGCCGTCGAAATATTTTGAGGGTTTCTGTCGATTTAAACCAATATTTCTCACTCTTGACTGCTTACATCAGGAAAAAAATTAGACTTGTCAATACAACCTACAGTGCTATGTAGCCTATGTTGTCCTACATTGTCCTATGTAGCACTGTGTAAGGGGGACTTGTCAATATAACGGCTGGCTTTTTCCTGATGTAACGAATGCGTGGCCTTCAAAAAGCAATAATGGAAGAGGAAAATGAACTCGTTAAAAGATCAAATTCATTGAAAGGAATTAGATAAGGTAGAGACGAAACTCATCTTTAACTCAAATAAAACTTCCTCAGCCCAATCTTCACCATAAAAATCACCGTGAATAAAAGCGGATAACAAATTCAATGATTTATAAAATAAAATAAAATCTGCAAAAAAGTGAGAAGGACACTAAGCGTCAGAGGATGTCGGAACAAAACCTTGAGATTTGAAAATCCATGTTTGATCAACTTTAATTTCCCAACGCATGTAATAGACACCCAAATCCTTCTTTATCAGGCACCATCGGTCACGAAGAAGTGAAAGAACGAGATTTAGTTGTGCCGACGAGTGCTTCCTCAAAGTCTGGAGGACAACCATCGGTCACATGTGGGCGCTATAATAGCGTGATACTGTGACAATCCGTGACTTTGTTGTACGGCCGTAATCATACGGATTTATACGGTGCATTCCGTACCGTTCACGTACCGTATAACAGTTGGTCAGATCCTTCGACGGTACGTGTACGGCTTATACGGGTACGGTGCCGACTCCTACCCCTATATGTAAGACTCGCGCTTTGCTTCAAAGTCCGAAGCGGTCAACTTTCTTTTAACCATAATGCTAGTAAGTAACCCATTCAGTACCAACGCATTTCATCTCATCGTATTTTGCCACAATAATGGTAGCCTTGTAATGCGCTCTCCTCAGTGACCGTTCATGGTCTTGTTTTCAGAGACGGTGTGTCTATTCCTCAGACGTTCCAAAAAGGTACATCCAGACAAGGTCGTGTTTACAATTTTCAAAACGACTACTTCAAAAGACCTGGTGGTCTTTCAGTCCATCCTCTTTCCAGTCTCACATCACCTGGAAACGAACATCTTTCTATCTCGTTGGGGGAGACTCTAGGTTACGGCAGGATTGGAACGGTTCACGAAGCGAATCTACTTACTCGTGAATCGAACTTGCCCCCGCTTGTTATGAAAATTTCGCGTCATAAACGATCTGCACATGTGGAACAAGAAACGTGGTTTTACGAAGAGCTTGAACAGGTACAAGGGATAGCGGTTCCACGATGTTACGGCCTCTTTCAAGCTCATATAAACGCAGGATCTGAAGTATCAGTGTGGAAGGAAGAACGAAAACACAGATCCAGAGAATTTGAAAAATCTGAAGAATCCGACGAATCCAGTCAATCCAGCGAATCCGATTATGGTGCCCCTAAGTTTGATTGGGACATTCCAAACTCAAAAGGTGGAATAGTTCCTGTCTTCCCTCCCCCGGACCCGACTCTGATAACAATACTTCTCCTTGAACGTTTGGGTGAGAGAATGCCAATGGAGGAACCTCTTGATACCATAGAGTAATGTTTTTTCACCTTTTATCGGTTTCCATCGTGGCTGGCTTATTCCATTTCGTTAGGCCCGACGTATATGAAATTTACAATGATATATCAAGATTGGGAATAGAACATCTCGATATTCGTTGGAGTAATATTCTTTCGGTCCAGGACCCTGATCATCAACCTCCGGAGAACGTGTGTCCGAATCATGGACATGCCCATCGATGGCGAATTGTCGATTTTGATTTGGCGAGGAAAGCAGATGGCAGAGTAGATTACTTGGACTCCTGTGCCGAAAGTTGGTTAGAACGATTGTTTACGAACTTGCCTCGTGGCGTAGTTGTTGAGCCTTGGGACTGATAACATCTTCTGCTTCGGCCCACTCGATACCTTATCGAAATCATCAAATAACTTGTACTTTTGTACACCATAATATCCGAAGGTCATTGAAAGTAGCCTAGTAGTATTCCTTATTTCCCAGACGCGAAGTAACTAATCACGCTTGTGGTAGTTTTTAGCAATTAGGCATCGGCATTTATTGTGCTTGGTGGAATACCATCTTTTCATGCAATAGTTTATTCATATGTAGTCCCTTCCCCTATATGAGCACTCATAACAATGAATAGAACCACGCGCGCTTCACATGCATATACGCAGAACGTTTACAATGCGGGATTTTCGCTACAAATAAATGCGGGTGGTTCCGTGGGCAAAGTAATTTGACGAACTATTTCAAAGGTAAGAATGTATTATCTATGTGAGGATACTCAGGGGCAAGGTACGTACAACGGTAGCAAGGTCAACCTTCCACACTCCTTCCGTAATGTCGCAAAAATCGAAATCGGTTTATTAACCTTAATAAACCAAAAAATGTTAATTGGTGCGAACGCGGTTTATTAATCTGTCAAAGTCCTAGTTAACCTCAATACGGCCCTACGATTTATTAACCACCTCATAATTTATAAAAGGCAGGGCTAATTACTTTTCTCTCCTTTTTAGAACTCGTAACATTTCAAACTTGTTTCAGAGAACAAGTCGTTTTACATAAAGAACATAATTATATTATTTTTCGTGATTATTGTAATAATAATTACATGAACTATACTACTAGTAATACTTATAGAATGGTTATATATTCTAATTAGTTAGCTACTAGACTCATATGGACTTATGTAAACAAATCTAACTTGTTGTCGCTCAACTTTGACTTAGCACTCAAGTACGCACTTATGAACTGGGGCTTTCGCCCACGAAGAGTGACACAGTTTCGAGTTTATATAGAAAATAGAGCGCACAGACCTTGCGTTTTTTTTTGATGATCACTTGAACGACAATTAGCCGATGTATGGACTTTTGAGCAAATGGCGAGTGGCACTCATTAACGCCCATTCGTAGATCAATATGAGGTTTATTAACCGGTTTCGATTTTTAATGACTTCTGTGCAACTTGAAGTTGTGGTGCTTGTGCAACACCGTAACGTCAATAAAGGTAGTTTATGTCGCCATGAACTTGGCCCTTGGTTGGATGAACTTGTGCTCGCTCTGCGATGCAGGCATCGTTATGCTTTGGGTGCTGCCATTTTGTCTAAAATTCGTACGAAATACCGTGACTATCGGGAAGTGGGCCGTTTACCTATTACTAATAGGCCCCAACCCTGGGCCTAGTGTTGCCCACGGCTGGCTAAAATCTTGTTAGAAAGCCGAAGGTTGTGAGGAGAACGGAGGAGAATAGCATGAGGAAGAATCGTGTGAAAATCTGGCGGCTTGAGCCGTGGGCAACACTACCTGGGCCCAGTCACTACAGTTTGTGACGGTGCTGCTGGTGTATAAATATACGATTCTGCAAGAACTTACTAACCATCCAATGTCGTCGACAAACTCTGACCTCAAGAGCATCCAGCCTGGGTCCTGGGCTGAAGAATCGTCCACTTCTTCCGATTCCGGTATGAACTTTGTAGTATTCATTAGGACAGTATCGATTTTTCCGGGGAACTTCTTTAGTAAGACTATGATACTTCCTCGCAGATATTCTAGCAGCTACTGCTTTCAAATAGTATGTATCATTGTCCCGTCTCTCCCGAATTCCTACTGCAATTGAAGGGCGTTCGTTTTTAAGTGGCTAGTGGAGAGAGGCCCAAGGTTGGAAGGCGGGCCACGGTTGTCACGTTGGTGTGGGTAAGATGCGGCTGTTGTCCACGAGCGGTGAAATGTGTTGGGACGGAAGACGATGCTTATTATTTTTTGATATGGACTCCCGGGTCGAATCTCGAACGTATATAGAGTTATGAGAATACAGATGTGATAAGAAGACGATATGACTTCGTTGTGGGCAATAATCAGACCGTTTGTAAGGAGTAGCTACAAGGTCAGTCCCTATTCCTCCTATTCCTTGGATCTCAAACTTGTACCAATACTAGTTCCAGGCCGATGAAGTTCTCATTGACAGCGTTCTTCGCGGTAAAGGCGCGCAGCGTCGTGGTTAAGACTCGATTGGCTACAGAAGAGTCTCTCTTTGAGTGTGTCAGTACACACGAATCACAATATCATCTATTTGATAACAACCCTAATATCTTCCGTTTCCTCATCCATGTCATTCTTATTTATGTGTACGTTTGGTTGAAGCAACTCTATATTTTACATAAAGCTATTCCTGCCCATCATGCTGACATCGTCGAACGAGAGCACTCAACCTCAGTCCTCTAGGAAGGCCTCGCGTTCACAGGAATATGATATTATCTAGAACGATTTTCTGTCGTCCTCTATGAAGACGAAAGCCTGTTCCGGCCCGTCGGAACGCACAAAGGTACACCTAATACCATCACGAGGCCACAATACTAATGTTCAGCTTCATACACTTCGGATTACCCGGAAGTTCGAAATCAACTGATGTGTTGCTAACTACCCCCCGATAGCTAAATCATGTGTCTCCTTCAACGCAACAAACAACTACACGAAATGTCTATAAATTATAGTGAACAATCATGATTTTCTTACGATTCTGTGAGCGATGCATCTTTCCAACCAACTACGTACTTTGGGCCTTTTCATCTTTTGTCTGACCCTATTCTCTCCGGCATTATCATCAGAAGTTCAACGGCCTCCCATCCCAACCCCATTCAAAACCTGTCTGGTCAACCATCAGGAAGGAACAGATGACGTCCCTGCACTTCAAAACCTCCTCTCTGAATGTTCTACAAATTCACGTATTCTTTTTCAACAAGGAACGACTTATAACATAAGGTGAAAATTGACTTGATATAAATTTTGACCGGTTTTTGAGAGAGCCAAACCTTTATAGCACTCCTGTGGTATTTGGCGATCTCAAAAATGTGGAGATAGCCATTGAAGGAAACCTCGATTTACCCCAAAATATACCATATGTGCAGGGAATTGTTAGCCAAAATGGTGGTTCAGTGCATTGGTTTACTGCAACCGGCACAAATGTTACTTTCAGTGGAAATCAGGATACATCTTGGGGCTGGATAAATGGTGCCAATCAATGCATGCACTTATTACATTGATTATTTTTAACCATATATATAGCGTATGGTAAACCCTGGTGGAAAGCCTCCCAATTAACAGACCCAGGAGGATTGGTAGGTAACCTTCACTAGATTCACTGTAAGCGTATAATAGACCACTCAAAGGCCTTGCGTCCCCATTTATGGTCCCTGAATCTTGAGTAAGGTTTCTTCTCATTTTGATGTTTAGCTTCTATAATGTGTGAATTATCAAAGAGATTCTGTCATCCGGTGGGTGAAAATCAAAAATCCTATAGCATGGAACTTCGCGCTTGCTGGGAATAATGTGCATGTCTATAATATCACCATTGATGCAAGTTATAACCTAATGGTAAACTTTTACTCTTCCTTGTGAAATTGTACTATAGACTCTTCGCAGGAGCCTTATGATTTCCCCTTTAACACGTATGTATTTTCCTCTTCTCAAACGTGTACTCGCTAAATTCGCATTCAGTGATGGTCAGTATTAGTCGCTCTACCACTTTTTGTTGTCAATGAAGTTTTGTCCCAGGTTTTGACATATCCGGGACGAATTTTCTCCTCGAAAATAGCCATATTTTTAATGGGGATGACTGTGTCGCAGGTAAGGATTAAAGGGATTGTACTAAAAGATGTTAATAGTGTTTTTCAAGTTAATAATGGTGCACACAACATAACCGTTCGCAACTTTACTTGCGAAGGGGGACATGGCGTATCACTTTCAGGAACAGACGACATTAGCAATGTCTTATTCGATAACATATATAGTCGCAACTCACTTTATGCAACAAGATTTAAAAGCTCACTTGATTCTACGGGTACGGTGTCTAATGTAACCTGGTCGAATATGTAAGTCAGGTTTCAGTTCAGTGCCTAGAAATTGGGTTTATTTGGCGATATTTGCCTGGTATATAGCCATGTCTTAAATGCCACGTTCCCTGTTTTTGCCACGGGAGTTTATGTCGATCAGAACACCAATCGTGGACTCACACCACCAGGGCAATATCCTCCGAACTCGACATCAACACGAATTATAGACTTTTCATGGGTTAATGTTACTGGAACTATCAACTCTGAACATCCTGGTGATGGGTCGTAAGCATTTATTTATATGTGTATCATGCTCTTTATTATCATTAACGTTTATTAGATGTATTACAGTGCCGTGTTGTGCGTAAGCTGCTTGTAGTTTTGGAATGATTCTCACGAGGATGCTGTGCATAACAGGGTACGCCATCGAAGGAATTACGAATACGGAAGGTATTGTCATGCAATTACTCAACGGAAGCGGTATGTCATGTTCGGACCCACTCACGCTCCCTTATAACTATTTTATTTCTCTCAATATTAGCCACGAATATTGTTACAAAGAATATCATCCTGATGCCCATTGATGGCATAGGAAATGTCGATGTCTTTTGCGATCCTTCATCCTTCACTGATGGAACGAAGAGTTTGGGATTCAAGTGTTTGAATGGTGCCTATGAGGCCATCTAAATAGAAACCAATTGGAGGTACAAGGGTAGGTTTATCTAACCGAGGGTGGGGTTTGGTCATGGGTATGAAATTGATCAGCAAATAAATGTCTATGGATGCCCAACTTGTTTAATAAGCCGTCAAAGATTGTCGTTCTCTATTTAAACATGATTTTTTCAGTCCTTTTTGTCTCCATAATTTGAGTGAAAAAGAGAGTTCAGAAAATCATCAAAAAATGTGTGTTTACAAGTTTTTTTATACCCTCAACTCAATTAGACAAGCTCACCGTTCCGGATTGAAACATTCTGGCATCTGCGTGTCATGCTGCGTGCACGTGATGGATTATTCGTTTCCGCGGAGGCAAATTATGTAAGTCGCTGACTCCTGGACATTAACACAGATGCACTCTCTACTCATTTTTCCAGATGAAGTTCATGTACATATTTTGAGTAATTTGGACCTTAAAGGAATACTTAATTGCTCATTGGTATATATTTTTGCTCATGGATTTTTCTGTCCGCTGAGCTTACTGTTCCTTTATAGGCCTGTCGACGTCTTTATCAAATAGTCAAAAATTCCCTTGTTTTGCAATATAGGATTGCCCAATTAGCAAGTAATGTTATAGATACCGGAAAATCAAGCTTGAATATCAGAAAGCGCCTCGATCTTTTGTACCAATTTGAAAGAAACTGGACTACTTTGGATTTTACCTCAACACATAAAACCATCAAACGAAACAGTGATACCTGGGAACTCACACGTGGCGTTCTTGCTTTTGGGTTTGGGAGAACTAGAAAACCTCCTTCCGGTTTAGATTTTACTCAAACCCCCTCAAATATGCGAACGACCCAAGGGAGAACGTGGCGTTACGATGATTTAAACGTCAACATCCGTGATTTCACAATAGACCCATGTCAAGATCTAGTCGTGGTTATCGAACGACCGAACACGTTTGAGTAACATTTATGTTCTTCAATATCTCACGTTCGAATGAATTTACAGAGTTTCTCAACCTTTCGTGACACACTCCGTACATTTATTTACAATGTCAACTGGTCTTCCCCATCCAGAAGCGTCAAGCAAAACTTTAGAGATCATTTTACGTCACGAGTACCATTCCTTTATTCTTCAAACGATGGAAGATATATTGGCTATCTTATGTTTGAACACGAGAGTTCGACCATACGTGGAACAAGACCAATTATATACATGGAATTGGAAATCGGGCCAGCTCCTTATGGTGGGTTTTTTAATGCTTATCTATTCAGCTTAGTCTTAAAACTATTGTTATTCTTCGCTCAACAGCATAAGAGCACACCATCAAGAACCGTCCGGTTCGGGTCATTTTCGTTTCTACCTTCGAAACACTTTCTTGTATCAAGCTTTGAGCCAATTCGTGGTTCTACATATACCCCGAGATTAGATATGTATAAAATCTCAACAGGAGAGGACGGAGAAATGATTGATCCCTCACCTATCCTTACCTTCGAATTACCTATTATGCACGGAGACGCGAGGGTTATGTCGATGTTGACTCGTTCTGATCCCCCAGAAGGGCAGGAACCAAGTAGAAGTTCCCAGGCTTTTACAACCGCTACATCAGCTTGTTTAGTAGTAATCGCGTTGGGGATAAAAGTCATAAGCAGGCCCCACTATTTTAGGCTTTTTGTACACGCTTCTGCATTGCTTTCTATTGCGACCACATCTTCGGGTATTGTACCATGGGAGAATTGGGGTTCACCACATAGTCGATTAATCGAAACCACAAGGGAACCCAATTGGGTGGGTTATGTGTATGGAACACGATATATCAGTCTTTTACCACTGCATCCTTGGGAAGGAGTTGGCATCCGCCCCTCTTATTTACGACTCCTGGACTTTAATCCCACTCCTTTACATGGTATTAATATAGGTACGTTATTATTATAAAAAATACGCCAAACCCCTGCGGTATGACTCATATTTTTCTCTTCCAGCCGCAGATAAATGTCATAATTCAACCGTTCGCTGGGTACTTGAAGCTTCATTGATCTCAAAAGCGAAAAGTATCTTTAAAAATCACATCCGCACGTGTCTGCGTTATCGCGAGATCACCAGCACCAAGACGTATTGCTACGATGGAGTTATCATCGACGAAGACGTGATAATAGGTCTCTATCCTCAAAAAGAGGTAAGCTCCTAAAACTTGTTAAAAAATTATAAATTTATCTGAATACTTTCAGTCGGGGAAACTGATGCAAGGGTTGGAATTTTTATGCATTTGATCATGAGGGGCGGCTCGAGGCAGCGTTGTAAACATATTTCGTTGTGGATTTATTACACATGTATCCGTAGATATCTTGTAAGACAATATGTAGTTGTTTATCCGTCCAGCTCGACATTAGTGGTGTATTGCGGAAGAGAATTGCTCTTAAGCCATTAAGTTAAGGAATCTAGCGTAAACGTAATATGAATAAATTTCATATATACGGGAACATCCAAGGTATTCGCTGAAGCTACGTTTATATATCATCCCCAAACATTATCTTCAAGTTCTCCATACTCTCCGGATCCTTCCCTTGTTTACCGCCTAATGCGCCTTGGACAATCGCAGTTTTGCGCTTTTGTATTTGAAGAATCCGATCCTCAATTGTATGTGATATCTGAATGTCTTATTTTCACATCCAAGTCCAGTCTAATATCGGTTTACTCACGATATACTGTTTGACATAAACTGTTCGTTCTTGTCCAATTCGGTGGACGCGGTCGATTGCTGAAAGTTTTATATCATTATAGAACTCGACTGGGTAATCAAGTTAGATAGTTACCCTGTTGTTCAATTGCCGAATTCCACCAACAGTCCATCTAGAAATGACCTCTTAAGTAATTTGGGTTGGAGTTGTGAATTAGAATCACCAACCATATAAACATGATCAGCCACAGTTAACTAACAGGGAAGGTGATCAGACAATAATCGTTGAATACGAAACAAACATACGTTCAATCCGACGCCTCCGGCTTTCAAACTAACGACAAAGACCTTCCCATTCCTCGATGGCTTGGTAAACTCTTCGACGGCGGCAGCCTTATTCTTCACGCTCATATCTCCATCGAATCTGCAGAATGCGAATTCATCACGACGAAGGACCATTTCTATAAGATCGAGAAAACTTGTGAATTGAGAAAAGACGACAACTCGAAAACATGGATCTTGATCCCGTAATCGACCTTTAAATATTAATTAACTCGAGCTAAAGAAAAAATTCCTATAAACTTACGCAAGTCTTCCATCAATACTTTCAGTTTCGTAGAGTAATTGAAATCGTTCTTGCGCAACGTAACTGCTGGAGATGATGGGTCGTTTGAATCGCCATTATCATGCTTCTTGACCAACTCTATCAATTGGGATTCCTAAATCTGATCAATGCTGATTTTCTTGATGTCATTGAATAGAAAATACCTTAATTGGACCTGAACGGCAAATCGGGCAGTAGCCCTCTTCACCTTTCTCTTCGCATGCTTGGAAAAAGGCAAGTATGCATGATTTACAACTAAAACTTGTTAGTAAAATATGAGGAAAGAGAAAATCTACATATACCATGTATGGAGACAGTTCGGGACCAACGCAGGATGTTCCATCAAATCGAGACATACTGCACATTCTTGCTGGTTCACCTCGTCTAAGGTCGTCAAAACTCCTTTAGCAAAAGTACTGGAGGGTCCGTCGGAGTCTCCGTCCCCTTTTTTCTCTCCGATGAACTGGTCAATTAGGGATCTCAGCGTGACAGGGGAATCATCAACTCCCTCAGGCGCTGCACTCTCTTCCCTGCTTAATTGTACCAAGCTAGGATGAAGAACCGCACGACGGAGGCTACATGATCAAATCTTTTAAACCGATGGAAATAGGGAATTTCTGAATTCTCATACCGCATCAACATTGCCAGAATGTGTGTATAATTCTTTCCTACCAATCCCTTAGCATTCAATCGATCGAAATTCTTTTTGGCATCAGTGTACATGGAGTCGTATATCTTGCGTTCTAGCGGCGAGAATTCGAGACGCTCTACGGTAATCTATATGCACTCCCATAGTATTCAACAAAATAAACATTCTAAAAAAATAAATACCTCCTTAGCGGGAAGTTCAACGATCCGTTTACCATCGCGATCACGCATATTCTTTTCTCGACGTAATAGAACGCTTTCTAGTATAACTTGAACGATTTCAATAGCCTTCGGATCTCGGTTCAAGAAAGGGAGCTGAATTTTACAATATAGTCAAACGTTTCGGAGTTTGCGCTATCCGCTTACAGTGATAAATGATCTAAAGAACGGATAATCCGACCAAGGAGCGAAATCCAAAAATTTCCTTTTGTAAAAAATTAGTTCTGCAACGATACACAGGGATGATGGTCTCACAGTAATGAATATAAATCTTCCAGCTTGTTAACGATTGGTGTTCCTGAAAGACCTTAACAAGGCGTCATTATATAATAGCGAGGAAGATCATACCCGTAAGAGCCCATCGTCTTCGGGCCTTGAGCGCATAGCAAGCTTTTGCGGTTCGACTTGCACGCGACTTACAGTTATGAGCCTCGTCCAATACCACGCGAAGCCAATAGACTAGATGGCAATTCGTTAAATCCAGAAACAAGAGCGCATAAATTCTTCTTCACATACTTTGGTATAGTGTCGAACCATGACGTGAATCACTTTCATTGCGGGTCCATTCAGAACCTAGAACACCATAACTTGTAATAACGATATTTATTTTGCCATCCTGCGCAAAATCCTCGAGGTCTTCACGATTTGCACCATGCCATACGAGCAGATTGATACTACCGGGTACACTGGACCGTTCAAGCTCGCTACTCCATTGCGAAATAAGAGACGTAGGAGCGACTATTAATGTCATTGTTGGTGAAACATTCTCATGGGGCTCGACGATTGGACGAAAGGATGCATCAAGTCGTAGCTGTCTCTTTCCAGAAGATGTGTTTTCCGTATTTACGGTTTCTGGATCTCTGCTTGTATGAAGAAGACTCGATATCATGATAGTTTTACCCATTCCCACTATTAAATGTTTGAGTTGACAGGAGGTTAGACCCAGGAACAAAGACTTACTTTCTGTTGAGTTAATGTTGATTAGATCAGAGTAAAGAATGGACAGAAAGAGAATATATGAAGAAGACATACCATCACTGAGTAAACCGGATCCAAATTAAAAGAAAATGCACATAATTATATTATTACTTACGCCAGGATTCCACCGCGGCATTTCTTTTCTGCCCTAGGAAATGTTATGCTTAATTCTCCTGAATATGGATTGAAGTAAAATGGCATCGGTTCGTGAGTCATGTCAATGATACCGTCAGCTAACTCCTCATACGGAAAAAGGTATCTGATAACATGCATTTAGGAGGACGCTTAATACCATACAAATATAGTTACGACGTACTCTTCCCATAGTGGGTGCATTGAACTCGCGTCTCGAGCGTCAGCATTTCCGGATTCTAAAGCATACATCCATCTACAAACTCATAAATACCTTCGTATGTCAGATTAAGAAGATTTACCGTAGAGCTTGTTTTTGGTACGGGCGTAAGGTTAAGGTGAACGAATCAGCCGGCTTCATTTCACTCATTGCTTGGTCATTTTTTTGAGCCCTGAGTGATCGGTGTGAGAATGATGGAGTGGAAATAAAAATTAATCACACTTTTTATAAATCATATCAAGTTGAGCATCGTTCAGTACCTCTTCCTCCTCGTCTTCATTTTCAGATTGATCGGCGGCTTTCTCTTTTCCTTTGTTGAGTTTGTGATTACGATCTTTGGACATGTTTTCTAATGCTTGCTCGGAAGATTTATCATGTTTGATCAAAGTATTTTTCATATGCGGCTTGAGATCAACTGTCTTGAACAGCTGGAGCAATGAAGACTTTCGTTCTCTGAGCTGTTGTTCATCATGTGATTCTTGCCCTTCATTAAACGTTGGACGGTGATCTTCCTCAACGACGCCAGGTTTACGAGCACTGAAAGCCTCCGCAAGCATGTAAACGCGCAATTGAATTAGCATCTCTGCGCCTGTGTGTAAATTTTCCGGGCAATCAACCACTGTACAGTTCTTGAAAGTTATTATTTCTAATTGGTATTAGTTCCCTTCGGTAGATTGATGAATTAAGAATCCTGACTTTGATCAAGAAGTTTGGAGATCCAAGTTGCTATATTCTGAGGTAATCGACCGATTTCTATAAAAAGTTTAGCTTAACGCCTAAGAAGAATGAATATTCTAACCAAAGCCGCGAGAGTTTGTGAACCTGATAACGTTGTCTTCCTTTCCTTTTTTGACGGGTTTGGGAACCTTGTCTTTAGCTTTCAACATCGATGTTAACTTCAGTTGACCGGTAGCGGCAGCCTTGACTGGCTTATTCGAGCTGGCTTTGTGATTTTCTTCGTCATTTCTACAAATTTCTATAGTTTCCCCCGATTTCACCCACCCACGACCTTTGCAGGTACTCCAAGCATTTGGAACTAAGAAAGAACCGACATACATGAACTCGAATCCAACAACCTTGCTGATAGACTCGGACCCGGAATTTATCGTATTCTTTTTTGTATCATTTGCAGGTCTTGTATAATTACTAGGATTTGAGGGAATGAGTTTCTTAACTGGAGGAGTTATTTTTCGTTTTTTGACGACTGGTGACGACGATCTAATCGATGTTACGGATGATTCTCGTGGTCTGGGAGACGAAGCAAGGTATGAAGGTGCCTCTTTAAGTCTACGTTCCAATATAGTGTCTATGTCAGGAGGCGTGGTATCGTCGTCGTCGTCACTGCTTGCAAAAAACAGGCGTTTCTTCGTGTCAACGGTTGTGGCATACTCGGCATTAGAGGCCTCGACTTCATTGGGAGGATCAACGTGCATTGACTTGGTTTCCTCTTCATTCTCAGAATCTGACGCAAAGAATAGAGGTTTTGAAAAGTATACTGAAGTTGAAGTCATGAGAGAGGTGAACGCGTCAATGCGCGCCCACAATCGACGTAGATTTGTCTGGTACCGACCCTCTCCCTTGACTCGCTTTGATATGACCAACGATCGTTTGGACTTCATTCAGATTATACTTAGTGTGCATTTAACTTTGTAAAGTGATTCATTCTCTGTCGGATCTGGACTGACTCTCGAGATACTATTTACTTTTTATATCCACAGCAATAAGTAAGTATGACCAGTGCTTATGTAAAGTTTAAATAGTGAATAAAAATTCTAGCGAGCTCGCTGCTCAAGCTCAAGTCCAACAAAAACTGAAAATAATCTTGAAAGAGCAATTTCAAAAAACGGAGGCTTTGTGATGCGTGCTGACTGGCCCTCGGAAGCGAGAAAAAGTGTCTTATGTAACCAAACTAAAAAATTGCTACCGCTTTCGCACTTACCACTGCTCTCGCCTCAATGGAGGTCGGTACGTCGCAAATGGCGACTACAGAGAACTCTTCTGCGCCCCTTATTCCGCGGAAACCCCGACATAAACATTTGAAACGACTTCAAAAAGGGAAGGAAAAAGAACAAGAGACTCTAGAGGTTACCCATACCCCACAATCCAAACCTACGGAGCCCTCGAGCTCTAAGCCACCATTAGAAGACGACGATAACATTAAAAAGAGTGCCAGTTGGTCATGGGCTTTACTGACGGATAGTTCAGTCAGCTCACGGCCGCCACTATTCACCAAAGATTACAGGTAGGATATCTTTTCAAGGGCAAGTCTTTTAAGCGCAGCGTTTTTTGAATATCTTTTTAGATATTTTTTTCTAATATCGGGCATGTCAATAAAAATATATTCAACTGCGACTGGAAAAGTTATTTCAACCCTTTCATCTAGTTCCAGCACTGGTCCTTCGTCATCCCAGGATGTCGGCCACAGCGCTGAAATTACATCTATACTCATTAATCCGCAAAACACATTTCAATTAATATCATCATCTCTTGACGGGTGTATCAAAATTTGGGACTACCTTGAAGCTGTATTACTGTCTACCTTTAATTTCAAGCAACCTATCACTCACATGTGTGCACACGACCGGCAACCAAACTATGTTTTCATTACAACAACAAGTTTTGATTCTGTCAAGTCTCATGAAGGTGATTTACATTATTTTCTCATTAGAGTTGATTTGATGTTGATGTCTCATTAGACAACAATAATCAAGAAATTTCAAAAGTATATCGTATTTTACTACGGCCGACGAAGGTTACGGCAGACCTTCCAGTTCAGACCCCAGTAGAAAAGTTGAAAATAGGAAAAGTCCGAAATCCTACAGGACTAGCCGTTTCTCCTTCTGGAGAGTGGCTGGTTGCTATCGGTGGTCCGAAGGCCTATGTCTGTCCAATGTCGTCTCTCCAAGCTGGATTCACGAAGTTTATTTCGAATGAGCCTCTCACTTGTCTTGCTTTTCATCCTACTCAAGAATACTTTGCAACTGGTGACAAGAAGGGACAAATACGACTCTGGTACTGTCTTGACTCGTCTTTAGTCGCGTCAAGTAAAAATGTCGATAATGACAAAGAGAAGCATGCTCAAACAACCATGCTACATTGGCACGCACATGCCGTTTCTTCTTTGGCGTTTTCTTCCAACGGAGCTTACTTGTTGAGTGGAGGAGAAGAAGCCGTATTAGTTGTCTGGCAGTTGCATACTGGGAAAAAGGAATATGTACCTCGAGTTGGCTCGCCCATCGTGAGCATCGCTGTTGCATGCCATGAGAATGGGGAAGAGGAATACCTTCTAGCCCTTCTTGATGGAACACTTGCCACGATCGGATCTACTTCCTTAAGGATATCAAAAAGCTTTGCGAGTCTCAAGCATGGTATGTTCTTGTTCAAATGCTCTTAACGAACGGTCACATTTACTTCACTTATTAGATTCTACATTATGGGGGACCGGACCAGCACCGCTAGCCATACATACCCTTACTTCGACTGTCATCCTGCCTTCTTCCCATCCTTCATCCTTACTCGTTCATTCCCCATCGACTTCCACAGCAGTCGCTGAGTTAGAAATTTCCCCGACAAATCGAGTTTCAAGGCGAGATGACAAGCAGATTCTTCCATTGCGTGTCGAACGAGTCGTTATAAGTCATAATGGGCAATGGATGGCGACAGTCGATGGACGACCGGATACCGCTGATTTCGCGAGAGAAGTATACCTGAAGTTTTGGCGATGGGACGCGGCTTCGTCAACTTGGAATCTGAATAGTAGGATTGATCGACCTCATGGAGCCCAGGTTGTTTCTGGGATGGAATTTATACCTTCGTATGCCGGTGCTGGCCCATATCTTGTTACTTGTGGTGGGGATCGCAACGTAAAGACATGGCGAATTAAATCGATCACGTCGAAAGCCGGACAAGAAGGTAAGACTTTCAGGAAGACTTTCAGACAAAAGACAAATTAACATTCAATAGAATTTTGGGTGTGCCGCTCAACGTTTGGATATCGTTCTAAGATGCCTTCAAATATAGTCGGTTCGCCTGATGGGTCATTGATAGCTGTCAGCTATGATCTATACGCGGTTCTTTACGATACGGCAAGCAACAGGATTCGGAGCACTCTTACATGTCCTGATCTTCGGGATGTTTGGCATATGGCTTTCATTGGAGAATCTGGACAGTATTTTGTCATTACTGATAACCGTATGGTTCATGTGTGGGATTTAGTCGCATCAACAGGTAGCTTATCAAGGTTCTATTTGTTTGTCTACATGATTCACAAAGCTATATACAGTTCGATGGCAATACCTTGTTCCGCATACGATATACAGCGTTATCCCGCATCCAAAAGAAGATTCCTTTGTAGTTTTATTCGCCGATCAAGATCAATTGACGTGCATCTACAAATTTATGGCATCAAGTTCTTCGATAAAATTTAGTCGGACACTCCCTTTTAAGTTAAAGAAGGTTCTTTGGTACCCGTTTGGAGTGACTAGGAAAGACTTTAGTCTCGTTGGAATTACCTATGATTGGACCGCTGTTGTATTTGGAGATAGGGTCAATATCAATCAAGGTGAAGGTGCCTCTGCAAATGGGATCGGCGGGGACATCGTTCCACAGAGAAGATCTCTTTTTCAAGATATGTTCGGAGCTACGGCCTTCGACGATCTTCTTTCGCAGGCACCATTACCTGCCTCAACTCCCGTCGCTGGCGTCCACCACGATAGTGTTTCAAAGACAAGCAACATTTTTAATGTCTCGTCTTATCAATTGTCGCCAATGAGCACGTTATACCCTTCAATATTAGAAAATTTGCTAAAGGAACGGGTATTCGAACCTGTAACGGAGAAAGACGGCGAGGAGGTTGATCGGCCTGACGATGGTGATGTCCAGATGGCAGACGAACACGTTCCTGAAACCACGCGAACTCCTGAACGAATTAATTCAAGCCAGGAAATAGAGGAGCTGGTTGAATTATTTAAAGGTGAAGCGTTCTGTGAGTACACTCCAAATCATTTTCAACTTTCGGCGTATTTTTATATCTTGCTATTTATAAAGGTGCTTCTAAGAGTGCCATATCGTCATATAAGCACCTGAATGGGAATGGGTCTGTCAAGGGAACGAATGGAGTGAACCATGTTACTCAAAAATCTTCCACACCACATAAAATGGTTAATGGTAAACACCATGTCGAGGAGGAAATTGATGAAGTGGAAACTCCAGCAAGCATAGGCAAGAAACGGAAGAAAAAAACATAGTACATATATATTGCATATATATAGAACATTTAAAAATAGCATCTAACCATTGCATCAAGCCGTAGTCGGATCTACTAAACTTTTTCACTTAAATAAGAGCGCCCGTCTGTCACAAGGATTTTCTCAGACTCTCCTTTCCCCTCCTCTCCCAAACCCATTGACCCCGCTGTCCTCAGACTTCCTTCCGTCCTCATTTCGGTCATAAACCGTAGTCTCTCCTTTCATTCTTTTGTCTATCCATTTTTCGTTGTTTTTTTTTCTCATAAATAAATGGATCGTGGTTCCTACGATTCAACAAGCATTCCTCTCAATCAAGCGAGGTTTCAGCCAGATTACTCGGGCCCAAATACGCCGGGCAATAAATCACCTTATGACGGCCCATCTAATTTCGCTGAGTCTGGTTATTACGGTTCTGCTCCTATCCCCCAGAAGAAAAAAGGAGTTAGTCCATGGATCAAATTCGGTCTCCCTATCCTTGTCGTGGTGATTGTAGCCGCCGTTGTCGCTGGCGTCGTTGCGAGCCGTAAATCCAATAAGTCGAGCGCAATCTCAAACACCCCAGGCTCTCCCTCCCCTAACGGCAGTCCCGCTGGCCCGGGAGTAACCGGTTTGGACGGCCTTGCTGTATTCCCAGTTGCAACAGATTCATATGAGTTGCCCGTGTATCCACAAACTGTCAGTAGCCGCTGTGTGATTTCGTTTTAAAAAAAAAAAAACATTTTCGTTGATACCACTGTTTTCTAGACCAATACCGCCTTGTTTACAGTACCCACATTTACTACAAACCCCAAATTGACATATCCGGCTGATCCTTTTCAACCGGCCAACCCGTCACCCACTCAACTTCGTCAAGATCATCCTCGTCTTATTGCTCCCGCCTACAAATGGGCAGTTCTTCCCGAGTTAGTACAACAAGATCCTTATTTGAGCGAATGGAATGCCACCATATTTGGAAACGCTACCGATTATTTCAATAGTCCTCCCGTTCCTTATGTTGTCGATGGCGCCCTTACTAAGAGCGGTATCTTGGATCCCTGTCGTCAGGTCAAGGAACGTATAAAGGCTTGGGCCTACGCCTATCGTATGACTAATGACAGCAGGTGGGCCGAACGTGCATGGACTGAACTTGAGGTACATTTTACGACATTTACTGCACCTAGACGGACGTTGATCCTTCTGAATAGACTGTAGCAGGAAATACCAGCACCTCTTGGGGTCCTGACGTCGATCGCTGGAACTCGCTACACTTCCTCGATACCGCAGAGATGACAGCTGCGTTCGCAATCGGCTATGACTGGCTGTTCGATTATTGGAGTGTAGAACGTCGCACCGCGATCATGTGGAGTATAATTACTTACGGTCTTAACTTCGGCAACCAGGCGTATACAGATTTAAGCTTCGGTTGGTGGTCGAACAACATCACCGGTAATTGGAATTGCGTCTGCAACTCCGGTTTGACAATGGGAGCGTTAGCCATCTTTGACGAAGATCCAACGGGTGTGTCGCAGGCTATACTAGCTAAATCTATCCCGAATGCTGTTCAAAACTGTATCTTTGGCGTTTCAGAAGACGGTTCATGGAGTGAAACCGCCAACTACTGGTATTTCGGTACGGACGCTATGGCTGAGATGGCTAGTAGTCTACAAACTGCCACCGGAAGTCAGGATGCCTTTGGTATGCTCAGTACCAACCCATCTCTTAACGAAACAGGAGCATTCCACATATATATTCAGGGTATGACGTCTCTATTCAACTACGGTGACCATGGCCCCAACAAATATAGTACAACTTCTAATGCGAACCTATTTTTTGGAGGCTATTTTAATATACCAGCATACCAGCTTCACCAACGTGATCAACAGGATTCTGCAGAGCCTACTGCGATGTTCTGGTACGAGCCCACTGTTTCTGGAGCATGGTGGGATAATCTTGCACTTGATCATTACTTCCCTGATCCATTCGATTCTTGGTTTTCCGCCCGGACGACGTGGACAAACAATAACGGCTTGTACATTGCTATGAAAGCTAGCCAAGCACTTAATCACCAAACTCACGGGGATCTCGATTGCGGTGATTTCGTCATCGATGCACTAGGTCAGCGTTGGGCCGGTGAATTGGGCTCTGCAGATTATGATTCCCCCGACTATTTCTCTTCGGAAGCTCAAAATTCACCGAGATGGACATATTATCGCAAAATGACGGAAGGTCAAAATACACTCTTAATCAACGCTGAAAATCAGCTTGTAACTGCTAATCCGACTACGACGTTTGGTACAACTGGTGATCAACAGGGATCCAGCACAGTCAACCAACTTGCAAAAGGTTCTACAGCCTTCTTCGTAGCTGACATGACCACGGCTTACAACAACTCGTACGTATTCATACGTAATATCGACGTTTGAATTTTTGCTAATTCTCGGTTTGTTGTTACCACTAGGAACTCGGTTAAGCGTGGAATACGGTTTGTCAATGATCGCCAACAAATTCTTTTGCAAGATGAAATCAACGTAGGAACACTCGGTCAGTGGCGTATGCACACCAATGCTACGGTTTCGATCGATTCTAGTGGAACGACTGCCACACTTTCCCTTGGTGGACAAAAGATGACAGTTCAGATTTTGAACGCTTCCCAAGGTACTGTCTTTGGAACTTCCGCCGCCGTTCGTCTCCCTACAGATCCGCCACCACCTGTACCCGACCAGCCAAACCCAGGTGTCACCGTACTGACCATTGATTTCCCGGCGGGTGTAACTACATTAGAAGTGTTGTTCACTCCTCAATATCCAAATGTTGACACTAGCTCGTTCCCTGATCAATCAACGGTAGTTCCTTTGGCACAATGGAGTACTACTAGTCATAGTTAATAGGACAATGAACTTTGGCGTTTGCCAGAAAAACATTTTGATTGACTTTTCTTATTACTGCTGTTTCTTTTACAATTAATTACTTTCTGAAGGACATTTTACGCTTTTTTCTTCCTCTTGCCCGGTTTGTGTTTGTGTATGTAGGACATGCTCAAACTTTAAAATAAATGACACAAAAGACCTTAGATAAGAATGACCGAAGCAAAGGAAAACGGTTGTTGTTCTGGCAACGAGTTACTCCACGGATGTCATGCGGTTGTTTGGCGCTTCTGGTTTTGCCCTGTGAGCTGTCCGTGCTTTTTCTGCAACCACCAACCACCCATTTCTTCGTCCTGAGGACTTCTATCTTCTTCTCTCTTTTGTGGTATTCTGAAAAACCATTTTTGTTTTACATTGCTTTTTAAAGTAGATTTGGTTGATCCAAATCGGGCAATTGTTTGTGAGTTTATTACATTTTAGTCACAGGTCAACTAAATATAATAGGCGCTGATCCGGTTTTTCATCCCTTTCCCTTCTCTCTTTTTCCATTCATTTGTCTCGTCCCCCTTTCTCTCCTGTTTTGAACCCTCTCGACGAATAAACAACGACCATCGAGTCGCTCTACAGAGAGTTCACAACGATCACATTTAATATAGAAAAAATAACCAAACAATCCGATCCTCTTCAGAATGCATCGACAACTTACGCTCATTTTAGCACTTTCCCTCTTATTCACGGTCGTTTTACCAATCCATGTTCTTGCTGGTGGTATAGATAATCACCTCAGTGTCGCGCGTTCACATAGAATGTTGAAGAAGCGAGCTGACAATCCGCTCGCTGCGTTGTTAGGCGCGCCCGGTTCCCAGGCCTCCGCAGGTGATGGTGGAGCAGCGAACGTTGCACCACCACCCACTGCTCAATCTCAGAATGGCAATACTGCAGGTTCTACCAATACTAACGATGGTTCTGGTTCTTCTCCTACTACTGGTTCGGGACAAACAAACGGCGGAACTACTACTTCCGATAGTGGTGCTGGTTCCGGTGCCGGCACGGATACGGGTACAGGCGCACAGGACGGTGGTAATACACCTGCCAGCGGCAACTCCAACACTGGCACCACCAATAGTAATGGCAACGCAGATACCAATCAATCTGGAGTATGTTTTCTCTTCTTCTTTACTTTTAGTAATCATCAATTTCTAAATGGATTACACTAGAACAATGCACAGGGGGGTAGTCCGGTCGGCTCCATTCTGACAGGTTTGCTAGGTAGTCCGAAGGCAACTTCATCTGCGAAAGTTGGCGATACTGCTAACAATTCAACCAACTCCACTTCTTCTACTGCGACCTCGACATCGACCACGACATCTACTTCGAGCACTCCGTCCCTAACACCGTCCTCCCCCTCATCCACTCCCTCAGTTACTCCAACTCTGACTCCTACTAGTTCATCTAACGATGTCACGACCATGACTTCCATCACATTTGAGTCCACTCCAACAGTCCCCCCAACAGATGATGATTCAAACACATCAAGTAGCACTACCATCACAAGAAACACCATTATCATTCTAGTTGCTATTGGAGCGTCTGTTGGTGTTGCCGCAATAGTTTGGACTGTTATTCGCAAGTGGAAGTTCCGTCCGTCCAGCAACTTTGACAGTCGTATGCAACCCATTAACTGGGAACCTTCTCCTCATGATGACGACGGGGGAATAATTGCTGAAAAATTAAACCGGAACCCGAGTACACGCTCTCATGGCTCCTTTACGTCTGGTACTGGACATGCTGGAGCAAATGATGGTCTTGTATCTGACTTACCCCCACTTGACGCTATGGGAGGACCTGGTCATCTCGCACCTGTCGGTGGATATGCCAACTTGCAACGAGGACCCAGCCCACAACCCATGTACGAGCTACCTAACCCGCATCATTATCCGGTTCCTCAACAACAGTATTATAACCCCGGACAAGGATCTGCCTACGGATATTGAGGCTGAGCGGATTATATACACAGCCCTTCCACCCAACCTTTTTCTTATCTCTATCTAGCTTTCTTCTTATCACCTTGATTCTAAACTCATTTTGATATACATACCTTGTTAAAACCTTCTCCATTTCTGTTTCTTACCTCTTTTTAATTAGGTACTTAAGGTTCGCCCTTGCCTATCGAGGTCAGGTGCCGCTGGACGTGTCGCTTTCCTTATCTACGGACTCCAAAGTGTCCTTTACAAGTTAAAAAGATGTATATATTCCCTTCCCCAAACTCTTTTCTCTTTTTTTTTTCTTTATTTCAAACTCGTCGTCTTTGTTACCGTTTAGACCTGTTGTCCATTTGTCCTTGTTCTTTCTTCTCACTCACGACGTGTGTTCACTGTTCAGTTTACCGGCATCGCCTCTTCTTCCATGGCGCCTCTTTTGTTCCTTGTGATCTTTATCTGCCGGCAACATGTACGTTTTTTTTTGTTGATACCCAAATTCTGATCAAATATGAAGAAATATTGTACCCGTTGATCTCTGTTTTCTTCCATTTTTCTTTGAATGAGAAGGAAAAACAGTTTATATAATTCTCCTTTGTTTTTTCTTTTAAAAATTTGAACTATGAAGTTGGACGTAAGAGCAAATTAAACCTCGAAATATACATAGCGGAGTCCCGTCATCAAACTCAAAAGAACAGCGTGTGAGATGAATGTTTGAATCTTTCATATACAATATATTACCTATTCAAGTTGCACTGGGTTGAATAGGAATCCACTTATTAAACACACAAGTCGGGTCATATCTGTATTTGATCTTCTGCAAGCGAGGATAATTGTCGCCCCATAAATCAATGGACCTCATTGTCAAATCGGTAGGATCCGTAACTTTTTGAAAAAAAAAAAAAGACGGTAAGCAAACAAAAAACACAAACCCCGACAAAAAAAAAAGAAAGACGAATTTACTATAATTTCCATAGCCCTGATTTTCGTTTTCCTTCGGTTCTCTTTCAGCCGAAGCATTTATTAACGCAACAATTTCTCTGGAAAATGCACGAGCATGCTTCACATCGGCCTGGTCTTTTTCTTCTTGGTCCCATAAGATGATAACTAGAACGCTCGGTTGCGGACCTCGACTACGATAAGCTGTTGCATCAGCGGGAACTTGACAAATCTTATGGGTCGGGAGAAGTTCGTAGTTTATAAAAGCTTCAAATGGTGGACGGGAAGGGTCTGTGGGATGTTTTCCGGTGAATTTACTTGTATGTTCAAGGACTTCTGCAGCATGTGCGGCGATGGTTGATTTCAAACTTGTCCCTGTCTTTAGATTTGCAATGAATTGTTACATAAAGTTGGAGTGGGATAGTCGATTCAAGTTAAGGAAACAACGAACCATATAATATCTCCGACCGTGGGCGTTGGCTCCGTGGTTCAACACTTCGTTAACATGTTCATAAGGAATTTCCTTCGCCATATCTACCACCGGGCCTACAATTCATTTTTCTCGTCAGGGACAGAGTAAATACAACCAGAAAAATATTTTCAAACATACCAAGGTCTAATAGTGGCTTATAACGTTGACGACCTTCCTCTTCTGAACCATTATAAAATAAAACAATCATGATGCCAGGCTTAAAGTGACGGTAAACATGTCATCTGAATAAAACAAGAATTGCTCTCACACTCCCATCCGGTGCGCGCATGAATCCGAATGTGATCATCTCATTCTCTTGCGCCTCCTGCCACCACTTATCGACAACCGCGACGAGTTGTTGCAAAACGGATGGAGCGAAACGAACGATTCCAGCAAAAACGGTCCTGCGTTGAGGATGCAGCTTGAGAACAAATTCAGTAACAATTCCAAAATTACCACCCCCTCCGCGTATCGCCCAGAATAAGTCAGGATGAGAAGTATCAGAGGCAGTAACGATTGATCCATCTGCAAGGACAACAGTCGCTTGAACGAGATTGTCGATAGAAAGACCGTGTTTTCCTGAGAGATAACCGAATCCTCCGCCCAGAATGAGCCCACCGACACCTGTATGATTTATTGTACCTCCGGGAGTGGCCAAACCATGTTTGATGGCGGCATAATCAACCGTTTTCCATATGGCGCCTCCACCAACATAAGCCAACTTTTTCTCTGGATCGATCCGAACACCATCAAAGTGTTTAAGATTGATCGACACACCACCCTCGATAGATGATGCGCCGGATGGATTATGTCCACCTCCTTTCACAGCCAAAGGTAGTTTAATTGCTATTGCGAATTTGATAGCCTCTGAAACATCTTTTTCGTCCTTTGGACAAAGGACGTATCTTTAGGGAAAGCAGCCGTTAAACCTTTTTGAGAAAAAAAATGACAATTCGATAATACACAGACTTTGCATTGCGTTCAGCATTTTTAGCCCAGCGAGCTATCGCCTCCGGATACCCAGGAGAAGAAGGTTCGACGATCTCACCTTTGAAAACACTTTTGAACGACTCAAGGATCGACATCTGGGGTTCTCAAGTACTAGTGTACTTGTTTGTCTCTTCTGAAGGATTTTATAATCGTTTATTCTCTCAATTAATTCCGTATAACCACTTATAATACAAAGAGATTAACAGAAAGCGACCAATGCTTCTACTCCAGAATTCGGAGTTTTCATAGTTCCAAGTCACAGGGATTCATTCAGATTACTATAACAGGTCGCGCCACGAAGTCGAAAGAGCGATGCCTTCTATTGTTAAGTTGCCATTGACGCAACAAGCGGAAATTGCATATATTAAAGGGATTCAGCTGCAATTATTAAAGGGGAGGCCTGGATATGTAAGGCACTGAGACGGGGCTCCTAGTGGGCGTCAGTGACTCTATGAAATAAAGACACGAGGTAAGGCATAATATGTTGGATTAAGCGAGGAACACGTTATAGGAAAGACAAGAATTGCATTTGACTGTCTCATTTAATCCCGGTGATGAGTGGGATCAACGAGGTAAAATCCCTTCACGCTCGTTGTTTAATTACACGATATCTGCCGAAGTAATGCAGGTGGTGAAAAATACAATGGGGATAGGATTCGAAACTGATGGTGAAAGGCGAAGAACTTTCTCGAGAAGCCAACAAGAAGCCGTGTGAAGAAAATGGTGATGAAGCGAAAGGCAATGGAAATGTCAGGGTCGCTCAACGCACACTTGGTGGACATCACACACACTCTCTAAAACTGCGAAGCTCCTTCCGTGGATCTATGCTGTCTCGAGTCTCAGAAAAGAGGTAACCAGGGGAAACTTATGTAATTTCCATGAAGGTATATTTATTTAACATAAAAAAATGCATGTATGCGGCTAAGTGTGGTATCTACAGAGTAAATACCTGGCCTGGAAGCAATCCTCCAAATCTGCCACGATTTCTCGCTATCGGGGACAGGGGTGAGTAAAATCGTCAAAGCTCGGTCTTTAAGTGTCATAATACTACTCTCTCTCATCAAAATTAGTCTCTGTACGTGACATGGGGTGCCGGTCAAAAGGCACTTCAAGCTTCTTCCATCTCTCATGTCATTTCCGGTGAATTCCCCAACAACAAACCAACGGCTACTGAACCCCTCAACAATACCGAGTGCTTATGTTTGGACTATAGACTTTTTCTCTTCATTATATATAAAACACAAGCTTCACAATTATACTAACTCTCAAGTTGCACTGGGTTGAATAGGAATCCACCTATTAAACACACAAGTTGGGTCATATTTGTGTTTAATCTTTTGCAATCGGGGATAGTTGTTGCCCCATAATTCAAGGGACCTTTTTATCAAATCGGTAGGATCCGTAGCTTTTTAAAAGGGATGGTAAGCAAATGAACATTGTAACAAAAAAGAAAGGGATTTTACTATAGTTTCCGTAGCCCTGGTTTTCATACTCCTTCGGTTCTCTTTCAGCCGAAGCATTTATTATCCCTGTAATCTCTCTTGAAAATGCACGTGCATGTTTTACATCAACGTCTTTTACGTCTTCCTCTTCGTCCCACGATGCCATGACAAGAACGTTTGCTTGCGGGCCTCGGCTACGATAAGCTGTCGCATCAGGTGAAATTTTGCAAATGTTATGATTCGGGAGAAGCTCGTAAATGATAAAAACTTCATATGGGGCAAGCGAGGCGTTTGTGGGATGTTTCTCGGTGAACTCCACCGTACGTCTAAAGACTTCTGTTGCGTGTGCGCTGATAGATGATTTCAAACTCGTTCCTGTCTTTTTCACAGCGAATTTGTATTTTTGAAGTGAGGAAACAAAAAGTACAGACCATATAATATCTTCGACCGTGGGCGTTGGCTGCTTGATTTAACATCCCGTTAAGCTGTTCATACGGAATTTCCTTCGCGAGATCTACTGCTGGGCCTAATATATATTTTTTGGTAAGAAGGACAAGATCAAAAGTACCGAAAATATTTGAAACACATACCGATGTCTAGTAACGGCTTGAAACGTTGGCGGCCCTCCTTTTCTGATCCATTATAAAATAGGATGGCCATGATTCCGGGCTAAAGTCAAATAAACATTCATTTTTTACTCAAAACGGAAACAACATTGACCTTACACTTTTATCGGGTCCACGAGTGAATCCAAGCATGATCATCTCATTCTCTTGCGCCTCATTCCACCAATTGTCAACAGCTGCTACCACTTGCTCCAAAACATTCGGAGGGAATACAACAAATCCCCCAAAAACGGTTCTACGTTGAGGATGTAACTTGAGAACAAATTCGGTCACGATTCCGAAATTACCACCCCCTCCACGGAGCCCCCAGAGTAAGTCGGGATGAGAGGTATCAGAGGCGGTGACGATTGATCCGTCTGCGAGAACGACAGTTGCTTGAACAAGGTTGTCAATGGTGAGTCCATGTTTTCCTGAAAGATAACCGAATCCTCCGCCTAGAATGAGTCCGCCAACACCTGTATGGTTTACTGTACCGCCAGGAGTGGCCAAACCATGTTCAATGGCGGCATGATCGACTGTTTTCCACAGCGCTCCTCCACCAACGTAGCCCAACTTATTCTCTGGATCAATTCGGGCAGTATTAAAGTGTCTATTAAGATCGATGGATACCCCATCATCGATAGATGACGCGCCGGATGGATTATGTCCACCTCCCTTCACAGCTAAAGGTAGATTATTAGCTCTTGCGAATTTGACAGCTTCGGAAACGTCTTGTTCGTCCTTTGGAAATAGAACGTATCTTTTAAGCGGGATACTCGTCAAACCTTTGAATTAGCTTATTTTATGGTACACAGCCCACCTTGCATTGCGTTCAGCGTTCTTAGCCCATCGAGCGATCGCTTCCGAATACTCAGGAGAAGAAGGTTCGACGATCTCGCCTTTGAAAATCCTTTTGAACGATTCAAAGTTGGACATCTGGAAATTGTGGAGAGTCTACTCGATTTCTTTTTGAAAGATTTATATTCGCCATTCTCACGATATGGATATGCCTTATAGCCAATCAGATAGAAGGGATAAACGGTGGGACCGTGTCCATGGTGCGAAGCTTCTTTTTCAAATAATAGCTCACTTCAGGAAATTGAAACCGATCTGAGTCGCACTTCTGATCTTCATTTGTAGGAGCGATGCACCTGCCGGTGGCCACAAATGATATAGACAGGTTGTGACAAATTGCTCCACCAGCCACTTCCCCCATAGGGTGTAGGTAAGGTACTATGGTGATTTGTAGGAGCCATATTTGAATATCGAAATGATATATATTACAGGTTATAAAGGAAAATGTTTAAACTCGATTACTATAATTGCTCTCAATCATTGAAAACATGGATATTTACTCCGGGGGGACTTACAAACTTATGAACACCAAATCTGGCACAGTGCTGGATCTTTCACGAATGGGTCATACTGTTGGTACGTATAACTGGTCTTGACTTTTGTGGTTATAATTTAACACTTTTATTTGCTTTATAGTTACAGGATGGAAGTGGCACGGAGGTGCTAATCAAAAGGTATTGGTATTTTCATTCTTACAGGTCTTCTGTTGTATTCCCGTCATTATACATTTGAATTTTTAGTGGATCCTCCAACAGCACAAAAACGGCTTTTGGACCATTTGCAATGCCGCCGATAACAGGTATCTAGGCATTGAAGGCGGTTTACACAAGGGAGGGACTCCCGTTATTGGCGTTAATGAGGCTGTGTACTGGGATATCAAGCCAGATGCAAAGAAGGGTGCAAAATATAGGTGCATATACATGCGAGGGCTACTTCTGTGAGACTATGAATAATCCCGCACATAAAGGATTTTTGTTCCGGGGGAAAACCTCAACCTTGACCTTGCTGGTGGTGGTGACTCTAAATCAGGAACTAATGTACAGATTTGGGAAAAGTGGACACCAGGGGAAAACCAGACGTGGATATTGCATGAAGGTATATCCTTTTCCTATATAAAATATAAATACGAATACATGTATGCGTCTGATTATGTTTACAGAGCCGAGAATCATCTCTGGAAACACTTACAGCTTTACGAATGCGAAGTCTGGTACGGTGTTAGACCTCTCACATTCGGGTTATACTATTGGTGGGTATATTTTTTACTTTAAAGGTATCAATAAGGATAGGAATAATAGTCACAGGATATCGATGGCATGGTGGTGCTAATCAAAGGGTACAGTATTTTTAGAAACCCAAACATATTTATGTCCATATTTTCATCTTCTTCTCAGTGGACTCTCAAACAACATAAGAATAACCTTTGGACAATTTGTAATACTGCCGATAAGAAATATCTAGGCATACAAGGTGGTTTGTATAAAGATGGTACATCCGTTGTTGGTATGACTGATCCCGTGTACTGGGATATCAAGCGGGATACGAAGGATAGAGCCAAATATCGGTATGTATGGCCAATACCGAGATTATGAATGATCCCATTATAATGTATGTTTGGCAGGATATTCGTTCCCGGGACAGGTTTCAATCTCGACCTTGCTGGTGGTGGAGATTCAAAACCAGGAACTAACATACAGATTTGGGGAAAGTGGACACCGGGGGTGAATCAGATGTGGAAATTGCGTGAAGGTATGCTCATTATCATTCCATGAGAACGAAAAATAAATGATGTGTTATAATAGCTTAGACGCACTTGTCTGTCTAAAAGGCTCTTTACAAGTTCCTTTGTATTAATATTCAAGGACTGGATGAACAAGAATCCGTCTGTTGATCCAAGTCAGATCATAAATATGCATATATTTTTACTCTTTTGGAAATTGTTGAAAGGGCATTTTTTTCACCATGGAATCGAGTTCACGGAGGGCATCGTCAATATTTCAAAACCGAGCCGGCACAATAATCATCTTCCATAAAGACATAAATAGCGGTAGATGTCTAATTGATTTATAACCAGGTATATTATTTACCACGCAGCCAATTTGTTGAGGCAGCGTTGGCCACCGCACAAGTTGCGCGAGTTGGGGTTCTAGCTTGCTTTCATTTCGGAATTAATACAACTGAGAAATGAATATTTATAGAATTAGAATTTACCCTTCAAGATTACAACAAAACTTCAAAGCTCAGGATTTTCAGGATTTCCCACCAATTGTAACCTCGAGTTACCCCGTTCCAGTTTGGCAAGTTTGTGACTAACGCGACCCCTTTTATAACAGTCTTTCATTGTGACTGTACAAGACAATTTCAGAGCCTTTACCATCATCTCTTTAAATCCTCTTGTAAAAATGCCCAGCGGATAGCGTACCATGATCAAATCATAAATCTCCATCCGACTGGTCTGCCGATGAACTTCTCGCATTCAACATCAATACATAATGTTGTAGAAGCCGAAACCATAGAGGATTTTTCGGGGTTCATGAGGCAGATATTAGAGACCCCTATTTGGCAGACCCCGGCTACAAACATTTTTTTGAAATGGGACTGCTTGAAACCTTTGTTCCAAACATGATCATCGCAGCAGCTGAGCAGAACACCAAAGCCATCAAAGGACGTCCATTTTAACAGCTGGATAACAGAGCCCCGGAAAAGCAAGTCTTGATCAGGTTGTCCACTGGCTTTTTAGGATTATTGGAATGGATTGCCGGAGCATTCTCTGTCATTAAGAACCAGTTGGCTTTCACATATATGCAGCAGCTGCGGCCAGGACGGTACAGTTAACATCGACACTCTAGTGAATCCATGGAACGGCTGCTCTGTTATGGTTTGTGTGGAGGATAACAGAATCAAGATTGGAATCCCTTTACCCAACCAATGGCATATAGGAAGCAGACAGAGAAGCCGCGAAGGGAATAGAAGGAGATCTGAACACGAACCACATCCTGAGCCTGATAAACCTACCAATCATATAAAACACGGACTGATGTAACGTTACTGTAACGTTGCACCATGATTGCCTCCGTGATCGCGCGAAACTTGAGTATTATACATGCTTTTATTCCTTCGTTTCTTTGTTCCGTTTAGTATATAATATTTTCTTAGTTGACGCTCATTCCTCAGTCGCACTATTATACGACTGAGACTTTGATTAGGGTTTAGTTTCAACAAGCAGATCATCATATGCCATTGGAAGTTTTCAACACAATAATTGGTGTCGGGAACTTGCTAATTTACCTCCCCCAAAGAAAACGGTAAAGTACTTTTTTCATCTCCCAATGTCCGACTATTTTAACTCCACCCAGCTTATTCCTGGTATAACATTTCGTGTCACCTTCCCCGTTTTCTATCTAGTACAAGTCACTGAAAGGCTCACTGATGCTGTTAAAGAGTGTCAATGGTCGCTCTCCAGCAGAAGCAACAGAAGTCATTTACATGGAGGCTCCTATTCTGAAAAGTGACGAATTGTTGTCTTGTGAAAGAGTCATCTCGGAAGCCAATACTCAAAGTGTTGGAAAACATGAAAGACTTTTCGGTGATAGATGTTGATGAAGTTCCTGTCATGTGGGGCCGATTCTTTGATATGAATATTGTAATTGGTTCAAAGGCCGCATTGATAAGGAGAGATAAATTGGGGGTAATTGCTCATTGTGCTTCTTAAGTGAAATCTCAAACGGTTTATAAATAAGTGATATCTTGTACCATATAGCACTGATTAAACGAGTAGAGGCATTACAGCAGTTACACTTGTTTGAAATACAAGACGAGTTTGGAAGATGTTTGATCAAGTAAAAGGGTGAACATGACCATCCCTTTGGGCTCGTGGCATTGGGTTTCAAAGTATACATGCGTTGGTTGGACATTAGTTCTGGTGGGCAATGCACGAAAAAGTCTTAAATTTCACTGGTTTGTAATAGATAAAGCCGAATGCTATTCAACAGCCTTTCAGTCAGAAATAGAAATAGAAATATCAAGAGGGAAACCGACAAGGAATTCTTCAAGGAGCAGGTATATGCAGTTGTTGACAAGAATCAAAAACTGCCGATGCTGGTAGAAATGCTACCGGGGCAGTCGACGAGACTACCATATCACTCATGGAGGCCAGTCACGGTAAAAGGTACGATGACTGAAACTAGCGTTAACAGGTCTCAGTATTGGTGTGATCACTGGTGAGTTACCTCGGCCGGCAGTTTAAAGTTAGAGTGGACTGAAAATCATGATAGTTCCTGCCGTCTGGTACTCGTTCATATCTGATATATCATTTATCAGAGCCTTAAAAATATTAAATATTTAGTAGTTGTTACAAGCATTCTTCTTTAAGAATAAAATTTTACAAGTCTTTACGTTGATATTCAAGGACTAGGGTGAATGGGAATCCATCTGTTAAACACGGACGTTGGATCATATCTGTGTTTAATCTTCTGCAAACGGGGATAATTGTTACCCCATAATTGAAGGGATCTTGTTTGCATATCCGTAGGATCCGTTGCTTTGCAAAAACGATAAGTTAAAAAAAAACCCAAAGAAAACAGAAACTCACCATAATTCCCATATCCTGAATTTTCATATTCCGCTAATCCTCTTTCAGCCGAAGCATTTACTATCCCAGTGATTTCTCTAGAAAATGCACGAGCATGTTTTACATCAGCCTGATCTTGCTCCTCTATATCCCATGTCACCACAACAAGAACGTTTGCTTGCGGACCGCGGCTGCGATATGCCATAGCATCAGCGGGAACTTTGCAGATATTTTGAGTTGGGAGAAGTTCGTAATTAATAAAAATTTCAAATGGCGGAAGTGAAGGGTCTGTGGGATGTTTTTCGGAGAGCTCCATTGCACGTTTAAAGACGTTTGGTGCGTTGGCGGAAATGGTTGATCTCAGACTTGTTCCTGTCTTTATTTTTGTTGTTCAGAAGAGGGAGAAATTTATTAATTTTAAGTACGAACCATGTAACATCTTCTGCCGTGAACGGTGGTGTCGAGTATCATTTCATTGAGGTGTTCGTAAGGAATCTCCCGGGCTGTGTCTACCACTGGACCTACATTCTCTTGTCAGGAAACAATGTCAAAGACAAGAGAAGGACTAAAGAACACACCGATGTCAAATAACGGCTTGAAACGTTGACGGCCCTCTTCTTCTGACCCATTATAGAACAAGATAGCGAGGATACTGGGCTGAAAATCACGATTGTCTTAAGCATATTTTCGCACTCAAATGAAATAACTTTTTTTCACCTGGTTGTGTGGTCCACGAGCAAATCCAAACATGATCATCTCATCCTCTCGCGCTTCGCTCCACCATTGGTCAATGGTCGCGACAACTTGTTCTAGAACAGGTGGAGGGAAAACAACGATCCCACCAAAGACGGTCCTACGTTGAGGATGCAACTTGAGAACGAATTCAGTGACAATTCCAAAGTTATTGCCTCCTCCCCTGATGGCCCAGAATAAATCAGGATGAGAAGTTTCAGAGGCAGTGACGATTGATCCATCTGCAAGAACGATAGTTGCTTGGACAACATTATCAATGGTGAGTCCGTGTCTTCCTGAGAGATACCCAAATCCTCCACCTAGGGTGAGTCCTCCTACCCCAGTATGATTTACGGTGCCTCCTGGAGTAGCCAAGCCGTGTTCAATGGCGGCATAGTCAACTGTTTTCCAGAGCGCTCCTCCACCAACATAAGCCAACTTCTTCTCTGGATCAATTCGAGCCGTATCAAAATATCTATTGAGATCAATTGATACGCCATCTTCAACGGATGATGCGCCTGAAGGATTGTGTCCGCCCCCTTTCACGGCCAAAGGAAGACTAATCCCCGTTGCGAATTTGACGGCTTCTGAAACGTCTTGTTCATCCTTTGGAAACAAGACATATCTATATCATGATGTAAGAAGAAGAGGAAAACGTATACCCAAATGGTGATTCAAACCTCGCATTACGCTCAGAGTTTACGGCCCAACGGGCTAACGCCTTTCGATAATCAGGTGAGGAAGGTTCAACAATGTCGCCTTTGAAAACGCTCTTGAACAATTCAAATGCAGACATCTTGGTGTTGAGGGTTGTGCTTGTGTCTATCTGAAGAAGAGATCTTTATATCCGCACTAATAGTTATTGATATCGGCAAAAACATATAAATAGCGCAAACTAGTAGAAGGGATATACTAGTACTGTCCCCGAGGAGTCCGGGCATGCCGCCGCATCATATGGATCACCAGTGCGCAAACCATCTTAATAATTGGATTGGAAATGGAGACTTCGGAACGAAGTGATATATTGATTTTTAAGATGACGAGTTTACTCCATGAAGGTAGAGCAATCATCTCAGTCAGTTGATTGGAATTCTCCGTGCTGATTACATCAGCCGCTTCCGATCTGTTAATTGCACGGCCCGTGGCAGCCGGAAGACTTGTTGACTAGAAATCATGAACAACGTTTTGATATAAGCCTGAATGAATAACAAGAGAGACTGAACCAAACAAATTTAAACATATCTGCCATCCGGGATCCCCAGAAAACTCACACTCATGCCTCGTGAGTTGCAATGGTTAGATAGCGACTCGGAGAATTCTGATAGGATTAATTTTGTGATGCGTCCTTGCAAGGCAGTCTTCCTACCTTTCTAGGACTTGTTCACCAGCACACGAGGTAATCGTTCAAAATCATATATCTTTCTCAGGTAGTCAACAGCGTCAATTTTTCCAACCATACCAGTCTGGTGATATCATTTAGTTCTATTTCAAAATGGAGGTTAGTAGTTCAGTAGTTATTACAAATGTTTGATTTCCGTCAATATTCAAGGACTAGGATGAATGGGAATCCATCTGTTAAACACAGACGTCGGATCATATTTGTGTTTAATCTTCTGTAAGCGAGGATAATTGTTACCCCATAATTGAAGGGACTTTGTTTGGAGATCCGTAGGATCCGTTGCTGTTTGAGAAAGAAGAACGGTAAGTAATGAAGTTAAGTAGAAAGCGGGGAAGGGGGGGGGGGGGAATTCACCATAATTCCCGTAACCTTCATTTTCATATTCCTTTAATTCCCTCTCAGCTGAAGCAGTTATTATCGCCGCGATTTCTCTATGGAATGCACGTGCATGCTTCACATTGATATCGTTTTCCTCTTCGTCCCAAATTACGGCAACAACAACGTTTGCCTGTGGACCCCGACTACGATATGCCATAGCATCTGGGGACACTTTGCAAATATTATGATTCGGGAGAAGCTCATAAATGATAAGAGGTTGAAATGGGGGACGGGAAGGATCTGTAGGATGTTTCTCAGAAAGTTCCATTACGCGTTTAAAGACTTGTGTTGCATTTGTTGAAAGGGTTGATCTCAAACTTGTTCCTGTCTTTATTTAAAGTAAGTTGTTTCACAATTGAGACGAAACAGTTTCAAGTACGGACCATGTAGCATCTTCGGCCGTGGACAGTGGTGGCGTTCAACAATTCATTTAAATGTTCATAAGGAATCTCCCGGGCAGTATCTAGCACTGGACCTGCACCTTCTTTTCAGAACCAGAATCAAAACACAAAGGAGAAGTTTTCGAACACACCAATGTCAAATAGTGGTTTGAAACGTTGACGGCCTTCCTCTTCTGACCCGTTATAGAATAGGATAACGAGAATACTGGGCTAAAAATTTTGTTTGGTTATGAAATATGCAAGTAAAACGGTGTTGATTTTTACACTGCTATCTGGCCCGCGAGTAAATGCGAGCATGATCATTTCATCCTCTCGCGCTTCGCTCCACCAACGGTCAACGGTCGCGACGACTTGTTCTAAAACAGGCGGAGGGAAAACGGCGAGTCCAGCAAAAACTGTTCTGCGTTGAGGATGTAATTTGAAAACGAATTCAGTTACAACTCCGAAATTACCACCTCCTCCTCTGATGGCCCAGAATAAATCGGAATGAGAAGTTTCAGAGGCAGTGACGATTGATCCATCTGCAAGAACGATAGTTGCTTGGACAACATTATCAATGGTGAGTCCGTGTCTTCCCGAAAGATACCCAAATCCTCCACCTAGGGTGAGTCCTCCTACCCCAGTATGATTTACAGTGCCTCCTGGAGTAGCCAAACCATGTTCAATGGCGGCATAATCGACCGTTTTCCAGAGCGCTCCTCCACCAACATAAGCCAACTTTTTATCTGGATCAACTCGGGCTGTGTCGAGATATCTATTGAGATCGATCGATACACCGTCTTCAACGGATGATGCGCCTGATGGGTTGTGTCCACCTCCTTTTACAGCCAGAGGTAGATTATTCGTCACTGCGAATTTGATAGCCTCTGATACGTCTTGTTCGTCCTTTGGGAATAGAACGTATCTGCATTTTTTTTCAAGTAGTCAATTAATAGAGAGGAGAATGCCTGATATAGCTAGCGCACAGACCTTGCGTTGCGTTCAGCATTTTTAGCCCAACGAGCCAACGCCTTTGGATATTCAGGAGAAGAAGGTTCGACAATGTCGCCTTTGAAGATGCTTTTAAACAGTTCGAAGGTTGCCATCTTGGATTTGAAGATAGTGTCCTCGACGAAGAGGTCTTTATATTCGGGCGCATCACCAATATGTCAACCAATGCTGGACATCTTTGAAATCGGATTAGGATTTGAATACGAATTTATAATGAGATTATCATTGAGGAAGCCTAGTATTACCCGTCCATTGAATAGCGAATTTGCAATGTGATTCTTGAAGTTCCAATCATCTCATTGTACTGGACCGTCATCGATGTCGTAAACTATTGAGTACATTTTATTGGTATGGGGCTCTATGGGGGCTCCAGGAACAAACAAACAGAGATAAACCAGGAGATAACCCTGTTACTTTTCAACTTTGTTCCCTGTTCTCGATTTCGGACATCTTGTACCGCCATTTATGTTGGAGTGACCATATATGTGGTACGTTCTTACTGCTGTCAAATGACTGTATTTGAAGGTTTTAAACAAAAGTTCAAGGGCGATATTGATCAGAATATGAAGCAACAATAGATCGTTGGGCTCTTAACACGGTTCGTAAAGCGAGGTTAGTTATTCATTCGCATTCATGTCCATCCCAATTATTGTGTTGATATTCTTGAAAGTTACGTACTCTTCCCCAAAAGATGAAGAAGGTATCTCTGAAGCAATTAAATATCTTGTCGGCAACAATATTCCGCTAGCCGTCAAGGGAGGAGGACATAATCCTTCTGGTGCTTCGTCTACTGAAGATGGTGTTGTTATCGACTTGAGCAGGTATATTAATCATGTAAATGTCGATCCCGAACTCAAAACTGCCGATGTTGGTGGAGGTGCTCTTTGGGAAGCAGTCGACGAGACTACTATAGTTCATGGATTAGCCACAGTAGGAGGTACAATGAGCGGAACTAGTGTTGGAGGTCTCAGTATTGGAGGAGGTCAGGGTGTTCTAACCGGCAAACACGGTCAAGTCGTGGGTAATATTCTAAAAATGACTGTTGTTCTTGCTGACGGTTCAATCGTGAAAGCATCAGCAAATTCTCACCCTAACCTCTTTTGGGGTCTCCGTGGAGGAGGTGGCAATTTTGGTGTCATGTCCCAGTTCAGATACCAGTTACATCCTCAACGAAAAACAGTTTATGTTTATGATGGCGACCTAGTATTTGATGAAAACCAATTTGTTGATTTAGCTTTCACGCGTGGTTCCGATGGAGAGGCAAGATGACTTTTCTACCCATTTGTTTTTCTCATTCTAAAACCCACGTAACCCGCTCTTTTGATGATACTCTTTTACAACGGAACGCCTGAAGAAAGTCGGTATTCTTTGACTCAAGAAGTCCCATATCCGGCTATCAACAAACTTTCCGATGAATCAGCAGAACGTAAAAGATGTTACTATATGGTAGACACACCACGTTCAAGTTTTTGCACACAACACCAATGTTATTTTTCTTCTTTTCTCCCCAAAAGTATGGCACAAGTTTGAGATCCAATGTAACACCCTATGGGTCCAAACTTTTTGAACGTACTATGACACTCAGCGAATTAACCAGTGAATGAATCTGAGACGCAATTTGATGTTCTATCAATTTATGAGGTTACTTCACCCAAAAAGATGATGGTCGTTCCTTCCGATGCGATGACATTTCGTAGTCGTGGACCACAACCCCAAGTTATTCTCAATCGTCGAAAGTACCGCTGTTACAGAAGTAGAGGAAGACGAGAATGAGGGGTTTGGAAAATTATCGTAAGCTTAATGATTATTCTCCCTTCCCCCCCCTTTTGTTGATCCTCGGCAGTGACTCACCCGGAGGATCTACGAAATAACGCTCTGAAATTATGGGGTGACAATTCCAGAAGATTGACTTTGAAAAGGCTCAATAACTTGTAACATGTAAACCTCTGGTTAAGTAAATGAGTGATGCCCTATGATTTGTAGTTTACATCTTCTGATTCAGTTTTTATACATAGATGTTATTACTACCTCACAGTTTCTTCCGATGTTTGAACTAAGAGCAACGATGCCTGGTGATCTGGAAGCGAACACGCCTGGTTGATTATATATTTAGGTTATTTATCCCTTGATGGGGCATGCATGCTGATCGGACCGGCATTAAGGTGATGGTAGAAAGTGCGTTTCCTCCAAGGTATTTTAGGTGCCCCGAAGACATTCAAGTTAATTACAAATCCAAGTGTCGATTAAAAAGCCTCAACACACCCTTTCGCTTTCTCCAACACTGTCCCTAGACTATTAGAACAAAAATGTCCGAACATAAACGTTAAACCCTGTCCGGGACAAATTTCAAAAAAGGAAAAAGCAAAATTCCATCGTGTGATGGTGGGGAAAATATCGGAGGATTTAAAAGTCGAAGACTCTTGGGCTACAGGCTAAAAACCAAAAAACGGGCAGCTTTCATTCGGATATGGTAAAAAAGCCTATAATTGCAAGCTAAAGGACCAACGGCTAGTGATGGGTATCAGACAGATGTGTTTTATCTTAGTGTTTAAACGAATGAGTCCGTCTGATCATATCAATCGCACCTGTATCGTCCAGCTCGTGCTATGGTCCCCTCAACACGGCTACATCTTTTTTATGGCTCGTTATCTCCAATTATTTAACACTTTACCTCTTTTGCGTCGTAATTTTTCACTATTCGTCTTCCTTATAACCCTCCCCCGCGCTACCTACTTATTTGGGCTACCATTACACCCCCATTTGAGTTTTGTACAAAAATCGCACACTCGTTTTAAGGACTCTGATTGGCTGTTAAGGTGATTTCAGCGCTTTAATTCAGGCACATCTATTGTTTTTGAAAAGAAACAATTTTCATTTTCGTACGAAGTTCGGTGGTGTAATTTATCAGTCCCTCAGCGATATAATTTATAATATCTTATCTTTAATTATAGCATACCCGGCCAATCTGATCCGTTAAAAGCACTAAAATAGTCCGCGGACATCGAATCAACACGGAGTCCAAGTTCAGACGAGCACGTACTTGAACAGGCTTATACCCCAAGAGAACTAAGCAAAAGCAATTGCAAGGGTATACTTATACGGGCGGCAATGTAATTAAATATAAATAGCTATACCGCCCATCATGCATCAGCGCGCATCGTTCGCGTCCTCATCTCAATCCCCGTGCTTTGAGAAGTTGTTATCGATCTCCGGGCATCCCATGCCGCTCTTTTAACGCGACTGCTTTCAGCATATATGTTCTTATCTGTTAAACCCCCTCTTGACTTCTTACTACTATTACTGCTACCAGATGTCGACATTCGAAGAATTTAAACAAAAATTCAAGGGCGATATCGTCGATCCCACTTCACAGGACTATGAAGCGGCCATAGATCGTTGGGCCATCAATGCGATTCGTAGAGCCAGGTTGGTAAATCATCTAGTAATGCGCTTTTAAGTATACTAATCATTGACTCTCCTAAAAAGCTATGTATTTTTTCCAAGAGATGAAGAAGATATCTCTGAAGCACTTAAATATCTCGTCGGGAACAACATTCCCCTCGCCGTTAAGGGAGGAGGACATAATCCTTCTGGTGCTTCATCTATTGACGATGGTGTTGTAATCGACTTGAGCAGGTATATCAACTATGCAAACGTTGACCCGGAATCCAAAACTATCGATGTTGGTGGAGGTGCTCTTTGGGGAGCAGTCGACGATGCCGCCATCGTTCATGGATTAGCCACAGTAGGAGGTACGATGAGTGAGACCGGTGTTGCAGGCCTCGCCTTAGGTGGTGGTCACGGTGTCCTATCCAGTAAACATGGCCAAGCAGTGGATAGCATTCTGGAAATGACTGTTGTTCTTGCCGATAGTTCAATCGTGTCAGCATCAAAGACTTCCCATCCTGATCTTTTCTGGGCTCTTCGCGGAGGAGGAGGTAACTTTGGTATCGTGTCTCGTTTTAAACTCCAACTCTATCCCCAACGAAAAACGGTTTATGGTGGTTTCCTTTTCTTCGCCCCAACACAGTTGGACCAGGTTATCGCAGCATTCGATCAGTGGTTGCCTACAATAAATGAAGATCAGTTCACCGGGTTGGGTTTCGGACGTGGTCCTGGTAGAAGCGTATGTAGCAAGCTTTTTTTCTCTCTCTCTTTCCACCGGCTAGTTTTCATATTATGTATGCTATATAGCCCGCTGTTTTGATGGTACTTTTTCACAATGGAACAGTTGAAGAGGGTCGACTCAAGTATAAGCCCTTCTTTGACGTCGGTACGTCCACTAGTAAACCAAAATATAATTTAGTTTTATATTAACAAATATTTTTGTGCACAGGCCCTGTTGCTGATATGACTCAAGAGATGCCATACCCAGCTATTAACAAACTTTTGAACGCACAGTCTACGCTTAAAAGGTGTTACTATATGGTTAGTATATCATTTGCATTCGTTATATACTAGTTATGCTTCGTATTAATATCATTATAAAAGTTCGGTACAAGTTTGAGATCTAGCGTAGCAGCTCATGGAGCAAAACTTTTCGAGCGTGCCATGGCCCTATCAGAACAGCCAACGGACGAGTCTAAACAACCGTTTGATATTACCATAATATACGAGGTCGCCTCGCTCAATAAAATCCTTTCCGTTTCTCCGGACGACATGGCGTTCCGTAGTCGTGGAAAACAAAATCATGTTCTTATCAACATTTCTTGGGATAAACATGTGCCTGGTGACGTTGACGAAGCCAGAACCATCTCGCGAGAGTTGTCTTCAATCGTTGAAAGTACTGCTGTTGAGGAAGTCAAGGAAAACGAGAATGAAGGTTACGGAAATTATGGTACACCATTGTCCGATCTCCTTTTCTGATTCAGGCCTTTGACATCATCTTTTAATAGTAACACATACTGCGGATCTTAAGACTAAGGCTCTGAAGTTATGGGGCAATAATTATCCCAGGCTTCAAAAGATTAAGAAACAATATGATCCAAAGAATATCTTCAACAGATGGATCCCCATAGAGCCTGCGGTTTGATGGTTAAATAATAAATATTTGTAACTTGTAAACGTTTTTGTAAACTCTGGGGTATGTAAAGTCGAAACTATTTATTATAAAAAACAAAGAATAAGTATCGGGATCCCTACCTAGTTGTCATACTATGACATCAGTTTGCCATCGGAGTTTGGAATTTTGGCGAGTTTCCATGGTTGTTCCTCACCGTCAGTTCTTGCAATTACCGGAAGAAATTCTTATATCTGTAATCGAAAAATTGACTTTGAAAGATATTTTGCGGATTTCCGAAGTATGTTTAACATCCTGTCTTTTGAGTTTTTTTCTTTGTGTTTACCGTTTATCTGTTCTGATATTATTTAAAGACATGTCAATCTCTATACAAACTAATCGGAACATCAGCAGCTATTCGATACCAAATTGAAATAAATGTTTCTGGCGTTGTAGATGGAGAAAGCTCTCTGCCCAAGGCGGACCGTCTAGCTATTTTGAAGAGGGCAGAACGGAATTGGTCGACTGTACAGTTTGCCCGAACGGAGACATTAAAAAGACGACCAGGAAATTTATGGGAATTGTATGGCGGAATGTTAGCATTTAGTATATCACCATCAGATGCGCCGCCCAACAGTAGGATATATCAAGGTCTAACGTTCATCGAACTTCCTTCGGCTGTGCGCGGTACCACGTCAAAAGTACACCATCTCGAGGATCTAGATTATAATATACGCGATTTTGGTATGGATCCATCGCAGGACTTGCTGGTTTTAATTGAAAGAACACAAGAGGCCTTGGGAGGATATTCCATCAATCTGTTGACGATATCAAATGGCAAACCACACCCTATGGCAGCGGGCTCAATCCTGTCCTCTTTTAATCAACATCCAGAAACTCAGTATAGTTTTGTTGTTCAAATCATGGGCGATTACCTTGGCCTTCTTTTTCATACCCCTACGCACGGTGAATTTCATGATCAGTTCCTTCTTTGGAATTGGAAAACCAGCCGTCGGATTCTGGTACGTGACTATAAATCTGGTAGGGCTGACCCCTTTTGGCTGACCTATTTTTTTTTCTAGTTCCTAGGCCCTTGTCAACATCATGTCCGATACGATTCTTTTTCATTTATATCCTCGAATCATTTCGTCGTTTCAAGGGTCCAGCTGATACCCGAACCCGACGTCACACCGTCTCTCCAGGTTTATGAATTTTCCGAATCAAATAATGAAACTATCGTCAATCCAGACCCATATCGAATATTTGAATTACCTCCGTTATACGGGAGCGCCATTGCCGCATCTTTTGTAACACGATCCGACCCATCTCCAAACTGTCTTGGTATATTACCAAATGGTCAACCTAGACCATTTACAACTTCACCAAAATCACGATTGTTCACCGCTTGTCTCGGGTTGATTAGGGATTTTACAGATGTTTTATATGTCATGCTTTTCATACATCAAGAATCCTTTTTATCAGACCAGCTACCCTCGCAACCCTCAAACTTATTCCCTTGGGATGTCTGGGGTCCTCAGTATTCAAGGATGCTGGTACTGGAGCATTATGAACCTGTATGGGTCTGTTACGTTCACGGAATGCGATTTGTCCGGGGTATCCGGCTTGTGAATAGGGAAACATTGCCGCGTACAATAACATCTCGCCTGCAGATATTGGATTTTAATCCGCTATCAATCCGGCGAAGTGAGTTTCTGAACTTGTGAAATTGTAATACCGAAATTCTACTAAATGTATGAACACGTAGATGAAGATTATGGCGAACAGAATGTTGAAATCGTTGACCAGGAATCAGTTATTTCTCCTAGAGGTTTCAGGATATTCGCTAACGAGGTCTCCACATCTCTTCCATTTCGACGAAGCACCAGCCTTCAGACATACCCACATACCGATTTCATGATAGACGAAGACGTAGTTGTTGGATTGAATCGTTCATCTTCAGTATGTAACCAATCTCTTGCGTTTGTCATAATTAATTTAGTGTGTCTTCTTTTTAGTCAGTAGATAGAGAAAGAGATATAATGTTTTTATGCGTTTGATCATATCAAAATAGCGGTTTTTATTACAATTCATTTGCTATCTCACGCCTGGTAATTATATAAAAAGTCAGTACGACGGTTAAGCAACTCAAACATTATTGGCACTTTCAGGCGGACATTTACAGGAATTATCGTTATCAATGTCAAACGAAAAAAAAAACGTGTACACCTGACAAATATCGTGGAAGGGTTTCCGCCAATAAAATACAATTATATGCGGCTTGGCTCTCGTTTACGCGGCGCCAACAGAAAAAGAAGTACCCTCTGGGAATTGCATTCTGTCTTGTAGATAAGCCGCGTGCGGATATGGAATATTCTCCTCTCGGTTCACTTTCTCCCCCCGGAGTTTTTTCTTCCTGGTTGGTTTTAGTAAGATGTCTATCTTGTCTGTAAAGGAAGTAGAAGTTAGTCTCCAGAGCCCTGTTGTGTCTGAAGACAGCGATGGAATATTGGAAGAACTCGGCCTTCATCGAGAACTTAAACGGAAATTTTCCAAATTCACTACGATTTCATTTGCCATGGGGATCATGGGGTAATGGAATTAACAAAAACCTGTTTAGTTGACTCAATTTTTTTTTCTTGAAGGACGGCCGCGTCTATTACTTCAACTGCAAATACTCCGTTACTCCTCGGTGGGCCGGCAGCTACTATATGGGCGTGGCTACTGGGTGCTGTGGGTTGTTTAGCAATCTCTTGCTCTGTTTCAGGTGCTGGGTGATATTCTTTTGGTCATATTTTATCTAATCCATGATTGTAGAACTCGTTTCGGCTTATCCTACAGCCGGTGGTATCTATACAACTACTATGTTTGTTGTACCAAGTCGTTATCGCTCTAGTGTTTGTTTTATCTCTGCATGGTAATTTCGCTTTCTTACTTCAGGCTTTTTTACGAGCATTGATAAAATGACTATAGGATTACAATCGTCGGTCAACTGGCTACAACAGCTTCTGTGAATTTCGCTCTGTAGGTATCTTACCAAGTAGATCTGTAAACTCCCCGGCCCAGACGTTGATTCAATCTTCAGAGCTGAAATGATACTTGCAGCGGTGACAATAGGCTCCAACGGTTCTTTCGTGGCAACTCCTCAACAAACATATGGTCTTTATGCCGGAATTAACGTTCTGATTGGTGCAATAAACAGTCTTCCGACGTCATTTCTCCACAAGATATCAATGGGTTATGGTGGGTTCTTTTTAACATGACATACATATCTTCTTTTTTCTGAGAATGTTGGTTTTGGAAAAAAGTCTTTGTGAATCTCCTTGCCACGTTTTCTGTTATAATCGGGATTTTGATTGGAGGCCGGCACGATCTTGCTCCATCCACGTTTGTCTGGACAAGTGTAGGTCCTAAGACTCTAAATAACACTATTCCTTTTTCACAGTCCTGTTTCTTCAGATTATAGATCAGTCTGGTTGGAATAATCGTGGTTTTGTTTTCCTATTGGGCTTGCTGAGTGTGCAATGGGTCATGGTAATTATTCTCACCATCCAAGTGTCCAATTATTCACTATTTTTCAAAGACGGATTATGATGCGGCAGCTCGTAAGTAGCCGAATTCCTCGAAACATATGTAATCATCGACGCTTTCCCCCCAAATTTTCAAAGACCTTGCTGAAGAAACCGTAAATGCGGCAGAAGCCACTCCTCTGGCTATCATGGTCGGATCAATCACTACAGCCATTTTAGGTTTCTTCGTCAATGTCGCTTTGTGCTATGGTATAAAAGATATCACCAATTTACCCGGCCCAACAGGCTTGGTTGTCCCACAAATATTGTGGGATAATATGGGTCAGACGGGTGGTTTGGTCGTCTTTTCGTTTATTATTATAGTGCAGACCGTTGTTGCCATGACTTGTCAATTATCAAGTATTCGATGTATGTAATTTTTATTCCTGAAGTTTGCCAGTGCTTTTATTAACGCCGTGATTTTGATTTTCAGCTATTTATGCCATTTCACGAGATGTAAGTTGTACTAACCCTTGGTATTTATATCTCACCAGACTATTATAGAATGGATTACCGGATAAAAAACTTTTGGCCAAAGTCTGGAATCGAACAAGAACACCAGTTAACGCTGCTATATTCGTTGTCATCGTCGAAACTCTTTTCGGTCTTCTTTCACTCGCTTCGGCCGTCGCGGTAAGTATCAAAAACTTGTTTTTCTAGAAAAGGTTTGGGACACTTACCTCTATAGAGTAACGCCGTTTTCAGGTTTGTGTCCCTTTAAGATCTTCTTTTTAATGACGATTGAAATCTTGGGTACATGTAGTATTACCGCCGTAGCTTTGGACCTATCCTACATGGTGTGTGACTACCAAAGTCGTCTCTACTCCTGACGTCTAACCCGCAATATCCAGATTCCTGTCATATTTAAGCTCTATATATACTGGAACAAAGATACCGATGTGAATTTCCGACCTGGACCTTTCTACTTGGGACGTATAGGATATCTGATCAATATATATGCGGTTTTATGGTAATTTTTTTCTTTTATTCACTCACTTTATTGATTTTCACCCCCACCCCTAAACTCTATTTCCCTTGCTATTAGGACACTTCTTGAAACAGGGTAAAATAATATTCTTTGGACATCCTTTTTGAATTGATTTGGCTCAATATTCATGGCAGTGTTTTGATTATGCCGCAAGTCTTCCCAGTCACGGCGAGTACGATGAATTACGGTAAAGCAGTTTCAACGTCGTAAAAACAAACCATTTACATTTAACATTCCAATCCTTTATCAAATTAGCCGGTCCGATCATGGCAGGTGTATGCGGAGCGTCGTGGTTATGGTATCGCTTGTATTGGGTACGTTGAACTTTCTTTCTCTTTCAAAGTGGGTCATTCTCTGAACATGCCTTCGCGCAAACAGCATCGTTATTATCAAGGAGCGGATTTGTCTTCTCATCATACACAATCTCACTCTGACTATACCGATTCGAAAAATAGTTTGGGTGAGAAGTTGTAAAGATGAGATATATATTATATCCATCTGACATCAGAATGAAATATATTTTGCATGATTGCATCGGATGCAAAGTCTCAGTAGATGAATCGATGAAGCACCAGAAGTATTATGTCTGGCATTCTTGACGGCTAGAGGAATAAGCGTTGTTGCCGACAAGATATTTAATTGGAATCAACATAATCCTGTTGTTGCAAACATTGGACTCTGAGTAATATGCGTCACGGGACGCGGCATGGGCGGGGATGTCACAATTTCCATTGGGAACTCCCACTACTAATAAGAAACATCATCAAATACTAAACCCCATTCCCACTGGCAAGAATAGCTCGAACCTTAACTTAAATGACGATATCCCCTAGCGCCCTTTTCCCCCTTACTCCAAGACACCACCCAACTTCAAGCGTGAAAGCTAGTAAGAAACGGTAAACCCGACGGTAAGATACCACCATATTTTTCTCCAATTGTTAACGACTCAATGATTGTGTAAGACCGCCAATGAAGGCTGATATAACTGACAAATATAAACGTATCCGATCTTATCAATTGGGAATCTGGGCGACTGGTCAAGAACAAGCCGTTACACCAGTCTTCTTACCTGCTTCCACTGGTCGATTGGATACACTTGATAAACGAGAAATCGCACGCCTTCTTCCATGCCCTCCCCAACATCTGGAAGTAGTTATCTCTCCGTTCTCCGTTCTTTTTGGCACTGAACACCACATCGTATGTGCCTATGATGCAGGACCAAATGGATTGCTCCGTCCAAGTGGACCTGAGCCGGGTATCCCATTTTCCAATGCACCTGGAGACCTATGTTCCCATGCTGTTCATATGACACGCTCATTAGTCCATTCTTTCGGTTCGCAGATCAACGGAAATGCTATATTCTTTTACCTTAAACGCGGGAAACACTTTTTGGCAAACACAGACTTCCACGCGGTTAAAGCATTTATAGAAGCTTGGGACGAGGGCGACGCCAGTTGCACGAGGAGTGCTTTAAAACAATTCGCTAAAGCGTTTCATACTACTCTCAAGGAGAAAGAAGAAAAGGTGAAAATGAAAATGCATGATCCTGACAGAAGCCTGCAAATAGAAGAGTTCGACGTTGCCATATTTCCCGCCCTTGACGAAAAACCTTTTGTTATTAAACATCCCTTTGACAAGGTACCTCCGGAAGATAATTACCGCTCATTCCATCGTTTAATTTCAGAAGAAGCCATTTTAGGAGACGGATCCACCGAGTTGCTTACCATCGGACGTATGTTCGGCGAGCCTAGAAGTCTTGAGAATAAACTACGCATACATATAAGGTCTTTTTTGGCCCGGGAAGAAGGCTTTTGTCCTATTAACTTGTCTATTGAAAGGAGTACGAACAGGACTGCGGTACATAATTGGTCAGGGAATATAATAGTCATTAGAGAACGCAGTGGCGGTAGCGAATTGGTCGAGGATATCACGGACCAGGATATTGACACCGCGATCACTTATTTTTCCCTTTATGGGAGGTATAACTTGTGAGGAGTAAATCTTGAGAGATTTATGGTTTAACAAGCAAGAGAGTGGCCAACATATGTTTTTCTTGTTCTGGGGAGCAACCCATCGATTTTTCTTGGGTTTACCACCTAATTTGTCGTCCTGCATATCATTCGTGCTTATTATTTGTGCTGTGTTCTTATATCTCAAGTGTGGTATAAATAATAAAACATGCCCATTCCTTAAAAAGTCCGCTAAATACATTTATGTAAGATATACCTAAATCAATAAACAAAAGGGTATCATCTATATATCATTAAGCGATCATAAAAATTCCCGAAGTGCTATTAAAAGATGAGATAGATCCCATTAAAGGTTTAGAGTCCCCAAAGTATCGAATACGGTACGATCCGGTGGAAGTTCCTGATTCTAAGCCTGACGTCAATAACCCCTGTAAAAAGAAAGTAACGATCATATACCAATGGTCCAGTTTACTGTGACTGCAGAGGTTCCAAGAATGGTACTTGTCTGTACCCATTCGAATGTGGTTGAGGGATGAGAATCCGTTCTAACAACAATCCAAGAATTGTTGATATATTTCTCTACCGTGAGGAACGTTTCTTCGAGACGTAAGTTATTCTTTAAAAAAAAAAGGTCCCACGATCAAAATCAGATCCAGAAAAACACGTAGTTTTATTATTCTCACCCTTGGATTTGCACCGACAAACTGTACTGATACAGTTTCACCCGTAGAATAGTAAGCCCCAGATCGAACATCGACCAATACCTGACCAAAATCCTTGCCAAATGGAGCCGCGTCAAAGACCACCGGTCTCTATGAAGAAATTACCATGTGTTTCAAGAATGAAATATAAGTACTTATTTATACCTGCAACGAGATTGCGTTTTTAGTTAAATCCGGGGGAGGTGAAGAGTTAAAAGATGGTGATGATGCCAAAACATTATCGGCAATAAATCCAGTTAATTTACTATAGATGTCCATATAAGCTTCCAAAGTATCTGTAGATTGGTTAGCATCTGACCTTAGTTATAGTAAAAAAAAACAGTCATACGTGGTCCAAAAAGCGTTCCGGCGCCTTCATATCTCTGAATCGCGTATTCTTCAATAGTAGTAACCTAATAATTTATTTGGTACAAAATCTCGCGACGTATTAATACTAATACTCACATAAAGTGCGTACGTATTAGCTGGACCGGCGATGACAACATAAGCATCGTTATCCAAAACGCCTTCAGCAATAAGCTTTGTTCGTATAGCTTCTCTAAGGTTGAAAAAGGTTTGGAACCGTCAATCATCCAAAAATATTATTTTAGGAATCCAACCTCATGCGCCTTCCGGCCATAGTAGTAAATTCTCCAGGTACCACAAGTATCACAACTTGTCCCACACGAAGTATTTGAATATGAACCGCACTTGGAGACCAGGCATAAGGCTTGTGAGCAAAACCCTAATGATTTTATAAAAAATAAGAAAGATCATTTGTAATTCAAAGAATGCATACGATATTCAACAAAATCGGTTTCGGGAATTGACAAGCAATCTGAGTTTTAGAGGGTAAAGGGGTTACCGCTCCTTTTACCAAATCCCAGAAAGGATTGCTATTTTTATTTCATTTTAATTTTTTCAGTTTGTAAAGTATGCACGTGAACTTACCGTGGCGTCGTAGAGTTTATGCCTTGTATAAAGTCAAAAGCCCCGGGACCGTCACTAAGAAATCTTGAACAGACTGTTTGCAAAGGGGTGTGGACTTGAATGCTTACGATGTTCCACCCGCGAAGGAAAATCCTAAAAAAATATAATTGGTGTTAACTCACGATGAAAGATTTTTGAAATACACACCTAAGGCAGCAGGACATGTTGTCACTTCAGTTCCATTCGATAAAGCGAAAGTATAATTAGCCCTAATAAATAAAAACGGATGCTACAGAGAAGACGGGTAAAGTAAACAACATGCTTACATATTAACAAACTGGTGAACCGAACGAACATTTCCAGAGACAGCGGTTCTCTGACCATTCATTACAGTTTGTGCTCCTTCATATTGGGCGAGACCAATTAAGTAATTTGAATGAAAATCAGACACTCTGAATCCAGGTCCACGTCCATGACAATCCTAGAAGGTGAGATAGAAGTTGTATGCGCTATGATTGTTACGGAAATAGATGCAAACTTACCTGGGCTGTACCTCCGCAGGTCGAACTGTTAAAAGTGCATGGTTGTCCATCCCAAGGTTTTCCGGGACTTTCGCAAAAAGCGCCAAGTCTTTTCTCAAGGCTTAAGTAAATGATTCACGACACTAGAACTAACATGACATACGTATTAGGACTGATTTTCAAATATTCGAGTCAGAGATCCTGTAAGTGGAAACAATGAGGAACCAAACCTCGTGTCACCAACAATCGCTGGGGGATTATTCAGTGAACATATATATATGATTGCACTTCCACAAGTACCTTGTGAGAAAAGGGCCACAAATTCAGTCTGGCCGGGCAAAGCATCCGGTTCCGCTGCCGATTCTGCCAAATACGCCGCCATACCTTTATTATCACCGCTCACCAACGTATTATTCTATGCATATATTGAATCATTGTATTTCAAGGATAGAAGGTAAATAAAATTTATTACCTCGTATAAGCTAGTTCCATGAACAGCGAAGAAACTCAAAAACCCTCTGGCATTGCCAGAGACGTCGTCAAATCGTAGGAGACTGAGTTCCTTATCTTGGTCAAACTCATAGCGAGCTCGTTCTTCTGCAGGATTATTAAGATATGCTGAGGGACTACGATTTATATTAGCTTTAAGAACGGTCTGTGGATGAGTTCTAAGATTAGCGACTATATAACCAGATGCGCATCGCCAAATCAATTTACAGTGTTGCCGACGGAAATATGTCCTGGAGCCAGATTGTTATGCGCTTTCACAATGGCATTCACGGATCCTATTCATCAAGGTTGATTCGGGATGATAAGTAGGCAAGTATATTTTTTAGCATACCCGTAACTATGGCTTGATATGTTTGCTTTATTGGGTTTCTCGTTACTATGGAAGCAATCAATTCTTTAAAAAAAACCTTACATTGACAAAACCAAAACTAGTAAGTTGTGGAAGGAGGTTCTCCATAAATCCCCCAACGCCCGAATGTTGATGCGTTCCTACAACAGCTACGTTATTTTCATTATATACTCCTGGAAATCTTTGTTCCAAAGCTGCAAGAATTCCTCTTCGGATTCCAGAATCGCCCATAGCTGTATCGAGGTTTAGAAATACAATCCGGTTAGATGAATTCGTAGACTCTGCGATAATAGCCGCTCTTGCTCGTTGACGCATATGGAGGCCAGTATCGGTTTGAGCAAGATTGGCATACCCCTAAGGAAGAAACGACCACGTATTAAGGTATAAAAACCGAGTACTACTAGTATGGTTTGCAGACCATCATATTTGTTTGGATCACAGGTCTGCGGGATGTTGATATTAATATTTCATGTTTGAATAAAATAATCAGTAACATACCCAGTAATGTCACCAATCCCTAGCAAGAGTAAACAAGATTCACGTCGGTCATAAAATGTGCGTACCTAAGCCAATGAGATGTTGATATTCAGCATTCGGCTGCACTCTCCAAGTGGATTGAAAAGAAGATATTGCGGTAAGAAAAGTCGTCAAACAAAACAAACCGCGATCAAACAGATGCCCCATGGTCGTTGAAAGCTTTTGGGACATGATATTGACCATCGAGGGTGCCATTGTAATGACGGTCAAGTGTTGTCCAAAGCGGCCGGTGCGGCAGACGGAGTGCCGACTAAAAAAAACCAGCGCCAAAGTAGATTTCACCTCAAAACATCAGGTTCGTCAATCCTCAAAATTCAATTACCATCAACAAGGGGAGACTTTATAGACCGAAACTGCTGTTTGGGTTTGGGTCTGGAAGAGCAGTGGGATTAGGGTGCTGTAGTTGCAGCCTTGAAGGATCATTTTAGCGAAAGCGAGACTGAACAGTGAAGATTGTGTATGGTATGTATTATTTCCCCATCCATATATTACAAGGTAAGTTAAGATAGAAAGGGAAACCATCCGGTACGTGACCAAGTCTTGAACATTATAGTTTAAACTAATCGTTTTCAACTCCAGTCGGTACGGTTCCATTCATGCAATATCTTCAGCACCTTACACTCATGTCTATGATTTGGCCAAGCCGTTTTTTGACATTCCTTTTTAATGTCAGTATTAAAATGTTAATAAAGAGAGTAAATGTAAAGTTGTTTTTACACACCTTCGAACAATAACGACTCCCACACTTGCCACATCCTTGTTTACTAGGTTTATCACAATTTCAAACCACGCAATTAGATAAAAGTCCTGGAGCTTTCCCGTAGAACGTTATTCAACTCCTTCAAGCGTACCATATCGCAAGGCAGAACCTGAATCATGATAGATAAACATTGGACATACCGTATTGAATTGAAAAAAAAAAGTGCGTTGCATACTAAAACAGTTGATGGATTGTCGATTCGATACCCAATCTGACCATCAAAAAACCGATGCGGTCTCCCATCCTTAATGCAAAGCAATGAACCAACAACGCATTCCTTCGAGTCCTTTTCAAGATCATCCGTATAGAAAGCTACTGTCCAATAATTTCCTGGTAGTTTATCTTTCACCCTATAAACAGGACGACCACCGATAAAACTGAGGTCTTGAATGATCTGGATTCAATGAGAGTTTTTTTTCCTCGTCCGTTTTTTAGTTGAATAGCTAAATATACCTCGGTAATAATATACCAGCTCTCACCCTCTTCTGGAGGAAGAACGGGCGCATGAGCTGCGTCTGGAAAGGCTAAAATGTCGTCAAGATCTAGAACATATCGTTTTCGAGAACCTGGCATTTGACTGTTCTCCATGACTGAGTGAATGACCAAGGGGAGGACGTGACCGTGACGGTAAGCACTGAGACAGTTTTTCTTCATTATCGTGACCCTTAGCTTTATTCACCTGTAGGAGAACCAGCTTGTGAGATGAAAGTTTCCAACATGTTGGTTGAGTTAGCGAAGGAGACAAGATATATGTATCTTTTGGATTGTTTTGACACTAGTTTCACGAAAATTGCTATAGGCGTTACCAAACATCCTTATAATAATCAGTTACGTCTGTCGTTGTGGATACCTACTCTACATTCTCTCAATTTTATTCACTTTCATAAATAAAAAACGAGGACAGTAGTTTTTCAACAATAGACAGCTTCGAGGCCAGAGGGAGAAAATAAAATCGAATAAAAAAGTATTGAGCATGCCTTGTTGAAATTGCATTGTACATTGACAACATAATACTAAAACAGTTGACGGATAAATCGTCGATTCGATATCCAACTTGCTCATCAAGAAATTGATGGTCTGCCATTGTTAATACAAAGCAATTAACATTAACCAACAAATTATGCCTCCCCACGCTTTTTGGTAGATTCATGAGGGCGAAAAAGATCCTTCGTTCGGTAGGTGAAGTTTGATACTTTAATTTGGGGATCAATGGGGTGCATAAATGCATGACACAGCGATTGATGGTCTGACTCGCTTACATCGATATTTTCAAGTTTGTCGCATTGTTTCTGGAGCTTCGGATTGTCGCGCAACGAATGCCATGATGCAGTTAATCTAAATACAACGAGTGCGAGTTCATGAATTTATGGACAAAGGTGTCTTGTACGGGAAAAGGTGTCGGAATGAACGATTTAGCCAAATCTGAATCACTCTTATTTAAGACTCTGCGTGATCCCCTTCTACATAATACTTAGCCAATAATGCTTTCAAACAATCATTTCGTGGAATTAAATATAAACAGCATAAATCTCATCAGGAAAAGCAGTAGAATATCACACTGAATTTTCCAATTGAACGTAGATGCCTTTCTCAATTTCAGTTGAAAGAAAGTTTCATCCCTTCCAAGTCATCAAAGTAATTTGAAAGATAGGCGAGGAGAGATTAGACCCGATACTAATTACAAGTCGGTAATTTATGCCTTCAGAACTGCTATAGGAGTAAAGAACCAATGATGAACTGAGGGAGATGAAGGAAATAGAGAAAACACATCCTACTAAAGCGAACAATAAGACGGTTCGGCATCGACATTCAAAAAGGCCGAAGGCATGTTGTCCCTAGTTCACTGGTATGGAAAACTAAATCAAAGACGAGTAAAGTCAAAATAACATGAAGAACTCTGAATCGGTGTGGATATATTAAGGTTGCTTGCAAGCATGACGTGTTCAAGTTTGTTTCGCGTGGGTGGCCAGTGTCCATAATATCTTAAATTTCTGAGTATCGTTTTCAGACCGCCGTTATAGTCCAAGCTAATCGTATATAAGGAGAAAAGGCTGAACCATTCGCAAAAGCAAAGAACTTCGACATAGCTAGAGGACGGCCAGTTTCATAAACGAAAGTTATATTAATCTTACACGTCATGTCATTTAAGCTATCGTAAAAACACCAGAAGTTCCCGTAAATGACGAAATAGATCCTATCAGCGGTTTCGAGTCCCCAAAGTATTGAATGCGATACGATCCCGAGGGAGTTCCCGTTTCTGAATCATCTAACATGAATAAGTCGTTTAAAGAAAGTGAATTTTACGGACCAATAGTCCAGTTTACGGTGACCGCCGAATTTCCCAAGATAGTACTTGTTTGTACCCATTGATATGTGGTGGAGGGATGAGAATCCGTTCGAACGACAACCCAGTCATTGTTAACGGATTGCTCTACCGTAAGGAATGTCCCTTCCAGGCGTAAATTGTTCTTTGAATTATATTAATTAAACATGACCTTTGTATGAGTACTGTACTCACCCTTGGATTCGCGCCGACGAATTGGACTGACACTGTTTGATTCACGGAGTACGGTGTAGACTGAACGTCAGACAGAACCTGGCCGAAACTTTTGCCAAATGGAGCCGCATCAAATACAACTGGTAACTAAAAAAAGCACAAGCTGATTTCATCTATTATTATGATAATGTGAACGAAACAAATACCTGCAACGAAATAGCGTCCTTGGTCAAATCCGGAGGTGCAGGCGCGGATGGCGGGGATCCAGAAGCATCATCAGCGATAAATCCAGTTAATTTGCTATAGATATCCATATATGCTTCCAACGTGTCTAAAAGAGAATGTGAGAATAAATGGAATAAACCTCAATAACACACAACATACGCGGTCCAAAAAGGGTCGAAGCACCCTCATATCGTTGAACGGCATATTCTTCGATAGTAGCAATCTAATATCTCATAAGAGAAACACCATTTCTTCCTGATATCGTACTCACATAGTGTCCGTATGTATTGGCCGGACCAGCGATGACCACATAAGCACTGTTATCTAAAATGCCATCAGCAATAAGCTTCGCTCTCATGGCTTCTCTAAAATTCAAAATCATCAGACATGATATTATACTAAAAAGTTATTATGCACCTTATGCGTCTCCCGGACATAGTCGTAAACTCCCCAGGTAGTACAAGTATTACAAATTGCCCCACACGAAGTATTTGGATGTGAACCACGCTTGGAGACCACGGGTAAGGTGTATCAGCGAATCCCTAATAATGATGAGAAATTTTATGAATTATTCAGAAGAGATACATACCGTATTCAACAAAATTGGCTTAGGAAATTGACAAGCAACCTGAGCTGCCGAGGGTAAAGGAGTTACTGCTCCTTTTACTAAATTCCAAAAAGGATTTCTGGTACCAATTAAAATGAATAAAATTATTAGATAGAAAGGCAGCTCACTGTGGGTCTGAAGAATTCGTTCCTTGAGTAAAGTCGAAGGCTCCCGGACCGTCACTACACAATTCAGAAACGTATTCCATGATGATGATGAGCTTAAAACGACTTACGTCGTTCCTCCCGCAAATGAAAATCCTAAAAATGAAATGTTCGAATGTGATATAACAAATGTAAACAGAAGTTCAGACTACCTAGTGCGGCAGGACAGGTTGTTACCTCGGTCCCGTTTGATAAAGCGAATGTGTAGTTAGCCCTGAATAAACATCAGTAACATTTCGAGGGAGGGAATATAATACACTCACATGTTGACAAACTGGTGAACCGAACGAACAGATCCAGACACCGGAGTTCTCTGACCATTCATGACAGTCTGCGCTCCTTCATACTGGGCGAGACCGATCAGATAATTTGAATAAAAGTCAGACACTCTGAATCCCGGGCCACGTCCGTGACAATCCTTGTACAAAAGAAATCTTTATATGTTATTTCCGTGAAAAGATAAAATCTACCTCTGCTGTACCTCCGCAAGTTGAAGTGTTGAATGTACATGGTTGTCCGTCCCAAGGCTGTCCGGGACTTTCACAGAAAGCACCAAGTCTTTATGTATCACCCTAAGAAAATACTATTCCATGCACAAGGAATAAGGACTTACGTGTTGGGACTGATTCCAAAAACAATGTAAGTTTAAAAATTGAATTAGTACGGACTGGGAACTGACCTCGTATCACCAACATTTGCTAATAACCTTAGTTAGTCGACAGACAATGAAGCAATTTCATGTTCGCGAACCTTGTGAGAAAAGAGCGACGAATTCAGTTTGACCAGGCAACGAATTCGGTTCTGCAGCCGATTCCGCCAAATACGCCGCCATCCCTTTGTTGTCACCACTCACCAATGTGTTATTCTGCGCATATACATAAGTGAACTGCTATACCAAAGATAGATGTAAACAATACCTCATATAGACTGGTTCCATGAACAGCGAAGAAACCCAAAAAACCCTTGGCGTTGCCGGAAGTGTCATCAAACCGTAGAAGACTGAGGGTTTTATCTTGGTCAAATTCATAGCGAGCTCGTTCTTCCGCAGGATTATTGAGGTATGCGGAGGGGCTACGATTTATATTCGCATTGAGGACAGTCTGCAAAGAGCTGGGATTTAAAAGTTATCAAACAAAATTAATTGATTTACAGTATTGCCGACAGATATATTTCCCGGAGCCAGGTTGTTGTGCGCCTTCACGATAGCATTAACGGATCCTTTTGATCACCAGATTCAAAACTGGTGTAAATTAGCTTAATTTTTAAATATACCTGTGACAATGGCTTGATAGGTTTGCTTCATGGGAGGTTAATTGTTATATGAGGGTATGAGGGCATTGTAATGGATAAACACTTACGTTGACAAACCCTAAACTAGTAAGTTGTGGGAGAAGATTCTCCAGATATCCTCCAACGCCTGAATGTTGATGCGTTCCTACGACAGCTACGTTATTTTCATTATATACTCCAGGAATTTCCTGTTCCAAAGCGGCCAGGATCCCTCTTCGGATTCCAGAATCGCCCATAGCTGTATCAATGTTGAGAAACACGATCCTGTTAGATGAATTCGCAGACTCTGCAATAATAGCTGCTCTTGCTCGTTGCCGCATATGAAGACCGGTATCCGTTTGAGGAAGATAAGCGTAACCCTAGGGAAAATGTATTAACTGAAGAGGGCATAAGGAGCAGTCTGTCTGCGCACCATCATGTTCGTTTCGACGACAGGTCTACGGAGTGGTTTAAATTATTTCATATCTGAGCAAAAGAACAAATAACGCAACCCGGTAATGTCACCAATACCTAGTATGGTTACTAGGTTGGCGAAAGGCAAACACATTGCGTCATGAAGCACCCACCTAATCCAATTAGATATTCAGTCGATTGCACTCCCCATACGAGTTGAAAGGAAGATATTGCAGTAAGGAAACTCGTTAAACAAAACATACTACGGTCGAATATGTAACCCATGGTCGAGGATAGCTTTTGCGACAGGAAGCTGCCCACGGGGGGTGCCATTAGGCCAATTGTTGGCATATTTATGGACAGAACACGTCTATGGGAATGCGATTTCTTGATTAATCAGATCTAGGATAAACGTCGTTGAATGATGTAAGGTGATCCTAAAGTAAAAGAGAGCAATGCACCACGTAACGGAAGCAGGCATTTGCTTTGATCCACGGCAGCAATTATACTGTGTTACGCACTCCTATTCGCCCCTTGCCCATTACTTTTAAAAATAATGGCAAATAATACTTGTATTGAAATCATGCGATGATGCCATGTATGGTTCTAGCTCAAACAGGAGTAGTTGCGCATATGACAGAAGCCATTTTGGAGTAGAAGAAAGTAGAGTAGGGACGACGGATGCAAAACCAGGCTTACGGTCTCTATGTATGGAAGCGTGCTTGTCTTTGTATTTTGTATAGAGAAGACACATACCCATATGTCTTTCACGAATCACCATCATCACATGTGCACAAAGTTAATACAACCATTCTTTCAGTGCCACAACTCTTTTAGGAAGTACCCGCATACCTAAAGGAGCACAAACCAATTACGCTATTTCATTTGGGGAGGTTCGAAAGCGTCATTTGGAAGGTTATATTCATTGGTACATTTTACATGATATAATAAGATGACAAGTACAATTAGTATACTTACTTTAGGGGCGACCTATTCTTCCACGTCGAGCACCACTCCCTCCAGCCCGTTGAAATCCACTCAAAGGATTATTCTCCTTTCCTTCCGTAATAGTGGCCAAACGCATATCTGATATCCTCTTCCACGGATTATATTGCTGACTTCCCTGAACAACATCTTGACAAAACGCGTTTACGCCCGCAATAATTTGTTCACGAAACCGAGTTGACGTCCATACATCAATATTCCGAAGGAGAAAATAAACTTGCAAAATACCATCAGGTCGATCTAACTGCCATTCGTGAAATAACGATTCATCGGAATTGTCTTGACCAGAGTAAGGGGCAGAAAATATTGTCTTGTTGAGATGTCAAGCCAGAGATCGCAAAAATGCTGACATTGGACTTACAGGCTGATCACGTTGGGTATCAGAACACCAATCAACATGCGCTCTCACAATACCATCCGCCCATACTAAGCCGAAGACGCAGGTAAATATCCTCAATGAATAAAGCATTCGGGCAGCCGTGGCAGTAGACAGTCTATTTTGCCGATACGCTTGTTCAAGAAACTCATGCGAGGGTTTCTTATCCTCCCACAGACTACTCATAAACTCAAAAGAAGCCGTTTCCGGTGGTTGGGTACATGGTGTGGATTGATATCGGAAGGCCTGTTCGAGTCGAGCCCGAGCATGTTGGGTAACTGACGGATGATTGTTAAGAGTTTTGAAAGGGGAATGCAACGAATGTGAAAGAGAGCGGATGGTTGAAGCCCTAACAAAGATCGCACAGTCGGGAATGGCATTCTTTGGGTGTAATGCACGAGCTGCCTCTTCCGATGGCTGCTGGAATGGTTGTGGAAGTGAAATCGAGCGTTGATAACTGGAAGTATATCTAAGTATGGCAGTAGATAAAAGCAGATAGTCAAAAATAGAACGTACCGATAGGATGAACGATGTATAGTTGGTGCTCGGAAAACATTGTAAACATTTGCAGCAAAATCAGCTTCGGACCATTTTTCGCCTGAGCGCCGCATCGCTTGTAACTTATTCCAAGCCAATTTGACAGTCGTTAGTTCATCAAACAAAACATTAGTTTCGGAGGCATTATAATAAATACTGTCGGAAAATAGATCCGGTCTTGATTTGTGTGCACCACGCAAAAACTCTTTAAGAGATGCAGATAATCCTTGAGAGTCAAAAACCTGGATAGCAATCAAAGCGTTCAATGAGATGGCAAACAGAAAAAAAAAGTATCTACATCCGATATCCATGAAATAGGTATCCGCTCATTTAGATTGAATACAAAAGCAACTTCCTCAGCTAATTCCGATGGCAAATCGGATATTGCGACTTGCTCGCATGACTGATGTGAAGCCCACGTTTCAAAGTGTCTTATACTTTTGGCAACTCTGTACATTAATAAATCTCAAAATCAAAATAATACTATAAAACATGAGACTTACTCGGCTGCTGACATAGCTCTTCCCAAATGGACTTTTGGTAGTTGATCGGCATCGGGACTGACACTACGTTGCCTTGTGGACCTTTTGAGTCTGTTCGGAGAGGATGGAGAGGGTGGAAAATATGGCTGCTGCGCCATCGCATTATACAGAATGAAAGAGAGAGATACGGCCAGGACATCACTTTGGGCGGTCCATTTTTTGCAAACATTCGTGGGAGACGCGGTTAGAGTAGAAGGCAGGTGCTGCTTACCAATAATCACCTGACTTTAAGTTTGCGGCACGACTTCACGCTCAACATGTCCTCGACAATATCTGCAACCAGCAATGACAAGGGATTATGCAACGAAATCGATTGTCAAACTTCTAAACATACCTTCTCTCTTCAACGGTACACTTTTTTTTTTTTCACTTTTTAACATCCGTAAGCTTTGCTAATCTAAGACGACAGGGTTGTAGAAGACATTGACTGGGTAATAAGATGGGAGCAATTGAATGGATGTCAAGAGGCTGCATACGAGGATATTCCTTCCAACCATTCAGACTGCCTATTAATATTTTCCTCAGTCGCTTCGGGACAGCCAGAACGACGCGTTCAGGTTAGTTAACCTGTCTGTTTTCAGAAAATTTTAGTTAATTTACTTTCAAGGACGACTTGTTGTTTCAGAACCTTATTACCCTGCTTGGAGCCACGTATCTGTGCGCGATTTATCTTATTAAACTAATAATTTTTCCTAACTTGTAATAGGAGACAACCGTGGCCTCTACCACCACCTTTATACGATCTATCCGAAGAAGATAAGGTGTGGGTCAAAAATACTTGGGCACATGGATTATCAGAAGTTCAACCAACAGCGGCAATTTATTCGCCCCGAATGGCCATAACCCATGGCGCTTCGAGAGTGGGTCTTATTCGACGAGATGACTCGAAATTTATAGCTGGACCCATTCTCGCTAGCACCGTCATCACATCCTCCGAAGAGACTTTTGGTAAAGAGGCTTCTTTCTACACACTGAGAAGATATAATCGTTTGGCCACGACAAGTGTTTTGCGAACTGCCTACTCTTTAGGCATTGATATCCCCGTGCTTGGGATCCTTTTGTGTTACAATCGCATAGCAATACATATAGATTGGTATCAGATTGTTTACGGGGAATTCGTAGGTCTATAAATTTTATCTTTCTCTCTCTCTTCTAATAAGTTGGTTTAGACTTGCAATTCAACTTTTTATCCTTCCGATAATGAAGAAATAAGAACCTGGGATCTGGATCGACCCGAGGATTTTCAACAGATAGCTCAAATCTTCATGAATATTCGTAACTATACAACCCATCACTTTGACGACCGGATCTGTGAGAAACTGCAACCGTCTAGGATTGCCCAGCCGAGAACACCATATTCTCTTCCAGAGAGTCTTTCGAGTTTTCATCTCGATAATGATATTCCTTCACCACCGTCGACACCTAATCATTCAATAATTCACCCATGAGAGCAGCAATTGTTCAGGCTACTTTATTTTTCCTGTACCGAATACTTATTTATACCTCACGTTGTATAACATAGCCGCATTGATTAATCAAACTCGATTACTTAAGCTACTCTGTTACCTTTCGGTTTCACATCTTTGTTTCGTCCCTCAGCTACCAGAGTAACATTTTTCACGACAAGTTATAATGGATGAAGAATATGATGTATGCCCGTGTTATCCTTGCGATCGAGCATGAATTAACATATTTTTAACCCCAGGTCATTGTGCTTGGAACTGGTCTAACAGAATGTATCTTATCGGGGTTGTTGTCCGTCGAAGGGAAGAAAGTCTTACATATGGATCGTAATGACTATTATGGCGGCGAAACCGCTAGTCTTAATTTGACTCAGGTGTGTGATCTATATTTCTCGTCGATGATATCGATGAGCTGATCCCTAGCAACCAGTTATACCGCAAATTCCGTTCTAACCAAGAACCACCAGCAGAATTGGGACGGGATAGAGATTATGCTATTGATCTCGTTTCAAAATTTATCATCGCCTCCGGAGAATTGACCAAAATGCTCGTTCATACTGATGTGACACGATATTTGGAATTCAAGCAGATCGCCGGTAGTTTTGTCTACCGCGATGGGAAGATCTCTAAAGTGCCGAGCACAGAATTGGAGGCAGTCAAAAGTCCTTTAATGGGTCTCTTTGAGAAGAGACGTGCTAAAAAGTTCTTTGAGTTTTTGCAGAACTGGAAAGAGGACGACCCAGCGACACATGCAGGTATGCTTTCACTCATTTCACATGTGATTGATAAAAAGTTGTTTAATAATATGTTAGGTCTCGACCTCGACAAGGATAGTATGAAAACCGTCTACGAGAAATTCGGCCTTGAACCAGGCACTCAAGATTTTATCGGACATGCAATGGCCCTACATTTAGATGACGAGTAAGTGACGAATGTAGTCCTTTTAGCCGTCTAACCTCAAACCTATCCTTCTCCAGTTACATTACCAAGCCAGCTCGCCCGACGTATGAGCGTATTGTTCTGTATACATCCAGTATGGCTCGATATGGCAAATCGCCATATATCTACCCACTCTACGGTCTTGGCGAGCTTCCTCAATCTTTCGCTCGGCTAAGTGCTATCTATGGCGGTACCTACATGTTGGATAAGAAAGTAGACGAAATTGTACTGGACAGCAATGGCAATTTCTTCGGTGTCAGATGTGGGGACGAAACCGTAAGAGCCAAGCAAGTCGTTGGTGATCCTAGCTATTTCGGCGCCGGAGAAAATGGCGGGAAAGTTCGTGTTGTCGAAGAGAAGAAGGTCGTCAGAGCTATCTGTCTCCTTAAGCATCCTATTCCGGGCACTGACGACTCTGACTCCGTACAATTGATTATACCCCAGAATCAGGTTCAGCGTCATAACGGTTAGTAACAATCCTCTGCTGAAACTTAATTTTTAAATATATCCATAGATATCTACATTGCTATGGTGTCCTCAACGCACAATGTCTGTGCAAAAGATATCTATGTGGCTATTGTTAGTACCATTGTTGAAACCGACAAACCTGAACTTGAAATTGCTCCTGGTATTGGTCTTCTGGGACCAGTTTATGACAAGTATGGTTCAATCCCTTGAGTATACATCACCTTAATATCCATAATTTTCAGATTCGTATCTGTATCACCCGTATACGTACCGGTCGCCAATGGCCAGCAAGACCAAATTTATATCACCCGCTCTTATGATGCAACGTCTCATTTCGAAACTGTTGTTGACGATGTTAATGACGTGTGGAGAAGGATGATAGGATCAGACTTGGTGTTGAAAAAGCGAGAGGTGGCTGTTGAAGAGTAGATTACAGACTTTTTTTAAACCAATTTCTTTTTTTTTTCAATATCTGAGATGTTACATAAAAATACGGTGCCTGTAAGAAATAGTGAAATAAATATATTTGTCTGCGATTACAATGATCGATCATCAAAAGAAAGCATTCATATCAAATTCCGGGACTGAGACATCTTGCTTTGCTGTTTTCATGAGGTTACCAATACCTGTTTGGCGATCTGGTTTCGGTTTAGTTGTAGCCTGCACAATTTCCGGCTCCTCTTCATCAATAACAGAAGGGAGAGTCGTAGGTTGACGTCCAGGAGAAGATGGCTGTGTTCCAGGGACTGACGGGATTTCCATGTCAATAAGGATGGAAGAGCGCCGCCGGACATGACGATTAAACGGTCGTGCAGGTATGTCATGGAGATCTTCGGCTGATAAGCGACGAACACGAGAAGGCGAAGGACGCTCAAAGGACCAAGAGGCCGTCAGATCTAAAGCCAATGCATGACATCCTTCACAAGGAATAAGCGGAGACCAAGGTAAAAGGCGTTACGACCTCACCCATACGACAAAAAACCCTAGCCGTCTGTAAAATAAAATTGAATTCGGTTTGTTCAGATATCTCGCTAGTACCCTTAGCAGTCTGTAGGGTTTTGGTCTTTAACTGAGAAAAAAGTAAGGCTAAACTTGGATCGTCGTATTGAAGTTCTTCGTTGACTTCTTTTATCGGAATATCCAGCCCTTTCACCAATTCTGATAAAGGTGTCTGAAAACGTATTTAATCGCGAAGACGACATAATGGCCTTCATAACACTTACGACTAAAACTCTGACTGCGAAATCCCTACGATGTAGCTTCCAGAAGGCCCAGCTGCAAAGGTAACGATTGCCTTCTTTGAACGCAAGAGGCAATACAATGTCTCTCAGTAAACCTTGGAAAACAGGACCGTCGTCTCTTTGTTCAACAACTCGAGCTAGAGCAATAGCCAACTGAACATCATTCAATTGTCTGACGCAAACGGTGACGGCATCCTTCAAATTCCCGCCGAGAAGAAAGAAAGCTGCAGAATAGGCTATAAAAATAGAACGTAAGTTCTCAGCTTCGCGTGATTTAAGAAATATCTCACCAAACCGTTGTTTGCTTAAAAGAGCATAGGCATTCTTCAAAGCGGCTGTTTTCCAACGAAGTTCCTGAAAATCATTGGCTAGAAACCGGAGCGTAGCCGGTTGTTCTTTGTGCCATGCTGCTTGACGCCACAATCCGTGAACCAGACGAGCTTTTCCCAATGCAAAGTAGAATAGGGAGCATTTAGTAGGATCCCGTTCTTCTCCAGATGTATACTCGTTGCGTGCAATGTTCTCCATATGAGTACGCTGGATAAGACATAAGCATGTGAATGGAAATCATGTATAGTTAGGGGGGAGATACCATGGATTCCGCTGATTCCATCCAGATGAATGCACCCAATGCTTTAGCGTCATCCCATGTCATTTTACCGCCACAAGCTTGAATGGATGCATTGAGGAGAATCTCTTGGCTCTCACTATGGAACGCCCAAACCATGTCGCGATATCGGAGTCTACTACGACCCCGGGAGAGAGGTTTTACTTTGGAGGAATCGGTCCGCTCATTCAGGATATAAAATGATCTCATGGAAATCAGATATCGAAGACCGTTAGAATCAAGTGCACGTCGTTGTTCGTCAACCTAGTGAACATTATCATTATACCATATATCGCAATCGGAGTATAAGACAAATCCTACCTCCGAAGTGGTTCGAATCAGGACGATCAAATGTGCCTTCTCATTAGATGTTAGACCAGGAACTGGATTACTATCTAGAAGTGCGATAAGACGCTCCGCCAGCTCCTTGGAAAAGACTCCATCATCATCCCTGTCATTCTATCAGTACAGTATCACAACGGCGTTATGTGACTGACAAATCGTTCCATTGCCTTCCGATAAAAGCCGGTAACGAGCCATATCCACCGGACTAAATAGGGGATGAGAAATAGAACCTCGGAAATAAATCACGTAGCTAACCAGCTCCAGCTCCTCTTTGCGCAAAATGCGATCAACAAGCAAGGGCCGTACTTTCAAAGCGTTTTCACGCTTAGTGATAAAAGCCGACAAGCTTTTATAGAACCCAACAAGGATCTCCTTAACGTATTCCGATTTGTCTAAATGGTGTTGAGCTTAATGATTTAAGCAAAAGGGTCAACATACTCCATAGTAAGCACTGCAGTAACATCTGCGGATGATAGTCGACCAGAGGGCCGTTGTGCGCTTTGACAGACTCAAAAAGAGATTCACGACGTTCTTCCTCATCTACGGCGGTGTCGGACTGTCCATAGTGGAACATTTGGTGGGCTGCTCCGACAATCAAAGAACCACCTGAGAGCCAAATAGAGTCCGAAATGGGGTACGGAGTCAAACTAAAGACAAGTGCGTTTAGCTAGAGCCCTTCTTTGATGAACGACAGAGTTACCCAGAAATATCGACCTTTCCAAATACTCCCCATGCAGGTTCCTGTTCAAAATATGTCATGCGCTGTTGACATAATAATATAACGTGGCGAGAGTAGCCTATAGCAAGGATCGATTGTCCGTCGGTTGACGTCCAATCCAGATCTTTGATCGTTTCACCTCCACTAGATTTCATGAGCAAGAGTAATTAAACAAAGTAGATGTATTTCGCACCTCAGTATTTGTCGATATTCCAGGCCAGTGGAAAACTGGGATTGTTTCGAATCCCAAATGGTAATTTCCTCCCCATCGCCATTTGGAGCAACTGTATAGGAAATTAGGAATACAAAAGGGTAAATCGAGACAGAAACGTACTGAGTACAGTTTTCTGGGCGGAACTACATCGAGCCATGCGTATACCACGTCTACCTGTAGCTACAGAACCAGTACTTCGCCAACTTCCTTTGTAATTATCACTGGATACGTCCGACGCCCAGAATGTTAATAGTCCATCCGCCGAGATAGTCACAAGTGCATCATGCTGAGTCAATAGTGTATCAGCCATATCAATTGGACGGGAGCTCCAAACCATTGGATCAACTGGTAAAATATGCTGGAGATCGTTGAGAGGAAGAGACTGATCAGAGAGACGGACAGGAGATTCGTCGCAAGCTATATCTGATGCCACTTTGATCTGGATAATAGAAGACTTGTCCGTCACACCTATTAACAATGCATGGGACTGATTCGAAGGCAAGGAGAAGATGTTGTTTAATGGCGGAACTTGCAACACATGTTGTGTCTTCGTAAAGTGGTTTTGAAAAACAATCGTATTGCTTTGCTCGTCATGTAAGGCCGTCAGATGACCTATGCATTCACCAACATCTATGGTATTTCAACAAAGAAAGAACAAAAACCCACCGGCGTTTAAAACAGCAAGTAATCCTTTGCCTATCCAATGCCCGACGCGTCGTAGCTTATTTGTTGTTTCATCTAGACACCACGTTTCTCCACCGTTAGTCCTTGTGATTCCTAATCCTCTGCCGTCTGCTGTTCGAACAAAGCGTGTTATATGTTCAAATTCTAAACCACTATCGCAAACTTCATGATCATTGTACGCTTGTAGAGTCAGACTTTCTTTGTGACCATCAAAAAACGAGTTGAGAGGAAGGTAGTGGGTTGCCAAAGGTGAACAAGACGTCAACATCACCGAAGGGACCTTTTCTCGGTTACTCGATTCAGCCGTTGACAGTACAAGTTGAGTGGGTAAATTGTGAATACTAAAAGTCGATGGAGGGGTCTTCAATACAGTAAACTGCCTTAGAAGAGTCGGTGGTCTTCGATCTATGTTCTATACAGATTTAGACTTGGACTCGTGTTAAGATTGAATCAAAGTTAGACGTACTGCAATACCACGGATAAGAATAGAACCGTCTTTTAATATCCGAAGAAAAAGGTCCCACTCCTCGTTCTTGATAATTTCTAGCCTTTTGGATGGCTGTGCTTCTTTTTCGAAAGCATAAGAGACCTCCTTAGCGTCGCCATTTTGAGTCATGGTTGCGATCGAGCTCAACAGAACTTGACGATCAAGAGGAAAGATTAATGAACCGTCTATGTTGGACGCTAAAGGGGATGGCAAGAACAGGCGGGAGTCGAGTGTGCAATGTAATTCAAGCCTTTGCGGTGCATCAAGAACTGGGTGAAAGACTCGTACGACAGAATCAGATGTCAGGGTATATAAGGTAAGATCGGGTCTTTAGTCACGGTCAACATCAATTCATACCAACCATATAACGGAGCAATTACCTGCTGTGAGATTTTGGAGCCCTCCAAGTAGCTCTGATTACGGGTCTTGGATGGTGAATTGTTTGTGATTCCTGAGGAACAGCTGTTAAATATATATAAAGTACTTTTTTGTTTTTCTAAAAGAACGGAATTCTGTTATAACCGATGATGGAGTTGGGAGAGACGGACCATTGATAAGGATGCCATATGAGTCAAAGACGGGGAGAATGACACCTGAGTTGAAGTAGGAACTCTGAAAATTGTGTATGTTAGATATGATTGTAATAGCGGAGGTGTAATTTGTCTTACGGTTTCTCCCACTTCTTGACCCATGTTGGAAGATCACTTTGTAGCGTCAGAGTGTATACAGATAGAGAAGATGAAGTTCCAACAGCCAGTAGTCCTAATCATTCATGAGCAAGTGAAGTGACGCAACCACTAAATGTATTACCGGATTTACAATCTATTGCAGTAATTTCTTCATTTAGAGACAACGAAGAGTGTACTTTGACTGTCAGAGCAGACGATTCATTTTCCGGGAATGACCAGAATGCCAACTGAGACCCAACAGATGCAGCAAGCTATCCCAAAGTCAGTCATTAGATTTCTGTGCGTTCAAAGCAGACATACAATCTTGAGCCCAGGGTCAGTAACGACCATTTTTACTCGACCATTACTGTTTATGACGGCAGGAAATACTTCCCAGAAAGCAAGAACGCGCAACAAGCGAAGTTTGTATGCATCCAGAATCACGATTGTATCAGAAAACCCATAAAGCTATCTGACACCGTCAGCTCTAACGCATTGAAGGACACCCATGACGTATACTTCATTAACTTACGAGAAGCGAGAGTTTAGAAAGGCTCAATTGTGCGACCTCCGACGGCCAGCCCGTATACGCGTCGAGGAGGTCTAACATAATTGACTAACTTCCCCTAGGAGAAACAGGACGCAACCTGTAACCCAGAAAATGTTAGTATTGACCATTACACAACGATTACGTAAAGAGATTCAAAGTTTCCGTTCTTGGAAGTGCCTGTCATCTATCTGGTCCGATTCCCCGCGAGATGTCAGTAAACTAATAACAAAAGATCACGTATTTGCAATAGAACGCATCATGAATTCATTTCCAACTTCTAGTGCTCTTCTGCGGCTGAAACAAGTTTATGGAGGAACTTCGTCATTTCAATGGGTCCCTTCTAGAGGGGATCTCATCGAACCTTCATTTCAACAGCAAGTAATTGAACAAATGCTCCTCTCGGATCATTTCTCGGCATTCCCACCTTCCATAGGTCGGAGACGAATGTTTTGGAAATGGTTTATTCAACTCTTAGAAGGTCAAGGAGAGGTATGAGGGCCGGATTGATCACACCCGTGTTTCTTCTTGATCATAACGGACCCAGGAAGTTGACGAACGTATATACAGTGCTTACGTTGCACTCCTTTCCGAGTACGTCTCCATCATAATCAAGACATCTTCTACCACGATCCTGATAATACATCCTTATGCTTGTAGATCGCAGAGAGCCTTAACAGGCTTGGCACCTCCACCCCCATCTTATTCGACGAGGTTTTGGAAGCAAAACGCAAAGGTAGATGGAACATTATATCTCACTACTATTTTGGAGTCCCAGACTACAATTGAAAGTGGAACAACCGGACTTCGCACCTGGAATGCGAGCCTTGCACTAGCAGATTGGTTGATAACTCATTCTGGTAATTATTCTTGCTTGATGATCTTCTATGTGAGTTGACAGCTCTCAAGAGATAGTGGAGCATCGTAATGTATTGGAACTTGGTTCCGGAGCCGGATTCCTTGGGCTTATCATCGCACAACTTCAACTCAATTACCAGAACGCCCAGCCCAAAGATACTCTTACTTCACTAATGCTAAGCGATGGGAATTCAGAAGTTCTGAATCGATGCCATCAGAACTTCCTTTTGTCGTGTAGTTAGTAACTGTTTTTATTCTCGTGACTGCACCTGTTAACAAATATTAGATAATATGTGCAAACACCACATGCTGTATTTTACTTTGTTGGAGTGGTCAGATGCTCTCGACCAGGCTATTATGGATAATCGTTTTTCCAAATTGAATCAAACCTTACAAAATGCCGATGTTGTTATAGGAGCAGATCTGGTTTGACCATTGTTATGGCGTTGTTTGCACAGAAATTCAACAAATTCCAGGTATATGATACAAGTATAATACCGGCCCTCGTCGCTGTCTTGAATCAGTTTTTTATACTGAAAAAGGAAAAGGCGAGGAAAGACTGTTTCGCATTACTTGCTCTAACCGTTCGACGGAAAGAAACGATCGACACTTTTATTCAAAATCTTGGTGAGCATAAAATCCTCCTGGAGCAACATTTGACCTCAATGCCCCCGTTTCAGTCGACCACCCCTTAATGACATTTGAAGAGGTTGACACGAACCAACGGACTAATGAATTTAATCTTGAAATGGACAACCAGGAGTGGAAACTGTTTCGAATGCAGCAAAGTGAACTGATGTAAAATCAATCTCGGTCTTTTATCCGACAAGCAAGGGCCATGCCTATTAAGGTGAATAATTCCCCCGCAAAAGAAAGAAGTCGATGATGGTTTAGCTAGAAGGCTTGATAGGTTTCAATCAAGAACTGATCATCCTTACTCGCTTCGGCCCAGAATAGAAGCAAAAAGCGTTTGCCGCCAAATATTCTTAATTTATTCTAATGACTTCTCATCCTGTATCATGACCAACTCGACGGTATGCTATCTACAGCATCCATCCAATACTTTAAACGACCCTTTTCATCGGGTTCAACATATGAAGCACCTTCTCTGCGCTTCCCAGTACCCTTCACATCTAAACGTCGTCTCTCGACGTCAGCCTTGAGTCTCATCTCGGCATCGCACCAGAACATGACCCATTTCCCACCTGGCAACCTTAGATGACCGCTACTCCGTTCGAAATACCATTTGTTAACTGGATTGTCAGCCCTGCTCCGCCATACCAAGTCATACCCCTGGCCCTGTCCTTGTTTTCCGCCATGAGGATTGACGGATGAAGGAAGACCTGACCCATAAGTCTCGTCATGTAATGCTACCCACAGGAAATCGACAGTCCCATCGCCCTGGTGTTCAGGAAGTACCGCAAATTTATCGAGATACGAAATAGGCTCATCGAATCCCTTTCCAAATTCTTTTGTAACTATAGCAGCACCATCGTAATCCCCAGCGACAATGACAAAGTCTAGGTGTTTTTGTAGACGAGAATAAAATGCCTCCTCGCCTAGAGTTTTCCTAAAGCTTCTTTCAAGAAGCGTTTTTAGTTTTGGCTTGTCAATATCTGTGATGTTCTTGATCACGTTGATGGGCAGCCCTCGTCTAATTAATGTTGGTGTGTGCGGAGTAAGTTTTCGGTTGCCTTGTAAAAGCGCATGAGGAAGACTGGAGCTGACGATGGGTTTGTTTGTTATCAAATTGGCTATGAGTGATTTTGGGGAACGATGTGAGACGACGACTGCTGAAGATGTAGGGGGCATATATGATAGACAAATTTGAGCAAGTGATAAATTGCTGAGAGCAGTTGGATGTGAGCCCTGCCATGGTTCGTGGAAAGTGTTTTGGATATAATGGTATTCCGAATCCAAGTTAATAAGAAGATGCGGGTATCCCGAGCGGGCGTATGAAGGTATTCCACCCTCTCGATTTATGATCATAAGTCGTAGTGGCGTTAGATCCACCTCTGAGACGGACGTGTCTGTATGCGAATGTGCAGCCTTTCGGGTTTCGAAATTGGCCATCCCGCGTACCAGCGCTGCAATAACGTCATTTGAATGTATACGAACCGAGCGAAGGAGAGAATCCATCGCGACAGGAGTGAGGACGGGTATTTCGCCTGCACGAAGCGCGGATTGGATAGGTAGCAAATCGCGATTTAGTGTATGGGCTTCGGGTTCATTGACATTTGAACCTTTACGTTGAGATGATGTATCGGGACTGGGTCCAAGCCTGACGATAGGCTCAAGCAACGGGCGGGCTTTGGATCCTTGTCTCTCAAGGGCAGCAGTGACCCGCATTACTTCTTCAACAACACGAGCACGTTCGCCAACTTCACCACGTGTCCAGTCATCATGGTCAACCACCACAACACTGACAAGGCCAAGTTTTTCTAGATAGATCATCCCAGTAGCGATGCTTTCTAATTGGCGATCAGTGAAAGGACCCTGAATTTTGACAAGCGCAGTTCGTCGATAAACGGGATCGAGTATCGATGAAATGATAGGACTTGGTTGCGTATCCAAGGACACAGAAGGAGATTCATCAACTGGCAATGAAGGAATTTCAACAGCAGGGACTTGTACAGGCTTGGGTTTCGAAATTGTAGGAACCACCGGTGCCAGTTTTCGAGGCCCGAACGATGCCAAGTATGATTTAGTATCTCTTATCGATGGATTTGAGTGAAGGATCGATAAAATGAAATCCTGTGGAAAAATTGAACCAAAATGAGAACAGGACGGGGAGTGGAAAAAAAATTTCACCAGGAAACACGTACGTTTGCGCTCTTATCCCCTTCGACATCCTCTGTATCTGCCCTGTGAGATCCACGGATTGTCTGTATAAAACCAAAATTAAAGGCTTTTAAAAAATAGTGTATGTAACAAAAAGCCATGCTCACCGCCAGCGATGCCCTGAGCACATGTTGCGATGCCCGGTGGGCAGATGATATTGGTATTTTGAGATGTGCAGCAGTTGATTTGCAAGACAGCATATATGAATAGTATGAGAGATGGGGTAGTTGGGACACTAGAATGCTAGGCAGGCGAACACGGTACCCATGGAACGGTTTTTATGTGGTGGTCGAGTCAAAGAGGAATCTAATCTTATCAGCGTCTACCGGTTAAACTCAAACATAAGCAAACAAATAATCGCCCACATGTTCAATAGGGTTTTCAAACTTCCGGAGTCCTCGATGCTTTTTGCCTTTTTCATTCGGTTTGTTCTATTGATGAGAAGACGACGTATTGGAAAGAATAATGGCAGTATTTGTAGTGCTTTAAATGCCAAAACAACCTGTTTTTTCTACCCTTATTCAACATCAGGGGCCTGTTTGAAACTTTTTTTTTCTAATTCGGTGGCACCGCAGCACTCTCCCAAACCGCTAAAATGGACAGTGGACATCAAGAGTAAACAGTAAACAAGTTGTTTTTTTCCGTACACTGGTTCCAGGGAGCCTTTATTCCCAGAAACGTATCTCAGCCCACGATCTTCCTCCGATAATCTCTGGTCTTCTGGCGATTCCAAGCACATGCATCGCTGTTTCTCTTTTTCACATTCTCGTCTAGTTCAATCAGCATCGGATCGCTGTCATACGTATTTTTCCTTTGGGAGACCATTCCCAATGGGGTCTCGACTCCTCTTACGGCTATCTCAAAGCGGTGAGTTGAACCTGACCTTCATTTCATTTACACCTCCTGTTTTCGGCATTTACAGCTGACTTTCGAAACTCCTTGTTGCGCTTGACTCATTTTTGTTTTTTATTTTAAAGCAGTTCGCCTCTTAACCGTGTGAAGTCTATTACGAAGCTATGCAGCAGCACGGACATGCTTTAGACAGCGTTACACAATTAATCTATACAACCTTTTATGCTATAACCCTTCTCGCCTTTCCTTTTCCGTTTTTTTTTCGCGGCCATCCAGGCACTTCCTCTTCTCGTCTATATAGAACGACGTAAACACAGACCCCGAGACCGACATTCTGACGTTCACAACTTTGTCTTTGTTTTCCTCGGTCCGAACCTCCAAACCAATCGAGCATTTGAGTTGCATCATCAAAACATCGACTACAGCGACTGTTCGGATAGGCATCCCTACTCAATTATTGTTTCAGCCACCACTGGCATATACATATACGTTTATAAAGATTTGGGTCACTATATCCTCACTATATACATGCGTCTGCCTTCTTTCTTTCGTATAATGGGAGACTACTTCAAGTTTTTGAAAGTGGATATATCAGTTTTACTTACCCGGATCAAACTATGATAAGACAGTTGTGACTATTTTCTTACTGGAAACCCGTAAATGGTATGCCCGAGTTTCCGTCATTGTCGTGCTTTTCATCTCCTCTCCTCGTTCACACTCCCTCAATCATACCTCTTCACGCCATTGTGACCATTTTGGATAACATAACCCACGAACGTCCACGGTCTTCTAGCAACCACTCGTTGAATTGGCCGTTATTTGCGGCTCCTATCAAGAAGTTTGCGGTCTAATAGGAATTCACAACGTCTATAATCAAGCCATGGAGCTAATTCCCCGTGTTATTCTCAACCATCTAGGATTATAGCACCCGAATCATTCACCCACGGGCAAACTCAATTTATTATAATTGTTTTCTTCTCCTGTTGCAAGAACTGCATAACTAGTCCCCTGAAAGAGGTCCGAGTTTTCCCCAAAAAATTTTGCCGTATGAACAGCATGGTTGCTATTACGTTCGGAAAGCTGCTTCTGAATCTAATTTGCTCTAACCCTGGCTTTTTTACTTGAATGGTTCTTCATTACTTCCTCTAAACTTGCATATTTTCGGAGTCAATTAATGGCGTGAAACCATATCGCATTTTTAATCAGCTTCGAAAATTCTTGTTTTGAACTGCTTGGGAAATTAGTTAAATATGACATGTCTGGGTCGAACTTTTAATATTGCTGTTCTCGAGGACTCACTAGCACTCCTTGAGCATCATTATCACCGGTGCTCGCTTCCTTGGATTTATGGGTTCCTTTGGAAGAAAGGTTTTGCTATCTGGCACTAATCGGTATTCGTACCGTATTTACATGTAGTCAGGGTATCAAATTCTGTCCTTCCAATATCAGTGAACGTGGAATGACGCAATCCAAAGTAGCAACGTTCCCACGAGGCATCGATGACCCTATGGTATATAAGAGCTTTGGTCCTGGAAGGCTCTGTCGTCCATGTCAGTCCATGGATCCATGGTCCACAGTCCACCGTATTCCACTTCACAACTAATCGATATTCATACACTACTCTGGCCATCATCGGACGTGTCAATTCATGTATCACGCTGCGCAAAGAATCCGAGAATCCATGAGGTAATGCGTTTTATCTATTCTCGGGTTCGCATCCCCACTGGCACTCAGGCTGTATAGGTGAAGTCCTTGGGGTAAAATACGTTACGCCCTGGTCAATATCATGACTACGCCGTTTTTTCGATTGTTGAAATTTTCTTTTCGATGCCGTATGCTTCCATGATCTTTTGCAATGAAAAAAGAAGGAAGTGAAATTTCAATGTTCAAGGGGAGGTGAGGTGATACACTACTTCCTCAATTCATGCAGTTCGCCCGAGTCGGCCTTTCTTTCGTACTGTCAACCCTTTCTCCACTCCTGGCGGTTATATCATGTCTTCATTGCTATTAGACTCCTCCCATTCAAAAATAATTCATAGCTACCCCAACGCACCGGTCCCGTCAAATGTGAACGCCTCTGTCCCAGTGGTCCATGGAATAGTACGATCTCTGGGGCGGCTACTTCTGTGTGTTTGCAACTTCATTCGATGACAAAAGAAAAAGAAAAAGAATTAATTACTTTTACTGGACATCAAAGAGACAGACAATAAACCTTTTTATTCATGACTCATCGCTAGTGTTTTCAATTTCCGTTTTACGGTTTTCACGTTCCAATAAGATATCGAAATGACTGTATTGTTTGGGAAGTTGTAGCACGTCCCTGTCTTGATCGCGATGAGGCGAAATACAGTTGATAAAATCTGATTAAGTAAATTCTCTTTCCCAACGGTCCAGCTGCCAGATTACCCCGAACGGCCATTATTGCGCACCAATTTCCTCTTCAACTTCAGGCATCTTGATACAGGTGAAATACGATATCAATATTCTATTTAAAAAAAATGCACCCTCGCTCCAGTATGATGAAGAAAATGTATAATCAAGGTAAGCTATTGGGTTAAGAGCTTGACTCGGACTATAATAATAATGGATGACCATATCAGCAGATATGAGGCGTTTTGTGGAAGGCTTCAGGCAGGCCCAACCCTGGCACGAAAGTATATGTAAGGGCAGCTTTTGAAACCTGTTCTACCTTAGAAAAACTAAAAGTGGGGGTGCGGTGACTAGTGGCAGATGCGTTAAACGACACGGCCGCGTACGTCGATTTAGTGGAAGGTACACTATCACAGTCAAAGAAGGGCTTCGTGTTCACAATTGTGCCCCCCAAAAATGACGGTGAAAAGCGCGAAGACGACCCGGATGGATGGTCTGTTTGCTTTGTGGATGGCATTGCCAAAGGAACTATTCTGGACACTCCTGGATTTCCGCGTCCACTACTCCACCCGACGCGCCCCAGTTATTGGGTAACGACGGCGCAACATATGGGGTTAGGTGTATTTGCCAAACGACTTATAAAAATGGGGGAGATCATTCTCTCGGAACGACCGTTGATCGTGGTTCCTGAAACTATCGATGCTACTCTGAGACAATTTGGAGGATCAGAAAACGAAGAGGCACGTTTAGGTCTTATGGCCGAATGGGAAAGACCATTGCAGAATTGTATTAATATGATGGACGAGCAAGACCGCCAAGAGTTGCTTAAGCTTCGTAACGCCTACCAAAATGATGGGAGTGGGCCTTACTTGGGTATCATCCGAACAAATGGTTACGAAGTAAAACCCCTTAAATTCAAAGAAGGCGATCTGGAAGATGGGTACAGTGCTATATGTAAAGATATAGCTCGACTCAATCATAGGTAGGCAGTAATCTCTCTTTTCTTATTTAACTGATTTTCTAATTCGACCTCCAACTCTACCAGTTGTCGACCAAATGCAGTGTTACGTTTTGACATGCCCTCATTTTCTTTTCAACTATTCGCCGCCAGAAAGATCCCCTCATATGAACAAATATGTATTGACTACTGCGATATTCTTCTACCAGCTACTGCCAGACAAGAGCAGCTCGCAAAGAAAAAAATTACATGCACATGTCCAGCCTGTACAGGTGATACAACAAAGGGGGACCGATTCCGAACATCCCTAGAAAGGCGGATATCCGAAATCCAAGCAAATTATAAGATATGGTCAAAGGATTTTACACTTTCTGATAATAATTACGTGCTTGACCCCGCACTCTCGCTCCTGGCGGCCATTGAAGATGAAGATCTTGAAAAAGCTCACGTTTACGGTAAACTCCTTGTGGTTGTTAATAATATCTACACATCACTGGGTGATCTTGACAATGCTCTCAAGTATGGCAAGATGGTCTCAGCGTGGCATAAAAAAGATTACGGGCCCGATAATGTCATGACGCGGTTAGAGGATCCGGAATATTACCCTACGCGTCCTGAATGGAATATTCGAGCGAAGAAAAGGGCTGAACTTCAGGCTACGAGCTAAGAAATTTAGTCTTTCACCCTTCCTCCTGTTGGGGGGAGACCAAGAATTAACAGCGTCTGGAAAAAGTACGTGTTCCACTCATGAGTCATGATGCATGACTTTTCAATCAATATAACTTGATAATGAATGATGACGGTTGTCGAACTAAGTGCAATGCTGTAATTAGCAAGACTTGTATTTCCAATTCTTTCGACATGCATCAACAGTGCCATCGAATTAAAAGTGTTCAATTGTGCCAGTGTGCTTGTATATGTACTATGTAATGACTCGGATTAATGTATTATTCAGGGCATGCAGACACTGTCCGTGTATTGTCCTTAAGTCTTTAATATTAATATACTATCTGTTATGTGTACTTCCAATCGTTCCAAATACAAATAAATACCCGCGCATATGCACAACGAGAAGTAGGGTGAATACAGTATGTAAGAATATGTTAGGTCATGGGGAATCTTCCATCGCTTGATCTCGAGTAAGATTATAGATGATCGATGCATTCGTTATGTAAAATGGAATGTGAGTATAAAATAAAAAGGAAATATCATCATGCATCGTGATATCGATCGGTTGTTCCTTCAATGTTCTTAATCCAGGCACCGATTGAGCCTCTATTCACCATGAAAGTGAATGAATGAATGGTCCGTACGTTAAAAGGTTTGAAGGAAACTTACAGGAAACCTTCATGACGAAGGAATAATGCTCGCTTAGTACCTTTACTCCAAAACCGAATAGCGTAAGATAGTGTAGCGACAGTTGATGCGTGACCTGCGGGAATGATAAACAATCAACGTGAGATAGAGAGGGGAGAATCATACCTCGGATGAAACAGCCTCCAAAATATATCTTGTCAAGGTTATACTTCTCGGCGTTCATATATCTAAACGTTGGAGTCAGTTATTCAACAATACAACACCAGGGAAGAATAGAAAGCGTACGCTATTTGTCCGATGTTGTTACTAACAGCGTATAATAGACTCCGACTAATGTCTTCTGGTGAAAAGCTACGTTTTTTACCACCTTCGCCTTTCTTAAAGACTTTCCCGAACGAGGAGGCTATCATTGTAGACTTTAACCCAAGACGCGAGTAGTCTTGTCCATAGATATCACCGACAAGCATGTCGACCGTCGCGTTGTCTCCATTCTCAGCCAGTGTCAACATTTCTGATTAGTGATAAATAAGTAACAAGTTTTAAGTGATATTGTTGAGAATGCGTACCGTCAAAAGTTGTAGCCGGTGTCAAGAGACTCAACAAACCCCAAAGGGTACCACCGCCGAGACTTGTTCCACTAACACGCTCAAAGTTTCCGTCTTCATCCACTTTGATTATGGAAACGCCCGAACCGATATTGACCAATAGACAAGGAAATTGTGGAATGGCATCTACCGCGAAAGATACGTCATATTTAGGCGGATTGGGTGAAGGTCGTTCCAGGATATGGGGCTCGGTCAAGTGAGAAGTAGTCCCGTTAGTTGAAGCAGATGACGATTCAAAGGTGCATTTGTCAGGATGGGTAACCGAATGAATTAATTGGTCTGAGAAGAAGTATACTTCTCCGGGTATGTGTGTGAAGAACCTTAAGCCTTCAATCAAACATTCCATTTCATCTTCACGACGTACTTCCACGCCTAAACTCTCACTAAAGAGCTCGTAAAATCGATGAGCACCGCCACCGGTAGCCATTATCTTGACGCTCTTTTTCATCTCCTCTTCTGAAACGCCATTTACTTCTGCCGAACGGGTAATAAGAGACCGGATAAAGTCAACGCAATGTTCAATGTTAGACGTTTCGAATCGCTCAAAGTTTAGAGATCCGCCTGGGAAATGTCCCATGCTGTTCTTCATCCGAGCCAGTTTAGAGTTTAAACCGCCCTCGTCCAATGGTATTGAATTTGATTCCAAAGAGAGTGGAGTGAGCGCACCGCCGCGAAGGAGATGTAATGAGACATCTTCTGGCGGCGGTGTGCCAGGTTTGAGTTCGTTTAGACTTTCAAAGGTCCCGTTAGCATGTCCATTTCCATTTAAAGGTGGTGATAATCCCGGAGAACGAGTAAAATAGACTACTTTAGCCAATGACCCGCCAATCTTCCGAGAGACACAGTCGTCAACGTAAGCTCTTCAAGATAGATATAAAGTGATGACGCACATCAACTGCAATATGAGATACGGGTTCAATATAATTTGGAAGGTATATTCCTCTGCTATCTCTGGTCTAAAAAAGAAGTGGCTGTGGTTAAAGGTCGGACGATGCAATAGAAAAGGTCACGAGGCTGACCTCCGGTGATTCTTCGTGTAAGATGACAGCTCCACGAGTGTCTACTTTAATGACCTTTGCAACAGGTAAGGATGGACCTGACATTGATGCAGGAGCCATTTTGGAAGAATGGTGCGTTTCTTATCGAATGTTGAACATGCACCGTACGATTAGAGAAGGTTTATGTACGTTACTCTGACGCTGAGCTCCGAGCGGTGTTCCACGGACCCACGGGTCCAAAGAAGCCGAGCCAATGACAAGGACGACATTACTTACATAATCCACGGACATTTTCAACAGGCTTGGTCCCAAATCATTCTTTGTTTTCTATTAATTGCCTTCAAAGATTCATCAAACCACATTATTTCCAAACTTCATGCAAACTCATGGTTCTTTGACATTGACATCACACAAAATGTAAATCCCGTCGTGTCCGACTCCATTCCGATCCATCGTTGGGCACGAAATCACAGCTTCTTGTTCTTGTTCCGGTGCCCCCATCGAGCGATACATCAAGATGAGCAATAAAAAAATGACAGATAATCAGCCATTCGTCTAATTGTCTGTTGTTCATCTTACTTCCCCATTTGTGTAGACTGAAAAAACTAGTTTAGTTGTGCATGAAGTTAGGATGGCCATTCACATGATAGGAAGTCGCAAAATAAGCGCCCCTAAAAAAGATCTGCGAGTTGGCACCTGCGTGTCAGATTATGGATGTCTTTCTCTACCCTGTACTAGAAAAACTTGGTCTGTATACCCCTCCGGACCCTACTTATGGAAGATATCTCTTAACCATATCCGATCGAGAAAAGAAATTACAAGCAGAACCCGAGGTTCAAATCAGACAGCGTCGAGTTTTTGTCAAAGATGGACATTTTCTTAGAGGAGAGGATGTTGAATTGACACAAGAAGAAATTGACCGGGGAAAAGGAAAGAAATGGGTGTACTACAAGGAATGGCAGAAAGGGCAGGGTAATGGAGCTGATGTTATTGTTTTGCACGGTAGGTGTATCTTTTATATAAACAATTGATTTTCCACAACAATTTCACTATCAGGTCTTAATGCTTACGGCGGTAAGTTTTCAAAAGTTTCACCTTGAAATCTGTCAATATTTTCCTAGGTAAATGGGCTGCCTACATCTCGGGTTTACTTTCCAATGGGTTTCGAGTTATTGCTCCTGATATGCCCGGAGTATGATTCTTTTTTTTGAGTAATTTATGCTTCATTTCTAATATCAGTATATTATAGCATGGTCGATCTACCGGTCTTCACGGGTATATCCAATCACACAGTCGGTTACTAGATGCCCTAGAGTCGGTAATTCTAGACATGGATACCTATTCAAATGCAAGGCGAAAAATCTTTTTGATAGGAGCCAGTATGGGAGGTGGAATCATGTTCGTTGAATACGTTATTTAAAATTTTCTTTTCTCATTTTGTTGTCAGCCTAAACTTTTGCACGTAAGTTAACCTCCAGTGATTTGATTTTTCGTTTCATACTCTTATCATTTCAATAGGTTACATCCGGGAAAGCAACGCATCGCCGGTGTCTATATACTTTGTCCTATGATTGCAGGTGGGTATGCTACTCGCATTGAGTCAATGTTTCCGATTTCAACTTCCTCTTCAAGTCTCCCCGGAAACAATGCCGAATGCTCTCGTTCGTTTTGTGGGACGTATGACCAAGTTTTTTGCTGGTAGATATCCGTTTGCTGCGGTCATTAGAGGCAAGGGATCAGATGATCCTCGCGTTGAAGAGGAACTCTTGAGTGAGTCAACTAGGTTTTTATATTTCAACAGACGTAAGAATTTCCGATAGGTGATCCACGAGGATATTCAGGGAAAATGCGTATAGCCACCGGTTTTTCAATGCTTTATTGCATGTTAGACTTTACGCCGTCCGTGATTGCCTCATTTGATCTACCATTTCGAGTCGTTCATGGTACTCATGATCGTGTCACATCATACAAAGGTTCTATCTCTCTTTTTGAGAAATCTTCAAGTAAAGATAAGGATCTTTTATTATATGATGGGGTGGAGCATATTATGTTGAAAGATGTCGGGAGTGAGCGAGATGAAACCACTGCCAAGGTCCTACTTGATATGGAAGAATGGTTGATGAAAAGGGTTTAGAAGGAATATTAGTATCTTTCTTTTCATTGCTCGGGAATTTTGATATATAGGACATAAAATAGAGTAACCCAGGCGGACTGTACTGAGTTTGCAGATACCAGATACTTATTAGTATGATGTAGTTTAACACGAACTTTATGTAAATAATGGAACCTATCATTCGCTATTGACTCAAAACGGCATGTTTGCCGTCCCATCAAGTCCGGAGGTGAAACTGAGACTTTTGCGCGTCAACAATGCCGGTAGGCTGAATCCTGCTGAATCTTCCAACTGTCCGCAGATACCATGGAAGTCTTCGTCTATCCTATTTTACAAACATTCGGTCTTTATACCCCTTCTGATCCAACGTATGGACGATATCTTCTCGATTTCCCAGTCTATGAAAAGAAACTCGCAGAAGACTCAGAGATCCGAACAAAACAACGACGAATCTTTGTTCAGAACGGAAATTTCTTAAAAGGAGAAGATATTAATCTAAAGAAGGATGAGATTGAGAGTGCGAAAGAGAAGGAATGGGTTTATTATAGAGTTTGGGAGAAAGGACCTGGGAATGGTTGTGATGTTATTGCTTTGCATGGTGTGTCTGTTTCTGAGCTCTTGTTGGATGTACTTCTTCTAAGGTCTATTTTAGGAATCAACGATTATGGCGGTATGTCTTGTTTTCTCTAACCATGTTGCATGGGTTTTCGATACCTGGACAGGAAAATGGGCACTACACATATCCGGGCTATTATCCAAAGGTTTCCGGGTTATTGCTCCCGATATGCCTTCAGTAGGTAACCTTATTATTTCAACCATGTTTCTAACGAAAAATGTTAGTTTGGTCGTTCCACAGGCCTGCATTCGTATATTCTAAACCACAAACAATTGATCTCTACAATAGAATCTGTCATACTCGATGTGGATACCTATTCATCTCCCACAAGGAAAATATTTCTTATAGGATCTAGTATGGGCGGAGGACTAATGTAAGCATTTGGATCGCGTATTGGATCGTTTCGCTAAGAATCTAAACAGTCTAAACTTTTGCGCGTACGTACTATCTCCCTTCGAGTTGTCGTGGTCAATGCAAAACTTGTTTTGAATAGATTACATCCTGCTCGAACTCGTATTACTGGAGCCTACGTTCTTTGCCCAATGATTGCAAGTAAGCATTGTACTTCTCCAGACTAGTATATCCGTCATAATTATTATATATGTATCTAGTATCCCCTGAAACTAGACCACATATCGTGGTTGAAACTTTGGCTCAGATTGTGAAATTCGTTGCTGGACGACTTCCTATCTTATCCGTTGTTCGAGGTAATTTGTCTGATGACCCTCGTGTGGAAGAGGAAATCCAGAGTGCGTTCATTAATCCTTCATAAAAAAAAAAGCTCTGTATAACCCTCATCCGAAATAGATGATCCTCGAGTTTATTCAGCAAAAATGCGTCTATCAACCGCTGCTGCCATGCTCAGATGTCTTCTTGAATTCACCCCTTCCGTCAATGCTTCATTCGATACCCCTTTTGTATCGGTCATGGCACACACGATCGTGTTACAGCTCATAAAGGTTCAATGGTCTTTGTCGAAAAAGCAGCTAGTAAGGATAAAGGAATTGTTCTGTATGAGGGTGCCGAACATGTTTTGCTAAAAGTCATTGAGAGTGAAGAAGAGGATGAAACGAGAACGAAGGTTTTGGCAGATATGGAAGATTGGTTGATGAAAAGAGTATAAGGTTTATTTCAGGGTTTATTTGTTTGGGTTGTATATCTCATATTGCTTTCTACTAATATTACTTTAATAAAACGGTTTACTAATCCTACTCAGAATAATAACTCCTTGCCCAATATCAAACTCCGGGACAATAAACCTAAATCTCACTATGGGCCAGTCAGCTTTAAAAATGACCAAAGTACGATACCTCTCGACATTGAATGAGGGTCGAATGAAGGCATCAATCATGGATTTACACCCTCGAAGGGTATCTGGTTCCAAGAAGATTGTCGGACCCACAAGCACAAAAGGACAAGCTCCAACGACTCCTCCAGCCGGCCACATTATCACGGCCGGATCTAGATGGTGATGTTGTCGAGATTATGGGAAAGCGGCACAAAACGTTTGTGAAGTGTAGGGGCGAAAAAACAAAGGAAAGAAAGGAACTGTAATGACGCAGGCCTGAAAGCTTTGCGGTTTGATTTGTCGTGGTAATCATTAGGGGCGAGGTTCTTCCATTTAGTTTGGGACAGCCGCACACTCTTTCAACCTGGTTGTCCTTTCTCGGATCCCCTCACCATCGGTTGTTGTGTCCAATAAAACAAACCTTCCCCCTAAACAGTAACCGACCATTCATTGTAAGTTGAAGGTTAAGGCTATAATTTCACGACAATGAAACACCCGGATGTAAGAAGGTTTCCTTTTGACTGATTTCAGTGATTAAGGATGATGCATAATAGTTTTCATGAAGCCTCATGTATCCGATTAGCTTGGAGAGAACTAGATAGGAAATAATAGGTAATAGGGTATGATCTCATCGAGTAAAGACTTGGTGCTTTTCCTAGATCGGTATTAATACAGTAGTACGCTTGTTTTAAAACTTCCGTCTTCTGAAACATCTGTAAACTGTGATTATCTTTACTATTTTCGAATAGGATAAGCCAAAAAATTACTAGCATATACTGAATTCGGATGCGGGTCAGCAACCGCGCAATAACGAATATGCTCCTTTTGCGAGTTGATTCCCAGGTCGCAATGATCGATAAAGAAGACAGGATAGGTTAGACAATAAACCCACTGCGGTATGCGGCTACGGGGGTGATCTTCGCCATCCAGTGCAGAATGTGACTCGAGCGTCTAAAGGAGATGGTGACAGATATATAACCTGATTACAGACCATCACTACCCTCACATCTATTCATCTTTTAGTGTTCCACAATGGTAAAGTATACTCCTCTATTCACTATTTTAAATCATTTCAATAATCGTGCCATCTTCTTAGGCTTCAGGAATCTCCGTTAACGACGAGTGTCTCAAGGCTTTCCAAGAACTTAAGAAAGACAGGAAGCACAAATATGTGATTTACACCATAAATGATCGCAAAACCGAGATTATTGTTTCGAAGACATCATCCAGCGATAATTATGACGAGTTCGTAGCTGACCTTCCGGAAGATGATTGCAGATACGCTGTTTACGATTTTGAGTATGAAGTATCTGGTGGGGGGAAACGCAACAAGCTGTGTTTTGTAGCTTGGTGCGATCAGCTGATTACCCTTTTACGATGCATGATGATTAAGTAACATAAATAGGTCTCCCGATGTTTCCAAGATTAAATCCAAAATGATCTACGCGTCTTCTAAAGACGCACTACGTCAAGCCCTCGGTGTGCCAACTGAAGTGCAGGCTACAGCTTTCGACGAAGTCAGTTTGGAAGCTGGTATGTAGAGTTCAATTTTTGTTTGCAAAATTATTATATTAATTACTTTGATTATCCTAGTCTTGGACAAAGTCGGTCGTAAATAAAGCTCGAGTTTTTTTATTCTCTCTCTCTAAGATTGTTTCACGTTGTATGCTAATACAATTTTCGGCGCTGTCTCCAATGGGGGCGAATATTTCATGCACTAATATTGTATTAATGAAAATGAGACAAAGAAATATATATTATCCTGTTTTGAACGCTGCTGTAATTTTGGTTTTGTTTCGCTTGCGATAAGATAGACATCGATGAACATTTCATGTGATCGTGACAAGGGTGAGGTCACACAAGGCTGTGTGCTTCTGCAAACTCTCTTTTCGACAAGTCTTTTTGTTCTTTCTGCCATCATGTCCCCTATCCAATTCAAGTTTTTAGAAAGAGAGGGCACCGTTAGAGTCGCAAGTTTTCCGGAACCCCCAACATGGAAAGTGTTATCTGAACGTATAGAACACCTGTATAGTATTCCCGCCGCAGACGTGGGAATATCCTACTTTGATAAGTGAGTCCTTCCTCGGATAAACTTGTTCAATTTTAGCTCATTTTTATGTAAAAGCGATGGGTATGTTGATTATAACAAGAGCTATGAACTGCGAAAAGTAACTCAGAAGAACAGGGATGAGATTACTATCAACACTAACGACGAGCTCCAAGCTTATTATACCACGATTCCCCCTGTGCATAACGCCCCGTTGAAGTTTGTTGTTAAGAATATCCGGAGTAATCAACGTCGAAGACCACCGACAGATATTCTAGTAGACCTGGACGACACATGGACCCCGATCTTTTCTGCTGTACCGTTGACCCCCAGCCGCATGCGCGATTCGGAAGCCCGTATCGAAGAAATTGTCGATAGTGAAGATGAAAAAAGCCAGAACAAAGCAGGAAGAAACGGCCACGATGTTTTGGATATACCTCATGAAGATGATGAAGACGACGACGACGCGTCGTCCATTGATTCAATTTTTGAAAATGATCTTCCCAACAAAAAGCCAATTCATGTAAATCGATATAGTCGAGAATTTCAGAAAGAGCCCTCTTTTCGTTCCGTTTCCAGGTCTAGTTCAAAGACTGCGGAATCCCGGTCCATGTCATCTACGGAAGAAGATCCTAAGACCGAGTCTCCAGTCATTCTGCCCGTTCCAGGACAACCCAAGATTCCTTCAGCTAGAAACAGCGGATATGAGTTCGCGTACAATAATCCTCCAGCTCAAAGTCACTTAGCTCATCCTGTTCAAGATCGTCCAAGGTCAAGGTCCAGATCACCCGCCCCTCAAAGTCCTTTCGTCACTGCACGCGAAATCCCAATGGACAGGTCTTCTCGGAGATCGTCCAGAACGGTTTCGGAACGTCCTTCTCCGATAATTCCCACTATCGAAACCGCATCACCACGAGGCTTTCCCCCAAGTGTTGACATGAACTCCATCCCCTCTCCTGAGCCTATAATAGTGCCAGTTCCGACGATTCCTGAAGAAAGTTTATTGCTTGAAGAAAACTCGATGCCCGATCCTCCACTTCCAATTATACCATCCAGAGGGGGTCCCGGTACAGCTGCAAATAGTACGACCACGCCTTCCCTGACCAATGATATTGCATCGCTTCTGGATGCATTAACACAAGCGTTTAATGAGCATCCTGAGCTCTCTGAAGGTTTGCGCAATATTGTTCGCAACGCGAGTCAAGGCGTGTATTGGAATAACGCCACGGATGCGATACAGAATGTTAGAAATTCCGTCGTCAATGACGCACTCGAAGCACGCCACGTGATTTTGAACCGGCCTACAGAAAGAGATGTTTCTGGTCGAGCTCAAGCGGAGGCTGGGCGAAAAATTGCTGAAGCTCTGGGCAATGTTTTCCGATCTTTGGGAACAATTCTCGGGTCTGATTCCTCTTTCCCTCCTACGTCTGCGTCTGAATCCAGATCTGCTGCGCCGTCGGTTCCTACGCCTGCACATGTTCCTGCGCCCGCTGCACCTGAAACTCTTGCGGCACCACACGTGCAAGGACAACGTGGCGAAGATGACTTCCTCCCTAATCCACGCGCTGGGTCTCCCGCTCCGATCAAGGCAACTCCCTTAATCCGTGGACAGGATTTTCCTTCTTCAGATGCACAGAGTTTGTCCAGGTCGTCTTCTCGTACTCCCAGTCCGGCTAACGATCCTGATTCCAATGCATACCCTGACGATGGCGCTCGTGTATCTTCTCATCGTAGTAGAAAGATTGCATACCCAGCACCTCAATATGTACCTCTCGTATGGGGTCCACCACCTAAAGGACGGAGTGGTGATCGTAATCCTTACGCTCCACCAGTTCCTGTAGTTGTCTCACCTTACGGTTATAGCAGAAATAGACATCATCGTTCTCATTCTGGCACTGGCGGATCTGCATACCCTCCTCCTTCTGGACCGCCGCCACCATCTGGACAATATTATATGTCGCCTTATCCAACTCCTCCTTACGCATACCCTCGCTACCCACCTCCGCCTCCTGATCCGCGTATGTACCCCGGAGCTGGAGAGTATGATCGGGAATACGGTCGTGACGGTTATCCTGGTATTGGCTCAGGTGGTAATGTTAGAAGAAGCAATACTCTACCACCCCACTTCTCTAGTCCTCTAACTCCTGTATCTCCCGGAATGATACAACCTACGGCGCCATCAGAGATTCCTCGTGCATCACAACCTTCCCCTCGTCCGAGTTCAATAGATACCGCACCTATTATTCCTCCTGTTGCTCCACCGCCTGCACCCGTTATCATCGCCCCCTCACAATCATCTGTGCCTGCTTCTAACCCCGAAACACCTCAATCGTCTGCTGTCGTTGTATCTTCTCCAGCGAGTACCAATGACAAATTTGCTGAATTAGAAGAGGCTAAAAGAATCTATAAAGAGAAGAAGGAAGAATGGAGACAAGAACGTGAAGAAAGGAGGATTCAGAGAGAAAAAGAGAGGGCTGAGAGACAGGCTAGGAGACAGGGTCGGTTACCTGCTCCTCCTGGATCCGGGTCTGCTGCACCTGCACCAGTACCTCCACCCCGTCCTCTAGCAATTAATTCGCCTGGCTTTCTGCCACCTCCGGCATCTTCTAACGCTCACCGTAATGAATCTGACGATGATTCTGGCACCGAGAGAGCTTTCCCTCCGTATGTATCTTTACAATTAATCCTATTCATATACGGAACTAATCCTATTTTTCTCATAGTGCTCAACAAGACGTCACTGGTCCCGTCCCTCCAACTTCCCCTCTATCCTCCCAGCGTCTTCATGAAGAAGTTTTTGAACGGTTAAATGCAGTAAGACTTGATTGATCTCCCTCGCTTTTTGAATTATCATAAACTTACATATGTAATTAACAGATGGGTTTTACTATTCGATCATACCCGCAACTTAGTACCCTTGTTCCTATGAATATCCGTAAACATACCTTGATGAACAAAGGACAAGTTCCTGATGAAGTTGTCGTCCAACAAGTCCTGGATGATATATTTACAGCGCCTATTGCCAATAAGATCTAAGGATGTGGTTGTTGTTTTTTTCTTGATTTAAACGATACTTTGTGTTTCAATGGATGGAATGGAAGCTTTTGTTTGTAAGTTTTGAATAATATGTAAGCTTCTGTTGGAAGACTGGATGTCTTTGATGCATGTTTTTGTACTCCATTGAATGTCTTTTTTGTTGCTTGTTAGCCATGTGTGTTTCTCCCATGTACATATCTTTGTACGAAATTTAATTAGCTTTGTGTCTTTTTACAATAGGGCTTTACACCGCGGCAATCGCCGAGAATTTGGACTAGTGACGTTTTACTATCACAGTATCGACCTTCGTGTTCCGAGTCTGTAAATCTAATCTAAAGTCAAAAAGAATGTGGCCACATATTAGAACAACTTTTAATCTGATTTGAGTATTAATTTTTGAATTATGATAAGAGGCGAGCCATCTCTTTTTTGTTACCATCTTCTTCCGACCAGCTGACCTTTGATTAAAAGTGTTATTTTATTCGGGAATTACATATGAATTTTTCCCTGAATATCTCAGATTACTCGAATTCAATACTGTGCCTCGTTCGCTAATGGATGTTTAAACTACGTTGATAACGACCCAACGATTGGAAAGTGTTTCCGGATCTAACCAGCTTGAACATTCAGGCCTTTCAGGTGTGGGTTGTATCTCTTGAATTTCGGTAATGGATTGAAAATGAATGACTGTTCAGATGATTTAAATTTTATAAGATTCATTTTCCGAGTTCACCTAAATCTCCACGGGATGGTCTGACCAAAATTGAATCACAGGATTCCTGCTATTCATCCCAAAAAATCTCGAACACCATCAATTGCGGAGCCACTAATCACTTATCAGACCGACTATGACCATCTGACCATCTTTAAGATCTTGAAGGCGATTGATTTTCTAACATCATCGAGGTACAAGATCCTCGGGTAGGTCTTGAGCTTGAGCCGCCGAATAGAATCGCTCTTAGAAGATTTCGAACAAGATTGATTACGCAGTTCCTGTCAAGCTCTATCAATGCAACTATGAGCATCTGATCACTTGACGAGTCGAATGACATTTGACCCTCCCAACATTAATGATGTCAATAATCGTGTTTCTTTTTTTTCGTATCTGTGGCTGTAATTTAACCCGGAACCGGTAATGTATTTGGGCTGCTCTGACTCACATTATTTTACTTTAATCTTGGCCAAGGATTCGGTAACGAGGAAGTAGTTCCGCATAATAAAAATACCGGTTAGTTTCGCTTACGAGTTTGAGAGAATACCAGCGCCGGCAACGTCTAATAGTATAACTGGTATGGTACAAGGATTCACCATGGAAATACCTTTTAACCTATCACAGAACCTAAATACGTCTCTTTATTCTCATGCTTTGCAACTTTCTTTCTCGGAGGCCACGAGTCCAACGCAATTAATAGTACATAGCGCCACTTGTCACTTTTGAACTTTTTCTTTTACTGTAATATAAGAGGCTAACCGACACCGAAGATGACAGGGATTATAATTACTATGGAAGCATCGGTCCTTCGAACTGTCGATGTATCTCGGGGTGTCAATCTTAATATAAAAGTAGATTTTTCTACTTTACGCCACGTTTTCAGGGTTATGTTCGGAATCTAGTTTCGGTTAGATAGAAGAATCAACATCTACCACTCTTATGAATGGCCATGGCTCTTATGACCTGTTTCTCAGCGATTCGCCCAGGTTCTGAGAATGCGCCGAGAGGCGAAATTCGGGGCTATACAACGAACTCTAAATATCCCCTTTGCCCAATGAAGAGGAATTCCATCGAAGATTTCATTAGGATATAAGACACTTTCCGCCCGGAAGTGACCATCTGTTTAGCGAGGGAATCTTTGTATTCTTCTAAAAAAAGTCTACTTAATACATACAAGGAGAAGCCTATTAGTAGTCATGATTTCCCTATTCTCTTTTTATTTACTTCTTTATTTACAGTAAGTAATAACGTAACAAACTCGGATTGGGCCCATTACCATCATGAGTAACGTTATCCTTTTGAGTGCCGTGTAATGCACTTGAAGGTGACGACTCTAATTGAGAGGTTAATAGATTAGCCAGTTTTTAAACGGCTCTTTATCTTTGTAACCATACTCAACCGAGTGGCGTTATTTGTCAATGGAATAGAGAAACGACTATTGGCGTTGTATCCGGGTAGACGAGTTCAGAATAAACGTCTGTAAATTCTGGACCCGGGTCCCCGAATCCATTCACAATATGGCTTCAACATCCTTGAAGTACAAAAAAGAGCTTTTCATGGAAGAGAACTCGAAGGCAATAGAAATGAGGAGAGAAGGGGTTGGTGATAATTCGTTGCAGGTTGGAGGGGTTTATATATGCAATAAAGGTCGACTTCCAGATTACCCAATGTATGCTGACATATGAACTGCTGGTGTCTATTAGGGTGAAAAAGGAGAAAACCTTTTCTACGGAAAATTTAGCTCGCCCATTGGTTTCTTTTTTCCGAAACTAATAACCGCAGCCGCTCAGTAGTGCCAGACATCTTCGAAAGTTTATCCTATCCTTCTTTTTTTAATCTCTAAATCTAGATAAATAATCAAATCACCACTCAACTGGCCGCTAAAAAGAAATCATAGAAGTCGGATCCGTACCTCCGATATTTGTGGCTGCTTCACGATCAATGTTCTGTCCTGTTAGACATGGCGTGATTCGATTTCTTTACGTCTTTTCGCGCAGTGGGGCAGCCGTTTCTGTTCATTTTAGGCTGTCTTTGCTATTTAGCGTTGGGTTCTCCCCCTTCTTATTCGTTGCCTGAAGGCTATGGAATCCGGCTTCTCATTTCTTGGTGCATTGATTGCCCTAGGCTGTCCGCGTCGAGCGGTCCTGCATCATGAGGGGAGTTTAGAACCAACAATTTTTTTTCTTTTGATAAAGCTGATTCTTGTGGCTGAACGCCTCGTGGAGTTGTTGAAATTTTAGGTTTAGGGGCGCTGTGTTAATAGTTGAAACTCAGGGGGACTCGGACGAGGGAAGAGGCTCATGCTGTGAATACTTAGTAGTTTAATCCGAATTTGTGGGCCACTAGTGTCATAGCTTTGGTTCTATTTTAGTCGTAACACCACGAGGGGGTGATCATGATATTGATGACCATGTATCTATGAATCATTAACTTTGGGTAGAACTAATTACATGCCTTTAGAACGCGACCCCACAAGAAAAAAATACTAGGAGTTTACCGAGTGATATTGGTCGATTAATCACTGTGGCACGGGTTCGATTACAAACCATGGCGAGTGAAGATTATTCACTCACTAAATATATCAACACGAGGAAAACGTCATAACATACATACTTTTTGAAGGAGCCTGGAGTAGTAAGGCGTCCCCAAGCTGAAATATGAATATGTGATACACAAATCCCACACCTATCACCCCAAAATTTGCAATGTGCTGACTCACATAAATTATTAGCCCCTATTTTTTGTGTTTGAACTCTATCTTTCTAATCTGGCTTCGAAGGCTGACTTGGAAGTCGAGTCTCGGGGACAGTTGAGGTTTTCTTGGGTTGATTAATAGGTAGCCAATATTGATTTTTATGAAAAAAGGGTGACTGAATTCAGAAGTAGAATAGTCATGTTATAGCTCATCCTCCTGCCAATCAGTGCAAGGTCATGAGTGTAAGTGCCGAACGAAATAATCATATTTTCTTCCGCGGCCTTTGGTGACCTGTGTCTTTCCGCTCCGAGGCAGAAAGTCAAAGTCTCACTTACTTGTCACGATTTATTTGTTGTCTCTATTAAATTGAGTACAATAGAATGACTATTTTTTTTTCAGTTATTATATGAAGCCTCCTCGTCGGTCGGCCTGATGTTGCAGGCCTGCGCAGTGCGGATTGCCCTTATTTTGCTGAATGGAGCTTTTATTCAAAAGTAAGAGATGAGCCTGTTTTTTTCAAATCTGTAATTATCGAAGAAAACAGGTTGCTTTTATTCAATTATAACAAGCAGTGCAAGTCCAGGGATATTTCTTATTGTTCTCCCCGGCGGCAATTTTGGTTCAGGACGACATTCCCAATCCGTCCTTTTATATCTTTTATGCCCCGTCAATGGATGAATAGACAGCTCATGACGGTTTAAAAACAGAACTGCCTTTATTTTGGTCCAAACCTTCTCTTTCCTTATTCTTTGACAGTATCCTTCTTTTCATCGTCTCTAGCGATATCGAGTAGTAATAATGGCCAATCATCGAGAGTTCGCCGGAGAACAATCCACCTTACCTTCCCTCAGTTATCCTACGAGGGAATCTCCCGTAATGGAAAAGTTTAGACGGGCTCTTAACGTAATGATGACGACCTTTCAATCGGATTTATCTTCGGAGGATTTTTTATCGCGAAAGATTTTGGAATTATCTACGTCTTCCGGTTCCATCGAGGAGTTCCTTCGTAGTTCGATGGAGTTCATGGATCAGAGTCTAGCGGAACATCGTCGGCAAACGGAAACGATGCGTGCTTCATTGAAGATCATTCAAGCATTCCTTACATCGTTTATTTCCGACGTCGATGAAAGTCACGGTCGATCTTCTGGAGACACAACAATTTCCAATAACGTTCCTCCATCTTCGAGATCAGTTACTCCATTTGTTCCCCCTCCCAATAGTCTTGCATCCCCCTTTTCTCCTGTACCCATTCTTAGGAGCCGGCGCCCGGTAGTTTCTGACGATACCCAAAAACTACCAGTCGGTACTAGGGTGAAGAATGAACTTTCAGAATCAATATCATCTCTTGCATCTCCTTTCGTCCCGATAGAACGGAGAAGAGAGCCGCCTCCCGATTTAAACTACATATTTCCTCCCCAGTTACGAATGCAGCGGGCTCAGTCTCAGACACAGGAGGAGGACCTCTCAGTGGATGTACTTCAATATTTCCAGGGACCGCTTTTTCCATCAACCCCACCATCCACACCTCATGAAGCCATCACTCCACCTAATAATCATTCGACTCCCAGTTCATTCGCAGGTCGTCCCCATCCTTTTGTTCTTCGTCGGGTAATCAGGAGACATCATCTTATTCGAACTCCTGATGGACATACTATAATTCCCCCAATCCTGCCGTCTTCTCGATATGCTTTGGACGACGCTCCCATAGCCGGTCGTCCTCGACGCTTTCGCAGTGCTGAGCCATCGCCTTATTATCACGTTACTAAACGTCCCAGACGTCGTTTGGCTTTCATGAACTCTAAGGACGATCATGATGACTATGATGAAATGAAGAATCAAGAATAAAGGATCCACCATGATATTTCTGTAAAAAAAATATTCCCAAAGATGCTTTTAATTTGATAATTTATCTAACTTGTATATTCCTTTAGATAATCCAATAATGCTGTCGTATTTTTCCCCTCTCACACACCCTACGGACAACTATTTATTTACCGATCAGTGACGGTGAAGTCGCCCAAATTCATATGATGTCTCTTTTTTTTCAATTCCCTTTTAAAAAAAAGAAAGAAAAAAAGAAGGAAAAGGATTTAATCCAAAAAAAAAGGTCTCTTAAATTACTTCATATGGTAAGTACAGCCCTTCCTTCGTTTTTTATGTAGTGAATATTATGAATGCTATGGTATACCGCCTCTGTTTCGGTTTTCCTTTCCTTATGATCATGATCATGAAGAAGTAGTATGTAGTAGATGTAGTTTGATATCTCTTCGTTCCTTGAGATACCATATATTTGTAATTAGGTTATCACATTACAATGATTCATCGGTTTTTTTTTTTGACGAACCAAAGATCAGTCAGAGCGCTCGGAAAGAACTAATAGACTTCCCCCTTTCCTCCGGATTACTTGTATGTTCTTACATAAAAATCCCATAAAAGTACAGCATGCGTTCGAACGGAGAAATATCATGTATTATTTTTCCGGGGAACTTTTGCAGGTTCCCATATCATCCCAGGTACGCACAACTCTATCCCATTTATTACTTTCGAGAAAGAACTTGTTATTTGAAAGCCGTGAGCCTGGTAAAAAGAAAGAGCTTCGGGACTATGTGAAAACAGAAAAAGAAATGAGGTTTCACACATCATGTCTCCCAAAAAAATCAATTTGACTTACCTAGTTTCCACATAAACGAGCGAACCACTTTCTGCTGCTTTATTGCAAGACCACTTTAACAATTTGCTTCCCACCCCAAACCCCTGCCAATCCGGATCAACGGAAAGTAAATGGAGATACCAATATCGTCGTTGATAACCCTTTCCACCAAATCCAAAAGTAGCGTTTAATTGATATTGGAAAACTTCTTTGATCTGGCGTTTCGTTTCTACTGGTAATTCTTCAATAGGAGAGAAGATATTATAAATCGGGAAAACGATAGTTGATAGAATCCATTCCCAGATAGTGCGTTTTCTGGGACCGTCAGGGGATGTCCACCGACCGAAACCAGCGAGAACTTCATATGATTGCTCATCTTCATTTTCATATTGAACCGTTGCCTTTAGGACAATATCTGTACCAACAATATCCATTCTCAGCTCTTTTGCCCCAGTCGCCTGAGCTGCCTGAAACAATGTTTCTCCAAACATACCCGCGCATTGAGGAAGAAATACAGATCGGTTTGCACTATATTCGAAAGCTCGCAAATCAATCTTACTCATGGCAGATGCGTCTTTGAGAGTTGCGGGTGAAAGTGTAATTTGTTTTATTCTGATTTTGCCGTACTTTTTATTATCTTTGAAGGACATTTTTTTCCCCGTTACTATGTAAAGTGCTACATTTATGTAAATATCAAGACCAAGAACCTTGACCAAATATAAACATAAGAATACTTACTTTGCAGTGTTTTGTGTGTATAAAGAATTGGACAATGGTGTGAACAGTTCTCAAAAGGCCCGAGGTTTCGACATCATCGGCTCCGGAGCGACTGACTCACACGGAGCCGGGATTTTTGGAGAGAGTACTTTGGATTTCCAATAAAGGTCAAACAGCAATACCGACGTGTGGGCAGAAACTATATCTAGTTTTCACATAGATATTTTACTCAGATCATGTGATATGATATATTTCCAGTATTCCCCATAAATAAAATTGCGGGAGGAGTTCCCCCTCTCATCTTACCATAATTATCTACAGGCCCCAAAGAGAGTAGAGTACATAAGATCTTAAGGTGTACAATCCAAACGACATGCTTCCAAATCATGTATTACTACTCTGGGGAACCTTGGGTTCCCAGATCATCCCAGGTACGCACAAATCTACCCCATCAATTACTTTCGAAAAAGAACTTGTTACTCGGAAGCCTTTGGCCAAATATATAGGGTAACCCATGGAACTAGTTACAACAAGAAAAATGAATCAGCGTATATCAGTTGTTTCTAAAGAAAACCCAATTTTACCTAGTTTCCAAATAAACAACCGAATCACTTTCAGCGGCTTTATCACAAAACCATTTCAATAACTTTTTTCCGATTCCGAATCCTTGCCAATCAGGATCTACGCAAAGTATATGAAGGTGCCAATATCGCCGATTATAAGCCTCTCCACCAAGTCCGAAAGTAGCATTTAACTGATATTGGAAGATCTCTTGAATCTCACGATGTCTTTCAACTGGTGCTTCTTCAATAGGAGAAAAGAAGTTATAAATCGGAAAGACGATGGTTGATAAAATCCATTCCCAGAGAGTACGTTTTCGAGGACCACAAGGGGGTGTGCAGTGAGCAAAACCAGCGACGGCTTGAAGTAATTTTCCGTTCTCATCTTCAAACTGAACCGTAGCTTTAAGGACAACGTCTGTACTGACAATGTCCCTTTTCAGGCCTTTTGCTTTGTTCGTCTGAGCTGCACGGAGGTACGTTTCGCCAAACATACCGGTGTATTGAGGAAGAAAAATAGACCGGATTGGACTATGTTCAAAAGCGAGTAAATAAAGTCTGCTCATGATAGGTGCATCTTTAAGCGTCGCTGGTGAAATTATGATATCCTTTACTCGGATTTTGCCGTATTCATTATTATCTTTGAAGGACATATTCATATTGTGATGCGGGCCCGCTATGTTTGGGATATCAAGTTAGGAGGCTCGTCCAATTATAACGGTTCTTTACTTACAATAAATGTGGGAATTACTAAGGTTGGCATTAACAAGTAGTTTGAACGAACCGACTTTTTAAAAAAAACCTCAAGCGCCTCGTAAATATATTTCCAATAGGCTTGAGTCGCAACGAGTCAAATCATCGACATCGTGACTTCAGGTAATTTTCGATCCGGAGCCGGTATCCTTCTGTCAACATGTCAACCGTAAATATTTAAATGATTAGACAGCTAAAGGGAGTCGTCCCGAAGGTCTGTGCGAAAAAGACGCCCATCCCCGTGGAGGCAAGGACTACATATTTTCCATTCCAAGCACAACTTAATCCTCGCGTTGTAAGGAGAGCGATTTCTTTAATTCTCAGAAACATGTTTGGCGATTATGTGGTTGTGTGAGTGGAGACCCAACGTGCTCACTTGAGACACAGTTAAGTGAGCAAAAAAGGATTCCACGCCTCTTTTAATTACATTGAGTTTTTTTTTTTTACTTAAGATTTACGTTGCAGGATCCATCGTGCCGACAATTATTTACAGGTTCCTAAGAGGAGAGTAAGATTTCAAAATATTAATCCGCCACCCAAATTCTAGATTTCTTACTGTATTGTATGTGGGTGGGTACGTGGGTGAAGAGCTTCGGACTATGATGTTAACAGGTAATCTTAGATACAGCGCTTTGAGAAATCGGCTCTAGAGCCAGAGCAACAGGTTTTTGAAGTCTGCATCCTGAAAGCAAGTAGCAATCTTGTTCCAAAGCTACAAACAACGCATGCTTAAGGGAGGAAAATGATGGAAGTTACGTCATTACTTCTCCTGAGGAAATGTTGGCACCCATATCATTCCAGGCATACTAAGATGTATGCCGCTTATTTCCTTTGCTGGTAATGGAGTCGTTATTTGGAAGCCTTTGGCCAAATAGAAAGCAAGACCCATTGGACTGGTCAAATACGGAATGTATTAGTTACGTTATGTTCTTAAGAAACCCTATTTTACCTAGTTTCCAATGAACAACCGAATCGCTCTCAGCAGCTTTATCGCAAGAACACTTTCCTATTCCGAATCCTTGCCAATCAGGATCTACGCAAAGCATATGGAGGTACCAAAATCGTCGATTATAAGCCTCTCCACCAAGTTCGAAGGTAGCATGTAACTGATTTTGAAATATTTCTTTAATTTGACATTTTGTTTCCGCTGGTGCCTTCTCAATAGGGAAGAAGTTGTGGATCGGAAAGATGATGGCTAATAAAATACATTCCCGGGTAGTACGTTTTCGAGGACCGTCAGGGGATGTCCAATGAGCAAAACCGGCGAGGGCTTCAAGTAACTTCCCGTACTCATCTTCAAGCTTAGCTTTGAGGACAATGTCTATACTAATTCCATACTCAAGTCTTTTGCTGTGTTCGTTTGAGAAGGTACGTTTCACCAAACATACCGGCGTATCGAGGAGGGAATATAGATCGGTTTGGACCGTGTTCAAAAGTGCGTAAATAAATTTTGCTCATAACAGATGCATCTTTAAGAGTCGCTGGTGAAAGTATAATTTCCTTTACCCGGATTTTGTTGTATTTATTATGATTTTTGAAGGACATATTGTGTGATGGGAGCTATTTTTGAGATGTTCAGTCCGAAGGCTCATCTAGAAGGTCCTTCACTTACAATGGATGTGGGAATACTTAAGGTTGACATTAACACGTAGCTTGAACAGTCAAGTTACAAAAACCTCGAGTCGGAGCGTCCCGACGGGAAGACTACCTCTAATAGGTTCTATTCTTAACGGGTGAAAATTATCGACCTCGTGACTTCAGTAATTTTTGGGAGCCGTTATTCTCTGTCGAGAATGAGATGTAAATTAGACGGTCGGAAATGATTAAATAAGAATGCTAGAAAGGATTGTATTAAAGATCTGTGGAAACAGTGGTAGGAAAAGTGAAATAGAAAAGACAGCCATTCCCTTCGAGGACAGGCTAAGTGTTTTCTATCTCATGCACGATTCAATCCTTCGCGTTGCATAAGGGTAACCGACGATCAATGTCAAGGAAAGCGATTTCGTTAATTCCCGGAAATATGTTGAACTTACTTCTGACGATGATCTGTCTGCAAAAGAAACTTATTGAAGGTATTGGATGAAAACTATAAACACTAACCGGAAATGGAACCAGATAAAGCTCCCGAGTGGTACTTGGAGTAGGAAATACATTTCGGCATGTCTCGCGGCAAATGGCTGAGCCCGAACAAACAGCTTGGTCAGCAAGACTCGCGCACAATTTGCCCCCTACACACGATTTGACCATAACTCTTACCCTTACCCCCTTTCACTTTTCGTTGAGCAAACAAACTCTTTACTCATGCAGACATGCACTCAGGGAGCGACTACAAAACACCGCCACAAAGTGGCTCACACGTTCCTGATGATATAGATAATACGCCACCCAATCACGGAACGGCTTGTATTGCCGAATATCAAATTAACACCGCGTGAGTGAAGATGATACTATTTGCTTTATGACATCTTTGAACCTATCTGTCCTACAGTAGTATTGACGATATCAAGGAAGATGCGACAGAAAACCTCCGGAATACTGAGGAATGCGAGATAGAAACCATGCTACAAGCGATGCTGAGGATTATTGCCCAGAAAACTCATGATTCTGTGGAAAACCAAAAGTGGGCAGAGGTCGCTCTGGAACATTGTCTAGAGGCAGCCAGAATCTTTTTGAACGAAAGTAACAACCGGTATACGATACAGTTACGGTCAGCTATCAAGGCATAGTGCGTCTAAAAACAATCCTTGTAAAACCAACGTTGACTCTCGTTTTCCTTTTTTCTGTTAAAATAGCTGTGACGGCATCGACGGGTGCGACCGTTATAAAGGGACTGTGTTGGCTCTCAATGCTATCATCTGTCATTTCAGGTCTGAACCTAACCAAGAAACGCTTCCAACTGAGCTCCGAGTACCAGAGGAAGAGCTCGCAACAATCTTCAAAATCAATGACCCCAGGGTACTCAGTTATTGCAAACCAGATATTATTCAGCTTGATTGGGAAACTGCAAGAGTGCTCAACGGAGACGATCGTCCGCACGACAGCTTTGAAGATACGGTTGATTGCGCTAATAGTAATTACACTCCCGAACGCAAAGAACATATTAAAGACAACGAGAAATTAAAGTGGGATGACATACTAATGACATTTGAACTGGAAAAGAGAAAATCGTTGAAGGACAGAGATATTCCCGCGGAATATCAAAGCGGGCGGTTTACACATGATAATACGAAGAGCATGCTGAGGCCGTCGAGGTCTGGTTTGGAAGTTGACCTCTCCAATGCACCATCGCTAGGTGGGTAATTTATACATTTACATTTGGCTCAAGTTTATTTCTGACAAATGTGTTCAGGAAAATCGTCGATGAAATTTAAAAGTCCAACTCGTACATGTATGTATTGACTCGTCTGTGCTACTGAATATAATTGGTTAAGAACTGGTCCTTACAGCACAATTCAATGGGTTTACCCCTGTACGGAAGACGAGGTCTTCTACAACCACAGAGTCCTCCTCTCCAGCACCTAACTCGTCATCTACAACGGTCATGTCATCCCCCAAAACGGCGGCGTCCTCAATAGTTGCTTCATCGTCTTCGGCAAAGGGGTCAGCATCAACAACGGCCCCGTTGTTCATTGCAGAAACAGAATTGTCTTCAAAAACGCCCTCAAGCGAACGCAGAAAGCGTGGGTCAGATCAAGTCGCATCTGAACAGTCCGACTCAAGGAAAGCACGAAAAATGTCTAAATCGCTTCACCCAGCAGTGCAATCCGCAATTTATGCGGCAGAGCGACTGTCAACAGGTGCATGGATCAAGTGTGCCGTCGGTGTAGTTCTTGTAGGTAAAGTTCTTTATATATTCTATTCTACCTTTTGCCGGCATGATGTTGAATATAACATATATAGATAGCGAATTGTATGTAGTGATGCATGATCGACAGTCACCCCTCGCAGCACGCGGTTTCGATTTCATCACCAACCTCCCCCATTTCGTCGTCTTGACATTGATCTTTCAAAGGATTTCATCACCAACCTCCCCATTTCTCGCGAGCTGCCATTGGGATTCAATCGCCTTCCCGCCGACACCGGAAATTCAATTCGCGTTGGAAGGTCATTCCGGTACCATTCGGATTAGGAATCGATCATTTCAATTCAAGACAGGAGAGGTCTCGATTCTCTACGTGCTCAATGGTCGCGGCACAACCGGCATCCCTGTTATCGAAACAAGTGGTCTGGAGACTGAGACTGAGCTCCCGCTTTTCCTAAAAATGTCGTGGCCAGAAACCGTTCGTCAACGGGAGAGCACGATCATCCAGAAAATCCAAGAACTGGGTAAGGAACATGCAGTCATTTTAGATCACACCCCCAACATGCTGGTATTTAAAACCCTCACTGTTCATTCGACTTCGATTATACGTACTCTTCTCGGTCTACATCGAACCGACCGCGACTGTTCCCGTATCCTGCATTGCGCCGTCTTTGAAAAGCTTTCGCCTTTAACTGACTTGAAAGGGCTGGAGTTCTGGAAAGCGTATTGGGACATTGTTACCAGTAAGCGGGTGATTGTCTATTAACTTTGTTTCCCAACCAACGCTTTCTATTAGCACACCACACCCTTTGGGATAAAGGGATCGAACATTGCGATATTTCGGTGAGCAACCTCATGTACCGGATGAAGGACAACGTTCCAAAGGGCGTATTGAACGACTTCGATCTTTCTCGTCTTAGTATTGGTGGAAAACGCGAGGGCACTCGAGCTAACGACCGGACGGGAACAATACCTTTTATGGCGATCGACTTGCTTTCCCCACCAGCAGAAAAGGGGAAGGTGCGACATCTATACCGGCACGACCTGGAGTCTTTCGCTTGGGTTTTGTTTTGGGTGGTGTCCAGCTATGATGAAGGAAAGGAGATCTTACGTCAACCTGATCTTTTTGAAAATTGGCACATCTCAGCCAGTATAGCTTACAAGAAAAAGCTTGCTTTCTTTCATTTTAAACTTCAACCTCTTTCATCCTGGAAGCTGCTGAAAACTGCATTTGATCGTATTCAAGAATTCTGGTCTAAATTCTACCATGACAAAACCGCCGCGCGCCGGTTGGAGGAAGAGGAGCAGGATCCAGATTTGGTCATGGTGGATGAGGACCACCAGAGAGTACAACAGGGGGACCAGGATACACAACAAGGAATGAACGGAGATGAGTTACTCCGGGAGCTGGTTGCTTTCGTTGCACGTGGTTACAGAGGTAAGAAACTTCCAAAGGACGTTCTACAACGTTTGCCAACTGGTCTTCTCAACTCAAATGACCTCCTACCTCTGTGATACTGTTATGTAACTTCGTTTTCTTCGATCCTTTTAATTTTTACCATAACTTTCATAAATAAACTTGTCGCTTTTCCTAGAAGTTGTAGGACTAGTCAAACAAAAAAAATGCATGAATTAGCATATCGTGTTCATAAGAAACCCGTTTTACCTAGTTTCCAAATAAAACAACCGAATCGCTTTCGGCAGCTTTATCACAAGACCATTTCAATAACTTGTTTCCTATTCCGAATCCTTGCCAATCAGGATCTACACAAATCGTACGAAGGTGCCAATATCGCCGATTATAAGCCTTGCCATCAGGTCCGAAAGTAGCATTTAACTGATTTTGAAAGAGTTCTTTTATCTGGCGTTTTGTTTCCGCTGGTGTATCTCCAATAGGGGAGAAGAAGTTACAAATTGGAAAGACGATGGTTGATAAGATCCATTCCCAGACAGTACGTTTTCGAGGACCGTCAGGGGATGTCCAATGAGCGAAACCAGCGAGGGCTTCAAATAACTTCCCGTCCTTATTTTCAAACTGAACCATAGCTTTAAGAACAATGTCTGTACTAACAATGTCCATACTCAGGTCTTTTGCTTTGTTCGTCTGAGCTGCGCGAATGTATGTTTCGCCAGACATACCGACGCATCGAGGAAAAGGAATAGCTCGGTTTGGATCATGTTCAAAAGCGCGTAAATAAAGTCCGCCCATAACAGATGCATCTTTAAGAGTCGCTGGCGAAAGTGTGATATCCTTTACTCGGATTTTGCCGTATTCCTTATTATCTTTGAAGGACATGTTGCGATACGGGCTACTCACATAACGAGATGTTAAGTTCGAAGGCTCACCTAGATATAATGGTTCTTTACTTACGGTAGATGTGGGAATTACTAACGTCGAAGATCCGCTTAAAACAACTGGTTTTTCTTGCCTAGGTTGACGTGTTCCGAACGGTGAGGACACGCTGAGTAGCGGCATTGACAGCCATCAAAGCGCAGAAACACTCAGCATTGAGGACAAGAAACGAAGCTGGGATTGAGAATGACGAGGAAATCGATTTCTCCAATGCTCGGGAACGTGTTAGACTTGATGAAGATCGCGATTCTATGATTGTCAAGTACGGATAAGTACAGGGCCAACGCGCTCGTTTGCTTAGAGACATACATAGATGAATGAGCCAGACTATTGCTTCTCCTGAACCAAACAACGCTGTATGTAACTTTTATCCTTATAGTATTCTTGATTAAATCAGGGCATTCATTCAATTGGCATGAATGAAAGAGAATATATTTACGCGATTATTAGACCTACCCTCAAGAAACCAAAGGCGCGCAATAAACGGAGTCCGAAAATCTTTTCTGCGGAGTATAAAAGCTCACCGAAAAAAAAAAACCTTTTCCTTGATTCTTCCACGATCAAATCGCCTATGAAGTAAACCCTGTGGCAGGTAGATGAGGTTGGCATTCTGGGTTTTTTAACTGCTCAGAAAGTCGACGTTGACATCGTCCGTTTGGCCACACTCACCTTGTTACGTTTAAAGAAACGGACTTTGATGAGCATCTGAGGCGTTTTCCTCTACTTTTTTTTTGGTTTCCGATCTACACGTTGTCTTTTTTTCCCTAGTTGCATGACGAATATACCGTTTTATCTTGAACGCTTACATTGGTTAACAGAAGTTTCAACATGCATTGAAGTATATATATATCCCATCTTTGATGACTTCGGCGTTGTCGTGTCATGGACTCTGACGTTAGACAAGCCCTCAAGCTCAAGTTTCTTGTGTACTTACACGCACACCTCAATTATAGGAAACAAATTTTCGACATCGCAAAGCGGTTTCCAATTGGAGAATATGGAACGTGTAGTCCGTGTCCTTTCAAGTTTTGGATCATTGATAACTAAACACTAAGAGTGAACCACAGGAAAAAGTACAATCCCCCGCTCATTCCGGTCTCTCTTGTAGAAAGGGTATTTGCTATTCCCTTTCTGCTTCCTGACTGAAACAAATATCCTCTTCGTCGGAGCTACGTAGTTACCGATCCAAGCATCTGGCAGTACCTGAAATTCAGTTGTTCTTGGTACTAGACGAAGGAAACCCCAGTTCTGTTACAGCATTGTATAAAAATATATATTATATATCAAGCAATTGTAGCACAAGAAACATTGACAAGAAAAGTTGAGCGGAACAGCGTTAATGAGGCACCATGAAATACATCAGAGGGAGAGAAATAAACACGTCTAACTAAATAACCCTGAGATTGATACCAGAGCGAAAACATAGGAAGTGGTGGCATGAGGCGAAATAAAAAAAGAATTAAGCAAAATGGAGAGAAAAGAGAAAGGTCTGACGATACAATAGCTAAGCGAATAGGGGGGAAAAGGTGGGAAACATTGTGGAACAAGATCGTTTGAGACTGGACGAAATTCAAGCAAGAAAATACAAATATTTTTTGTTATCTAGAGAGAAAAAAAGAATCTAAAAGAGTCAAAGCCACGACGCCAGGCCTTGACATCAAAAGTGTTGTTTGTAAGCCCCCATCCCTCGATGAAGGGGATATCGCCTGAGAATAACGGAAAAACAGATGAACAGAATGGGGAAGGCTATGAAGAATGATATTACTATTCAGATAAGAGAGAATCTGAACCGATATAAACATACCTTTGCTAAATAAATACACGGCCATTCCCCCTCTCTTTCATCCCCCTTCAACAAAATGAAAACTTAAATCGTCCCAGGCGATCTCCCCTATTCGAGAGAAGAAACTGAACAATAGGTATACAAAACTGGTAGGAAAAAAAAAGTAATATCATGAAGAGCATATGTTGTTTCTACCACTCAAAAGGGGTAGGTTTTCCATTGCCGTTAACGGTAACAGTGGGTTGTTGAACATGAGCAGAGGTTGAAGTTGAACTAGAGGTTGGATTGGATGGAGGAGACGAGTCATGAACCGACTTTCGTTTTACAGTTCCGTTGGCATTTTTTCCGTCCTTCTCCCTTTCTTCAGACACGGGAGGCTTCCAGCGCTTTATAACACCGACGTCCTCAAAGGGTATATTCTGACTCTGCAATAATCTAATCAATGACTCTTCGACCGATGGCGAGACAAACTCGGGACGTACGGATGTTGTAGACTTGTAAGCACTCGGAAGTGATGGAAGAATAGCTGATGCCGGAACTCTACTTGTGCTGGTATTGTTTTGAGATGAAGATAAAGACGACAAATGATTGAAATGGAAGGATGAAAAGTTGGCTTGCGAAGTGTCTGAAAGAGCCCGTGAGTGCCCACGTCCATTTGTGTGGGTTGGGGTTTCGTTACCATCAGGCCTCTTTGTTGAATCTGCAGTTTTGCCGGAAGCCATCTTCATAGTCGATCTTCTCACTGAACTAGCTCTCGACGTAGGCCGTTGAGATTCTCTTTCCCTTTCTCTTTCACGCCGTAAAGGAGAATGTCGAGTTACACTGGGTGAAGGTGAAGGCGGGACGGGTACCGCGGTATAATGTTGCCCTTGTCCTTGCCCCCGTCCTCGCTCTCGTTCTTGCGTTATCGTCGGATATGCATCAGATGCAGCAGATGCGGTTTTCACAGCGGAAGAGACGGAGGTAGAAGGTAAGAATATACCATCTCCATCATTTCCGTTCGTCGTTCCGTTACTATGAGAGGAATTAGTAGGATGACGTGTGATGGTTGCACGGGCGAACGTTTTCCAAGATTGTGACTGTGTTGAAGCCAAAGGTTGATCACCTGCATTTGTCAAATTCTGTCCTTCTTCAGTGTTCGCAATTTGGCCGTTTACTGCACTCGCCCATACCGAAATACTGTCTCTAACGCTCGGCGATACATCAGGTGAAGCATTCGAACTCTCGGGAACGGATCCACCACCCGAGGAAGAGGATGATGAAGTACGGAAGGACGCCGCACTCACAGTCGAAGTGCGTGATGAGGTTGACGAAAGGAAAGCCGATGGCGGAAGTTGAGAATGAGGTCCGTTCTTTACAACAGGTGCATGTGCATGAACGTGCCCATTAGTCTGATTCTGATTCTGCTGCTGCAACGCTTCTCCAACCGCCGCAAGACTTAAACCTGTACTCGATCCATTAACAGAAGATCGCCCCGACCCTCCTGCACCCGAAACTGTTGCTGGGACATTTCCCCCATTTCCAATACGAGGCGTTTCATTTGGCTCAGGAGTGCGTTGTCCTGACTGCTGAGGAGACCTCATCATGTCGTGCGAAAAGGTGGATACAGAATGGGGATGCAACTGTGTCGAGTACGGCATAGGAGTATTGTCCTGCGTTGAAGCGAGCGATGTGGCAGGCGAAGTGCGAATTGTAGGATACACAGGCCGTGGTTCACCAGCATTGGTAGGATTTTGCGTGGATGTGTCTGTAATGTTCTCTCCAGTAAGTTTTGGGGACGTTTTTGATCTCACAGAGGGAGGTTTAGCATTTGAAGTCGACGTCGATTCTCTGGTTTTTGAACTTTCGCCGCCCGGGCGAGGTGTGGTGGGTTCTTCCGTAGCCTTTTCTTGATAGACCGTCTCTACATCCTTTTCCTTCCCCTTGCCTTTACCCTTATCCACACTGACATTCATCTCCTTCCCCTTCCCTTTATCTAGTCTCGGATTGGGCTGCTTAATGGCCTCTGTATCACTTGCCCTCTCGAGCATCTTCTCAAAGAACTCCCTGTCAGAATCTTGCGAATCCGAATCAGAGTCCGAGTCCGAATCGGTTTGACGGGGTGGATGGAACACCTGATCTGTAAGATAGAAAACAAAAGACAAGTTAGATGAGTTAATGAGAACGGAATAAAAAATGAATGAAGCAGTGGGAACAGAAAATTGGTTTTGAGGGGTTAGGGATCAGGCATGTTTGATATGTGAAGTAGGTGTTGATGTGGAAGTGGGGGAAGACGTACATGGTGGTGACATAACACTCGAGGATGCACTAGCATTAGACATCGCAGACATGGGACGGGCAATCGTTGCACCAATCGCCGCATTTGTTTGTTGATATGCATGTCCGTTGCCGTTCCCATTAGTTGCATTGCTAACTGGAGGAGATTTAGACCTTAATGGCATTTGCGTCGAACGTGTTGCTGATGGGGCCGGAACATTTACAGTCGTTGTAGCTACTGATGTGGCGTTACTAACTGATGAGAAGGGGTTAGAGCGAGAGGTTGCCGGGTTAATCGTGGGCTTGGCACGGATCGTGGCATAGTCGTGTACGTTCCCGTTCCCGTTCCCGATTTTACCATTACCATTAGTTACATGTCCGTTAGCGTTGCCATTCCCGTTACTGTTGCTGTTATTAGTGTATGTGAATGAATAAGCCCCGCTAGTCATTTTTCCATTCTTAACATCTGGGTTTGAGGTAGACGCTGAAACAGAAGCTTTTGAAGGAGGCTTGACATCGGTTGGAGGAGTTAACGACGAAGGCTTAGCATTGTTAACATTGCCTTTGAGATTTGAAAAGTTAGCAAGCAACGTAATATCAGAACAACAAGTAACAGAAATTATACCATTCAACGTGGGCGGGGAATCACGTGGTGAATCAACATATTCAATGAACTCGTCAGCGTTGGGGATGAGACTGATAGCATAATTCTCCTGAATCTTCCCGTTCCCATTCACTTCCGCGCCGTCTGAAAGAAAATAAGTACTTGGAATCAATTGCGACGTCGACCATAACGGACTTGAATGGGACACATTGAACCCTTTCCATACATGGTTCTCAGGCTGTTTTTGGCTCTCAGTTTCCTGCTCTTGCTTCTGCTGGTGTTCTGGTATCTTCTCCATCGGGATGTTTGGGCTTCTACGGTATAAAGGGGTAGATTTCTTAGATGAGCCTTTTGAATTTTGCCTGGAACTTCGCCTTCGCTCCGTTTCCGTTTCCGCTTCTGCGTGTTCTCGTTCCTTTTCGGCAAGTTGTGCTAGTACAGCGTTAATGTCGAGTTCCTCATCTCTACCGCTACCGAGTCCTAAAAATGGTTCTGCGTCTTGGACAGGTGACGCTACTTCAGAAAAAACATATGCTCCGGGGAGGTAAGGTGTGTTATGTTGGGAAGGAGGCGATTCTTTTTCATCGCCATTCGTGTTCACTGGATCAATTCGAGCTGTTGGGTGTGAAGGCGACGAGGCATGCGACGATTGTTTGGAACTTCGGGCACTACCTTTCTCGCGTTTGGGATTGTTCTTGGTCTCGTCTCCGTTTCGAAGGTTCGGTTTCCAAATCTTTTGTCCGGGGTCAACAGAAGAGTTGACAAGTGTGGGTGGTGTCGTAGGTGGGGTCTTTACAAATACCATATCGCCGTCACGTTCACGTTCAAATACGCCTTTATCGACACTCACGACACCTTCTTCAACTCTTGCCACGCCCTCCAGACCTTCTGACACGGTTTTGATACGTGCTTTGAGATCATTATGCGCGGCTATGACCTGCTGTGTTGTACGGAGTAATGTTCCCAGGTCGGAAGAAATATGAGAAGAGGTTTGAACAAGTAATTGTACTTCTGCTGAGAGAGAGCGTAAAGTTGGCATAGCCGTAATTTTGATTGACATTCCGTTCGTTTCTGAGCGTTGGATGAAAGATTAGTTGGGAGTTGTACGGTAGTAGTGTTGTTGCAGATAATTTTTCAGAAAATATAAAACTATTTGGTCCTTGACAGGTCGCTGAAAATATACTAGAAGTATGGTGGCAGTGCGATTCTAAGATGTGCAGAGAGAGACTTGTAAAGCACTAAAAAATAGCAACAGCATCAAACATTTGTTGGGAAAGGAGGAGACCGTAAGGAAGCAACACCTACCGATACTTCACGAAAACAGAATGATGCAAAAAGACAGATGAGTATGCTTGGTTGGTATTGAAAGAGTACAACGGAGGTAGATATCTGGTGGTGGTGGTGGTAAAAAGCAAAGAGATGTAGAAACGACGCCCAAATAGGCCCTTCAGCCCAGTAATACCTTCAAAGTCGAGTCAGAACGAGTAAAATATGCGTGAGAAATAAGATAACAGCCAATAGAAATCTTTCACCTTCCTCGTCCGTGAGCTAACCTCGTGTCTTTCCGCTGCCAGTGCGCGTGCAACTTTCCGCTTTTCCGCCACGGCATGACACGCCTTTTTTGTGCCATACCCTAACCCTGCCCCTCTCAAAAATCCCCTTAGGGGGTACTAGCTTTTTTTTTTTTTGAAAACCCATAACCCTATTACTGAATATTCATTTCCCAGTCATTATATGAAGCTTCTAGTGTATATATGCGCAGCCATTTCTAAATAAACACACAGTTTCATTTCAAAAACGAACAAGTTCTAATACTTACTTGTACTTACTCCTAATAGAATTTTTCCCATCGTACGTTTTTTTTGTCTCCCTCGCAAGTGTAGACGTAATTTTATGTGCTACTGGTTTGATGCCCATGCGCCTTATTGATGGTGATACACGTTTTCGGAACAGTTCTGAGTATGTTTTTTCTTGATTGAAAATGCGAATTCGGGTATTAGATTTAGATTAGATGCGCTCAGTCTTAATTGCGAAAGGGGTTTAAATAGGTTTGAATTCCCTGCTCAGGATCAAGCCCTCCGATTCAGAGTCAGGGGGAGATATGCAATTCAATATTGCAGAGCGCGTTGTCAGGGGAAGAGAGAGCTTTGTAGATACATGCATGAGTGACAACGATTGATCGATCATTTGAATGACGTATGCATGTAAAGCAGTGGGTGAATGGTGATGTTGTGGGTAAAATCTCTCTTCAAAATTGAAAAGTTCAATGAGACATCTCTTTATATTCCTTGACTTTTGATAAGGAGGTATTGCGGCTATCTCTTCAGTACTTCTGGTTCCGTATCCGTATCGATATCCATCGCATCAGTGATTCCTTCCCCTTCAAGCTTTCTCTACCGTGACGGCTTGGTAATTGAAAGATCCTCTATGCATTGGATATGATAGGGATCGTAAACAAAAAAAGCACGTGGCTGAACAGTCGGTCAAGGTCATTAGCTTGAAATCCGTTATTATTATTTGACGCAAGGAAAGGCATGACTCAGTTTTGCGATTACCTTTGTTGTAATTTGGCCGCAATTGTCGTCATGTCCTGAATAAATCGTTCATCCTTTGTGAATTAAACCATTTTTTTTTCAAGTTTCGCACCGAGTCCTTGGATATGGATATGGTTACTGGGTATACTTTGCTCAGAAAACATTGTAAGAACGCGAAGAGCCTGTCGCCCGCTTACTGTAATTTTACCATTCTGAGTAAAGCTATATTCGCCAGTCGCGGATGGTTGTATACAACATGGTCCATGGCTAGCCCATCTCAATGTCATCAACCCCCTGTAACAATATTAATATACAAGAGATTATTCATAAACGGTCATTAAAACAGAAAATATAAACTCACTCCTGAGGGTTGAGTCTGTCTTTTTTCTCCGATCTGCCCTTCACGGCCTGGATGAAAATTTCGTACACTTCTAAACTTGAACTTGGGGCCTCGGAATATCTACTTCCTTTCATGGAGCGCCTTCATTTTATTGAAAGAGTAAAGCTTTGTGCAGTCTTTCATTAACTTCCTATCATAGCAGTAATAAGAGCGCAATGAATCTTCGCCAATTGGTTCCCCTTGCATATGGCTCACCCCTGCTTGAAACTGGTACTTGAACGTAAATAACTCACCGCACAATCACGGAGTAGCCTGGCTCAAGCCAGTCCGTAGTTATGAAGGCGGCCCAGCGTGGTTAGGATATTGGTACAAATCTAAATGCGTCGCAGACACGTTTAGACGCCCACAAAATCTTCAACTTGCGACAATCTCGCAGTTTTCAATAAAAGACAACAGATATTATTTTTCCGTCCAAACAAATAAATAACAACACAAGGGAAAAAAAACACATTATCGAGCTATTTCTGGTCAACACGAGCAACAATCTACAAACGTACACAACAATTCCATAAATCCATCCTTCCAAGTTCCAAATTCCACAATATATAATCATACACCGATTTTTAAAGAGTTTCCGTTTCCTTATAATCTTGAATTGCAAAAAAAAAAAAAGAAAGAAAAATTAGACATGTTTATACTTCACTCCATTGTCCAGGGATAGGTCCAGATGCAGAATCAGCAGCAACTAATTCAGAAATGAGACGTCTCGATTGCGGGCTTATACTCCTGCTTCTCGGACCCGGGCCTGAAACATTGGTACCATTTCTGTTAGGGACGTTCGATAAATTGTTAGGATTCATAAGCAAATGTTCTACCAAACGTTCCATCATCGAAACAGTGTCGGCACTGTGAGGACGTCCATGGACACGTTGCAATTCCTTGCGAACTTCTTGTTCAACCATCTTGTTCATCTCAAACCCCACAGATCCGAAACCCATCTGTCACGTTAAGAATCAAAAACTCTTCGCAGGGAGAAAATAAAAAAACATACGAGGTTCAACTTATCCTGTATAACATTCTTAAGCTGTCTCTCTGGAGGGGAAAGATTATCCAAAGGTTCAAACCCCGTTGGGTAACTAAACCGTATTGGGTTCACTGACGGCCTTAGAGGTGGTGGTCGAGGCTCAACTCTAAAGTAAAATCAGAGAATTACCCAGAACTATCAACAAAGGAAAATTACGTACTCGGGTGCTTCATCATCGCTCGATTCCTCTTGCGGCTCAGGTCGTGGCGACGGAGGTGGCGACGGAGCAAATCTGACAGACGGCCATCTCTGAGGAGCACTTGACTGTTGTTGCGCTTGAAAGCCTAGTGGAGGATGGGGTGGTAGCGGGATAAGAGGTTCACTCCTTGAATTCGGTGCCGAGGTGGGTCCTTCAGGCTGTTGTTGTCCCGACGAAACAGGAGGCTGAGGGGTAGTAGAAAAGCCGGGTAAAGCACCTGGCATTCTCATTGATCCATTTCCATTAGGATTACCCATCTCGGCGGGAATAGCCATCAAATCAAAGGGTCTAACACGTTTTGGTGGACCAGGCTCAGTAACAGTAATACCACCATTCTGCATCTGCATCATAAATGCCTTCCTTGCTTCATCGCGTTGCCTAAACAAACGACATGAGTACATCCCCAAGGACTCAAAAAGAGAAAAGGATACTTACTTCCTCCAGGCGGCTTTCCTGGTCTTGTATATCCTTCTTGCCTCCTCAACATCACTTCGTTCGATGCGTGTACCAGGGGCAGACATAGTCTCGGTTGAAGGTTTGGAAGATAGTTCACTTGCATTAGTAAACGTAGTAGCTGAAGGTACAGCAGGCTCGGAATCAGATGGAGGCACCTGATTCTCCGGAATGCTAGCCTCAGGGACGATACTAAACCTTAATCCACCGTTCACAAATGGCGTAGCATTAATTCGAGTCGGAACACTATTCGTCCTCCTCAGCCGGGAAGGCGCAAGCGGATGAGTAACATTCATGCTGTGACGAGGATGATGAAGATGATGAGGAAGGTTGTGAGGATGATGATGATGATGATGATGTGGACCATGATCAGATTCTATGTCACCATTTCCGTCAGAGTGTACAGGTCTGCCGTCATGAGAATGAACCCAAGGTCTATTCCATCCTCTACCACCATAACCGAAAGGAATTGGAACCCTGGTATCTTGTCTGCCAAGCGTATTCGCACGACGCAAATGCGGTGGTATATTACCATTGTCTATCCTACTCCAGATTGAGGGGAAGCCTTTCGTATTGGTTTCAGAAGCCGATTCTGCATTACTTCCATTACCATTTGTATCATCCGGTGCTGGAGGACGTGGCAAGTGTCTGGGACGACCACGTTCATTAGAATGCCCAGCTGGAGGATCAGTAAATAACACAGCGGGATAAGCTTCACGTGGCTGTTGAGAGGATGAGGCAGGTGGAGGTGGTGGAGGTGGAGGTGGAGGTGGGACCAGTGGTGGTCGAGGAGGTCCAGAAGTTGTAGGTCCCCACCATGTTGATCTCCTGAACGGATTTTGAGATTCTTGAGTTGACGGTTGAGGATCAATCTGAGGACGGGAAACAGGTGGAGGAACAGGAATATAGGATGGATTATATCCTGGTCTTTGAATCAGTAAGGCCTTTTGCCTCTCAGCAACAGCAACAGCAGCGGCCGCGGCCGCGGCTCCCTCCCTTTCGCGCTCTCTCAAAGCTCTCTCCCGTCGCAATTGCGAAATCATATCTCTCATCTCATCCTCCATACTCTCCCTTTCCTGGCTAACTTCAGTGGCAATGCGTTTCAAATCACCTTTGACGACCTCAATTTCTTTACGGAGGTTCGTCATATCATTATTCAGGGCCATAACATCGACAGTCAGCTTATCTCTGACTTCAAGGAGTTCTCGAGCTTCGACCTTCACAATATCCATTTCGTTCCTAACATGATCCAAGGAAGCTTGAGCACCATCTAAAGCCCTTTCTTTCATTTCGTTTAATGATTGTTGGATCGATTGTGTCGTTTCGTCTTTTATCATGTCCATCTCCTGCCTAAGACTTGCCATAATACCTTGAGAGACATCACGTAATTGTTCCAAAGTTGTTTTGACGAGATTGTCGCGAGTAGCAGTTAAATAATCTTCACGATTTCTGTTTCGAACACGTGATAATGTTAGAAAAACCGTCAATCCAATCATAGGGATAAGAAACGCACTCATGATCCGAGTAGATGGAGCGTCGATGCGGGGGCGGGGTCAAAAGACGACTCTCATCATCTGGACAGATAAAGTGTCGGGGCGAAAGCGGGGTCAGAGGAGGACTTCCACCATCTGAGTAGATGGAGTGTCGGTGCGGGGGCGGGGTCGGAAGACTCTCACGCGCTGGAATGAAAACACTAAAAGAAAAGAACAATCTTAGTATCGAACTAGAGTACGATGCTGGGCTCCTACCTTCCCCTCGACATCGGCCTCGGAGATCTTCTCACAGAACTACAATAAAGTACAAGAAAAAACGGAAATTAAGTTCGATGAACAAAGACTAGAAATAATGTGGACGTACCCCCCGTAGACACTTAGAGGCCTGCTACTGTAGGTGGACCTTGGACTGTTTAGGGGAAGCACGAAGAAATCAAAAAGGAGATTCATGTAGTGAAACTATATGGCGTACGTACCGACTGTGTGATGGAGACCTACTTCTCGATCGACGGCTAAACGCGTATATCACTGCTGACGGCGGTCTACTCAATGACACGGGATTGTCAATGATCGGTTCTGGGCCCTGATAGTCAGAAGGTGGTTCCGCTAAGATAACACATCCAGAACTAAGAGAGAACCAAAAAAACAAAAGATCACAACACATTCATAGAATGGGTCAAGCCTATACATACCCATGGAGTGAGGATAACGGCGACGGAGGTGCGAAATTAAAGGGTCTACATTTAAATTTCACAAAATTAGAAACCACCGAGTATATTAACCTCAGGTGAAAGACAAAGACGTACGCGAGATATGATCTTGCATGTGAAACTTCGCTGAGTGGTCTAGTGCTGGGTGGTCTGGAGAGTATAAACTCGGTTTCAGGAATGGGGTGATAAGGACTAAAAAAAATGGTATCAAGCACAACGTTAATAGCAAAATATAAACTGATATGAACCTGTGAGAACGACTTCGGGGTGGCCTTGAATATCGGTCAGTTGCAGACATTAGTATGTAGAAAGAAAAACATACGACGGTGTCGGCGCCATAGGCGGTGAAACTGCTCTGAAACTGATGACGGGCGACTCAGGAGGACTGGGTTGAGATTGAGTATAGAAATTTGAAGCCGCCTGAGAAAAGCCCGACGGAGGTCTGGAAATAGGCGTGGCGAAGCGGATAACTTCCTCAGTAGTCATATAATCCACCTGTTCATCTACCACTGGGAGCTCTTCAGGAGCATTAATCGATGGGGGAGCAGGTTGGGGGATATAGGCAATATCGAATAGACCACGAGGGTGGCCGTCGTCGTATACAACTACACTAGGTGGGCGAGTGTGTATGACCGATGAATGGGGAGACGCAGAATAATTCCGAATAGAAGGTTCCCTGCTGTGAGGTCTACTCAATCGCCCAGTAAAAGAACGTGGCGAGCCCATCTTGATGAATGAAGGAGAAAAGGATCGAGATCTTGGTCTTGGGAAGTCGACATCGCTGCCATTATCATCATGGACCGTACTTCGCCTCTGAATGACTGAACCCAATTCCTCTTCTTCTTGTCGGGCAAGTACCCTACTTTCGGAGAGAATAACTGGGGAAGAAGACCTACCGCGCTCATGAGAAGAAGGGCGCGGCAAGCTGAAGACTGGTGGTTCCGGAGGGCCTGGATCAGGAGAATATTTGAGATGGCTGAAACTAGAACCGGATGAGTCGGATGGAGGACGTCGTGCTCCAGACACAACTAGGTTGCGAATAAGAAATTTGTGTGTTGAAGCGTTGTTTCCTCGTAGGCTATCATGATAGTCTTGAAGTTCAGGGTTTGAGCTAACGGTGATTTCATCCCTGTAAAACAGTGTCGAAACATCATCAGAAAAATAAAAGGTAGAAATGTGTTGCAAAGGAACGAATAACTCACCCATCACTTTATGAGCGAGCGGAACGACAAGGGGAAGATAAGAAGGAAACGTCAGCACGTGGATATTGAACAAGAGGGGGAAAAAGATTTCGGAACATACTCATCAACATATACCAAGCCAATATCATCTAAAGGAATGAAATATAAATCATGAACACGGTGGGCTAGTTCAACCCATGTGGGTTGCGAATCAAATGTGAGACGACGAGTTATGCCGTCCACGCCCTGTTGGACGAGTTTGTAAACAACTCGAACAGGAGGTGATGACATGTGGTTAGATAGTACAAGTTTAGATAACGATGTTTGCAGCAGGTGGCTTTAAAAAACAAAACAAAAGAGAGGGCTTGCGTGGATTTGCCAGAAAGAGACCCTAAGAAAGCTGGGCAAAAAGCCCTTTTAAGGGGAGCGCAGGATCCAATTATGTAATGATGCGCACAGCGTTGTCAGAGTCACCAATTCGAAATTGGACAACTTTTAAGCGCGAATGGAGTTTTCAGCTCAATAATGGGGCGCGTTCCTTTTATTGGTCGATTTATTTTTTTTCAATTGACATTTTATTCATTATGAACATTTTTCAAACGAGACGTTTTACATTCTTAGGCTCCCAATGAACGGACTGTCACAGACCGCGTTTTTTTGTTAAATGACTGTAAAACAAGGCCATCGATATGAAACGGAATGCTGTGCATCACGGCCGCAGCGAATGCTCGTAATGATTGTCTTCCAATTATTGTTCAAATCATATCATACCGTACGTTATACTGTACGTATATCCTTTTATTTACAGTTCGGATTATTACGTGTAAGACACGGAACTGTCGACTCCGGCGTTGACTGACTGCTACTAGTAATCACACCATTGAGATAAGATCGCTATAAAATGGCACTTCGCAGCATAAACTTATTCCCGTGTTCACAAAAGGAAAATGCGGAGGTAAATTCAAATTCAGAAATTCGGAGAAACACATCTAGACCAGACAATTCAAAATTAAATCACACCAAGTGCATATTATTTTATTTTACGAAATGGCACATCATCCCATCCCCAGTGCCCTAGTAGTAGTACTAAATACACAATTATTGGGCGAACAGTTTTCATTTTAAAATCCAAAGACGCAGCTCTCGGGATCAACTAATTTATCAAAATAAAATCCGGAATCAAATCAAAGCTTAGTTCAAGTTTCGCTTCGTAAATTACATTTCTACCAGACACGCCCTATCCAACCCACTCCATTGAATCGTTCATGAAGAAATAACAATAATAGACGAGGTGTCTCCAAAAAAAGATCGGGTCAAACTTCAAGCTTCCGAACATTATGGAAGAAAAGTATAATTAACAAGCTAGGCCTACTACGTATACTAGCGTACGAACAAGTGAAAAAAAAGACGAAATCAAAGTGAAACGATAATACATATGGGGATTTTAGACCCCTGACAACAAGGCAAAATATCTCCGAATGGAGCAATTATCGACTTCCCTGATGAAAGGCTCTTTACATACATACCTCCGTTTACGACACATCATCCCCACCTTCGCTTCCCTTTCCAAGCCCCCCCTTCTTCTGAGGCCAAGTTCCGAATAATTTGGCGCCTCCCGAGACCTCGGTGCATGGTTCTCAGGACCCACGAGGTCAAAGCGTGTATATCTTATAAAGGGGAGTGAAAAGAGATGGACGTGATAAGGAGAACTAGAACCCATCCATCTCGAGCGAGAACCCTGTCGCTGTCAGCCTCATTACTACATCCAAATTAACGAAAAGAAACCCTTTAACTGTCGCTCTTTTCTTTTACGCTATCATCTTAACTCCGGAAAGTGGTGTTACCTCGTCGATTATAAGCCTGTGAAAAACGCCACAGCTTGGTACAAATTACTTTTTTTTATGCTCGCAGGCCCTTCTGGTGGCAACGGCTCGACAGAACGAGTCGAATCAGTCGCACAATCAGTTACTCCAAATCACACTATCCAACTTAAACTCACAACAGATAATCCGGATAAACCCATCTCTCGCAAAATTACATACGATGCCTTACCCGCATGGCGACATTTATGTTCAAAGATTGAAAAGTTATTTGGAATCAATTTCGATGCGATTCAAGTTATATACCCTTTAGAGTACGTATTTTTTCTTCTTCTTTTTCTTTATTATTATTATCTTAATTGGGAAAACTCATTCATAAATCGCTTTAGTGATGGGTGAGATATTAGCTCTTGAGATCACATCACGGGGAATAGTAATAATCTTTTTCTGATTTCAAAAGGAATGAAATTATCGTCAAAGGCGATCACGATCTCCACGCCGTTCTCGGTTCGGCACCCATCGCCGAGCACATATTCAAATTCATCGTTCGAAATATGCATTCCCCGAAAACAGGAAGTAAAATCATAGGTCGACCAACACATAACAGATTAACAACTCCTAAAAAGTTTCATATGGACATGTTACGTGCTTTGGACACAGATATACCCCCTCTTAATGAACCACCTCCCAATATAATGAATCATAAACCAAAGAAGTATCGATTATTTCCGCTTAATGGTGTGTACAACGAAGATTATTTGAGGAAACGGGCAGATAGATATAATTCTGTTCCTCTTGGTGTTCCTCTTGAGACACCTCGTATAACAAGTAATATTGACTGGCCTAAAGAAATCCCGGAGCGAATCACTGGACCGAAATCGCAACCTCCAGGCCCTTCTGCCATCACAGCCGGCCCTAAACCGACGAATGAGGTTGGACAAAGACCAGTCCAAACACAAACACAACCTGTCAGGTCGATGCCAGCTCCCGCTCTAGAACCAGTACAGGGTTTGGCTCTGGACTTGGGTCCTCCAGCATCAGGGTTCATTCAGCCAGCATCAACTCTTGAAGAACCTTCAGAAGTTCATGTGACATTTAATAATAACAACAATAATACCCCCAGACCATCCTCGTCAATACTGCATGCCTTTCCAATTCCAGTAAGTCCGTCCAATATTGTCGAAACAAATCCGCTAAAATCTTTAATTTTGAAGCCTCCCCGAATAATTCCACCTCCACCATCTCAATCGTCAATTCCTGAACTGGTACCAGCATCCATGTTCCCCATAATCCGAGTCGACAACACCGAGACAAACAGGTATGCTAATGTGAAGGACTCGCATAAATATCTTCCTAAGCATATCTATAGTCTCGGATTTGGTTTCAATCTCCCATTAGGGATGATGCACCCGAATTCTACCATGCTTCTCTCTCCACAACAACAACCGACGAAACAGAGACACTCTGGTGCTTCTGATCGTTCAATATCCAATACTATTAAAGATCCACAGGATTCTGGAATAAAACCTCGTTTGAGTCCTCCACCAGGTTTCATCCCTACAGGGAGAAGTGCTCCACAACCACGTCCTTCACCAATGGGAAGGATAATCGATGATACAAGTGATTTTACTAATCCCATAATGTTACTCTCCCCACTGCTTTTGCCAGGCGAAGATCAGGTACCACAAAACAACAGCAACAACAACAACAACCGCGCTGATAATAATCGTCTTCGACGACGACCAGGTGAAATTGTCGTAATAGAAGATACATCCGCATCTTCACCGAATAGTATAGGTGGCGGTGGATCTGCTGGTGGATTAGAAAGTCTTCTCAGAAACGCAAGTGGTGGTTCGGCCTCAGCATCTATCTCTCCGCCACTTGGCAGTGCTGCAATTCAACGGTATCTTGATGCTGACTCTGATTGCTCAAGTGAACAGGTTCAACGTCCGAAGGCTCGGATTCATACGCCGCCTATTTCCTCGAGTCGTACAAGATCTAGACATCCTGATCCTATGCTGAAAATGAAATCGAAGACATCAAGTAGAAGGCGCACGACAAAGACGATGAGAACGCCATCACCTGAACCGTGCTCTGAGTCATCTTCATCTTCCCCGCCACCTTCGATTAAGATATTGTCTGAGAAGAAAAAGAAAAGCCCGAATACTAATATAAATTCCATTCGATCGGGAGAAGCCACGGCGTCGATTATATCCACTTTTCAATTGTCTCCGGATACGACAACATCAAAGCCTAAATCGTCATCCGCTCCAGCTCCTGCGAGACCTTTGGAACCAATCCCACCCTCATCCATCTCGACTAACCAAATAAACAGTCTTTCTGATCATGCAGCTGGACCAATCCAATCAACAGCATCCTCTGAGACTTTACCGATCCCTTCCAAAACCACACCTTATGACCCGAAGATTGAAATTACGGACGTGATCAGAGTTCAAGTCAAAGAGCTAATCAGAGAAGTAATTGAAGAGCTGAAAAACGAAATGCAGCGAACTATGACTGAAATGTTTCGAGTGCATTGTAATGAAATTCGAGAACAACTGACACAAGCAGATCGACAATCTACTGAACGATCTCGAGGTGATTCGCAGGAACGGCCGACATATGCTGCTTCAACTACACACCCACACCATCCTCATGCTCCCCCTCCTCCTTCATCCCATTTTCCACCGGCTCCATCAGGTTCTATTCCGCAATCACATCCATCACTATCAGTGCCCCCACCCATTTCGTATCATCCTTATATGAGTCTTCCGACCTCAACTCTCATATTTCCACCACATCATCCATATTGCGGTGATTATACTTTACCAACGCCGACATTTTCCATCCCATACCGCTCTTATGTGATACCCTCTATCACAGGATTGCCATCATACCATCCTGGTGCATGTTGTCATATCCATCATGCAATTAAACCGGGAGATATACCGATGGAATCAAGTTACTATCATCATCCACCACCACCGCCGCCGCCGCCGCCTCTTGCTCATCATGTCCCTCCTCCGCCTTTATCATCAGGACCACAACATCCTTACTTTTACGGGCGTGGTCGGTGGTTTACTCCAGATACACAAACGCCAGGCATGATGGGAGCTGGAGTCGGAGTCGGAGCTGCTCCAGCTTACAGCGGTAATAATAATGAAAATTCGAGTTTACCACAACAACCGGGTGATGTCGACCGGATGCGAAATGAATACAGCGAAGGATTGGCCAGACTTCGGAATATAGAAGAGAGGTTTAATGCACTGCTGGACGGGTAAGGAGAGATGTCATTTATAAAAGCTCCGCTAGATGGAGTATAATGGATGACGCTCTCATTTTTCTTCAGCCCGGAAAATGGAAAGCCTTGTGCAGAGAAACGAGAAGTTTCTACGTTGACTTCTGTTCAGACAAATTCAGAACAAAGTAGGACAGAGAGCGCAAATGTCCCAGTTTCGTTGGATGCCAGTGGAGGAAGTCATCAACGTTCAGCGTGGGAAAGTCTTATGTCATACGTTTCCAAACCTGGATTTGGACTTGCTTGGCCGAGAGTAGATTAAGCATGTCAAGGGGACGACTGTCGGAGGGTGTGTTTGGGTGTTCAGGGAATGGACAAGGAGGGAATATTATTGCTTGTTAAGTTGATACCTAATATGACACATTTGGAGTGGAATTTGAGAGAGAATTGTCATACAAAGATTCTTAGTAGACCGCCACCGGCATATGAGCAAAATGCGTACATACATATTCTCTATGATGGTGAATCGCCAGGAACCATAAGCTGGGGGAGTCGGGGAAGTTGTGCGCGTGATTACGATTCATGATAAGTATCCAATGATGAACAGACCGAATTTTTTAGTCTTATCACACATCCGAGGAAGCTCAAAGATATACCCGAATACTACTGGTGAGAAAGGATGAGAAGAACTGTGACAAATTCTGTTTGTGATGAATCATATGATTTCCTATTGAACTTTTCCTTGTGTTTTTTTTTCCTCGATCGCTTTTTTGAATGCATTTGTCAATCTTTTTATGAGGTGCGCCAGGGGTTGTGATCGAAAATCACGTGCCGATCCATTCAATAGCGCTTTTCAAAAAATGTCCGGAGCTCCTTAGGAGGAGTGCCAAAGACCATACTTCTTTCCTATTATTTTCCTGTCCGTTGACCCAATTTTCCTTCCCAGATTGCTTCCATGGTCAGTACATTTCAAAGAGAGAGAAAAAAAGAAAGGTTAACTAATAATAATTTTCTACAACCAGAGTGCGGACGAAGCTGTCGAATCATCATCCCAGGCATCATCGTCCTCGGCAGTTAACAGTACTGCAAACTCGGTAAAAGCATTTATAGCCGGAGGTTTCGGTGGTGTCGCTGCTGTCCTTGTCGGTGTGTTAGGTTTATTTGTAAAAAAAAGGAAAATCCCTGATTCATAACTAGGTCATCCCTTCGACTTGACAAAAACACGGTTACAAACTGCCAACACTGGTGTATATACTGGTGCATTGGATGTAGTAAAAAAGACAGTTGCACGAGATGGTCTTACAGGGTAAATTCTTATTACCTTGATGGGCATTCTGTCTCTAATATCATTGTTATTTCTTAGTCTCTACCGTGGTGTCGTACCACCCCTGCTGGGCGTTACACCCATCTTTGCCATTTCATTTTGGGCCTATGACTTCTCAAAAAACCTCATTTTTGCTTTTACACCTAACCGGACTTCAACTTCTTTGAGCATTGGAGAACTTGCTACAGCAGGATTCTTATCAGCCGTCCCTACTACTCTCGTTACAGCGCCCGTTGAACGGGCTAAGGTTTTACTACAAGTTCAAGGTCAAGGAGGAGAGAAGAAATATAAAGGAGTTTTTGACGTTTTTAAAGTGTTGTATAAAGAAGGTGGTATAAAAAGTATTTTTAGAGGGTCAGGTGCTACTATTGCACGAGATGGTCCAGGAAGTGCTGCGTGAGTCTCCTTTTCCATCTCTCCCCGGGTTTCTCCAGTGCTAATTGTGGGAATCATTCTAGATATTTTGCGGCATACGAAGTAGCCAAGAAAGCACTTACTCCCAAAGGATCTGATCCTTCACGACTCAATTTGGGTACAATCATCATGGCGGGTGGTACTGCAGGTGTTGCCATGTGGAGTATTGCCATACCCCCAGACGTATGCTTCTGTTTCCTTTTATAACACTTTCTATTTGCTAATAACTTCATTTAGGTCCTAAAATCGCGGATCCAAGCTGCGCCTACTGGTACCTATTCCGGCCTCTTGGACTGCGCGAGGAAAACCATTGCCGCGGATGGTGTACGAGCACTCTGGAAGGGTTTCGGTCCAGCAATGGCAAGGGTACGTCATTTTAACTACATGAACCTGAATTGTTCAAATTGATTTGTTGTAAACAGGCATTCCCAGCAAATGCTGCAACTTTCGTGAGTAGTTTTCAAAGGCCTTGTTCTATCCATCTTCTTATGTTTTCTATTTCTAGGTTGGCGTGGAGGCTTCGAGGAAAGTACTAGATAGCATGTTTTAAAAATGAAATATATTTTTTGGTGTATATATCCTAGTTGTAATAATGGTTAATTAAATTATTCATACCGTGGGTCCATTAAACTCCCCAGGCATATTATCATAATGGCAAAACACCGCTCCTAATAGATAAACAAACACATGCCCCAACATTGCGAGTAGTATTGAAAACGCTTGAAACACAGGTCGGCGTTGTCCTGTAAGTTGCGTCAAAAGCTCTTGATTACGGAACCTGACCTCAGTCGTACGGTCGTTTTTCGGCAGGTTTTTCCTTATGCTAGGATTTTATTGGAATGTCATTAAATATCCACCAGAAGGAAATCCTTCACCTCGTTAATCATAACCTTGTGTCTTTCGTACAGTTCTTGATCCAAGGCTGTCCCTCGCTCCCGACTTAACCTCTTCACAGCGCTTTTCGACTTGACACTCATCTTTTTCGTAGCTTTATTAACCAGGATCCACTTTACAGCGGGTGCACGGTTGTGATCTCCTAGAGCTCGTACCTTGCGATTCGTAAAGCCTTCGTTTTGCTCTATATGTGACTTTATTTCACTCTGGAACCCTCAACAAGTTCTGTGCCTGTCGATTTTATCTGCAGTCGTTTAACTTTGAGTTCGGAGAAGCAGTGTACTATGTTCTGTTCAACGACAGATAAGCACTCTACGATTAAACCAGGGTAGGATGATATCACCATTGTATCCATAACAGACTCTACGGAATTCCTGATAGGGAGGATTATAGACTCCTCCTCGCACCTTGAAGGTTTCCTCTCGAGCATTCGCAGTATGCTTTTAAACGATCTTTTTCTTCTAATTTGAGGACTCTGATCTCTTATGGAGCATCTTCTGCATGTCAAGTCTGTTCTAATGGTCAGATAAGTCAAGATTACCGTAGGAGAAAAGTTACATACAGCGTTGTTTGCTTCAGGAGAAGCAATAGTCTGTGCCTATTGCATTTCGAGATTCTCTTTCTGCTTCAAACTTTCCTTCAGCCGATCAGATTGGCCTCTGAGCTCTGTTTAAAACAGGCAACGTTAGAGGTAACATTCAAATTTGGTCCTGGACGAAATTGTAGGTGACAAAATGCTTCGATTAAATCCGCTACGATGATTTCCTCGTCATTCTCAATCTCAGCTTCGTTCCCTGTCCTCAATGCTGAGTCAATGCCGCTACTCATCGTGTCCTCATCATTCGGAACGCGTGAACCTAAGCAAGAAAAACCAGTTGTTACTGTCGCTGTTAGTTGTCGTTTTTTGTTTACTTTTCGACAAACAGTCGCTTGATCATTGGTTATCCCTATACCACGCGAAAATTGAATCGCGCCTGGTTGAGAAATACTGGAAGAAGGCATGCGCGTCTTTTCTATCTCAGTTCTGCTTCCAAGATCCTCAAGACAATCCCTTTTAGCATTGGCCCATCTGATCCTTACGACTGTAAGCGATATTCTCGATGATACAAAAGGGGATAACGGCCTCAAATAATTACCTAACGTCACGAGGTCGGGCGTGGACTTGACTTGGTGAGACTCGCCTACCATGGTCCTATTGGGAGTTTTAAGCGGATCGTTCACTTGTTAATGTCAACGTTAGTAATTCCCACATCTATTGTAAGTAAAGAACCATCATATCTAGATGAGCCTTCGAACTTAACATCTCGTTATGTAGCCCGTATCGCAACATGTCCTTCAAAGATAATAAGGAATACGGCAAAATCCGAGTAAAGGATATCACACTTTCACCAGCGACTCTTAAAGATGCATTTATTATGAGCAGACTTTATTTACGTGCTTTTGAACATGATCCAAACCGAGCTATTCCTTTTCCTCGATGCGTCGGTATGTCTGGCGAAACATACATTCGCGCAGCTCAGATGAACAAAGCAAAAGACCTGAGTATGGACATTGTTAGTACAGACATTGTTCTTAAAGCTATGGTTCAGTTCGAAAATGAAGACAGGAAGTTACTTGAAGCCCTCGCTGGTTTCGCTCATTGGACATCCCCTGACGGTCCTCGAAAACGTACTATCTGGGAATGGATTTTATCAACCATCGTCTTTCCGATTTGTAACTTCTTCTCCCCTATTGGGGATACACCAGCGGAAACAAAACGTCAGATAAAAGAACTCTTTCAAAATCAGTTAAATGCTACTTTCGGACCTGGTGGCAAGGCTTATAATCGGCGATATTGGCATCTTCGTACGATTTGTGTAGATCCTGATTGGCAAGGATTCGGAATAGGAAACAAGTTATTGAAATGGTCTTTTGATAAAGCTGCTGAAAGCGATTCGGTTGTTTATTTGGAAACCAGGTAAGGCGGGTTTCTTATGAACATGATATGCTAATTCACTCATTTTTTTTGTTTGACTAGTCCTATGGGTCTTAATTTCTATTTGGCCAAGGGCTTCCAAATAACGACTTCGTTACCAGCAATAGAGATAAACGGCATACATTTTAGTGCACCTGGAATGATATGGATGCCGACGCTTCCTCAGGAGAAGTAATACATTTTTTCCTTGGGCATGCATTATTTGTAGCTTTGAAAAAATAAATAAATGCTACTTGCTTTTAGGACCCAGGCTTTAAAACCTGTCGCTCCAGCTCTAGAACCGACGACGTCTCAAAGCGTTGTATCTTTACCTGTTAACGTCATCGTCAGAAGTAAGTTCAACACGTTTCCGTGAATTAAGGAAATCGCTTTTCTTGACGTTGATCCCCGATTACCCTTATGCAACGTGAAGAATTGAGTCGCACCTGAGATAGATGTCCTCTTTTCTATTTCACTTCCCCTGCCACTATTCCACAGATCTTCAGGACAGTCTCTTTTAGCATTCCCCGTCCAATCATTTACATCTCATTCTTGACAGAGAATAACGGCTCCGAAAAAATTACCGAAGTCACGAGGTCGACGATTTTGACTCATTGAGACTCGAGCCTATTGGAGATATCCTTCCTATCGAGACGCTCGAGTTTTTTTTAAGTCGACCATTCAAGCTACTTGTTAATGTTGACCTTCAGGATTCCCACATCCATTGTAAGTAAAGACCGTTATATTTGGATGAGCCTTCAAACTTAATACTATTCCCAAAAGGTAGCCCCCCATCACCCACTATGTCCTTCAAAGATAATAAGGAATACGGCAAAATCCGAGTAAAAGAAATTATACTTTCACCGGCGACTCTTGGGGATGCATTTATTATGAGCAAAATTTATTTACGAGCTTTTGAACACGGTCCCAACCGGTCTATATTCCTTCCTCGATACGCCGGTATGTTTGGCGAAACGTACCTACGTGCAGCTCAAACGAACAAAGCGAAAGACCTGAGTATGGACATTGTTAGTACAGACATTGTCCTCAAAGCTACGGTTCAATTCGAAAATCAGGACGGGAAGTTATTTGAAGCTCTCGCTGGGTTTGGTCATTGGACATCCCCTGACGGTCCTCGAAAACGTACTATCTGGGAATGGATCTTATCAACCATCGTCTTTCCGATCCGCAACTTCTTCTTCCCTATTGAGGAGGCACCAGCGGAAACAAAACGTCAAATTAAAGAAATGTTTCAAAATCAGCTACATGCTACCTTCGGACCTGGTGGCATGGCTTATAATCGACGATATTGGTACCTCCATATGCTTTGCGTAGATCCTAATTGGCAAGGCTTTGGAATTGGAAACAAGTTATTGAAATGGTCTTGCGATAGAGCTGCTGAAAGTGATTCGGTTGTTTATTTAGAAACCAGGTAAAGTCGAGTTTCTTAGGAACTTGATATGGCTAATGATTATCTCTTTATTTAACTAGTCCCATGGGTCTTGCTTTCTATTTGGCCAAAGGCTTCCAAATAACGACTTCATTACCGGCGAAAGAAATAAACGGCATACAGTTTAGTACGCCTGGAATGATATGGGTGCCGACGTTTCTTCAGGAGACGTAATGACGTAACTTCTATCATTTTCCTCTTTTAACCATGCGTTGTTTGTAGCTTTGAGAAAAAACTTGCTGCTTGCCTATATATTTTGGACGATGCTCCCATTACCGGTCGTCCTTGACGCTTTCGCGTTACTAAACGTCCCAGATGTCGTTTGGCTTTCATGAACTCTAAGGATGGTCATGATGACTATGATGAAATAAAGAATCAAGAATGAAGGATCCACCATGATATTTCTGTAAAGAAATATTCCCAAAGATTGATAATTTATCTAACTCGTATAGATAATCCAATAATGCTCTCCTATTTTTCCCCTCTCACACACCCTACGGACAACTATTTATTTAAATCAGTGACGGTGAAGTCGCCCAAAAAAGGTCACTTAAATTACTTCATATGGTAAGTACAACCCTTCGTTTTTTTTATGTAGTGAATATGATGAATGCTATGGTATACCGCCTCTGTTTCAGTTTTTCTTTCCTTACGATCATGATCATGAAGTATGTAGTAGATGTAGTTTGATATCTCTTCGTTCCTTGAGATACCACATATTTGTAATTAGGTTATCGCATTATAATGATCCATCGGGGGGGGGGTTTGACGAACCAAAGATCAGTCAGAACGCTTGGGAACGACTTACAGGCTTCCTCTTTCCTCTGGATGTTCTTACATAAAAATCCCATAAAAGTACAGCATGCGTTCAAACGGAGAAATATCATGTATTACTTCTCCGAGAGAGCTTGGGTTCCCATATCATCCCAGGTACGCACAACTCTATCCCATTTATTACTTTCGAAAAGGAACTTGTTACTCGGAAGCCTTTGGCCAAATATATAGGATAACCCATGGAACTAGTTACAATAAACAAAAAAATGTATCAGCATATATCAGTTGTTTCTAAAGAAAACCCAATTTTACCTAGTTTCCAGATAAACAACCGAATCACTTTCAGCAGCTTTATCACAAAACCATTTCAATAACTTATTTCCAACTCCGAAACCTTGCCAATCAGGATCTACGCAAAGTATATGAAGGTACCAATATCGCCGATTATAAGCCTCTCCACCAAGTCCGAAAGTAGCATTTAGCTGATATTGAAAGACCTCTTGAATCTCACGACGTCTTTCAACTGGTACCTCTTCAATAGGAAAGAAGAAGTTATAGATCGAGAAAACGATGGTTGATAAAATCCATTCCCAGATAGTGCGTTTTCGAGGACCGTCAGGGGGAGTGCAGTGAGCGAAACCAGCGACGGCTTCAAGTAGCTTTCCATCCGCATTTTCAAACTGAACTGTAGCTTTAAGGACAATGTCTGTACTAACAATGTCTCTTCTCAGGTCTTTTGCTTTGTTCGTCTGAGCGGCACGGAGGTATGTTTCACCAAACATACCGGCGTAAAGTTGAGGGAAAAAAATAGATCGGAATGGATCGTGTTCGAAAGCGAGTAAATAAAGTCTGCTCATAATAGATGCATCTTTAAGCGTCGCTGGTGAAATTATGATATCCTTTACTCGGATTTTGCCGTATTCCTTATTATCTTTGAAAGACAAATTCATATTGTGATGCGGGCCCGCTATGTTTGGGATATCAAGTTAGGAGGCTCATTCAAATATAACGGTTCTTTACTTACAATAAATGTGGGAATACTTACGGTTGTCATTAACATGTAGCTTGAACGGTCGACTTGAGAAACTCGAGCGTCTCGAGAAGAAGAATGCCTCCGAATACCTCCAATAGATTTGAGTCAAAATCATCTACCTCGTGACTTCGGTAATTTTTTCGAAGCCGTTATTCTCCGTCGAGAATGAGATGACAACCTCGTATTGCGTTTTTTGTCATAATTAATTTAGTGTCATCTTTTAGTCAGTAATTAGAGAAAGAGATAGTATTTTATGCGTTTAATCACGAACAATTAATTTTCTATCTCCCGCCTGCCAGTTATAAAGAGGTCTAAGTAATGTAATTTGAAATTCATTGGCGTTTTTTATTATTATTGAGGACAAAAATTATTGCGGTAATCGATCTGTAAAGATATGCAGTGTTTGAGATTCGTGGGACAAAGAGCTGATGTAGCGTTTGCGCATGTGATCATCTGAGGATAACCTTGCACCAGTAAGCAAGTTTAGTTTGGTTTTCAATTACACCACAACTTATTATCTCATTATGAGCAGTGGTCATGTACTCCAAAAATCGCATAAACAAAACCATTGAGAAGATAGTATAGATGATAACAGTTACATACGTGTACTGACTCGGATATTTCAATTTTAATGTGTCGCAGACTGAAAGTTACACCTAATATATTTTAAGATTAAGTATTTAGTTACACCAGTATACCAAGTTGTGCGCCAACTCCCCAACTTCTAAAAAAAGCGACAAGTTTATTTATGAAGTTATGGTAAAAATTAAAAGGATCGAAGAAACCGAAGTTACATAATAGTATCACAGAGGTAGGAGGCCATTTGAGTTGAGAAGACCAGTTGGCAAACATTGTAGAACGTCCTTTGGAAGTTTCTTACCTCTGTAACCACGTGCAACGAAAGCAACCAGCTCCCGGAGTAACTCATCTTCGTTCATTCCTTGTTGTGTATCCTGGTCCCCCTGTTGTACTCCCTGGTGGTCCTCATCCACCATGACCAAATCTGGATCCTGCTCCTCTTCCTCCAACCGGCGCGCGGCGGTTTTGGCATGATAGAAATCGAGCCAGAATATTTGAATAAAAGCAACCGCAGTTTTCAGACGCTTCCACGATGGAAGAGACTGGATTTCTAGCTTATAAAGGAAGGCGATCTTCTTGTCGTGGGCTGAACTGGCAGAGATGTGCCAATTTGCAAAGAGATCAGGTTGACGTAAGATTTCTTTTCCTTCATCATAGCTGGACACCACCCAAAACAAAACCCAAGCGAAAGACTCCAGGTCGTGCCGGTATAGATGCTGCACCATCCCTTTTTCTGCTGATGGGGAAAGCAAGTCGATCGCCATAAAAGGTATTGTTCCTGTCCGGTCGTTAGCCCGAGTGCCCTCGCGTTTTCCATCGATTCTAAGACGAGAAAGATCGAAGTCGTTCAATACACCCTTTGGAACGTTGTCCTTGATGCGGTACATGAGGTTGCTCACCGAAATATCACGGTGTTCGATCCCTTTCTCCCAAAGGGTGTGGTGTGCTAATAGAAAGCGTTGGTTGGAAAACAAAGCTAAGAGACAATGATCCGCTTACTGGTAACGATGTCCCAATACGCTTTCCAGAACTCCAGCCCTTTCAGCTCAGTTAAAGGCCGAAGCTTTTCAAAGACGGCGCAATGCAGGATACGGGAACAGTCGCAATCGGTTCGATGAAAACCGAGAAGAGTACGTATAATCGAAGTCGAATGAACAGTGAGGGTTTCAAATACCAGCATGTTGGGGGTATGATCTAAAACGACCTGCCTGTTCCTTACCCAGTTCCTGGATTTTCTGGATGACCGTACTCTCCTGCTCGACGAACGGTTTCTGGCCACGACATTTTTAGAAAAAGCGGGAGCTCAGTCTCGGTCTCCAAATCACTTGTTTCGATGACAGGGACGCTGGTTGTGCCGCGACCATTGAGCACGTAGAGACTCGAGACCTCTCATGTCCTGAACTGAAATGATCGGTTCCTAATCCGAATGGTACCGGAATGACCTTCTAACGCGAATTGAATTTCTGGTGTCGGCGGGAAGGCGATTGAGTCCCAATGGCAGCTCGCGAGCCTTTGAAAGATCAATGTCAAGACGATGAAATAAGGGAGGTTGGTGATGAAATCGAAACCGCGTGCTGCGAGGGGTGACTGTCGATCATGCATCACTACATACAATTCGCTATCTATATATGTCGTATTCAACATCATGCCATCAAAAGGTAGAATAGAATATATAAAGAACTTTACCTACAAGAACTACACCGACGGCACACTTGATCCATGCACCTGTTGACAGTCGCTCTGCCGCATAAATTGCCGATTGCACTGCTGGGTGAAGCGATTCAGACACTTTTTGTGCTTTCCTTGAATCTGACTGTTCAGATGCGACTTGGTCTGAACCACGCTTTCGCTTTCTGGATTCGCTCGAGTGTGTTTTTGGGGACAATTCTGTGATGAACGGCCGGGCTGTTGTTGATGCTGACCCTGTTTCCAAAGACGATGAAGCAACTATTGAAGACACCGTGGCTTTTGGGGATGATGACATGACCGTTGTAGATGACGAGTTAGGTGCTGGAGACGAGGAGCCTATGGTTGTAGAAGATCTCGTCTTCCGTACAGGGGTAAACCCATTGAATTGTGCTGTAAGGACCAGTTCTTAACTAAATATATTCAGTAGCACAGACGGGTCAATACATACATGTACGAGTTGGACTTTTAAATTTCATCGACGATTTCCTTCTCAATTTCGTCGGGGTCGATTTTCCTGAACACATTTGTCAAAAATAAACTTGAGTTAAAATATAAACGTATAAATTACCCACCTAGCGATGATGAATTGGAGAGGTCAACTTCCAAACCAGACCTCGACGGCCTCAGCATGCTCTTCGTATTATGTGTAAACTGCTCGCTTTGATATTCGGCAGGAATATCTCTGTCCTTCAACGATTTTCTCTTTTCCAGTTCAAATGTCATTAGTATGTCATCCCACTTTAACTTCTCGTTGTCTTTAATATGTTCTTTGCGTTCGGGAGTGTAATTACTATTAGCGCAATGAACTGTATCTTCAAAGCTGTCGTGCAGACAATCGTCTCCGTTGAGCACTCTTGCAGTTTTCCAATCAAGCTGAATAATATCTGGTTTGCAATAACTGGGTACCCTGGGGTCATTGATTTTGAAGATTGTTGCGAGCTCTTCCTCTGGTACTCGGAGCTCAGTTGGAAGCGTTTCCCGGTTAGGTTCAGACCTGAAATGATAGATGATAGCATTGAGAGCCAACACAGTCCCTTTATAACGGTCGCACCCGTCGATGCCGTCACAGCTATTTTAACAGAAAAAAGGAAAACGAGAGTCAACGTTGGTTTTACAAGGATTGTTTTTAGACGCACTATGCCTTGATAGCTGACCGTAACTGTATCGTATACCGGTTGTTACTTTCGTTCAAAAAGATTCTGGCCGCCTCTAGACATTGTTTCAGAGCGACCTCTGCCCACTTTTGGTTTTCCACAGAATCATGAGTTTTCTGGGCAATAATCCTCAGCATCGCTTGTAGCATGGTTTCTATCTCGCATTCCTCAGTATTCCGGAGGTTTTCTGTCGCATTTTCCTTGATATCGTCGATACTACTGTAGGACAGATAGGTTCAAAGATGTCATAAAGCAAATAGTATCATCTTCACTCACGCGGTGTTAATTTGATATTCGGCAATACAAGCCGTTCCATGACTGGGTGGCGTATTATCTATATCGTCGGGGACGTGTTGACCACTTTGTGGCGGTGTTTTGTAGTCGCTCCCTGAGTGCATGTCTGCATGAGTAAAGAGTTTGTTTGCTCAACGAAAAGTGAAAGGGGGTAAGGGTAAGAGTTATGGTCAAATCGTGTGTAGGGGGCAAATTGTGCGCGAGTCTTGCTGACCAAGCTGTTTGTTCGGGCTCAGCCATTTGCCGCGAGACATGCCGAAATGTATTTCCTACTCCAAGTACCACTCGAGAGCTTTATCTGGTTCCATTTTTGGTTGAATGTTTATAGTTCTCATCCAGTACCTTTAATATGTTCCTTTGCGGACAGATCATTGTCAGAAGTAAGTTAAACATGTTTCTGAGAATTAACGAAATCGCTCTCCTTGACATTGATTGCCGATTACCCTTATGCAATGTGAAGGGTTGAAACCGCACATGAGATAGAAAATACTTAGTTTGTCCTCGAAGGGAGATGAGGGATGGGTTTATGCTTAATTTTTTTATTCGTACAATCTTGTAATTCGAGGACAGGGGTGCACAACGAGGGATGAACGAAGATACTGAGTTGCTCCGGAAGCTGGTTGCCTTCCTTGCAAATAGTCACGCTGGTAAGAAACTTCCGGAGGACGTTCTACAATGTTTGCCAGTTGGTCTTACCAACTCAAATGACCACCTACCTCTGTGATACTGTTATGTAACTCCGTTTTCTTCAATTTTTCCCATAACTTCATAGATAGACTTGTCGCTTTTCCTAAATGTTGAGAAGTTGACACACAACTTGGTCTACTGGCGTAATTAAATACTTAATCTTGAAATATATACCACCCTAATCGGATCGGATCGAATCCCGAAATCTGACAAAGAGATTTACAAACACGATGACGTTCTTATTTTTTTTAAAAAACTTCTATATAAAAACATACGCAACAATTTCTTAAACTACTTTAATTTCTTTATTTAAGCAAAGATAGTAAGACCCTCGCTCATACTAGCAGGATCATTCAAGCTTCATTCACAAAATCCCGTAAGCATTCTATCGCTAATTAAGAAAAGTAAAATAATCACATACCGGAGGTTTATATTCAATGAACTGATTGCCTTTATCTCATCTTGCGAGAGTTTAATATCAGTTACGGACAAATTTTCCAATAAGCGAGTCTGATTGCTAGTTTTGGGGATGACGGCCATGCCACGGTTTGTTGCCCAAGCGAGGGTGATTTGAGCAGGGGCTATCAATTCGTTTAATGGGGGGGAAAAAAGATCCTGAGCAATCAAAACCACTTACTCTTTTGATGCTTCTCCGCAATTTTAATTATAACTTCCTGTTGAAATAAACTCTTGATATCTTTCGAAGCACCAATTTCATACCATCCCTCCGCCGCGAAACTTGAATATGCCGTCACTGCCAGTCCGTGAACGTTTTGAGCATAACTAACAAGAGCGTCTTGAGTCAAATACGGGTGAACTTCGATTTGAAGAACTTGAGGTGGGATACGAGCGTATCTGTGGACGTCGCAAAGTAACGAACTGGCCATATTACTGGTTTATAATGAGTATATGCATAGAAAAATAAGTCAACTCCTATGGTATACCTGACACCAATATTAGTAGCAATGCCTTCATCAACAAGTTTCTCCATAGCTTCCCATGTCTCTTGGAATGGAACATTATCTAAAAATGAATTGTTAATTACAGACATAAACATGAACATTTGTGGAACATACCTAACTCGATCTTTGTTTGTGCTTCGTCATTATACCAACCGGAGGCGAACCTCTCGGGAATTCCGGTATGCTTGAGGGAGCAAGGGAAATGGACCAAGAGTAGATCAAATTCTATCAAAGCAAAGTCATCACGCCGTAAGCCTGGGAAGATATAATTGAGAGCATACTGTCAAGTCCCCAAAGACCAAGTTGATGTCTCGCAGCCTGTGCTACATGCTCTCTCCTGTGATCAGTGTTCCAAATTTTGGAAGTTACAACTAGTAGAAAATCAATGCAAAGGACCCAGAGATGACAAATAAATGTAAATGCATACATATATCTTCTCGTTTGACAATACCCTCGCTGATGGCACGTCTGATACCCTCACCAGCTTCAGCCTCGTTCTGGTAATCAGCAGCTCCGTCGAAAAGTCGATATCCGGACTTGATTGCATTGTAGACAATCTATAATTGAATGGATTAGGATACGTGATACTTCCGAAATGAAATTACAACGCTACATCAGCTGTCTTGTCCTTGGGGACCTGATCAAAACCGAAAAGAAAGAAAGAAAACAATGTGGGATTAGACCGGAACAAAACAAAAAGATAACAGCAATCGCCATACCTTCCAGACTCCAAGACTTATCACAAAAAAAAAACATCGTATGAGATATTATTTTCATCTTGTATGCTTATCACACTCACCCAATTTGTGGCATCTAATGTTTATCATAGATGAGATTTTCCGACGAAAAAAAAAGATGATCTCGCACACCTTCTGACCCGTCCTTTTCAAAGTAAGAGAAGCCATCTTTGGTATATTCCGAGTTATCTGTGATATGAACAGGATGAGAAGTTGGGACTCGATACAAGAAAATCGGTAGAGTGAGACGGAGACGGATTCAAATATAAAACGAACGGGAAAATCATGGAGAAACCGGACCACTGAAATGGGAACCACAACTCAGCTGACCTCACACTTTCTCACACTCCAAACGTTACGTTGAAAGCCATTTACAAAAAAGCAACACAAGCGGGAGGGCTGTATTTTACTTGTAATATTTTCTTTTCTTCTGGAAGATAAATTGCTATCTATGATCTACGCATACATGCAACACAATGATATTACAGACCGTGCATGTGCGTGGAAATTTTTTTGGCGGTCACGAGTATTTTAAGATAAATATCCAACGAGATCTTCTATCAGCTCATCGATCAAGTTCCATCGATTAGACCGCTATCGACTTCCCGCCCTTAAGAACCGTCAAGCTATAAACAATGAAAATGATAATCCACCAATCCGATCGAGGGTTGATTCGATTCGTCATATGTACTGAGCATGCAATCCATTAATTCACTCCAACCGGATACATCACCCAGATAGAAATAGAATATTCTAACCTACATACTATTGATTACAGCTGTTTCTAAAATGTAAGGCATTTGCTAATCCAGGAGCAAAAAAGAAAACCACTCCCATTCTCTCAACTCTTATTCAAATGACTTGGAATTTTGAATACAGACTTATCTATTATGTATCTAGTGCACACAATAAAATTTGGAAAAAAATCCTTGAAAAATATTTTTGTCAAAAAAAATAAAAAAATAAAAAACAAAACATTTTTTCATAAATTTTGTTGTATGCACTAGATACATAATAGATAAGTCTTTATTCAAAATTTCAAGTCATTTGAATAAAAATTGAGAGAATGGCAGCAGTTTTTCTTTTTTGCTTCTGATTAGCAAATGCCTTACATTTTAGAAACAGCTGTAATTCAGAAGAATCAAGGAAAAGTTTTTTTTTTTTTGTGAGCTTTTATAGCTTTTATACTCCATTTATTGCACGCCTTTGATTTCTTGAGGGTAGGTTGAATAATCTCGTAAATGTATTCTCTTTCATTCATGCCAATTGAATGAATGCCCTAAATTAATCAAGAATAGTAGGTTGGAATTTTGGATTTCAATATTCTATTTCTATTTGGGTGGTATAGGTTTGTCCTCCAGTCAGAGTGAATTACGTAAGATCTTTTTCTCCCCCATTAAACGAATTGATAGCCCCTGCTCAAATCACCCTCGCTTGGGCAACAAACCGTGGCATGGCCGTCATCCCCAAAACTAGCAATCCGACCCGCTTATTGGAGAATCTGTCCGTAACTGATATTAAACTCTCGCAAGATGAGATAAAGGCAATCAGTTCATTGAATATAAACCTCCGGTATGTGATTATTTTACTTTTCTTAATTAGCGATAGAATGTTTACGGGATTTTGTGAACGAAGCTTGAATGATCCTGCTAGCATGAGCGAGGGTCTTACTATCTTTGCTTAAATAAAGAAATTAAAGTAGTTTAAGAAATTGTTGCGTATGTTTTTATATAGAAGTTTTTTAAAAAAAAATAAGAACGTCATCGTGTTTGTAAATCTCTTTGTCAGATTTCGGAATCCGATCCGATTAGGGTTATTCGGACTTTACCTAACTTGGTATATATAGCGCTTCCGAGAGCCCCTCCATCTACATGTTATCCTTACGAGCCTCGTCACGTATACATGGCTTAACTTTACCTCACAGACTACATTTATTACGCTCAATGTCATCATCAGTTCAACTACCAATAAAACCCCTTTCAGTGGACGAAGAAGCAGATGATTTCAATGAACGTGTTCAAGAATTAAACGCATGGTTCAACTCTTCTCGTTTTAAAGGAATAAAAAGACCTTATACTGCATCATCTGTCGTATCAAAACAAGGATCTTATAAGCCTCTTCCACTTCCTTCTACTCCTCTGGCTGAAAAATTATTTCGTATGCTTCAAGAAGCTGAGAAAGATGGGAAACCGTTACATACTATTGGGGTAATTGATCCTATACAAATGACACAGATGGCTGAACGACAGGAAGTTGTGTATATTTCTGGATGGGCTTGTTCTAGTACGCTTGTTCATGGTAGTAATGATGTTGGACCGGACTTGGCGTATGTTGCGAACTCTTTTCCTTTATCAATTATTTTTCGAAAACAAGACTTTATAGTGATTATCCTTATACGACTGTACCTAATCAGGTTCATCGGATTTTCAGAGCACAGCAGTTACATGATCGGAAACATTATGATGAACGATTCTCGATGCCTTTGGAGAAAAGGAAGAATTTGAAATATATCGATTATTTGAGGCCTATTTTAGCAGATGGTGATACTGGGTTAGCAAAAGTCTCTTTTACTTCCATGTTTCTAACCTCCCTTTTTAGTCATGGAGGTCTTTCAGCTGTAATGAAGATTACTAAATTATTTGCGGAGTCGGTGGGTGACTTTCTTGAAACTCGTGTTTTCTATTACTAAAATTGGGGGTTTTATGAAGGGTGCATCGGCTTTCCATTTCGAAGATCAATTACCCGGAGGTAAAAAGGCAAGACCAAGCCCAAATAAGTACCGATTTTATGATTAAATCTTTCTCCCACAGTGCGGTCATCAAGGTGGTAAAGTAGTCGTACCAACAAATACCCATATCTCTCGACTAGTAGCATCCCGCTTCCAATTAGACATCTTACAATCACCTTGTTTCATCGTTGCACGAACAGATGCAGATTCCGCAAGACTTATTTCTTCAAATATCGATCCTGCCGACCATGAATTTATTTTAGGGACGACGATTGCTGGAAGAGGTTTAGCGGAATTGTTGGCTGAAGCTGAGATTCGTGGTGCTAGTGGGGATGAACTTGATGCGATTGAGGCGGAGTGGATGGAGAAGCATCAACTTGTTACTTTTGATCAAGGTATTTCTTTTCTTTTTTTGTAAAATGTGTGTGATGTTGATGTTAATCCCTTTTTTTTTTTCCAAGCTGTTCAGAAAGAGATTGATGTGGCTGGTAAAGGGGCCACTGCTTGGGATGAGTATAAGAAAGCGGTAGATGGGAAATCAAATAGTGAAGCAAGACTTGTGGCGCGTGAAATCCTTGGAAAGGATGTATTTTGGGATTGGGATAGTATGTGTTTGTTTTTGGAATTCATGTGATGTTCTTCTCTAAACTCCTCCCCAGTACCCCGTACTAAGGAAGGATTCTATCATACTACTGGTGGGAATGAGGTATAACAACTTGATCGTTGCAGGAATGCCTTTTCTAACGATATCTAGGCTGTCATTAAACGTTTACTTGCCTTCGCACCATATGCTGATATGCTATGGTATGAAACAAACACGCCAACTGTCGAAGCTGCCACTCGTATCGCACGTCTTGTTAGGGAGAAATTCCCAGGAAAGTAAGTACACCCCCCCCCCTCTCTCTATGTCACCAGTCTTATCTGACATACTCAAAACTAGACAGTTTGTTTATAACTTGAGTCCGAGTTTTAATTGGGCGAAGCATGGTTTTAATGATGAGACGTTGAAAACGTTTATTTGGGATATTGCGAAAGAAGGGTATGTGGGGAGCCTTCAGATTCTTATTATTTTTACTTACCTTTACACAATAGGTATGCTATACAATTGATATCTCTTGGTGGATTGCATAACACTGCCGTCGCAACTGGTATGATTATTATTTTTTTTCGGAGGGAGTGGAAGGGCGTTGCTAACTCGTTTTTCATCGTATAGCTTCTTTATCTAAGAAATTTGAGACGGAAGGTATGCTCGCTTATGTGAATGAAGTACAACAAAGAGAGAGGGATATTGGATGTGATGTTTTAACTCATCAGAAATGGTGGGTAGTCTCTTCTTCTCCGTTTTTGGTATTGAGGTATGAATTCATTTTGGTTTTTTCATAGGAGCGGGGCAAATTATGTTGATCGTATTATCACGAGTTAGTGAAACCTTTTTTGATGCATGTGAGGGGGTCTGTGCTTAATTTTTGGATTTTTATAGCCGTACAATCTGGTAATTCGAGTACAGCGGCTGGGGGGAAAGATTCTACAGAGCATACGTTCTGAAGGGGATTTAACCGGGACGGCCCCTCCGGGAATGTAAGTATAATTGTGAAGTGAGTCACTTGATAGGTTATTTCTAGTAGGCGACATCATTGATAAAACTTACGACTGATAGATTTCAAACAACAACTAAAATTTACATATATATATATATATATATCATTTTTTTTTTCTCGGATGGAAAAATATCATGATAGTAACTTTTCAAGAATGTTTTTTAAGCTGCTTGGGGAAGAAAATGTTTTTTTTTTCTCACAGAAATCGATCGTTGCCATCATGCGGAGAAGAAATATCAGAAGCATGTATCGAATCACAGGTAAGCATTCCGTAAAAGGGGAATTGATTTCCTGAGATCATAAAGCCGTTAAAGTCGGAGGGGAATGCAATTAACGCAGTATCTGTTTTTTTATTTTTAGTTTTATCATTAGCATTACGGGAGTGGGTGGTGGGTCTTTTAGAGAATTTGAAAACATGAAAAATTTGCGCCTTCTTAGGGCACAATTATATGGCTCACTCATCCCTAACGTTATCTTAACGGGAATGACGGCACCCGACTATTGTAGGAAAAAAATTAATTGGTATTGAGATTTAGCAGATACGACATCGGCTGGGTTGTAGTAATTTCACTGATTACGTCCACATCCCTAGGAGCTGAGCTCCGGTCTTCTTTCTTTTTTATCCGTTTGAATTCGAACAGCCCTCAGGCTCTGAAAGATGATATCATATATAAATGTATCTATGGGAGAAAAGAGCAACATAAAAAAATTAGCCATGGAAATAGTAATCCCATGGCTCATGCGTTTCAATTGAATTCTGAGATCCCTGTTGCGTTGAGCGTCGACTCGAACTCATGGAATGCAAGGATACAATTCTTTTAGGGTTCAAAGTTATTTTAGGGAACATCCGTCATTCCATCGGAGACACAGTAGTATTCAAAAGGAAAACAGACTAACTCACACAACCAGGTGGAGTTGGATGTTTTTTTTTTTTTGATGAGATATTTCCATGAATTCGATTGGTTGGGGTTGTATCGACCAGTTTTTTGTTTAAGACTGGTTCATAACAGAGGATTTTAGACAGCTCAAAGGTTGAACGTTGACACACGGTTATCCTTTAATAGCACCAGTGGCGTTAATAAATAAATATCAGTCAAAAAAAAAACTGTTCAAGGAGGGGGATCTTGCCATAAATATTGATGGCCATAGCCGAGGAAGCCTGCCAGTGAGGGGGGTGTGACATTATTGACCCATATGGGCGCGTTGTTTTTGTGTGTCCCAAGTTATTCTTAGGAAGCGAGGGTAGGTTTCTGTTCGCCCTTGTTTGGTTTTAAAACTCGGGAACACCCCCCTTGTTTGACGATCGGATTCTAGGTTCGTTCAGCTCCCAAGACGACGTTGAACCCCATTCTCGAATCCTTTGATACGAACGACGGACAACGGACGACGCGTTGAAACTGCAGTTTGGCACGATTCGTTTACAGGCTATTCAAAGTTTTTCTCTGTATTGCCTGGCTTTTGTTTAATTCGTAGGGCACTCGGTTCAAATTTGTATGATATATCCATGGTTTTATATGCCGTGTTCATTTTACTGACGGTATTATTTTATTTTTTCCAACAGGAGAAGCACGAAACACTGTTATATCTCGTTACTTCTTGCTTTTGTATCAGCTTTGCCATTTAACTACTCGTTTAAGGCGAGTGAGTGCCTCCCGTTGATCCAGACTCGTTAAAGGAAACTCCAGAACTATCTCAACTTATCGAGAAAGGGAGGGAGGGAACCAAAGTAGGTTTCCACGCAAGATCCATCATATATAGAAGTTATCCAGTTTATTATCCATCAATGGATCTCACGAGTCCTTTCCCATTCCGCCATCAACGAACAATCCATATGCCAAAACCTCTGGAAATCTCTGTCAACCCCGTTCAGGAATCACCCGTCCCTGATGGTGCTAACAACGAGAATGCATCTCAGACTAATAAATATTTTCCTCCGACTCTCCGCCTGGATATGAATATCTCGAATTATGCCGTAATTTCCCATAATAATAATAATAATGATAATGAAATCATCACCGAACAGCCTTCCCCCGATGGTAATCCTCAAATATCAGCTTCCTTCTCCCTTCCACGTTCTCCCCTTCCCCCTTCCAAGTTGGCAAACATTGCTAATGCCCTGGGTGTTAACACTCCCATGCCTGCTACATATCTCCGTTCCCCTTCCCCATCAACCTTTCGTTCTCCATCTCGTTTCTTGTTGCATATAGTACCTCCACCTTTTCTTCCATCTGATGACGATGATGATCCAACTTTGTCTTCTTCACCCCATGGCGCCAGCTCTGTCTCAATTAACAGCTATCGTTCACAGTTTCGTCGAGGTACTTTAATTCCTCTTTATCCAACACTTCGTAGTCAACTGGGTGCTATTGCTCGAGAATATAGTTTGCCCAGTACGGGTGGGCTTGTGCTATACCTTTCTCAGGTCGCGCCAGATGGTACAAATGATGGTCCACGGATATCAGACGAGGTTTGGAAGTTGCTTTGGTATCGCGCTTTGATGTCGGAACGACAGGAGCAAGTAGGTGGGACGTCAAGAGCTCCTTCAGCTCTTGCTTTGCGGTCGACAACATCTGGGAATGTTACTCCTTCAAGTACAGTACCTTTCAGTTTTAATCGACAACATTCTTCTTCAGTCTCATCATTATCGACAACACCAACACCTACTCCAGCCTTAATCGATGCTCGTAATTCCCCAGAAGCACCTTCAGATACAGAGACGAGTACAACGAACAGTACAAGTAATCCAAGTCCAAGTACTTCAGCAACGACAACAGGTTTCACTTCTCTCGATCACGATTCAACATCATCTTTGCACACACATCCTGACATTCTCGCCATTGCTTCTGATCTAACACCCAATCCATTTCTTCCCATTCTTGCCAAACTCGAGTTCGACATTGATCTACGTAAAGCAAAGTGGTATGACGGGTGGCTCAAAGCTAGAAAAGAACGAGCTAAATGGAAAGCTAGTGTTAACATCAACACCCCCATTGTCAATGTTAATCCGTCTTCTACCAATGCGAAGAGCGTTCCTATCCCGCTTGAACTTCCCGACCGTGCGAGATCACGACTGAACTCGCTTACTTTGAACTCGGATGATGAAGAGAAAGAACATGCTACTGCGATAAACAGGGTTGGTTATGCTTTGCTTGATGATGATGGTGATGGTGATGGTGAGGACCTGATGAAGGCTGCGGCGGTTGAGGAGAATGATCCCGAGGAAGTCGATAGGACTGTTAAAATGCCGACTCCATCATCTGAGAGAAGTAAAAGCGGAGGAGGAGATCCCCTTGCTGATGTCTTTGGGACTGATTCAGATACTTGGGCTGCGATACGCCAGGAAAATCCTACAGCTCGAAGAAAAGTAATACGAGATCCGGAGTTGATCATCGGAGATGAGAGTGCCAGTAACAACAACAACAACAACAGTCTTGAAAATCAAGATGAACAAAAAGATGGTGATGATGAAGATGAGGTCGTTAAACTATGGAATGAATACCAGAAACCGACTTTGAAACTCAATGTTATCGCCACTACTAGTGCCCAAAATGTACCTCGAAGGCCGGCGCCGCCTCCGCTCAAGATCGCGCCACCTCCATCAACTGGTTCTGATGCCAATGCCCATAATTTTCAAAGTGGTCCTCGGAGTGCATTCCCGGTTATGCAACGGTCTTTTTCGGAAGCGAGTGTGGTGGGTGATGATATCACTGAGAAGAGGATGAAGCATCATACGGGAATTGTCTTTGGTGATGGAGAAGGTTTAGGCTTTGGGGCTGGTATGAGTGCGAGGAAGAAGATTGTTGAAGAACCTTTTGAGGTGTGTTTTGTTCATTCATTTTTCGCATTTCCTTAATATTTCATAGCTGTCCGAGAATGAATTTAATCGTTCTAGTCAAATCCTTATGAAGCATAAATTGGATGTACTCGAAAAGGTTCGTTGAAAACTTGTGGTCTTTTTCTTTTCTTTCGTTCTCTGAATTAATTAAAATGTAGCAACTGGCACAATTATCACCCAGGAGATTGAGTACAACACAACCCCCACTCCCACCACTTCCTACTATTGGTGTCAGTCCAATTGATGTACTATCTGGTTCACCATCGCCATCATCTCGCAAAGAGAGGGAAGGAGGAACAACATCGTCGCAATCATCATCATCATCACCTTCCGCTTCTCCTAGAAAACGATTGTCGGTTCATAAGCGTGGTCGCAGTTCATTGAGTTCCACAAGGTAAAAGGTTTTCAATCAAACGGATCGGAAGAAAAAAAGCTAACTTTTGTTTATGTGATTGTACGCGTAACAGTTCCTCATCTCGTTCCCATTTGGATCATCAATTACAATTATCTCAGCAACATATTTCGAAAGGATCCAAGGGCCCGATTACTCCACCTCCATCATCATCATCACCATCATCATCTAATTCTGTCAAGCTGTCGAATGAACGGACACCGCCACCGCCACATCTCACTTTACGCCCTGTATCGAATGCTGTTTCAATAGCGTCAGGTTCAGGACCACATGGCGTTGATAGGATGAGTGATGGGAATACGCATGTGACTGCTGGGGTTGACGATAGTCAAGAGTTGATAATCCTTCCGTCGGCAAGGGGATCAAGTCTCGGTTCTGCACCTAATGGCGCACCCGAGTCGTCACCACCTTTACTACCTCTCTCACCTGATCCTTTTGGAAGACGTACGGGAGACAGCATATATATGTCTGAACATGCGGAGTCAAAGATTCTTCCAGGTGGTGTTGTCGACGATAATCATAACACACTATTACAAAATATTGCGATGACATTGGATCAATTGACACCTGATAAACAAGCTAGTCGTTTCTCTGCGGATTCGGAACACAGTATCGAAGCTGCTGTTAATAAACAGAAACGTTTGAGGAGTAATTCTATCATGTCTGTACGTGGATTAAGGAATTTGTGGCGGAAGAGTGGTGCGGCGCCGGGAACGGGGGCGGCTCCGAATTCGGGATCGAGTGCTGGTGGATCGAGATCTGAATTACCACCATTACCTACTGTGCCTGTCCCACCATTACCTCATGTCGATCTTGGTTTACATATGCAGCCACCGATGTCTGGCACCGCATCAGTGTCGGCGGGTTCGGTTCTATCGCAACATTCTCGTGAAGCGTCTTTGGCCAGTGTACGAAGTCTATCCCGACCGCCTCCTGTTCAACAACTTCAACCTCCTGTTCTTCCACAATCACAACAACAGTCTCAGCTTCGTCCCAGACGGCCATCGGCAGCTGCTTCTATCCCACGTCCTGATTCTGGAGGGGACCCTTTCCAGTTTGATAGTGTATTATACAAATCGCCATCCACTCCGACTTTGCTCAATGGTATAAGCTCACATCAGACAGGCCAAGGACCAAGTCATAGATCCACTAATAGCACTGCCAGTTCCAAGGGTATATTAAAGAACCGGATAACGAATGCTAATGCTAGTCCAACTGATGTTGACATACGGAAGATGCGTATACAACAACAGCAGAGTGCGCTTGGATTACGACGTCCATCTGAATCACGGCCTGAATCGACAACTAGTGTTTCAGCGGGATCTGAGTATTCCGCAACAGTAGAATTGGCGCGAGCGAGTGGATCTTCACCTCCACCTTCACCACCTAAACAACGTCGATCAACTTCGCAAAATCGTCTAATTCAGTTGCAAACTGAAATAGGTTTCAATTCAAATTCAAATCCTCGCTCAAGTTTAACAAGTAATGGAATAGCGCATTCGTTACCTACTGGGAGTACTCTGATGGGTTTATCATCATCGTCATCACGTTTTGGTGAACTTGAAACGATATATTCACCAACGTCGTCATCAGCTGTTGATGAAAGTTTTGAAGTCTTATCATCTCGTCGCATGACACCTACTGCATCTTATTCAAATGAAATTTTTTAATCCATAATTGACATTCTAGAGTATCTCTCTTTTTTTTCTTTTTTTTTTTCATGAACATCTCAGCATTTGCATCTTTTTTAAAAACCAAAATTTATTCGTATATATTATTATTTTCTCTCTCTCTCTCTCCCTCTGGATTCACTTTTTCTTTTCGGTTTCTTTTTCTTTCTTTTCTGTGCTTTACATATTATTTACTTTTCGCGGAATTTCGTTTTCATTTGGATATCGCAGGGAAATGGATTGTGCGTTGTACGCACTTTTCTTCTTTTCCTTTCACGATTTCATCGGCTTCATCACGTTGTATTTTTATTCCCAATGGCGCAATCACTCTTATCCTATATCCCGTACAATTCCATAGAGCATACCAATCAAAAAAATAATATCACGCGGATACACACATCCCCATTCCATAACCACTCCACTTTGAACACTATCGTTCCTTTTTTGGCGCATGGGCATGAGAAGAATTGTCCAAAAAAGAGGAAGAATGATATTTGGCAAAACAAAGTTCTATCAAATCGATAGTTGACAGTTCTTATATTTTTATCCACATGGGCCACATTCTGCTTAAATGAGTAACTTCGTATGTCTTCGTCTCTTCTGAATATATTCATTCTCAGGGCCATCATCTTTATGTTCTATACGCCCATGCGCGGCGACATTTTCTTCACAGGAAGCCAAAATTTTATTTTGGACATGATCGGTTAGATAGGGCATAAGGTATATATCATATCAGTCAAATTGGACACGATTGATATGAGGGGGTTTTTGACATTTGTTGAAAGGCATGAGTATATCTGGTAGAATCCTTCAACCCTCAAGTGGAATCGGCGGCGAAAGAAGATATGTTATATTTTCATTGTGCCACTGTCAATGGCCAAGTGACCATTCCGGTGTGAAATCGGTGTTTGATAGAAGAAATTTTCGTTTTTGTGAGAAGTTGTAAACAAATGTCAATCTATGGGTGACCATCCCATGGTAAACAATTAATGGATTGTGGTTCTAGGTTCGAGATAAACCTTAAAAATCGTTGTTTTTTTTCGGTGATGTATAAGATGAACCTTCGTTACCAATGGTAACTTCTAACACTTATTTAATCCAAAACAGTCTGACATGAAAGGCGTTTTTTTAGGATTCTTACGAGTCTTATTATGTAAAGGATAGGGAGCTCACAAAGCAGGAGAATTTGTCTGGTAGGTCAAGTTATGAAGCTTTAGTTATGTATAAGCCGCTCAGGATGAATTCGTTTAGCATTACTTAAATGACTCCTTCAGCGATGAAAATCAAAGTGAGATCAATGGTCCTCAGGTCTATTTCGAAAAGGGGTAGTTAACTGCCCCCCCTTCTTTAAGTCACCCACCTTCTCCTGCTCGCCAACTTCAGCCAACGTCGTTTTTATGGACTTCTTCGAAAATGACCGACGTCGAAAAAATGGCAGGATCAATTCATTGGATAAACAAGATCTAGACACCTCCGAAAAGTGGAACCCTGTAGGATTGGATAGATAAGATATCGGTACTGCACAATTCGCAATTCGCGGTTTGGTTCAATGACCCCTGAGCCGTTCTGAACTTTGACTTCCTTAAAAAAATGATACCGGACAAATTTCATACCGATAACTTGACGTTATTTCGTTATGCTTCGAGCGTTTACTAGCATACTAGCGCTATCATATCATATCACTTGACGACTAGAGGAGCGATTTAATTTAGAAACCACAGATGCCAAGTTTTTATATCCCAAAATTCAGGGGTAAGACTTAAGGCCATTTCCCTGAACAATTTATTTATTGATGATAAGTAGAGTAAATTTATATACGAGTTGTGGTTCGATCGGAGGACTTGGGATAAAATCGGGGGCGCATATAGTGAACAGGTTTTGGCCAATTCAGGACGCAGATGTGTTTCATGGGAAGCCCTTCACAACAACAAACAACGTATGGTGTTCAATCAAAACATGGATGGGCTGTTTTCTGGTCGCAGGAACATGATATAATTGAATTGGGGGGGTTAATCAAAAAAACTTTCCATTCTTTAGATATGACCAAAGTCCGTCGATAGTACAAGTTACAAGCTGATGTTACGCCAAGTTTGTTATAATAAAGTAAACCTCAGTTGTGAACAGGCAACAATTATGATTATTTATTTACATGATACTTATTACAAGCTTGAAAAGTATTACATATGTTCTAGATGAAATAAACGAATGAATATATGACTTTACACCTTACTTGTAAACCAGCAACTGAGGTTCAGGTCTCGTAAAAAAACGGTGAGTCGACACCGGCACAAGTAAAAAGAACAATGGTCAAGGACTCCTGAGCTTAATGTCAGATTACGGGGCAGGAGAGAAGACAGGTAGGTCTTAAAAGGCTCCACCGCCCGACACACAACCCATACTGTTGCATGCATTTAAACCTAGTAGAATAATTAGATTTGGAACGAATATGGTAGGGTAGAAATTTTACATACTGTGGACCTCGACGGGGTCCGTGGGGACCGGGGATGCTGTCACCAACGGTAGCATAGTCAACAGGAGAGTGATAAAAGCGCAAGAGAAATTGAAGTTCATTGTTGTGAAGTAAATGCTCAAGTTTAAAGTTGTTAAAAAAGAATTGAAAGTCGAAAGATTGAAAATAAGTGATGAGGCTTGGAGAACGAATCTGTTAGAGGTTAAATATGTTTTTAAATTGTAAACGGGACAGTTGACAAACGAAAATCAGGAACTATTGGCAGGGTCATTCTCAATGACACGAGTTATTCCGCGGTAGACAGAGATCGCATGCATTTGAGTAATCGACATCGAACGTGGCTCTAAACTCATCTACTGCTTCAAGGTTCGTCAATGTCTCGTAACCTTTTTCCTCGGCTTTGGATCGATCCCAAGGTAATGATTCATCTTTTAACTTTGATGTGATGTTATATGCATTTTTGTTAATGGTCTGGTGGAATTTCTGTGGAACTAAAATTATGTTGGTCCGAAGTCTGACCGTTCAGAATCGGTTTTCATTCACCATCGGCAGGTTGCACAGCTCCGAAGTATCCAACTTGAAGGTTTCAAGCCTTTCAAGGACCAAGTCCTAACAAAACCTAATAAAACCACCACTTGATCAAACCCTACATGATGTGATTATAAAATCTAAAATCTAAAACAAATTCACGTTCATTTGTTATTCCAATATGGATAATGGATCCAGAGTGCACGTGTCTGATTCAGTCTGAAGTTTACGTAGTGGATACGTTTTCAAATACACCTCGAGTGCGGCATTTGATTATGGATGCGGGAAAAATGTTCTCTATTATCATTATTCTTCTGATTCATCGACTCTCAGAGGCCCATAATTCAGTTAAAATGAGCAGTTTATTTTATTGACGTTCTTCAGGGGATGTTGGACCAGTAATATCCATCTGAATTAGTGGGAAAATATTGTATGGAAAAACGAATAAGTACTTGAACATCTAAAACTGCCAGTATCATGTATATAGGCTTCGATGTAGCTCAGCTACTAGTAACGCGTTTTGTTTGAATCATCCATTCACAAAAATATCAACATGTGCTGGAAAAAAAACCTCCGCTTTTGATTTACATAAAGTTCTGACCCTCATCAGATACAGTCAATTGCCAAAATCGAAGCGTCTGTATTACATCTCAATTCTCGAGTCCAATCAATTCAATTTATTTTACACCACTCAACGAACCGCCTAAAACATTTAATTTATGGCAATAATAGAAATCACAAAGTGAATAGAAATGTGGGGGGTGGGTGTGCTATTCAATAGGTCACGGGCGGAAGGCCGAACTTAAGTTCTGAGGTCGCTTTTTCTTTCCTTCTTTGCATTCTAAACTTTATTTGACCACAGGAACACCGAAGCCTGGCCCCGAATCATGTGTCGACATTATTATAACAGTAATCTGAGGCTAGGAATGATTCATATAATATAGACATAGTGAGCTCTAATAGTTCTGTAACTTCTCGTTTCCCCTTCCTCAGAGCGGAATATTAAACCCCTCTCTAAGTACTACATGTCTTTTGGCCCTGGATTCCCATACTTATATCGAATCTTGAATGTTGCCTCAAACGAATATGTTCTAGGTGGGGATTTTGGCCACCATCTTCGTACTGGGCCCTTAGCGGCTAATATGGCAGTGAGTTGATGATCAGTACTACATCCTAGTGTAAGACTAAAGGTGTGGTTACTAAGATTTTCAATGTTACGCAAGTTGGAAGAGACTTGAATGTCGTAATTTTTTTTGATTTAACTACTGAGTTGACACCAGTACCTTCTGCAAGTGTTTAGTCTACCTTTTGTGGTTCATTTGCTAACAATTAATTCCAGCCTGCTAATAATGATCTTCAAGCGGTTATCTAGGAGGGTCCTAACACTGCCACACCTTGGGTGGTCGGGGAGACTGGTTCAGGGAAGTGAGGAAATATTGATATTTTCTCAAAGACATAGCCATTAAAGTAATTGTTTGTGTAACATTGGCTAGCTCCCTCGGCATGATCAACCGGATACGGTTTGGGCTCAGGTTGACCCTCAATCATTCGTTTATTTGCGACCAGTTGACACTCCCAACTTTTCAACCAACTGGAGCTTGGTTGCTCTCGACTAGGCCTCTCACTCGGTCCACTGAAGCTGAAGCCTAAGCCACGTAATCGCTGTGCACTTATTTTTGTATATCGCTCACCCGAAATTTCTTTGGGTTATCGCTATTTTGTCAGAATAAATAAGAATTTGCAGTGTGTATGCTATGTTGAATTTGAGCACTAAGCAAAACACAGTACTACAGCTACTGTAGCCAGGTTTGCATTTTCCTCCGGATTTTTTATCTTGATAATGTGCATAAGTACAAACTGTATTTACCCCTCAAGCAGCCGTTTTGGGATCGATGAATCCTGCGAGATCTAGAAATTATTGACCTGGATTTCAAGTCATAATAACTTCAAAACACTTCAAAACAATTAGAAGAGTTACTTACTGGCATGTAAATATCTCGGGAACAGCATCAGTATTGGGTAAAAAAATAAATAGAAAAGGCATTCTCAAGCATTTTAGACGGGTTAATAGCTATGAAATGTGTGAAGAACGGAGAAGGTACGGGGCGATCAGAAATTTTCTAAAGCAACTATTATGTTTATGTATTTACATAAAATCTATACTAAATACAAGTCTAGTATTACATAGACAAAATAAAGGAGTGAATATATGACTTTACACCTCAGTTGTAAACCAGCAACTGAGGCCCAGTCCGTACAAGAAAAATTGTCAGTGAGTCTACACCGACTCAAGTAAATGATCTAGAGCTCCTGAGTTTGATGTCGGAAGCTACGGTCCAGGGGAGACCAGTAGTTTCTTAAAAGGCTCCACCGCCCGACACACAGCCCATACTGTTGCATGCGTTTAAACCTTGTCAAGTAATTAGCTTTGGAATATAAATATATTGGGGTAAGAGAGACTCCACATACTGTGGACTTCGACAGGGTCCGTGGAGACCGGGGATGCTGTCACCAATGGTAGCATAGTCAACAAGAGGGTGATGAAAGCGCAAGAGAAGTTGAAGTTCATTATTGTGATTATTTGTGAAGTTTGAAGTAAAAGCTGAAGTTGTTGTTGAAGAATTGAAAACGAGTGATGAGGTTTGAAGGACGAACTCGTTAGACATTAAATACGTTTTTATTTTGTAAACGGGATGCGTATATGCGATCATGATTCGAAAGTCAGGGATCAGGGGTCATGCTCGATGACATGAGCTATTCTGTTGTAGATAGATATCGCATGCATTTGAGTAAATCGAACTTGACTTGAAACTTCTGCCGCTTTAAAATTTAAGGTTTTGTAACCCTTTTTTCAGTCTTAGACCGACATGAGCCGAGCTGGTTGGATCGTAAGAATGAAAAAATGACTATGCAACAAAAAGAATATGAATATCCATCAATCATCGTTATGATAAATATGGAAGACTGATCCACGCGAATACATTTGAAGCTGAACGGCCCATCACACGTGGTTTTTTGTTCCTCGTCATAAAAACCTTCTGGATTCCCGTCATGATGCGTATTACGCAAGGGCTCACTGCCCGGCGATGATTGATGATTTATGATTGCAAATCAGTCGAGACTCGAACCTCCGTACAGCCACCGGCCCCGTCCCGGAACTGCTAGTAAAATTGGGAAAAGCATAGTTCAAGAATACTCCCATTAGAGAATAGCTTATGCTTATGTCGATGAAGGCGGCAAGCTGTTCAACCCAAATTAGTCCAGGAAAAAGCCACTATCAAATATCATTATCATTATCTTGACATTCTATGTAGGCCATCAGCGGAGATGTCAGGTCCGATCAATCTTATTCCGTGCAGGTAAGACTGTTTTTCTTTTTTTTATCCGCCCTACAGGTCAATAAAGGAACGTGCTTGTGAACGAGTCGGAAATGACTCAGACATGGTGGAGAGTGTACTCGACAGCATGAGCTTTGAGCGGGTTAGGGCGCCCTTTTAGTATTCCAAATCTTTCCGCAGAAGTTAACTAGTTTCTGTCAGCAGCAAAGCTATCAAAGGTGGAATCGCAATTGTATTATATCCTTCTTCTTCTTGGTTGTTTAACTAATTATCATTATCTTGATAGTTTCTCTTCGTGGACTGTCCCCCTGAAACGACCCATCGTCATAGAGGATGATTTTTCAACTACCTCTGCTCCTAAAAGAGTCAAAACTACTACGAACGAAGCTCCATTCGACAAAAGTCTCATTAATCGCAAGGACAGCCTGAGGACATGCCATGAGATTAAGCAAGATCCAAGACCCGATTCACGTTTCGAATGTCGCACACCACACCAAGCGCGTTCTCTAGTGTCTAGGTTAAAGGCGAAGAAGGCTTCAAAAACTCAGACCCCCTTTCCTTCTTCTCAGATAACGAGCGATTCTTCGAATATTACTCTGTCATCGAAGCAGACCGAACTGTTACGGTCAATATTGGCAAGTCAAGAAAAAATCATCGTTGATTTGTTGGACTTTGATATACGTTCACTATAAGTAAGGACTTTTTTTTACATTATCCACAATTAGCGCGGCGCACACATTTGTCTGTTCAGCAGCAAATTTGTGTTACTCGTATATAATAATTTTGCTTCCTATTAGTCCACTATGATATTATCCGTATAATAAGCATTTAACCATACAACAAAGTTGAAACAAAGGGGATGTGAGAAGCGTCAGAAACAACAATATGAAAAACAGAGTAAAAAGGCCTTTTTTCTTTTCTTCTTCTTCTAATCATCATCGTCTCCAGCGAATCCTCCAATAGGTTCATATGTCGCTTCAACAGATTCCCTTTTCCAAAATCTGCGTACTCCGAAGAAGAATACACCAATGAAGAATAAACCGAGTAATAAGACAATTCCGGGTGGACCATATTTAATCCACCATTGAGGTTCGTAAGGGACGAGAAGATGGTCGATTTGAATAACACCACCTTCAGTGGGTGTTTCGAATTCCGCTCCCGCGAAGAAATTGCTTGATGATGATGATGATCGTCGAAAAGTACTCCGACCCCATCCAAGAACGTTGGCCCAATCGTTTTTACCATCTGTACCACGAGCGTCTTTGATACCTACGATATACCCTTTACTCTCGTCTTTTTCGTCTACTAAACGGAATGTGATATCTCCATAAAAAGAACTTTGTGAGAGTATAGTTGAATAGGTCGCTTTGTTACCGAATGAAATGGGTTTATATGTATCCGATGACGAGAATGATGGGTTATCGTCCTTCCCCCCGTCCAATTTAGATTTCGACGAAGGTGGGACGACAAGTGGAATCAGATGTTGTGCAACTAATCGCCTCATCATGTCCTTATCAGCCCAAAGTTGAGTCATGTTAACACCTTTGAAAGCCGTTTCCGTTGGACATAATAATACCCATCCAACAACATCATCCAAGAAAACCCCATATTCTCGTTGTCGTCGTCGTCGTGGCTTATCATCCTCCGAAGTCGGGACTCTCCATTTCAAAATTTGATTCCATTCTCCAAGTCCTGCATCCGCTGGAGGTTTCGTACCATTTAAAATCCAGCCAAGTCCAGCTCTGGTTACAACTCCCGCCATCGTACTACCATCCGCCGCATCAGCGAGTTTATCGAGTGTAATATCCACTGTACGAGGGATAAATACCGCATCGACTTCATGAATTACACCAGTACGGGTTAACAAGTCCGCTACACCATTACCGGCCAAAGTTTGACTAGAACCACTACTCCCGGATTTACCACCACCACCACCACCACTAGTTCCTCCTCCTCCCACAGTGGCCACAAATTTACCTTGTAAATTACTCCATCCACCACTTGGTGTTATCCATAATGTACCATTATCAGCTCTTCTCATATGTAAATCCGAACCTTCCAATGTAGGATACGATTTTTGCGTTCCTTTTACTAACGATTGGGCATATTCTACACCATCAATGATATGATGTAAAACAACTTTTTCCAAATCGTTTTTGGCAGTATTTGTAGCTCGGAGAAGATATTTAGATACTAAACCTAATCGTTCAAAGGCTGGATTTTGAGGGATTAAGAATGTTGTCGCTTGGTTTGTTTTGAGTCTTTCTGCCAAGGATGTGGAAAATACGGAAGCGATGAATGTTGAAAATTGTAAGGATGGTAAAGCTGTTTGCCAAACGTCCGAAGGAGGTGTGAGTGGTTTGGTGATGAAATATATTATCGTGTTGTATACTTCAACTGTGAAGACAGATTTAGGATGAGAAATAGAGAGAGAGAGAGTACTAACTGGGTTTTTCTCCAATTACACCAGACCCACCGAATGAAAGAGTTTTGGTCTCAGGAGTAACACCTACACTCAATACTTGAAATTTCCCAGCAAGTCCCTCTTCGTCCAAAGCAGTTTCTAAAAGCATACCATCCCTTAAATTCTCCGGCGTCCATTTCCCAGGTAAAAAATGATATTTCATATATTTCGCTAACTCATCACTCCCAGATGGCGGGAAAGAATCATCATCTTCACTTTGGTGTAAACTCCAAACGTCATCACGAGGAGCTAAGATAGTGTATGATTTTGATGTATCGTTTACGAGGTGAGATAATGAAACGGAGCGAATGAGTGAGACAAAGTGTGTGCAGTTGAGAGCGAGAAGATATTTTTCTGGGGTGAGTGTAAGTGCGTCTGGAAAGAGGAGGGATGAGATTAGGTGTATGACTCCGTTTGAAGCATAAATATCTGGATGGAGGAGTTCAACTCCGGAGATGAGAGTCCTTGAATCAGGGGTAAATACGATTTGTAATTCATCTCCATTAACGTTTGTCACTAAAAACAATAAAGTTTATTTCATTTCAGGGTGTGACAAAATCAGAATCTTACGATTTGTATTATTCGACCATGTATCTGACCATTTAACTGGTGTTTTCTCTTTTTCCTCGGCTTTCACGGAATGCATATCCAGGACTCGACGGACGTCATCATCAGAAAATTCACTTTCGAGATATAACTTCTCAATATCGTTTAATGTATCCCAAGCCGAGTTTTGAGGGAGAAAATACGTGATGGCTGAACCAGTTTCTATGTGCGCTCGTAATTCTTTTGAGAGTATCTTGGTGAAATATGATAAAGAACTGTGCGATTCGATGAGAGTAACTAAAAAAACCCGCGCAGTCAGTAACTGACTAATCCAAGCAATGTAAAACTCACGAAGATTTGGAGGTGGTTCAATGACATTCCCGATACCAATTAATACACCATTGTCAGCTTTTACTAATGGTCGAATAATTTCAATACCGTCTTTGCCTTCGAAATCTGTATCGACCCAAGAAGCGTTGCCGCTCGCTGCAACACGTATGCGCTGCGGTTCGCCACCTAACGTCCCACCAGGTTTAGGAATCCATGGAGGTGTTGAAGGTGTATGATTACCAGTAATCGGATGCGGGTATAAATAAGTCTTGTGAACCTTTAATTCGTTTGGCAACTCTTCGAGTCTTGTATCCAGTACATGATATAAGAGTTGTTGTCGAAGTTCTTCATGAATATTATCTCTCTCCCCATCATTGAGAAATAAATCTTGTTCTTGATAATACTCGTCGTGATCATATCTATATCCTTGTTCACTTTCCACACGGAACAGTTTGTGCTTCTCAATTGCATCATTCGTCGGCGCGAAAAATGTCACCCCGTTTAAGCGATTGAGCGTTGGAATAAGACGTGTGTTCTGTAATAGCGTAATTAACCGTGTATAATTCTCATCTGCAGAAAGTAAGTCTATCAAAGTCGTTGATGCCGTTGTGGGTTGTAAAGACGACGAGGTGTTGTCATTCGGCGGCTGATGAGGGGTTTGTGTATCATGGTGGTGGTGGTGGTGGTGATCGAGGGCCTGGACGTCATTATTATTTAGGGAAACAAATGGGTGTTGTTGATGCTCGTTGTCAACTTCAGCAAGAACAGAATTTAAAAGAACGATGAGAGTGATGGGCAGCGACAAACGCATTTGAAGGTGCAACGGGTCCCAGCCAGTGTGATGATGTCGAGGGGGGGTGTGTGCAAAGGTCGACGATGGCGCAGGAATGGCCGTCTGATCACGTGTTAGGGATAGATTACGTCACATATTCGCACAATGGTTTTTCCCTTTCTTTTTTAATCAATTTCAAAAAGTCAAACTTTGCGTTGTATTTAGCATAACAATGACGTTTTAAATTTTTGCTCCACCCCAGGGGGATTTCCACCCTAATAATTCAACGGTGAAAAATAAATTCTGCAATTTTGTTAGGTAAAGTGATGTGGATTTTTGGATCAGTAATCGAGCCTTTTTTAATTTCAGTTCTTCATTCTTGTAATTTTTTTTGGGATGCTGTACAACGATCTTCAACTTCTCAATATCAACTTTTTCAATTGCTGGATCTTCCGGCTTTGCGAAAAGAAGATTAAGTACCAGTATGATCGAAGCCCCGGCGGTTCCTGTCAATATTTCAATACCGAGACGTACACTAAAATACATTCAATTGTATTCAACGAACGTACATGTCATTAATAAAATCTAAAAGATGAAAAGGATAGTGATAGGTATGTATGTACGGAGGTGTATAAAACCAGTCACGAATAGCGCGCTGCTTGCATTTCCAATCAGAGTCCACATCTCGTGTTTAGCCAGAGCGCACTGCCCGCAGCTTGACTCTTGAGTGGACTCTGGTGGGGACTAAATGACCTTTTCCAGGGAATTTACACTACGTAGATGCAACATAAAGTATCGCTATCATATCCCAATATTCCCGAACATCAGTCTTACAAGAGAGTGGGTAGAAGGAAGCAAAAACAGTAACGACAAGGAGGTGACAACGATAATCGGCACGTAGAGCCTCCGTGTCACAGCGCCAATTTAGAGTAATCTGTCACGGTATCCTTGGTTCTAGCAGCACCATATGTAGATAGTCTCCTGTCTATTCTATCTATCTATATACTACCGACGACGAACTAACCTGGTAAAGCCTAAGGTTCTGTCGTCACGATTCGGTCTCCACGATGACTTAGAGAGAACAATGACAACCGTAGAAGGAAAATGAGTTTGTTGTTAGTCTGTTGGCCCCTGAACTGTCGAAAAAGAAAGTTCAATCATATAATTGGGTTCTATGCTTTTGGAAAATTTTGTTGATTCAATTCTCAACCTCAGGCAAGTGCTAGCCTATAGAAAATATTCATAGTGAATTGCATAAAAATAGCGGACTGTATAGTGCATCTATGAAACAAAAATCCACCCTCTCTTTCGTAAGTTCTTTTTTCACAGTATCAGTTTCCTTTTCAGACGAAAGTAAATGTCAAATTAGCGCATTCGCCGACCCTAAAAATCCATTTCGAATGCAATATCAACAAACTTACTGAAAAGGGTAAAGCCATGGTAGTGGTCAAATTACCGTGTTCTCAATTCCCATGATCTTTGTCTCTTATATCCACAAAACTATATAAAAAACATACCTGTAGACAGAAAATTTCCTTAGTGTGGATCGACGAAGATCAAAACTCTCACTTGTTCTTAAGCTCTTTAACTATTCATTCAAGCCCCTAAATTATTATTAAGTTGTTGTTTTATTACTTTTTATTCCGACTTTACAGGAGAACTCAACGATCACTGGTGCTTGATCAGTTAATGGCAGATCCTACGGACTGACAAGAACTGAAAATCATCAGGGGTGATTGTTAACAGTACCGGTATACACCTCACAAGGTGATCCATGAGCCTTTTCTTCAAGATTGAACTATTTTGTAGATGTAACTGCTATTTAGAGATTCAGATGCATGTCATTGCATAATTTACACTGACCATATCACGTGTTCGATGGGTCATTCACTTTCGTTTTTGAAAATAGACCTGATACGGCTCGGACACGGTACTACCGCTTGCTTATTTGGCTAAGATTCCCTTTTTGATACTAATTCTCTTTCACTACCGAGGCATAACGTAATTTTCTCAACTTCCATCTTTATCAATAGCAGTTCAGCGACATATTCATATTTCAAAAATCGACCTTTTCTTTTTCTCCTTACTTAGCTTCAGGGTTCGTTTCCGATGCCTTGACATGTGAAGCTATTATCTTACACAAGTGTTTCACTCCCCCTTTCTCTGCATTGTCTGGAAGAAAGAAGCATCATTTGGAACTGCCACTTCTCCCGGTGACAGGCTGTGTCTACCGAATAGAAACCCCCAGAATTCTCTGGAAAAATGTTAATCATTTGGGGTTTTGATTCAATGCATGTTCGATATTTAGGTTCAGTATTTCACTTTCTTTTCGCAGTAACTACAGGCTTTTACAAAGCTAAGAGTCTAATTCAGACTCTTGACAGTCCCAGAGATAATTTGGCTCCGGAATTTGAGTTGATAGTGACATTGAAAGGCGATTTAAGTGGGGGGGGGTGATGGTATTTTGGTCACTGGTGCCATGTGCTTGCTTTAACATCTGTCAAAGTTCCGTGAATTCTCTTTTCCTTTTACCCCATTGAGGAAGAAGTCATTCACCGGTACCGATCCAGGAAGGACGTTGTGGCCAAAAGAACTTGAAAGTTTCCTACTATACCAAATTTGAGTACGCAAAATTGTAATATCCTGACACATTCATGATTAGATTTTGTAGCTTTCGATCTCTTGGAACAAATCACGAACAAGGCCAAAAATAGGTCTAAATAAGCTATGTAATTATATTCAGGGATGTTCAATGTATTTCCCACTGCCACTGTGGCACACTACTGGTTCACTCACAATTTCAAAAAACTGACATACTACAACCTCTATGAGGTAATTTTTTTTCTAGTTCAATAAGTTTTCTTTCCATACGGAACTCAGCCATGTCCAATTATGTAAAGTCCGGGATTAAAGAGATATTCCTTACCGTCAGAACTCCAATGAGTAGCTAGTATTTCTCCTGTGAAACAGACAAGTATGGAAAGTGGATACACGGTTTAACTCCAATATCTAAACAGTAGATTGGTCTGGCAAACTCATCGGTAGATGTTTGACGAAAAATCCCGAGAGAAGTTTTCAGAAGGTTTGATTTTAGTCTGTGCATGTGGATAAAGAAAAAAAAAACATGACACCTTTCGGCCCTGCTAAAACCCCGCAAATTTACTTGATCTAGTAGCTCACCCCATTTTATTTTTATTCTCGTGTGTACTATGGCGTGTACCATCTGGAGGTGGACGCTTCCTGGAGGTAAACGCTGTCTGGAGGTGTACGAGATCTGGAGGTGGACGTAGGAGATGCTCCAATAATAGCGAAGCGGTGCAAAATATCATAATCAGTCAAGGGTCAATTGTGTAATACAACATACAGCAGCTCTCCTTTTGCTTTTGTATATAAATACCCTCATACTAGACTCGATGGAACGACATCCTCATTCCAACATCTCCATCCTACAGCAAAATGTCTTCTCCATTCCCCCCAGGTGCATACAAAATCGTCAACTATGAAAATGGTAATATCAACGCTGTCAACACTCCGTCCGGATACTCCCCTGTCGTTGCAGATTCCGAATCTGCTATTGTACGTTTAATCAAAATTCTTTGCACCGTACTCTTACCAAATGTTCATACTATGTAGTTCACAGTTTCAACTCCTGAACCCAAGTCCACTGATCATCTCGGATTTCATGTCCACCACTTGGTCAATATTCGCAAAGAGGGACGACCTGCCAATTTGAGCGTCCCCATTATTGTGGGAACAACTCTCCCGCCGGGCGAGAGCGGGAGAGTCGTTCTCTTTGACACTGCAGTTCCTAGTACATGGTGTATCCACTCATCCAATGATGGAGAGACCAATAAATACTTGTATGCTTCGCATATTATCGCAGAAAGTAAATAATCTCATTCCATACCTAGGATTTACTCTAGTCGCTATGGGACGACGGAGCATGGGCCATGCCATTGGCACCTCGAGAGCTCTAAAAAGGGCACTAATGTGTGTCCCTTTTCTCACTACTTATGTGTTTCCGAGTCATACAGTGCTAACACTTTGTCAAGGTGATTGTCAATGCTGATCAAGCTCACCCAATTAATGTAGCGTTGCGTGGGCACATCAGTGCAGGCAGTCAGGGTGAGGTCTCTCTCAACAACCTCACCCAGAAATTAAAGGGGTTAGAGAAGCATCACTCCGACTGCTTCTGGCATTTCTATAAACAGAATTAAGGAAACGATTTCCAATTTCGTACTCGAAATCACCGAATAGTATGTATATATGTACGTACGGGAGTCATCCCTGTATTTTTGTGTTTGTTTTCACATGTTTTATTTTTTTGCCAATATTCAAAGACGTAAAATTCGTCTTTTATTCATGAACTTAAACTTAAATTACAGGAGAACGTTGATCAGTCGTGGATCGAAAAGAAGACTCTTAAATTTGTATTTTCCTCATGGTATACAACCCAAATGAGATAAAATCACGAGTGAGGCGAATTGACACTGATAATACTTCTTCTCAGATCTGCCTGTGGTATGATCTTCCTTCCGACTTATTACCCATCCCACGCATTTGTTTTGATTCAGAAATCCAAAGTTCTGGATTCTAAGAAATGCCATGTTAAAAAGAACTAATGAATTTGGTTAAGATCCAAACTTTGTCCGAACAAAAATGTGTTTGTATGAAGAATAATGACAACCGTTGAAGGAAAATGAGTCTATTGATGAACTATCCCAAAAAGAAGAAATTTCAATCATCTATGCCTTTTGAAACGCTTTTGCCCATGGTTCAACCTCGGCCCAGCTTACGTATGGAAAGGTTCGACAGTGAATTGCATAGAATGAATTGCACCCATGAAACGGAAATTTAGTTAATCTACCCTCTCTGTCGTAAGTTCCTTTTTCACAATATCATGTTTTTTTTTTCAAAACTTTCTTACTTATACAGATTGTGTGTCCGGGGGTTTTCCGCTCGTGGTGCTCATGATAAACCTTTCAAGTCACATATGTTTCTCCCCAGACGAAAGCACAAGTTGCCAAAGACACACTGGGTCAGTTACAGCGTATGCTCCAAGGTGTGTTCTTATTATTATTTAGATTCAAGAAACCATGATCAAGTTTTGTATTGGTAGTCATGATTACGGAACGATTAGTAAACTCTTAATATTTCGTCGAATTTTTTGATTAGGTATATGGGCGATCGCGACTAAAGAGTAAGCTAGCCTAAGGCGGATAGGGTCCAAACTGCCAAACCTTTTGTCGAATGAAGAGAGTCTTTTAATTGCAAAAATCTATCCCCGAAAAGTGTACATTATCAAATATTCACACCTGTACGGGTGCGGGTGTGTCATTCGGTCGGTCGATATCGTAGCGTCCACGGTGTCCACCATCTCATCTGGCTAAAAATCCGATTCTCCTTCCCGAGTGCCAGTGTAACGAAAAACTCTCACATTCCTATATCTTGATGAAAGAATTAAACTTTGTCTTTCAACACAAGCTGCGGACGCAGTGGCTGAAAGTAAACGAATCCCCATTCATATTAATACCCGTTGTGGTCAGGCCCCTGGACGTCAACGGTTATTACAAATAATTCTGTCAAACTCTCTTCTAAGAAGCTTATTAACCCCCGGCTGATGTTTCACAGAAGAAGAAGAAAATGCTCGACATTAAGAAAAGCTGGACGAATGCAAGTTGCAGGGAAGTAAAATAGAAACAAAAACTACTTTTTCGGTAACTTCCTTTTGTTGTCAAACTGATTGCAACCCTCACCCCCCCCCATCCGCTCAATATTAAATATTTCCAAGGATTCGACGTTATATTATAAATTGCCATGGATAAATCTATCGATATTTTGTAGCAATGTCGGAGCGGTTATGCTTTTTACCTATAGTGGCGGAACTTTTTCTCCACGTCGTGTGCAGTGGGCCCTCTTTAGATGGTGATATTAGTGCAGGTTACCAGCCATTCTGGCGCACCTTCTTAAGACAATCTTCTCTATTTTTACTTTGCTTGAAAAAGCGTTTCTCTTCTCCATGACGACTCAGACGACATCCAAGGGGTGGAAGGAAGAACCATTGATCATATTAATTTGCTATTTTCCGAAAGGATTTGCGAACCTCTGTTTTGTATATCAAATACAAATACACGATTTATTACGACGTCAGAGGGAGGACGTCATATAGTCTCGCCGGTGGTTTCGGTCAGGCCCAGATATGGAGGATCCAATATAATCTACCACGTGTGAGGGTGAGGTGGATTTTGTCTCCTGGACCTGGAGAAGCCTAGAGATGACATACACCCTTCTCTTGCATTTCTAAATATGCTGTATCATAGGTAAGGGCTACCCGTGAACCGCTGCCCTTCAGTTAGCTCTTCGCTTAAATCCGTCCATAGCCTGTAACCCACCCACGTAATAATTGCTTCCCATACCCGCGCGCTGTCCGATTCAATTCCCGTTCGGAGATGCTGGGTAATATAATCCTTCCACAGCAAGGTTGCAAATCCCGGCTGTCGCATTTTGTAAATACATGAGACGAGATCATATCTTATGGTTGTAAAATGTATCATATACGTATGCAACAGTGCTTATGCCCCTTGATTAGGTTGAGAGAGATGTCAACAAGATCCGAAAGAGCAGTGAATTACGCCAACCACACGCCAACCAACGATGGTTTTACCCATATGCATCCGGCGGATCAAAATTTGGGTAAATTAAATCGATATGCAGTCTGAACGTGGAATATACTCAATGCGACGTGCAATATGAAACGTTAACCTTGATGCGAATTCAAAACATTTTTAATTTTTAAGCAGGATACAATCATATATGACTCTTAAAGAGGAAAAGGAAAAACCAAGGTCGGAACTAACTCCTGTGTTCTTAAAAATCATCGATAACCATGCCAGCGGCTTTGTTGAACCATGTGGAAGGAGACAAGGTGCCGCCCAAACCTTAGTTGTGTGTCAGATTATGTAATCTGGAAACCCGGTTACTGCTATGACCGACATCCGTTAAGCGGTTAAGAATACATCACGCCCTTTGCTGAAAACCCCAAGAACGCTTTTTCCTCCTCCCCTCCTGACTGCCACCATCCCCATCCCCTCCTTCCTCCCCTCCTTTCCCTTCCCTTCACAGCCACTGGTGAAATATCAAATTAAATGGCGACCATGTCACAATTACCACTACCACCACCACTTCCATTCTTGGGAGGAGGTTATCCAGGAACAGACTGTAGTACCTTCGGTGACGAACCAATGTTAACCTCGTTCTCGAATCATCATCATCTACCACTACCACCTCCAGACTTGCATTCACTCGATCCTGATTCTTCTCTACTCTCAAATTCAGAGAGTAATTCTTTTTTCGGTTTTCTCGAAAATTTTGAATGGGATTTTGATCCTGTCTTACCTGTCGGCTTACCCGTATTCAGCAGCCACAGTGCATCATTAGATAATAATAATCCTACTACTACTACTACTACTATTCCCGACGATGACATGCACAACATACCACGATCTCCAACACCACCACATCATCGTCGTAAATCACAAGAATCGCGTCGTCCGAGTTCGAAAGCTAGTTCAGGAACATCAACTTCATCTCCTCCTCATCATCATCACCATCATCATCATCCACATCATCTACACAACACTTCACGAAATAAACCATTACTTTCAACACCTCAAAAACGACTTAATCATATCATGTCTGAACAGAAACGGCGTAATGCTATTAGGGATGGCTATGCAACTTTAAATAATATTCTCGCACCAGCTGGCGCACCTATAGGTTCCGGTTTACCTACCCGAGGTCGACCTAAAGGAAGCGGTTCACGCGCTAAAACGGCTGGCGCTAAAGGGAAGAGTGGTGTATTGTTTAGAGCTGTTGAATATTGTAAATGGTTGGAGGAAGGTTGTGAAGCTTTAAGGAGAGAAGTTGAACGGATCGAGTTGGCCGCCGGGATAGACGGAAACGTTAATTTGTGACTTTTCTTTGGGTTTTATTATTATATTTGGGGGAGTTATCTCCTTCTTTCATTCTGTATTATTATCCACTCCAAACTAGGATTTTTTTACCCCATCGAATCCTCGTGTTTTATCATTCTTCAAAGTTTCTCTTTGGCATTATTTTATTCCTTTTTCCTCCTCTTTCTTTTTTTCCCCCCCCTTTTTACGACCTTTAACTACGAAACCCTGTGCATCCATTGATTGTAAATAATAATAACTCGACGATATCATCGTCCATTTACATAACCATCGTAAAAAAAAATTGTATTGTCCAGCTGTGTTCCAATCAATTATTACAAAACACAGTAAATATAAATAGGATGGGGGAGTGAAACTAATGCGAAGGTGGTCATAAATACGTAAACACTAGCTTTTTTTTTCCTTCATAAATTTAAAGCTTGGAGTAAGTTGGTCGTATTGGGAGTTCCAAGTCCTGTAACCTAGTAGAAAAAAAGGTGATCAGTTGTTACTCGTGGAATGGAAAAAAAGACTTTTTTTACAGGATCCCAGCCAGTCGTCGCCTATACCAGAGAAAGGTTAAAACTTCAAAACATAAGAAAACAAAAAAACTTACCGAAAACCCATCTGTTCCACATCTAGAATTAGAACCTGAAAAACATTAAATCCCCCAAAAACAAAATGGATAAAAAAGCCCTTTTTCTTACCATTCGTAATATCCGTAACAACACCCGATTGATAATAAAGAGTAGGATTGAGAAAACCAATAGGACTTCTACCAGCTGCTAAAAGACCTCCGTTTAAATGTGCAACGATAGCGGCTACGATAGATGCAGAAAAAGAAGTTCCTGAACCCAATTGTAGATCCCCTCCTATTATTGAAGGTAGATTTGTTCCTTGTACTACGATATCTGGTATCCCTCGTCCTTTCTGTTTAAATAATAATCAGGGAGGGAGGGGGGGGATGTACAAAGGCTCTGGTTCTTACAGGGTTGAACAATCCCATATTCGTTGTTCCCAATTTATGTAAATACTCTCGAACAAGAATATGTTGGTAAGGAGGTGTTGTGAAATAATTGGAAAAACCGCCGTTTGTAAAATTTGCTCCGACTTCGGGTATTCCGGATGTTGATCCAACCTACCCCCGCTTTTAGAGAACCAAAACAGAAGTTGAGGGGGAACAAAACACTTACTGCAGTCACCCAAGGACAACTAGCTGGGAAGGTTACTTGAAATGATGTACATTGTTGTTCTTCTGAAGGTTGTTCTCCTGCTACACCTCCATCACCGGTTGCGACGATAAGGGTTACTCCACGAGCAGTTAATTGCATCAAGTCCTGGCATAACATGCTTTTTTTTTGTCAAGTCAAATATTGAATTTTTTTTTGGGGGGAGGAAACTAACTCGGCGGTATCTTGAGGAATATCAGCTTCATTAAACCCTAAAAAAAAAAAAAGATGAAAAGAGAACAAAAAAAAAGAGAGAGAGAATTACAACTCACCAAGACTTGTACTCAACACTTTAGGAGGATCTTCATTATCCAATAACGATTGTACAAGATCGATGAATCCATTCATACTGGTACTATCAATGGAATAAAAACTTGTATTAACGGATGGTGCTAATGCTATAACATATTCAAACTCTGAATCCTGGACGAGAGTGATATACAAGATTGTTACAAAAAAAGTTTTTTTTTTTTTGGTAACTCACCGCTTCTTCTTCTGAAGTTGATGACACATCAGATATTACTGGCGGATTTGATAACAGGGCAGAGGCGTTCAAATCAGGGCGGAAGTCAGTTAGAAATGCCTATGAGAGATTATCTAAGTGTGTAACTTTGAAAAGCATCAAGGACTGACTTGAATATCACTTTGTTGTGGAGGTTGAAATCCGGTAATAGCTATTGAATTATTTGGATGAAGGGTTGGTATGGGTGGAATGTTGTACGATGATTGAACTGTGATTACGGACGGGATTTAGACATTTTGTTTTCTGTTCTCCTTTTCGAGAGGGGGAGGGGGAACTCACGGCATGCAGGAAAAACCGATGAACTTGTGCAATTTCCTGATATAATACCCGATACGATAGCTTGAACATCATGATTTGAAGTACTCGAATTTGAAGAAGAATCTCCAAAACCTCTACCACCCGAGCTTTTTTTTTTTTTAAAAAAAAAAAGAACTCAAAAAACGATTCAAAATAATAATTTATACAATAAAACTTACCGCCCGATTTGAACATTGATAAAAGAATTCCCCACTAATAACTTTGACGGTACAGAAACGTTCTGTGCACTAACAGAAGTTTCACCCGTTAACGTATTATTAAACACTCCAATATTTGTTTGAAATAAATCATTCGCTTGTTGAACTGTTAATGATAATTGGATTTGATTTCTTGTACTTGTACTGGATGAAGGTGGAATGTTGTTGTTTTTTAACCATGAATTGACTACTTGGTTGATTTCGGGGTTGGGTGCTACTAACGCGTCGACCTAAGGAGCTATATAATTAGTATACCAAAATTAAAGAAGGAAAAAATAGCTTCTTAACCTCTTGTTTAGTAGGATGTTGACCAAACTGTTTCGAACCAGGTACAGTAGCAGCCATAATCCTCGCCGCTAAAGCAGTTTGATTATTCGGAGGAAAACTCAATCGTATCTTGACCATATCCTTCGGATTCGCCGGTCCTTGAAAAGTAGTTGTAGTTGCAAGTTCTTTAGGAAGAAGAACTCCATTAATTGTCCGAATGACCACTCGTTTCTCTCTTAAAGGCACAGAAGAAAGTAATGAAAAAAATAGAATAAAAGAAATGCATGTGAATGAAAGAGCATTAAGTTTAATTAATGTTTGAAGACGATTCAGATGACCACCCATTTAGTGAAGAAGGTAAAAAGAAAGAAAAAGGGATGGGTTAGAGGAGGAGGGGGAGGGGGATATGATAATAATAATGATGATGATAATGATAGATGGATTGCCACTCTTGAGCCGTCGGGGAACTTCTTTTTTTTTTTGTTCGGTGTAAACTGCCCGTTAATCGTCAAGCCTCCTGAATGCTATGTATGGGGTGAAAAAATCACCTGGGCTGTGGGTGGCTGGAACTAAAAAAACTATATTTCTCTTTTCTCCTTTTTGATAAACGGGGATCTTTTAACGTATAACATAACCCATTGACAGGGTATGAGATAGTGGCTGAAAGTGGGTGTGGGACGGACTGTCATGGCCGACGACGTCTAGAGGGTTTGTTTAGATTCCACAAGTAAGTATGTAGTATGTAGTAGTATTAATATCGACCTTTTTCTTCATCTTCTTGGAATTCTGAGATCCACAAAACTCTAGACAGTCCTGTGCATGTGCAGTGTTCGATTTTTGACCAAGGGTTGATTGCGAAATAATAATGTGAAAGAATGATGGGATCAAAATAGAGGGATCCCGTAAAATAATCTTCGTCCCTGTAAATAGAATGAAAATGTCTATGCATACATCATAGCGTCGATCCATAATAATAATAGGTATCTTGCTTGATATGGTTTGTCGAACCTCAACCTCAAGACTTATGTATACAACGTGGGGGGAGGATCAATAATCAATATTTGTCATAAAAATCTACATTTATACACCACCTTCGAGATAAACAAAGAAAGAAAGAAAGAAAAAAAGCTGTTAGAAAACAGACATAAAAGGAAAAGGCCGATGTAAAAAAAAAAATAAAAGTTGCGGCGATTTATTACATTACAAGAATATGTGGAGGGGGGGAAAGAAATGCGAAAGGGGAAAGATGCATTTTGGACGAAGTTTCCAATAAAAAAAAAGTATGTGCAAAATGGGAGGAGGAAAAAATGTGTGCGAAATAATAAAATGTTTGGATATGATGCAAATATTTTAGAAAAAGGAGAAAGAGGGTAATAGTAAGTGGTAAGTAGTAATAGTAAGTAACAATAGAAAATGGGTAAAAAAATGTGGATTTGAGTATAATTCTCTCATTTGTCGTAACCAACGTAATATTGTAAATTTGGAACCAGCCCCCCACCCCAAGACCCTCAATGCTTTGTGATGTGTTTCATTCAATTCGTCAGAACTAACCCAGATATATTTTTTCAAGTCGTATCGTGTTTCGAAATTTCACTCTCTGACCCAGTTCTAAAACTTCCGGTTTTGTTTCGGACCTATAAATAAATCAGTCCTTTTAGCACACACACGTGTGTTATTACAGGTTTTTACATACCTCTAATCTCGGTCTTGATAATAAAACCGAGGTATATCCTCCCCCTTCATTATTACCATATCCTAAACTAATTTCGCTCGAAGAAACTGGGATACCAGTTGGAGTACCTAGCATAAGATGATCTTGCCGATTCAACCCCCCGGCCATTGATGGATGATAATTGTCGTCATCGTCGTATGGCGTTGGCGGGGCAGTGGTGGTGGTGGTGGTGTTCATATCAATAGTCGTATTTGGTAATAATAATGGTTGATTAACGACACTTTTTGCTGCTGTCGTCGTGTTGTTGTCATGACCTTCGTGAGAACTACCTGAACCGGGTAGACTTCCTGCTGGTGAGATACCTGATGGGTAGGTGTGTGGGTATGAATAGCCATTACCGTTACCACCATTACCATTTTTAGGTGGTATAGTAGGAGGGAGATGAAATGCGGGTGGGAATGATTGTAATAGAGATGCATGACCTTGACTGTGACTGTCGTCAGATGAACTTGCACTTCTCATACTACGGCGAACGTTGAAAGCTGCTGTTGGTGGGTATGTGGTCGCTCCTAATGAACCGGGTGGTGAATGAGATCGAGAAGTAGGTTCATAACCATTATAACCTTGTGTTGACACTGGAGAATAGATAGCAGCACTACCTAGTGAAGGCGAACGAGTAGCTCCCTGAGTTGGATGACCGATTAACTCTTGTCTAGAATTAAAAGTTGAACTATTCGTTCCAGTCCCAGTTCCCGAACCTGAACCATTGGTCCCATTACTAGACGTACGGGGAATAGCGGTATAAGCAGGATAAACACCAGGTAGTGGTTCACTAATAATACTAGTAATCGGAGTACCATCTTCAAAATATTGTTCATGACCACCACCAACACCATGACCATGACCACGTTCGTTCATCGGTGTTTGATTCGGAGTATCTATAAAAGGTGGATGAAGGATACCGGCTGCCATCATGGCGGCTGTTGCGGAATCTCTTTCCATATCGTCCCTCCGTCTTTTTCGGCGATATGCAAAAATTATCCATCCTATTAGTGATAATACTGCCAAGCCACCGATGGTCGATGCGGCTGCTATTGCGCGGGTGTTTACACTTGAACTGGAAAAAAATTATTATTATTATTATTATTATTAAAATTGGGGTAGGGGAGCCACTTACTGTCCTACAAGAGTATTCGTACTCAAAGTCGGATTCGCCAATGTAGTCGTAAGTGTGACAACTTCACCACCCGGTTGAGTCGTTGTAATAATTCTAGTTGAAACGGCAGCAGTAACCGGACCAGGTGCACCTGCACCATGCGGTGGTGAGAGAGAATTAGATGATGACGTAGTGCCTACTCCAGATGATGTAACGGGTGTGACTGACCCTGAAGGGGACAAGGACGAACCTGATGATAACGGGCCATCTGTCGATCCGGATGGAGAGGATGATAATGGGTTTGATGAATTCGAATTACTTTGAGTCGGAGAAGTAGGGTCATTTGAAGGAAGAGGAGAAGGAGAAGGCGAGGAAGAAGAAGAAGAAGACGGAGGAGGCGGCGGATTTGATTTTGAAGGCGATGGAGAGGATGATGTCGGCGGTGGTGGATTTGACTTTGTTGATGTAGGGGAAGTGGTAGGCGGAGGTGGAGGTGGGGGAGACGAGGATGAAGAGCTCGTTGGAGGTGGTGGTGGTGGGTTCGAAGTAGACGAAGATGGACTCGGCGTAGTACTTGATCTAGAAAGGAAAAAATAATATAAAACCATGATTAGGTTTTAAAAGAAAAGAAAAGAAAGAGCACTCGAACGTTGGTTCTTCAGTTGAAGAAGAGGAAGGAGAGGACATGGTGTCGAAAACGGTTTGTGACGGGGATAATGATGATGATGATGGTGATGGTGATGAAGTACTAGTACTAGTACTATTCGTGGGCATAAAAGTTGAGGAATTTCCCGCACTGCTGCCAGTACTAGCACCCCCCGTTCCGGTACTCTCTAAAGAGGAAGCACGCGATTCGGACGACTTGCTGGTGATATTATTAGTTGTTATTATCTGAATGAGGGAGGTGGTCTGAGAACTGAAGGTGAGGAAGGATGTCAAAAAGGAACCGTTCGTCGCGGAAGAAATCGAAACGTTCGTTGCTGTTGTTGTTGTCGTTGTCGTCTCCAGAATGGTAATATAAAAATCATTCAAAAAGGTTTCCCCCCTTGGCAAGGAATAATATAGTAGTAAGCGGAAATCTCCAGGGGGCTAAAATTCCCTTATAATAAATTGAAAGGGTATGGTATGTTCGGCAATTTTTGGCCCAAAGAAAGAAAAAAATAAAACAAACTACGAAAAGAATGTCGTCAGTGATCGGTTTTAAAGATATCGCGGATAAGCACGGCCGGGACGTCAGCGCGAAAAAAAAACCCAGCAGTTTGAACCACTGGAGAGGCGATATTATTTATTGTAATGGAGCCCGTAATATATCAAAAATTTAAAAATTTGGGGAAAAAATATTATTCGAAGAGGATACGGGTGGAATGGTTTTTTTTTTAAAAAAGGAATAAAAATAAAAATAAAATAAAATCTCACTGGCTATTAAGGAACGCACAGCGCAACTGGTGTGTGGGATGGGTAGATCGTGGTAGCAAGTAACGTCAACGTCCGTCTTTTTTTAAGAGAACTGAGACTAAAACCATATAACCATTTATTTACTTTGACAGGCAAAAAAACAGCCGGTACATTTATACCGGAGGGAAAGCCCTGGTAATTTATCGTTTTCAGTTTCTCTTATCAGTGATTTCGTATATAAATCCGGAAGTGCTCCCAAATTCGGCACTGTCCCTCCATCATATCGTGTCATGGTGCACAGTCGCCTAAAGGCACGTTGTAATTATGATCATGATTGACAGCGCCTTCGTTTCTGTACAAACTCTCAAATCCAATTTTAGCTTCTTAGCCTCAACTACTTACCCGGCCGGGTCTAGGGCCCTCCCTCCCTCAGCTGTATACATACATAATATCCCTCGCGATCACTGGCTTTTTGCGAGGGAATAATGAAATCAGACAGGGTTTTATTATTATTTAATGAATTTAACGAAACCTCTTCTCTTTTAAGGTATGTATATCTCTATATTCTAACTAGTTCACAACAATTCAATGAATCCAGTGTTTGAGAAAACAGTATACAAAATTACGAAACATAGGCATGTGGTGCGAAAACGTTTTATTATTAGAACAGTTCTGGCCCGGGCTATGCTTGAACGAAAAAACTCCCAAGGGCCAATAGGTCATCGTCCTTTCTTTGTCCTGTCCAACCATATCCTTTCCCCTTTTTTTTTTCAAGAATCGAGGACCAATATATGTTATTCAGATTCTATTAGGCCAAGTGGGTAACACTAACAACACACTTTCACATACGATTCTCTACTTTCATAACGCTCATTTCTCTATACAATACTTTTCTTCTTAAGGCTTCGAGTCTGTTTTCGTTCATGAAATATCAAAACCATCATTGGCGTCTCAAGTTCGCCACGTTTCACAACTCAACTTTGTGATTTCAAACGCCTTTTTTTTCCTCCCAGACCCAGACTTGTTCCGGACAAGCTGTCACGGTTTTAAATACTACCGGTGATCATACTTTTTTGAATTTAGGTAGGTCAGAGAGGTACCATCACTAACTCACTCACTCGTCGCCGCCATCGTAGTTGAGCTTTTTGTGTGTACTACTAGTGTTGTACACAGCGCATCGATGCCCCCAAAAGAGGTTAATGCGAGCCTCGCGATTCAATATCGGAATAACGCTTCCCCATATTCATACCCATAATTAATTCATTACCCGCAACCGAACCGTATCACAATTACATTTATTCAATGGAATCGAAGAAATGGACAATGACGGCAAGACAAAGAGATAAGGATAGAACGCGCGGGCATTCTCCGAAGGGAAGCCGTCAAGACGTTACGGTACGGGGTCGTTGCTATTAAATACGCTTCTATCATACATACAGGAAATTACGGGACGGTAATAATCTCAGAAAATTACACGGTTATATGGTTATTTGTCGCATAAAAATGGTTCCGATTATTGCGAATCCAGGAGAATTAGCGTTTTGGATTCCTGGTGCGAAAAGAACGGCGAAGCCGACGACCCTTCTTGTCGATTCAATTATCTAAATTCAATACATGGTACCATTGTTCCTTGATACAATAGGACATGCAAATAATAATAATAATAATAATAATAATATCGCACACATTCAATTATAAATTATGATAATGATCGCAATTGTTTGCCGTAATAAGGGTCCGACAATACATAAAATATCGAGAGGAATGCAACTTTTTTGGTGTAGAGTATTACGACAAAGAGTCCATGGCTCAATCTCCGCGTTCCGGATCGATATCGTCGCATATAGAGTGGTAATACATTCCGTTTTGTTTTCATTAATTTTAGTTTTTCTTTTTTCAATAACGCGTCACAGCATAGAGTACACGAGGAATTGTTTACATCAATACCAACCACTAATACACTATGACACGACCTCCTTGATTTGATGTCAATAAACCTTTTTCAAATGCGAATAGGACAGGAGGATATACAATATTCCCTTTTCATATATTTCATTGATCTGAGCACGGAACGGTTTAGGTTTTGGTGAAAACCGACATTCGTCGTTATTGGAATACAAAAATATGTATCTATCTGCTTCGAGTTCTAGGGGTTTGCAAACTGTCATAAACTGACAGAAATATAAATAAAGATAAGGGGGTAAAAGTAAAACAGCGTGACTTGTATATACCAAGGTCACCCAGCCCAACAGGTAAGGCCTTTATGCAATAAACTAAAAAGAGCATACATTCAGCTGACCGCTTTTTTGCTTATAGAGGTGGTCGGACTTCTACGCTTGGCTCTTGTTTTTTGACATTTTCGTCCCGGAGATATCTGATTCCTGATTGGGAGGTCAACGTACCTACTACCCGGATCCGCGATGACACCTTTGGGGCACGGAAACTCACCGTCTGGCTATTACGGTGGTCATTGGACGGAACAAATTTTCCTAGACTCTCAAAGAGGGGGCCGTTTTTCCTGTTGAGTAAAAATCAGTTGTGTCGAAAATAAGGTTGGATCGCAAATCCCCGGGTCGAATAATTGGGTGAATTGGCATTACAAGGCGGAGTCATCGGAATCGGGGAAAATGCCATTCGTCCAATGTGTCCATGATTTCCTTTCACACAGATCATATCGTATATCTATTACCTACGATCTACGGACTTTCTAAACCCGGACCCGAAGTAAATTTTTGGAAATTCAAAATCACGCGAGAAGTCAAGTTCCGATTTTGAAATCGAGACCGTGTGGCGCAGTTCCACCTTCAGGGCGATTATCTCAAAAAAAAATCGGGGAAAAATGTTTTTTCACCTTACCCTTTCATTAAATGAACCTCTTAAGGTTAATTTGTTCGCATACCTATTATGGAATTGCAATGTCTTGGGGGAACATCCGACATCACTTGGCTATGACTCGTTTTATCCTCTTCGCAGTATTGGACCTAACCCACCCCATACCTTGACCTATCCCGCTTCGTAACATGAGACGTATTTACTAGTTCTCTCACAGGAACTAGTACTAATCTTTTTAAGAAGTCGGTTTCGTTCCAACTTACAAGAAGTTCAGCCAGGCAGCTCGAGGTCTCCTTACAGGTACTTCTGCTGGATAAACTTTTGAAGATCTGTGGCAATTCCACATACCTATATCACATTCTCTATGATTATTATTTGTCAGAAGCACTATACACTTGAAGGAGGCCGGTACCAACGGTAATTCTTTTATGATTCTACTGAATCCCGCTCTAAAATTTTTCCAGGTCAGGTTTTTTTGATAACGCTATACAACTTGCACTTTTTTTTACGTAAAAAAACGTGGGGATAATGTCTATTATCCGGTGAATCCATCACAGATGTGAGTTGGACAATTACTCACCACCAATGGCAAAAACTGGCGGATCTCACTGTTAAAGCGCACCATTACAATTTGGGTGGTATGATATATTTCATAGCAAATGATTCATTAAGCTGGCATTTTGGTATAACCAGTGTGATAATAGTTCAAGGCCCGTTCACGAAGTTTTTTTCTTCTGCATTTTCGCTAGCTGGTTACTAGTAAGTAAGCTGGAATGAGACTGTTATAGTATTTCACATCCAGCTATATAAAACAGACTCCTGTGAGGTTTTTCTCTTTCAAAAGTGGACCAATACTTGTGTATTGCTTAGCCGCAAAATCGAAGTTTAGCTAATATCACATTCCCGTCAATCGTTCTTCGGCTCCACCCGAATTACTGTAATATCATCATGCTATATCCAAATAACGAGAATTATTCCTCAAAACTTAGAGCGATTATAATATTATGTTTTACGCGCTGTTCGGTGTCAATGAGTTTACACACTTTCGGAAATCTCTACCCAAATTACGTTTCGCAGAAAAGTAAAGATGGGAGGGTATCGGGTAGGTAGACAGTCCGAGGTTATGTTATGGAACAAGAAAAAAAAAGAAGGGACGAAGAGAGGACAAAACGAAAGGAGAAGGGACACTTTACAGTGGATGGGGATGGGGTTACAAAGAAATAAAGGTATGTGAAGTGTTAAACAAGTGACATTATTTCAATGCCCGAATAAGCGGAAAATCAGGTAGAGCGATGAACCGGTGAAACGGATGGCGGATAGGACAGCAAGCGAGTAGAACAGTAGTGCCAAGTATGGGTTGAATACTGCGCCTTGTGTAGGTGCAACATGACGCGCAACCCAATTCGAGAATGCAGTCGACTATTCAAAATCATCAGTTTATCAATAACACGTTCCATCAATCGTAACCACACGCACGGTAAACACAACAATCATAACCATGTTTGTTCCAACCCAAGCCAAGACGACGTTAGTACGAGAATTACGATCATGATCGGCCTGTTTCGTAGCAGCATCACGATGTTCCCTCTCTTTTGGTGGTGGAATGCGTAAAGCAGCGCGACTAGCAGCCCACATACTATCGACATCTTCACGAACTGTTGGGATTTCTACTTCGATTACTTCTTTTCCATCTGTATTTTTGACTTTCTTTGCGCTTCCCAAGTCTTTGGTGGCACCGTTGTCACCTTTCGTACCCCAGGTTACGTCGTGCAAATTGCACATGGCGTACATCACTATTTTATACCTGTTAAAAACGTTCATTAATCGTGGAGAGAAGAATATGACATACTGAGAATGTTGACATCTGTTTTTAAGAATAGTTAGTTGGACATGTTCCGGGCCATCTGATATAAGACGGGAAACTTACATGTCGGCAAAAGGAACATGTATTGAAGGAAACTGGTGAACATGTGCCATCTAAAGAATCCACAATATCAGCTATGTACTATCATTGTAAGATAAGTATATTGTAACATACGGTTCGAGGTGAATGATCGAGGAGAAGAGGTACAGCCCATAAGTGGCGGCGAGGGAGATGACCTAAACAACCTAATAAGGTTTTGCTAAATATGATGTGAAATCAAACGTACAATTTCACGGAAAGCTCCATTGGTTTCAATAAGACTGGAAAGGGGAGTTCCATTAGCGCATGTGCACGGAAAAAAACAAGCTAGAAACGTACTGTCCAATGTTTTTCCAACCAGCGGCAGTGTGAGGAACTTCGAGGAAGACTGTCCAACCAGCACACCAAAGCGTAACACAGTTTACAAATCCAAACAGCACGATAGCCAGACTGTATATCCATTTCGAACCTTGAGGTCGATTACCGAGCGAACATACAACAATCACGAATAATAGAGCGATATAAAGCTGTAAATCAAATAAAGAGTCAGGCTTAGAAAAGAAAAGGTGTTTTTTTTGTGTACCTTAAGAATAATCTCGAAAATATCTTGACCTGCACCTTTAGCCAAGAAATTGAATGCATCTTTGGCAGAGTCTGACGTAGCCGATTGAACAAGGAAGAAGAAAGCCAAGTAAAAGTTGGCCAGTGAAGTCCAGGTAAAGAAGAGTTGTACAGCGTTGTAAATGAACTCGAACTGTAAGACAATTTTGCGGAAAAAGTTTTGACCTGATGTCCAAATACGGAAGAAGAAAATGGTAGCATGGATGGCGGCGAATAATGAACCGTTCAACCATCGACGCCGTTGACTTATCAGTTCGGGAACGGTGGTTGGTACATCGGTAGCGGCTTTGGCACTCTTCACATAACGCAACCTGAATGGGCATGTTAGAGAAAAAGAAACGAGGTAGGGTAATAGCACTTACACCCAACCTTCACGTTTCTTCGTTACGATTTCAAAGCAGAGGATACGATCTAGAGACAACAACGATCAGTAAATCGAAGACAAGCCGCAACTATTAACAAACCTTCAGCAAGGTACATGTTACGTTCTATAATGTTCTTAAGTATCTATCATATAATAATTTATCGTTAATCTAACGTACCGAAAAGACCGGCGGAAGCACCTCCAGAGTGCATTGCTTCACCCTTGAAGTAACTGGCAAGCGGACCATTACCATCGGGGCCGTTCAAAAGGGCTTTGTAGCGATAAGCACTGAAGGCACCGGGAAGTACACTGATGTAACCAAAGACACTCTACAATGTAAACGTCAGAATAAAAACCTTGGATCTTCAACGATGGTGTTTTTCTCACCTCAAGAGGTTTGTCAAGAATGTTGGACATTTTATACTACCAAGACGGATAAGTTACCGCATATAATTCAGTATACAAAAATACTCACTTCAAAGTTCTGTGACGCCGCAAGGGGACTAGTCAAGAGAAGCGAGCATCCACGACCGTAGTCAACGCAGATCCTGAAAAAGTATAAATATTTTCCTTTGAGTACAACCGAGTGTCAATGCTTACTCTCCACAAGCTCCACCAACGTTGGAGTGTTTATCGAAACACTTCCAAAGCTCATAAATGGAAGTACCGGTAGGTTTAGTTCCAACATCAAGGAGGACGCAAACGTTGGGTTTGATCAAGGGACCAAAGGCGTTAAAGAACCAACGATGACTGTTAAGTTTCTTCTTATTTTGTTCTTTCAGACAAAAGAGTATTTGGACGGGACAGGCTCCGGAGGATACTTCACCGTTGGCGCTAACGACAACTTGAGACGTGTACCTGAAACCACATGAGAAGACGCCAATGAACATTAGTGAACCAAATATACTCGAATATATGGGCGGTAACGTCTTTTCCGCCAACTGAATCTTTGGCTATACCTTCTTGGTAACATCCCATCAGATTAAGAACTTGAAGAGTCCGTTTATTGACTTTGCTTCTTCCGTCACTGACAACGCAAACAACAACTTTCTTCCAGCCTTCAGGACCCCAAGTCTTTGAACGGTGACGAGAACAAAGGAAGGCAATGTTTTTGATGACACTATAGTATCGTAAGATGAAGAGCCCAATCTTCAGAAGAGGATTCAATTTCCAACACTTACGCGTTCATTGTCTTGACAAAGAGGACTTCATCTTCATTATACATTGTCATAACAATGAACAACTCGGTCTTTCGTCCATATAGGTATGGTCTTAATGAATATCTCTGCTTCACAAAGTCATCGGGATCACAAGTAGCCGCGGTGTATCGCATGTGTGTCATCTCTTCACTCTTGTCATTTCCAACGATGATATGGGACGGAACCTGAACATCTAAAACTAGATTTCCTTCTTGAAGTTCCACTTGCCGCTTAGACTGAAACGAGATCAATTACAGCTCATATAGAACCGATGTAAAAAGAGGTGCCTAACTCACTCGACGTCTCATCAATTTTTCGCGAGCATCATGATAACCACCATAGGTTTCCGGAAAAGACCCATCACCATAGGACGGTGCAAGATTGCTAAATGGTTGTGAGGAAGGGGGATATGCTTGATAAGGCTGAGGGGGAAGGGGAGGTGCATTATGAACATTGACGGTATTCAATTCCGGAATCAGATGAGCTTGAGAATTGGCATAATCGCTTTGATAGGATTTGACCTCCCAGTTGTTGTTATCCGCATGGCTATAGTAGTCTGCAATAGAGTAAACGGGATCTCTTGCTGCAGGAGTAACGGCTGGAGAGCCTTGGTGAGATCCTGGATACTGAGGAGCAGGTGAAGCAGAGCCTGTAGGCGAAATCCCCGGTGCGCCTGCGCGAGGGGATATAGGAGAAGAATATGGTTGCTGATGATACTGTTGTTGAGGTGGCTGCTGCTGGTGTTGTTGAGTTTGGTAGGGGTCGTTAGCTGGCGCATAAAATTGCTGTTGCTGTTGAGAACGTGGTAGATGATATGACATGGTTCTAAAAGACAGACAAAAAACGATAGACTTTTCAAAAGAACGGAAAGGGTCAAGAAACTCCTATCTTAAAGCACGGAGGGAAAAAAAGAAAGGGTTAGTGGCTTGAAAGCGAGCTCTAGTGATCACTACCACGGTCACGTGTGGTATCTTCTCGCGTCCCTGTTTTACGGCCTAATTTAGCATAGCTTTTTTGTTCCATTAGGCAGGTTTGGAAGAGGTTTTCACTGGTTTTGCCCGAGTTTGCAGTGCTCAAGGTACTCCGTGTTTTAAGAATAAAAACATTATTTCTCTAAAAAACATATGGTACATCGTATTTTGCGTCGAAAAGATTGCTTAACTGATACTAATTGGTGTTACGACGCTTCTGAAGGCGGCGTTGATGATATTTACATGGCAACATGGTAAACTTTCTACCAATTTGATCAGCCTTCTTTAGAATCTGAGCAATTCAATGGCGGCGGCCTTGTATGACCGTCCAATTAGGCATTGAGGCTATTGAAGACCGAAACTGAAGAGATTTGAAAACCCAACGGAAGTGTATAATACAAGCATGGCTGTCACTGCCTAAAATCAATCCCCTGGGCATGCTTGGCGAGACACAGAGCACACAACCCTCAGGAGTTCCGCTCGTCCCGAACCAATCGCTACAAGGAACCGAGGAGGTTAAAGGTTAGCTTCCGAACTATAATATACCACAGAATACCACGGGCTTTTAGCAGCTGAATTTGGCAGAATTTGGCTCAGAATGAGGAAGATGATCACAAGTGGTCACATTACTCTCGGACCAAACCGAGCTCACTGATCGTGCGAATCTCTACGTCATACGTAAAACGTCGCCCTTGCAGCAGTTTGCGGCTACTCGCTGCCACTCGTCACTGCTACTTGTCTCCTAGATATTCCTTTTATCATGGAGACTGAAGCCCATCCAGTAGTTTCATTGCTTGCAGCTTGTTTTTGGGTTATATGTGAGTAATAAACTCTGGCTAGTCATGATGCCTCCCTTACCCTAATCAATTATCGGTAGTATGGTTGCTTTCTTGGGGTCGTGCTTTAATCGCCTTTACAACAATTTCAATTCCACGTTTCATATACACAATACTCTCATATTCCTTGACTTTTACCGTTTGTCAAACCTCTCTGTTCTTGATATCTTTTTAAATCATGTCGTTTATCCTTCAGCTAAACTTCTACTCATTGGCTTTCATCTTCTTATTGTCCGCGATGATAGGTACATTTCTTATTCGAATACGGTGCGTTATGTCCCTCTCCTATGGCGTTTCTTCACTTAGTAATCCATTCAGATATCTTAACGACTACCAAGTCCTTCGTGAACCGCCTTTAACCAAACCCGGTGCCAAGGAACTCCATCCAGATGTACATTCCGACGATGTCCCACCAACGCTATTTCACAACTATCTAGACGAGTTCCTCCAGGCTATTCGTGTATTTGGTTTCTTAGAGAAACCCGTAAGTCACAACACATTTGTTTGTATACGCTTACTGAACGGAAATCTGCCTTTCAGGTGTTTCACGAACTCGCCCGACATCTCCAGACACGTCGCTTGATTGCAGGCGATAGTCTTTATCTTGATCAAGACAAAAGTTTCTACTGTGTTATCGATGGAACTGTTCAGGTCTACGCGAAGACCGGCCCCCGAAACGATCCAGATTCGGTTCAATGGGACGAAGAAGATATGAACGGATATCAATTGTTAAACGAAGTTAAAAGCGGGGGAACTTTATCGAGTCTATTCACTATTCTCAGCCTGTTTACCGAAGATATTAAAACCAGTTGGCAAGGATCGGCTGCAGATGTTGACAAAATCAATGTTCTCAAACGTGCGTCGAAGCGCGTTTCACAAGTGTCTTTGGATCGCGGAAGGAGCAGAAATGTGCGCTCCCCTGTGGTTACATCTCCCTCCAGTCGGGGTTCTTCAATAGCACCTACTATAATCGCTGATGATGTGAGTTATTTAGTCATCCTTTTCTTCTATTGAATTGTCTAAGGGCTTGGATTCAGTCTGCTTCCTCCAAAATCAACGGGAATAAGAGACGTCCCGCTCTAAAGAGGAATTTAACAGCTCATATACCTGCTTCCGTAGCCCGCGCTACCCAAGACACATCGCTTGTAGTTATACCTGCAGAAGCATTCAGACGTTTAACGAAGAAATTCCCTAAGGCATCTGCACACATCGTTCAAGGTTTGTTTTTTAAATTAAAATTAAAAATTACTTTGACAAACGTCTTTTTTATAGTAATTTTAACTAGGTTCTCTCGTGTCACATTTAATGCAGCCCATAAATATCTCGGTCTTACGACAGAATTGCTACGGACGGAGAAATTGATTAATGATATCGCATTTCACCCCTTACCGCCATCATTTTACGAAGGTTCGTACAACTGTAACTCTCCGTTTTTTTCTGAGACTTCTCAGACCCATTTTAGGTGGTGGGTTACAAGCCTTGCGCGCCAGGTTTGACAGCAGTCTCGCCACAACTGTAGACACCGATGCTATCGAAAGTTCTGAAACGGATACTTTTTCCGATTATGTGAAACAAACTCCAACACATCGTCTCAGCTCACTTCCAAGGGGTTTTGGTGTACGTACACCCCAACACAGGGAAAAAAGCCTCCCGGATGTTAGAATTTTAACAGCTTCACCTTCGTCATCTCCGGTTAGAGAAGGGACTGATCAACCTACACCTACCCAGGACAAAGGAAAAACTCCCGTTAACTCCGAACCTTCTCGTCGAATTGATGGGTTTAGTCCTCTTCGATCCTCACACAGCCAAGATCTTGGGCGTGGTAGATTGGGATTGGGCGACTCTCATGCTAGCAACAAGAGATCTCGTTCCACGTCTTCTTATACTTCTATAGATCGATCTTCTGACTTTGATCTCAGAGCAGAAGTTATGTCTTGCATTGCCAAGTCTATCGGTCTTATCCAACCTCCAGGTGGAGATAGTGACAGTCCGTCTGAGGGGTCATTGGATGTGAATCGGTCACCCACTCGTCAATTTTCTTCAACTTCCTCCGATGGCGATGGCGGAAGAAGCGCAAGTCCTACTCGGGATATGTTCACTTCATCATTTGGTAGCCTGTCCATGTTGGAAGCTGATATGGGATTGGATGATGCTAGTAGCACTTCAGCATCAGTTTCTGGGATCGCATCGCACCCCCTATCAGGTCTGGAAAATGAGGTTGAAATCCGATCGTTTGATGCAGGTTCTGCTCTCGTGATAGCAGGGGAACGAAATGCAGGTATGAATTGTTTCGCACTCACGTGATTTTTTTATTTTTTATTTTACCAAAATGTGAATATCGTTTTTGAAGAATGTGATTTTTTTTTCAGGATTGTTTTACGTCATAGATGGTCTTTTGGATGTTTCAATGCCTTCTGAAGATCCCAAGGATTCCTCAAAGGGAAAGGAAGTCGATCGTGATCGTGATCGCCCAAAGGGTAATGCAGAAGACGGAAGGCGACTATCCCTCCAATCTCGTTATAGTGAATATTTCGATAGCACACCCGCTAGTCAGAGTTTCAGAGGGACAAAGAATCAGAAGCACCTATTCACTGTGAAACCTGGAGGCATTGCTGGCTATTTAGGTAAATTGCGTTCTTTTTAATTACCCTAAAAGAGTGAAGGGTTCAGGAAAAGGAAAAGAAAGAAAAAAACTGAAATGAGATAAACATTTTAGCTTCATTAACAGGCACACCTTCGTACGTCGATATCACCGCTAAAACGGATGTATACGTGGGCTTCCTCCCTTCTCATGCACTTGAACGTCTATTGGAGAAACGTCCCATTGTGCTTCTCACCCTCGCCAAGCGCCTCATTTCGTTATTATCACCACTCGGTGCGTAAGCGATTTTATCTTTATCATCTGTGAAATTGTGAAAATTTTCTCATTTTTTTTCTTTCTTCTGGTTCTTCCTTCTCTAGTGTTGCATATTGACGCTTCGCTTGATTGGATGCAAGTTAGTGCAGGGCAAGTTTTATGGCGACCTGGCGATGCAAGTGACAGTTTTTATATTGTACTGAATGGCCGTCTCCGGGCTTTCTCGGATAAAGATGGCGGTGGAGTGGAAATTGTTGGAGAATATGGGCAAGGCGATACTGTTGGTGAATTGGATGTTATTACAAATTCCGAACGTACTACTACTTTACACGCAATACGGGATACCGAACTGGCGAGAATGCCTTTGACGCTGTTTAATGCTATTTCCATGAGGTGGGTTAATTCATTTATTTCCAAAACACGTGGGGTCTAATGAACCCTTGTTTCTTTTGAATTAGGAATCCGCAAACCACCGTACAGTAAGCCATGATTCGATTCTAAAATGAGAGATGAACTTCTAAATTTACGCAATGCTTTTTTTTTTCCTTTCCTTTTTTTTAGACTACTTCGCAAAATAGCTTCCGGTGTGAGAACGAAGATGCGTGAATCAGCCCCAACTGAATTTGGAAGAAACAATTTTAATCTCAAAACGGTTGCTATCCTTCCTTCCACGCGAGATACTCCTGTAGTAGATTTTGCGAAGAAACTTCACGCGGCTTTGGAAGGAATCGGGGCCCCAACCTCAGCATTGAATCAAGCTTCGGTGATTCAACATCTTGGACGATATGCATTTACTCGAATGGGAAAGCTCAAGGTGGCGGGTTGGCTTGCAGATTTGGAACAGCGTTATCGAATAGTTTTGTATATTGCCGACTCTCCGGTTAATTCACCATGGACGCAAACATGTATTAGACAGGTACGGGTTACGGGTTTGTTCCAAGTCGTCGTCCGACTGACGGATGCTGTGCCCTTTTTTTTAGGCCGATTATGTTATGGTTGTCGGGATGGGTGATGATCCTAGTCTGGGTGAATATGAACGACTGTTGTTATCGATGAAATCAACAGCCAGAAAGGAATTGGTTCTGATACATCCGGATCGGTCAACATTGCCTGGCTCAACCAGGGAATGGTTGAAGGTAAGAAGCTGCACTCTATCTTACAATAAATTCAACCAATTATTTGTAAAATTTCAAAACAACTCCATAAGATCCGACCATGGGTACATGCACATTTACACGTCGAATTATCGGTAAAGCCCTTTTTACTACTGCGTCTCGCTTTTCCCGCTCATCTGGTTCATTAGGTGTCGAACACAACAAGAATGCAATCATCAACAAATGCTCCGTCATCATCACATGATCCTGCGGCAGTAGCGGCACTTAAGAGTCTAAAGTCAAGGGTTGAAATAGGTCTTCGAAAGTATCGCGGTTTGGATAATACAGCGAGACCCAGAAGAGCGGAATATGCAAGTGACTTTGCAAGACTTGCACGCCGCCTTTGCGGGAAATCCGTTGGTGTCGTTTTAGGAGGCGGTGGTGCAAGGGGTTTAGCCCATCTGGTATGAATGTCTCCCTAATAGGTTTTTTTTTCACTCGCTGATGTCATGGGATTAGGGTGCTCTCCGCGCTTTAGAAGAATACCACTTACCCATTGACTATATAGGAGGTCCGTGTGTTACTCAATTTTTTTTTCCAAAGTCTAAACCATATATGTATATTAATTTTTTTAATTTATCTTTTTGATAGGCACGAGTATTGGAGCTCTTATAGGAGGATTGTATGCTCGGGATGTCGATCTATTAGCCAGTGCAGGGCGGGCAAAGCAGTTCAGTTCACGTTTATCAAATATATGGAGAATGCTCTCCGATGTGACATGGCCTGTAGTGGCGTATACTACGGTTAGTGGGTTAATGTAATCATCGGATCGTAACTCTTGACTCATCTTACGGTCTAACATCAGGGTCATGAGTTCAATCGGGCCATCTATAAGGTATAGTTATAACCTGTTGTACAGATTAAAATAATGGCCGTCGCTGACATTTCCCGTTTTGTAACAGGCATTTTATGACCTCCACATTGAGGACATGTGGTTGCCGTATTTTTGTAATACGTCCAATATACTGACATCTCGGATGGAGATACATGAGACGGGATATGCATGGCGTTATATTCGTATGTCACTTTTGAAATCGATGGTTTACTTGGCTCTTCCGTAATCGAAGAATCGGTTTCTAGGAGCGTCAATGACGTTGGCTGGGCTGATCCCTCCTTTGTGCGATAACGGTTCCATGTTAGTGGATGGTGGCTATAGTAAGTAATATATTCCTTATATAGGGTTTTTTTTTTGGATCATCATGTTGATTGTATCTAGTTGATAATTTACCCGTAAGCAATATCTGACAGGGTTGACAAAAAAACGTGTGCTAAAAATAAAATGGACCCAAAAGGTTTCAACTATGTCTTCCATGGGTGCTAGTGCAGTGATCGCAGTCGATGTCGGATCTGTGAGTTAGAAATTTAATACAGCCATTTGAAGAGTTGAAGGACGTGAATCAAATAGCTCGATGATAACTCCCCTAGGAAATTCGGTGACACGGTCTCAGGATGGTGGATTCTCCTTAACCGTTGGAATCCATTTTCGTCTACTCGAAGTATCCCGGCGATTACCGAGATACAAAGTCGACTAGCATAGTATGTGTCAAAGAATTTTTCTTCTTAAAAAAATTTGTGACGATACGATGGGGGGATGGTACGTTTTTAGCGTCTCAAGCGTCAAAACCCTTGAAGAGGCCAAAAATTCTAAAGGATGTCTATATATGGCAATGCCAGTTCAAGAGGTACGTACATATTTAGCTCACCACGTCTCGTTGTTTTAGATTTTATCCGAACTCGATCCTTTAAACTTTTTTGTAGTATGGTACGATGCAGTTCGGAAAATTCGAGGAGATTCAAGAAAAGGGGTATCTTGCGATGAAGAAGCAGCTGGAGAAATGGGACGAGGAAGGAAGATTGCCTGTTGTGTATGAGGATGCTAGTCAGCTAAGAGAGATGAGGCTTGGAAGGAAAAGAGGTAGAACTCTGAGAAGAAATTCCGTTTAGGCGTCTTAATGTGATTTAACATAGCTGGTCTTTTTTGCCACGAAACATAATTTGAAAATATGGGCTACGAATAGATCAATTGCATCTATTCATTTCATCTAATCTAAAGGGAAGTGCCCTTTTGATTAATAATGACCAGGGAAGTGTAAATAATAATAGCACTTGACAGGGACAATTATGGTGAGAGTCCGGGGTGTGCCATTGGGAATAAATATGATTGGTTCATTAAGATATTGACTTGGAGTCACATTAATAATAGCATAAATATTTGAATATTTGCGGTACTTTTATTATACATACTATTTCATTGGATCCTCATATACATACATTAGTGGTGAATAATCAAAAAGTATTCTGTCGACTCTGGCGAGCGCTTATGCGAGTACGTATTTTCTTCCCCACTCGCCACTACAATCTGCAAAAATCTGACGTTGCACTCAACCCTGGTCAGATGGGTATATTTTCTCCGAATAATCCTGGAACATTATCCAATCTCCTTTTCGGATGAACATGGTGACGCCACAAAGAGGTCCGCCTTGTAAACTTCAAATTCGGGTACGGACATCCGGGACTGGCAAAAGTTTCAATTTTGTTATTTATTTCCTCTATGGATCTGCAGTAGGGTCAGTTATGGTTTATCACGTACCTTTTGTCTTAAACGTGGCCTTTTTTGTTTGCCCTACTTTATCCCGTCTTCTGCGAAATGGAATTCCTTCGGATCGACATACAACCACGATCAACAAAATCATGTTGTGGTCTTGAACGTGTCAATAGGGCAAACTAAATCGATGTAGATGTGAAGATCTTATCAACCATGTTATCTAGTATGACTATCTGCTTCCGACAACTGCCAGCGGAAGCTTCGACCCCATCAGCTATCATCATCTTCCATGCTCTTTATAATTCCGAATAGAACCTTCGGGAGTTCTTTAGAATTTCTTGATGTGATAGAGTAAAAAGGTCAAACTTTTTCCCTATTACCTACTGCGCTTGGCCTATCGAAGGATCGGATTGCTCGATTACCGGAGTCTTTTGTTTTTCAAAAATTTCAACTGCTGTGCCCACAATTCCAGTCGGGATATACTTCCTGGTCATCAAAATGCACCACATAATCTCTATCAATCTCTCCGACTGCGACTCGATGTAATTCCCCGTACGAAACAGGGTGGCACGGGATTTATGTGTTTCGCCAACATAAGGACACAAGATGACATAACACAATATCTACATATCAAGAGGGATCTGCTCGTGGCTGCCTGTCAACAAACAAGCCATAACAAAAATTTGGTGTGCATAACTGTTTTCATGGGGCATATTCTCAACGATCCAGACCCAGGATAAATTTATCAAGCAGACGATCCTTGTATGTACCCTCAAATTTTCGACTATCGCTGCGGGGTAACGGCTCCATCAGACAATAATCGCCATGGTTAGCCACCAGTTGTAAGCCCCACTGACCTTTGTACCACATGCATCAAACACATCTGATGTGTGATCTCGGGTTTATTGCCGCTAGGTTTTTTGGAGGAGTGAATTGTACCCTCATTCTGACAGGTACGATCAATTGGTTTCCAGTCCTTCCATAATGACCATTATGTGTATATTATTTTCGTGGTAACGGCTTATGTGTATGAACAAATAACGAATCCCGTTCGCACTCCGATGGTTCTGAATATTCGAATTACGATTTTTTGACAGGCGTAATTGAAAGCCACAAAGCCACATTCAATACGGATTAGAAATCGAAGTTCATGTAAGAAGAGCGTGGGGATTTTCGGGCATCTTTTACCATAATCTTCCAGAGCGATGACCTATACAAACGAAACAGGAATGTGAACCAAAGCCCTCTTTTCGGTATCCAAATCGGATCTCATTTCCTTGGTACCCACCGGGGTCAAATGCGGTTATTCACAAGCTATACGTGTGTATAAAGAAGCACCCTCGTTAATCTTTAAGGTTTCCTGGGGATTGTTTAGTCTCCAAGACCCAGGCCGATAAAAGAACAATTGCCTTCCCCTTCCCCGACCGTTGCGTCGAAATGAAAGGGGGGCGATGATAAAATGCGGGAGAATGGAAGCTTGACGTTGATGTTGGTGTTTCATGAAGGAGCAGCGTACCTCGTTGGCTGCAGCAGGCTCAGCGATTATGCGTGTGTATGCGTATCAGTTTCGTAGGAAAATTCGACTCTTTCACTCAAAAATCGAGCGCTGACGTGTTAAACACGAGGCTACCAGATATGTTTAGTGCTTAGTCTCCCTTTGAAAATAAAATGGGGGTCCAGATTCAAGTGAATTACTGGGGTCTAACCCATAAAAGAATACAAAAAAAGGTTTTGTTGTAATAACGGTGAGAGTTGTATTAGATGTATTTAATGTGTTTACAAGCGATTCTCACTAGTGGCTTGCAACTACACAAAATCTAAATTACTTACCCCTGTTGACGAAGAACAAGACAGTGGAATGTGAGAATCCCACCATCGTACCCCGTGTACTCCTAAATAACGCTCTATTATTAGCTTTTCTTTAGGAGCGCTGAGTTACTCAAATTGGAACGGAAGGGTGAGTTGGGTTTAACCTTCGTTAAGATTATCCTGCCTTGGAAAGATCTGTTAAGTAAGATTTCTTTGATCGACAAGTGTCCCGAGGACAACAATTAACGCCGCGGTTGTGGAAACATCATCTATAGATCTAGGTATGTAAATCAGTTCTTATTGTTTTCCAGGTTATTACATACATTTTCCTCCTTGTGGATATTAGCGCATCAGTATCAAGCGAATTTGGAATTTGATTGTTCTATTATGAAGTGATTCCGCTGACGATTATGAACTTCAAGGTTTACGGATTGAATCTCTGCGCCACAAATTCATCTAATTAAGGAAATGCCATAACGTGTCTCTTTTTTTCGTATTCGTATTGGCTAGGTTATACACAAGAATATTAGGAATTGTCATTTTGTGAGCGTTTTTTTCCCATCATAGATCTCATTGAATGATTGAATTTCTCGCTGTTGTCGTCTCGACCAATTAGAATGGCGATTCTCACCGGGTCCTTCTAGATCTTTGAACCATTAATCTCAAGCGACTTGAAAATCTAACTGAGCGTTCATCTCTTGGAATTTGTAACCAATGGGTATTCAACAACATTTATATAGCGTATGTAAGCCTTGGATCTTCCAAATACAAAATTCTGTGAATGATCCCCTTTCAGGGTAGAATTTGATGTGCCGTTGCCACAAAGGCCTTGGAATCGGATAATCGGAATCCGAGCCCGAACAAAGCAGTTCACATTAAGTGGAATTTCTTTTGAAATTACAAGGACCGTATGGTGTCTATTAATATTTCGTTTGTCCTAACCTTCGACTTTTTGATTTCTTTGTAGTTCACAAACATCCGAGGAAACTTCTATTGCGGATCACATGGAGGGATTATGTAGTTATTCAAGGTGACTAGGGTCCTTTCGGTAATCGGAAAGTATCAATTTTTCAACTCAGCTTTCATCTGCCGTTAGATTCCCCGTGCACACCAAGGTAGATCGTAACCAAAAATTCGCTCAAGGGGTAAACACCGTCCTGCCTCGAGGCAAAAAGACCCTGCGGATGTATTTAATTTACAGACACTGGGATACTTTCTTTGATACTTCCCGCGATAATCCTAATTACATACCGGGTATCCGCCTCGTGTCATTAACTTCCGGTCCGCATAACCAGTTTCCTATATTAGCTGGCGGTCTTTCTCCTTGTCCCGCTATCCTCACTTGGCCTTTTCTCTCTTTCCTTCCCGTCGTCCCGTGTTTCTTTTCTGTCTCTGTTCTGTACTCTTTTTCTCTCTTAACTTTTATTCCATAACCGCCTGGCTTATTCCCTTTCAACAACAGTTTCAACTTAACTTCAACTTAACCTTTGCGGATTCCCCCCGCACACTATACGTTGCCCACCACGACCCAAACAATCTCCCCAGCCGATCTTTTCCTCCCTCGCCTTACCCCAGTTTCACCAACGCTCTCCTCACAAGGACAACTCGACTCACCCTTCTTTTCAAGTACATCGCTCCCATTCCCATTAACCATGGACTCGCACCGCAAATCCCCGGAGTTCCCAATTGATCCTTCCTCACCCAATTTCTCTTACGACTTCTCAGCTGATGGTTCTTCAGCATTTGATTTCACAAGTAGCTATACAGTGTACCCAAGTTCTCCTCGCATGGACTTTGGAAGTCTTGCGTTAAACAGTCCCCATCCTGCCGGACCTCACCCCGGCTCGTTCTTTACACACTTTGGAAGCACAGGCAGCTCGTCAATGAATCCTGGAGGCTCTCCCAATAGCCTTACTAGCGTATCAAGCCATCGCCCCTTGACTCCTCTAGAGGGCGCTACAATTTCGCCACCTCTTACATATCCCGCTCCGGTTTCAGGGAGCGAGATGGAGCCTCTTGATGACGCACCAGGAACTGGCGCGAACTCCCCAACTGGTGGTCGGGCTGCTCAGCATCATTTAGCCCGTGGCGCTGCTAGATACAGCCCCATGGCTACCCGCCCCGCTCGCCCTGCTGCTCGTAAAAGTACTGCTGCTACACGAAGAAGTTTGAGACGTGAGGAAGATGATATAAGCGATGAAGAAGGTGATGGTCTTGGCGATGATGTGGCTTTAGGCATGGATGTTGGAGTCACAAGTTCCGAGTAAGGCTTTACCTATCTTTGGTTCCGAACGAAGTTCTGACAAATAAACATTCACATTCAGAGTTATCACAAGACGGCGTGAAGAAATTCGCAGACAGCGAATTGAATCAGAACAGCGTCGTCGTGACGAACTTCGTGAGGGTTATGCCAAGCTTAAACACACCCTCCCCGTGAGCAACCAGAAGAGCAGCAAGGTCAGCTTGCTCGATCGAGGTATGGTCTTTCTTTTGAATCGTATAAATCTTATCTTTTCTGATGACGATTATTAGCTGTCACGTACATCCGACAACTCGAAGCCAACCAGACCACCCTCCAGACGCGGTTGAACAATGCCGAGGAGGAATTGAAGAGACAAAGAGAGTAAGTTGAAAATTGAATTCAATCCGTTCTTCATATTGACCATTTCAATCTCAGCGTTAACGAGGGCTTGATGCGCACATTAACGGAACAACATCGTGCAGTGACGCTCCCAGCATTGGCAGCTGCCCATGCCGCTGCAAACGGTGACCCACCAAGCCCCCCAGGTCAGAAAAAAACAAAAAAGCCGGGGTTCTAAGTATATCATACCTCTAATGGTTGATTGCTTTCGAACATGGCATTATATCTGTTAAATAGCATTTAACTTTATATCCGGCTTTATTACGTTCAGTTAATTTTCTGCATCTCGTTAACCTTATTGTCCTCTCGCATCTTCATTCGGTTTCTCTTGGCATATTTTTTTTTGCCGCGCACATTTCCTCTTCTCGCCCTTCTTTTCCGCAACTCCCCTATCCCTCGACACCCGCTTTTCAAAAAATTTCTTCGTACAGACAGAACGGACTACATTACATGAAGACGATGGGACTGGATCTCATTTCTTCCGACTACTTCCCCTTATATTCTAATCTCCGACTCCGCATTTCCCTCAAAAAGGCCTTTTGTTGTGATTCTTCCCCTCCTATTCCTTCTCGGTTTCCGACCTCGCTTACTTCACTACTGGTTTCCATTAATCGGTATTATCTCTCATGGCGTTTACGCTTCGGACGTTACGTTTGGTTTTTTTTACGGTTTTTACGACGCTTTTACGCTGGAAGAAACGGTGTCCCCATCCTCGATGGATGGCGGAGCTTATAGAACCTAGATGCAGGATCGTCTTTTAAAAAGGTGTTATTGTCTTGCGCACTACGATGGTTATGTCAAATTCGTCTTGGCTACGTTTTCTTTCGATGTAAAGATTGGATTCAGTCTTCTGTCGTGGTCGCGTTCGAGACTTTTTTCGCCCGCTGCGGCGCCCTTATTTTCAGACGGTCCTTCCAAAGTTCTTATCTTCCATGTTACGGCTTATTACACTTTATATTCCCGACTATTACTACACCTTTTTTCGCCTGGATGCAACGGTGTTGGGTTATACTGCAAAGGCGAACGATACGACCCCACTTCGGCCGCGTTTCTGCGATGTAGTGGACAGGACTTGCTTCGTACCCTGTCTCTTATTCGTCATTGTCCATCCCTTATTTTCTACGCGCACGCATGCTCCTCAACACGTCTAAAAAACAATCAATAAAAAATTACTAACGTTGATTGCTGTTTGATAGGGCATCTCAACATTAGCCGCATCGCTTTTCCCCCCCTTCATCTTGCTTATCCACGGCACACTTCGACTCTTTCCTTATCCCATTCATTTTCTTTGAGCTAGTTCTCAAGGTGTGTTTGGGTGATGATCGGGTTTTGTTGAGTGTTTTCTATGGATTTTAGCAATTCGTGCGTGGTGCGGTGTTGCATTGGTGTCGGTGCCGGTGTCGATGCTGTCTATAATAGGTTTTCTAGCTAGTTGCACCGCTCAGAATTTTTTTCGCAACGCGGAAATTTTTGTGTCGAGAGCACGTTAGAGAATTTGTTATACTAGCAGCGGTGGCTATCGTGCAAAGCGGGATAGAGGCTGGATATTGAATAGGTATGAATATTAATTAACTCTTCCATTGTCATGAAACTGATTATCATTTTCACGCATAGCCTCAGTCTTCGACGCCCCTGTTTACATTTGCCTCCCATGGCAGAGCTCCTGTTTCGTGCATATTTGTGTTCCCTTGTACCAAACGGTTCTCTTATCATCGTCTTGAACGTTGATCCTCACACCCACAATTATGTTTTTCTATGCTATTCCCCATTTGTTTTCCAGAGTTTCCTGTGGCGCGCTTGCGCGTAGATGTTTCTGACATAAAAAAATCCTGTAGTCACCCGCTGATGGAGGAGATCCGTTCTTCATCGTGTTTACATCAATCGCTTTTTTTTTCAATCGATGGATGGATTTTACTGCGGGTTGGTATGTCAGAGATTGCACAGGGGTCAATGGCGCCGCGATCCTTTCAGTTTACAAAAACATTTTTAGTTTGGAATGTTTTTACATATTACAAAAAAATACTCAAATATAAACACACTTATGCACGTCTATTACTTATTTCAGATTCTTCCGAGTTTGTTTCAGGTGGAGGAGTGAAACCATGAGTCACAACATACAATACTTGTCATAGCAATTAGCGAATACCCCTTCGAAAGATCGCAATCAAATGCAGGCCAACGTGTTATTTTTCCGATTCGCATATGAGTAATGATATGATGTGTCGCTCAGGTCTAATACTCAATTTAGGGGTTTTGGAGCTTTTGATAGTGGGGTACTTCTCCTGTGTATCATTTGGTTCTTCGAAACTAGAACAGATTAAAACAGGGATCGCATGTGGCCCCCCCCCGGTATTCACTTTCAACTAGTACTATTATTGACGTCGATCCTACTGTTGCACTAAGAATTTTAATTGCCCTTGGCGCATATTATTTATGTATAAACACGCTAATCTGAGGAACAACCGGTGCCAGTGATATAGCGATTGGCACGTGTGCGATAATGATAGATTTTCTGACTTATTTTTATTTTTTGGAAGAGAGCTGACTGGGGGAAGGGTTCGCTGTTTTTCATGAGAAAAGATGGGATATATCCTGGCGAAGTATACATTACGGCCTCCATTGGTTAGAACTAGGCTATATCTAATTAGCGCGGAGGTTCATAGTTAGCGTCATCATCATCATTGTCTTCTGACCTTCTGATAATCCCTCGTCTATGCGCGTGAAATGACACCGCTTATGAGGTTTGAAACTTTATACATATACCGTGACCATATTGAAAAAAAAATCTATAGAGGAAGATCAGCTTTGATTAGCTTAGTTAGAAGAAGCCACAATCATTGCATTTTGCCTTACCATCTAGCCACTAAAGAAGCAATTAATGACATACGCATGCACGCGTTCCTTTCTTACCCCCCCACACCATTATGAGCAAGGCTCGTGTGCAAAAAAATGGGTAAGCCATGAATTGCGGTGCAGTTCTTGCTTATCGGATGGTGAACCCCTTGATGAAGTGCAGATTAATTGGATTCAATCAATCGAAGCAGAGTTTGAAAAAAATAAAATGAGCACATGTTTTGTGTTAAATCTTTTGTTTCAGGGCTACTATTTCAAAGCTTTGAAAGTGAAGATGTTCCCAGGATTACTGGCAGCCCTGTATCGATTTGACCTGGGAAAATATTTGAATTGGAATACAAATCCGGAGAAGCCGTGGCTTGACGTCCTTTTATTTAAAATTAATTCAAGGAAAAAAGGTCACGTTTTTATCCCAGGGCGGGTTATTTCTCTGCAATCTCCTGGAAAGGATATTCTGCGATCGGAAGAGACGATGAAAACAATAGTGTACCATGGCACCTCACTTTTACTAACTTGACCCACTATCACTATCACCAACCAACGTCTTTCACCCTCGAAGCGCAGGACGGGTTGTCTATAGAAAGAAGCTATTAAGATGGGACAAGTCGCGTGGACCGCCTAAGAGCTATATATAATAGATCAACACCAAAAGTACCCTCGTCTTCCAGAGGGCCCGAGCTCTTACCAATTCGAGTAAGAACGACCAAAAGATCTTTGGAAAACTTGAATAGCCGTTGGTCGATTCGATCAAGACAATGAGTGAGTAATTAATATTAAAATTAGGAGGAAGTTTCTGAAAGAAGCTCAATATACCTTTTTTTGTTTGACTGCGTGAGACGTGCGGAACATTAGATTTTCCTTCTCGAGGTTTGACGAGAATGATGCGTTTTTGGAAATGAAGGAAAAAAACACACTATAATTAGATCGTTTATCGCACCACTGATAAACGGTGGGCGTAATGCGAAGTAAAAGAAGGTGGGGAGCGAGCATTCTTTTGTTTTCTAGTTTGACTGCTTTTGATGGGAGGCTAGAAGTTCCTTAGATACCGCTTATCAAACGCTTTGAAATTAGTGGACTGTGTAAAGTAGGGTGAGTTTTGGATAGGGGAGAAAGTTCATACTCAAGTATACAAAGCCTCATTCAAACACAGCTTAAACAGATTCCGAAGATATGGTTTTCGTGGGGTTGTACGTTTGAATGTTTCCTCCAACGTCCACAGCGGAAGTACATAACAACCATGAGATTCAATCTGTTATATATTTTAAATCGGAGTGGAGTATTATTACTAACGCAAGGAAGTGCATAAGTCGACTGACAATGATGATCCTGACTAAAACTGAGGTTGTCCTGCGGCATGTTAAACCAATGACGCGCTCAAGCACCCGAAATTCAATCGTACGCCGTCCGTAATGATCGATGAAATGTCGAAATCTGCTAAAGCTTCCATTGGTTGGCAGGCCGCAACATCTCCCATACCTGGTGATAGCTGAATAATTGCATTACTGAGCTAAATAGCCTACCTGCCGCCGTAAAGTTGCCTGAGTACGCGTATACATTCTATCAGTAAGCAAAACAAAAGGTATTAAAACTGCAACAGTTAGTGACGCTCTTTGTTCAATAAACAGTCAGAGCAATGTCTTCTTCTAAACTTACTACTGTTCTCGTTGCAGGGGCCGGTGGTAACACTGGAGTCTTTGTGGTTGATAATCTTCTTCAAAGTGGAAATTTTGCAAGTGTCACCAATTTTTCCTTTTCCTCCCTTGATTCCCCTAATTCTGAAACAAAAATGCTAGAATGTCATCCTCCTAACGCGTCCAGGTTCCGAGGGAAAATCTCGAGTTCAGTTTTTGAAAGAGAAAGGGGCAAAGATTCGATTTGGAGACGTCTCCAAGGATTCTGTCCCTGAACTGGAGAAAGTCCTGGAAGGTGTCAACGTAGTTCTGAGTTTGGTTTCCGTAGCAGTACTCAACGATCAGAAGAAGTTATTCCAAGCTGCAAAGAACGCTGGTGTCGACCGTGTAATACCATCCGACTTTGCAACTGCCAGTTTGTCAGGAGGAGTGTTGAAAGAGACGGTAAAACCCCCAACTTTTATACCTCGTTGGGAACTGTGACTTACGTCCTTTTTTCAGAAATTGGCTATTCATTCATTCATAAAGGAACTGGGCATAGGCTATACCTTCATCAACGTGGGTTGGTGGATGGAGTTGATACTCCCTTATCCACCCAGCCAACCAGAATCCCATGTTACGACACTCCCCCGCTTCTTTGTGGGCTCAGGGGACGTCAAATCCGCGGTAACACGTCGTGAGGATATAGGAAAATTTGTAGCACGTATCATCGCAGATCCGCGTACACTCAATGCCTATGTGTTTTGCCATGGAGATGAAGTAACTGTGAATGAAGCTTACGCCACCGCTAAAGAAGTTGGTAAAGAGGACTTCAACTCGGTCAAGATGCCTGTAAGTTGTATTAGTATCCACCTATAGAGATCTAATAATTAATTACCTCTTCAAAAAAGTTATCTATAGACCAACTTAAAGAGCAAAATCCCATAATGCGCGACTATTATCAGGAGATGTATGTGTTGGGTCAGAACACTGTTGAAAATGCGAAACAATTAGGGGCAATAGATGCCAGAGAGTTGTATCCGGACATCAAGCCAAAGACTTTGAAAGAGTATGCCACAGAGTTTTATAAAGAATTTCCGGATATTCGCTATGATTTTTAGGATGCACTGTTATATTTATCTTTCAGATTCGTTGTTTGTTTCGAGGCATTCAACTAGAGTGGGCTGATACGCCCGTAGTCAACTATTAAATAAGAATATAGTTAATCGGGGGTATATAGAACAAATGACGAACTTTTGCGATTGTCAACTGCGTCTCTCGGGTATGCTAAACAAGTAACGACAAGTTGTCTAGGTGTTTCGAAAGGTGCCAACGTCTTAAATTTACTTACCATCTCCTCAAAACTTCCCGAATTTTTTATCGCATTTTATTTTTCAGCATCATCCAACGCCAGCTCACGAGCACATAATAGCAGCCACCCGAAAAACTTCAAACTTCTCGAGTAAAGTGTCTGTCAGTGGTAAGCCAAAGAGTAAGTAACAACGGCTGCCACATACATAGATGGTTATTTTCTTGCATATTTGTTGCCCCTGCAGTCGTTTTCCAAAAACTTTTTGAAAGTTCAGTATAGAAGAAAGGTAATCCATTTCAAGATGTAAACGAAAGGCTTGAATAAAATCATTGGCTAGATTCAGTATCAAGGCTGAGCTTGTTCCGATAGTGACCACAAAAAAGAGCTTCCATCAACTCTTATTGTTCCCTATAAAAGTATAGATGAGAAACGACATAAAGAATGTAACGTAACTTTACAACAGAAATGGGTATTCTATTGAGACTTTTTTCTGAGCCGTGGCGTGAGCGGTAATTTGACCAAATTTGCTTCTTCGGAACAGTTGAGTCTTAGACTTTGTGAACACATCAATTCGACGATTATTTTGACGTTCCTGATATTTCCTTCTTCACAATATCATCTGAAAAGAGGCAGGCGTCTGGATTAGAACCAACGGCATAGGACCCGCGATGCGACGCGGTTTCTAGCTTCATAGCTAGAGGTGAATTGTCGAGGTAACATCGGCGTGGTATCATCTTTTTCATCGGATATTAGAGAACGTTTTCGCCATCGATATTACGAAGACAGACCTGTCTTTTTTTCTTCTGATAGCTCACCAGCAGGGTTACTTTCTCCGTCCTTCGCCTGGAATATTTTCTAAAAGCAGATAATTGATATCCATCATTCTGAGTGTGAAAACGTAAATTTGACTCAAACCTTGCGATTTTATTACCAAGCCGTTCATAGAATAAGTATACGGGATAACAGATGCTGGAAGTAGGACCAGGGACGTGCATTGACTTGTTAGATACTTGTAGGTTTTTTCTACCTTATGCGTTACCTTAAATTATGTTTTGAATCACGTAGCCATCTGGGAAGTAAGGGTGTGTTTGAGACAAAGACGGTGCAAGTGCCAGATCAAAACGGAGACTCAGTTGTGTAACAAAACGCCCCGCTGCGCGTGACATCACTGAGCATGCTTTTTGTTTTACACCTTCAACAATGCAGTATGATGTTCCGTTTTTCGGTACTACATGGTGCTTGTAACAAGATCAATCATTACTATCTTTGACGACCTCAAATCTAATCTGTCCTTTATCGCATCATCCGGTTGGAAAGTTTTGAAATACTGTCAGTGTACATACGCGATACAGAGGACAACAAAATTTATTTCGTCCCCTGGGGGGGATATTAGACCTTTCTACGCATTACGCACATCACGACGGCCTGTATCCAGTCGGTCATTGACCTTCTTTTGCTCTGCCAAGGTACAATGACAACTGCTTCCGTTTTCAAGTTGCTGTACTACAACAACGACGTAATGTCACGAAGTTTTTTGCCAAATAAAATATCTGTTAACAACCCTTCAGGTAAATGTTGTTGTTTTTTTGAAGCAGGAAACAACGGATAACAAGCAGGTTGGCCACTAGTCTATACCACCGCATTCCAACAATATCCGACCGATTATTTCCTCTTGACAACATTGAGTAGTTGGTATTAAGGGCACGGACCCCCTCTGAAAACAGGTAACTCGGACCAATATGTCGACTATGTCAAGTAAGTATGGTCTTGTAAACATTGACGTTTCTATTGTTCAAAAATATTGAAGCATTTTGTTTCTAAGTAGTCCCGGTAACGAATGACGTCCATGTGAGAATAACAAGCGACTTCCTTGCAATTTACAAGGCCCCTTAAATTCGGCGAAATATGAACATCATGTCCTCAACTTTCGTTCAAATAATAGACAGAGTTCTTGGGTCACGAAATGCACCGGACGACATATTTCCCGGAAAAATTAATTGACAGACTTGTCGATATGAGGACGTTTTTTGTTTGTTCGTATGAGTAGAAACGTATATAAAGAGTCTACCTTCAACAACAACCCACTCCACTCTCTTCTTCCCTAAACCACATCGAGTTCGAATTTGAATTTTCATGACATTTTCACCGATTCACCTTTCAAATACGTCGCCCGCGGATGACAACCCCACTGGGGCAACAGTAACTCAACTTTATACCAACGACAACCGAAACGCCAATGCTGCATTCGCAACATACAGGTAAATTTTATTTTTTAACTCAAATTGGAATATAACTGAACTTTTATCACGACAGGGTGACGTCACTCACATCTCCCTGAAAATGTTCCCTACCCCAAACCCATACTCGTCGTCCTTCACCACTCGGATTTCCCCTTGTGACTTGGGAGGGGTGTCACCGTATCCACCGTGCTAAGGCGGTCATCCACCGATGACTTAGTATGGCGACGGACATAGCCGAGATCTTTGTAGACTTTTGCAACGGGACTAGGCACCGTCACATGCACGGCTTTCGACTGAGGTTCGACTGCAAACCCACCGAAGGCGGGGCTTGCGGTGAGTTGCCGGGTTATTAGAGAGGTTGGCCATCCGTTGATTATTAGGCAAGGGACGAGTAATGCATAGCATAATGATGGGTTTATTATAAACTCGGATGTCTCGTTGTTACTAGAATGCGGCTCGCCTAATCATCTTGAGTAACGTCAGTAATCTGTTACCGTATATAACATGTTGGTTTCCCTTAAACTTACCTAAATTTACCTAAATATAGTGAAAAGCACCCTTTTTTTTCAAGTCGGAAATTTTTCAACATCCTAATTAGAAGCCTGTTGAAAGTGTTAGGTGTTTTTTTTTTGTAAGATGGTCTGCAATCTTTCGAAGTGTCGATATTTTACGACCACATTCTAGCGAAAGTATCTGAGATTTAAGGATCAAATTTTGAGGAGGTGAAGTATGAGTAAATGTGGAGATGGCAGATCTATGCGAGTGGGATGCGAAGGTGATATCATTTCTAGACATATTACAATCATGTGGGCAGGGGAACTGTCCGCATCGTCTTAGATCCGACCATTAGATAACCCCGAGCCTCGAAAAAAAAGCAAATAAGGGGATTAATGGTAAACAAAAGGTGGTGGAAGACAAACCTTTATGATTGCGGATTCTCCATGATATCACATCACGTCTCCTGAGCGTTGTTTAACGGTGAGGGTTGGGGGTATTTATAACACCCCTCGATGTGACACGAAGTACTGGCTATGTCAATTTCGTCAATCCCATCATGAAACAGGGGCGATCCCACCGATTGTGTAAGGAAAGTGGGGAGCTGGATGGTGTGTGTGGGTCAAGGACTTTGAAATCATAAAGTGTAAGAAAACCTTCCCCTCAATACCTGTATTTGAATTAATTTTATCGTCTCTCTATTTTTACTCATATATTTTTCCTGAGTGCAGAATACCATATACTTACGCTCTGTATTTTGCAGGTCGTTCTTTAGGCCTTCAAATAGAAATTCTAAGGCTTACTACACTCATTTTTTTTGCGTACTTTCAAAGAAAAGAATTCATGACACGATAATAACAAGCAACTTCCTTCTTTACAATTCAAAGTTGCAAGTCCTCAGGTTCGGAAAATGGATATTATGTCCATTATGTAATAGTCGAGTGGAATTACAGGTGTTCCTTCTCTCGCGACCATCTACCTTATAATTTATCTCGTCGTTTCATCTTCCCATCCTGCGCGATATGTAATATCAATTTAATACAAGTTTAGACTAGATTTCTAAATCACCTTCCGTTCCCCAGCAAGCGTATGAGCGTGCGTACTAGAGTTCATACATTGTAACTTGTCCCCTAAGTCTGAGGGTTCACCCTTTTTGCTTTTGCTTTCGACCATCCTCGTCCAGGCCTATGACAAACATTAATGTTTACTCCCATTTCAAGCACAAGTTGCCGCACCCAGTTTCGGGTAAGCTGCCATCCGTAGACAACTAGAGACTCTAGCCATCGAGTTCCCATTAGGATTCTCCGGCCAGCACATCAGATTGGCGACACGGGAAAGAAAGCCGTCACCATAATCGCTCATGGTGTACTTTGCAAATGATAGTGGCAATCGTCCTATCTCGCCAAAATTAAACATGACAGTGTTGCCACACCTGTCAACGCCAAAGTTGCAGGTGCGCATGTCGGACTGAATGAAAATTAATGGATCATTGGTGATTGTAATTGGTTTCGCTAGGTTTAGACCCGACCGCGAGAGAAGCTTGCGTCCCTTCACCAAGATAAAATTTTTTGTCAAATAAGTAGATACTCGGAATATATATATATAAGCAGTGACGTACTTCGTTCATGTAACGTTCTAAAGCGTCAACACTTGAAAAAGTCAGAGGCGCTTCATCATCCTTGAAAAGTCTATGGCGAATACGGCCGCCCCCTACGGGACCGATGGCATTTTTGGAAGGACCCACTACATCTTCGGGAGGAGCTGGAACGTCAGATAGCCATTCAAGAGCTCGTGCCGTCCTTTCAGGGAGGTCTGTAATAAGAGAGGGATGAGTAAACTCTATGTGTTCCATTACGAAGTATGCCCGTGGTGCGACCGATCCTTCGTTTTCAAAGTAGTGTAGAGGTTGGGGAATGTGTGGCCCGCTCCCGTGACGCATAGCATAGTCATAAATGTAGGACTGCGTCAAGAATTCAGGCCTGAGGGTTCTGGGGCGGCAGAACTTGATAAAGTATTTTGATCCTTTTGATTCGATGGACACACATTGACAACCGCGGTGATCAACTTTCCGGTGACTCTTCAGCTGTTCTTCACAAGTTGCGATGATTTCGGTTTCAAAAGCGATTAATTCGGTGTCCGTCATTCCCAGAAGTTCTGGAGAATGCTATGTAAGAAAGCATAAGGATGACAAAAAACAATATGTACGAGTAGGACTCGATATCCAAGGGAAGCATAGCACCATGGCTTGAATAAAGGTAGAAAGTAAGCTAACAGTGACAAAAGATAATACGTACCTGATTACAACAGGGAGAGGCGTTAGACGATATAGAGCCCTAGATGGACGAGCGTAAGCGGGAGATAAGATAGTGTTAACGGATGCGAACGTTAAAGACACTGTGATAGTGGTAATGTTTCGGGACAAAAGGAGTGATTCTACATTACATAACCCAGCCCATGCACACACCATCAAAGTTGAAAGCTGACGGTAGGAAAACAGTGTAGAAGATTTCTAGTGGTCCTCGATGTGTTGGGGTTGATACATTGTTTCGGGTTAATTTCTGATTACCACCTTCCTTTATGTGAGGGCTACTTACTTATGTACTTATGGTGCGACTGCTGATTATGAATTGAACACCTGGATCTGAGAGGGAGAATAATTGTAATTTACATAAGGAAATATGGATGCACAAATGTTATTTTTTTTTGTGTTGCCGAGTACCGTTGAGGATAAATACATTTAGATTTTTCAAAAACCTGCGACGACTGAGAGGATAGCCTAGTGACTAGGCCGAGAACCCGAGTCCAAATTGTAGACGCCCGAATGTGGGACACCGTGACTTCTCCAGTACCATCAATCTCAAATATTCCTTTAGGATGCGGAGTAGACATACCTTGGTTCTCTAAGTCTTCCAGTTTATCGACATTACAACCACCCCACCATGACCATCTCAAAGACTCTCAACAACAACTTTTTAATTCAGGAAAACACTACACTGCATCTAACTATCAACTTGTTTATTTTCCTCATCCATCTGCAATTCCAGGTTTGTATGCACATTCTAGGTCAAAAGGAAAGTTTTATAAAGATACCCCCGGGCGCGCTTGTGTAACCTCGCTGGACCATGCTTTTTTTCGCTATATTTTTACACTTCAACCATGCAATATGATCTCTGCTGATAGCAAAAGTATTACTATCATTGACGATGTCAATCTATCCTTCATCGCATCATCCGGCGAAAATTTTGTAGGTTCGTTCCTCTCCATAAAAAAAACACGGATATTTAGATTTTTATACGCGTCCCTTCTTCACATCGCGATTTGTGTCCAGTCAGCTATTGACCTTTTTGCTCTTGTCAAGGTATTGCTTCGGCGCAACGTCACGAAGGCCAAGTTTTTTTGCCCAGGATATTAACCCTTTTTGGCGCGGGTTTTTTTGGGGAAGGCCTGTTGGAAACAATATTTTGTCTCCCGGATAGCAAGTAGCTTAACCACTGGTTTATACGCATTCCAACCACATCCGATGTCGATGTCTAGCCGTCGGGGTTCATGTTCTATTACCCGTATTTCCTCTTCGAAAACATTGCGCCCACCTAATAACGGGATAAAATACCAGAATGACTCCGTCACAAGGAATGACACTAGTTAACCTCCCTGAAGGTCGACGGCATCGAATGTCCTCCTAAGCCGGGGACAACAACGTCCTACGACTCTAGTAACGGTACCGTATGACGTCCAGGTGAGAATAACAGGCGATGTATGGTCAGAGTCGTGGATATAACGACATTGTTTGTCCATCAGTTCGCAGCTTAGGGGTGGAAAACAAGTCGATTTTCCAAGCATCGACATTGCGGTGATGTCTTTTACAATCACGTTTTGTCGTTCACATATGATATGCATGCCGTCCGACGAGCGCATAAACGATGAGTTTACGCAACAGAACCCGTATCAACAATAGACCAAATACGATGTACATATTGGTTTGGATACACGAGGGGGGCGTTCAAATTTCCACTGTGTAAATGGAAAGAGGAAATGAGTGCAAGGTGTAATAGCAATTATTCACAAATTTTCTCATTGTGCAAGTAGTACCGGTACCAAGTGGCATTCATGTGAGAATGGCATAGCTTTACAACGTATAAGGTCCTTATAAGCATAGACATTATGTCTTCACCTTTCGTTCAAATACCGGGGAGACTAGTTCTTGGGGTTTGAAATCAATTCAACGGCAGATTAATTCGAAAGTTGTTGGATAGGGTTGTGGATCTAGGATATGACGATGTTTTTGGAGTGACAGAGACGCATATACAAGGTATATCCTCAACCAAAAGCCGCTCACTACCCTCTTCCATAAATCACATCCTATGATCTTCTCACGTTCACGTTTTTTCAGAGATATGTCGCCTGTTGATGACGACGCGCTGGGATAAGAGCAACTCAAGTTTAGCCCGACAACAACTGAAACGTCACTGCTACCGAGGCAAACAGGTATTTTTTTGTTTGTTTAGCTAACTTTCAATCAATATTAATGAACTAAACTTAACAGGTGGCTGCACTCACACCTTTCCCCTGTAAACGTTCCTGTCGAAATTCTGAGACTGGAACTTCGAGTATTATAGATACCCCGTTCAAACGCTTAACGTTTGACGCTGATCTTGGTAAATACATATACTACGGAATATTGTTTCCGCGATTAGTAACACTAATTTCGTCAGTTCCATAATC